>QRBJ01000001.1:404571-1054571 GCA_003709865.1 Chaetothyriales sp. CBS 132003 | reverse complement strand
CCTGGGCCCCGGCGATGACCATTGCCCCTTGAGCAGCACTGCAGTCCACAGCTGACACTCTCCTCATTGGCCCCTGGCCCGTGATTGCCTCGACAGCCACGCGCACAGCCGCCGTTGTTGTCAGCGTCAGCCCAGAGAAAAAGAGAGCAGCCATTGTGCCTGCCCTGCCTGTGGCCTGCAACCTTTCAGACAATGGCCTGGCCCATGAAAGGCGCAGAAACGTGAACAAAGCCATCACGACTGTTGACGCTGTTGCCACCAAACCATCGCTACCCACCATGTCTGGCTCAGCGCCCTTCTCAGCGCACTCACCAACACAACAAGCTGCCCATTACCCAGCCCACCAGTCTTCACTTCCGCCGCCGCCTGCGCAGCCTCCACCTCCGTATTCACCGACACACACAAACCGTGCCTTCTACAGCCACGAGTATGGCCAGGGCGCCTCTGCCCATGTCATGCACACCCCTCCCCCATTCACACCGGCGTCGCTGGTGCACAGTCCGCACCATCACAGCTTGCCTCCGGCTCCGCCATCAAACTCATCCTTCCAGCCCATGACGTCCAGCCCTCCGTACGGGCTGCATGGGCCCTTCTCAAGGGGCAGCGTGCCTCCAACAATGCCTGTGGTCTACACCAACGGCCCATCCGACCATGCCCATTCCGGCAGCAGGTCCGGCTCATTGTTGCAGTCACCGATCAGAGAACACCAGGCTGTTGTGAATGGCTCTCCGCGTGATGAGCAGGCTGTTGGCTCACAGACTGTTGGCTCACAGACTGTTGGCTCGCAGACTGTTGGCTCGCGGCCCGGATCCAAAGAGGTAAGCAGCTGTCTGGCCTCCGCGGCGGCACTAACTGGCTCGCAGAAGTCGGACCGAACGAGCAACCCGATGTCGTTTGCCAGCATCCTCGGCCCCTCCAACAACGAGCCCTCGCCGTCCAAGCCGGCCGAAGCCAAGGCGGTGGCAAAGGCCGCACCGGCCGAGCGCGCGGCCGTGTCGCGGCCGTGGGAAGAGGAGAAGACAGCCACACAAACTGCACCAGTGGCAGAAGCGGTCGGCGGCGTCGGCGGCGTCAGCAGCGTCAGCAGCGTCAGCGGCATCAACGGCGTCAACGGCGTCAACGGCATCGTCAAGCCACTGCTACTGCCGCCGCCGGAGCAGGCCCCGAGACGAGCGCTTGCTGCGGCCAAGCCACGGCGGACTGCGACTGCGGCCGAGGCGGAAAAGATTGCCACAGCGCTCGCTGCCATTGACGACTCGCCGCTGACGGATGTGCCGGCGGCCAAGTTTGATCACGAGCGGGCAATGTTTGAGCGGCGCAGCAAGAAGCGTGCCCGCCGCCTGGCCGAAACGGACGGCAACCAGCGCAAGGTACGCCACACGCACTCTTCTGGCTATACAAGCACTCTTCTGGCTATACACGCACTCCTCTGGCTATACACCTGCATCTCCTCTCCTTCTTGACTACACACCTGCATCTCTTCTCCTTCCTGGCTATACACACACCTGCATCTTCCGTCTCTTCTCCTTCCTGACTGCACACACATCTCCATCTCTCCTGCTTCCCCACTGACTCCTCACAGCGCCGGCGCCTCCCCCTGCTCGACCTCCTGGCAAAGTCGTTTGCCGTGCAAGCCGAGGCCGCGGCCGCACGCTTCCGCCGCGAGTTCGGCGCTGCTGCCGCCGACGAGATTGCGGAAAAGGACCACGAGAGCGAGAAGAACCGCAAGAAGGAGATGCAGCGCAAGAGACGCCGCGAGCAGGCCATGCGCAAGGACTTTGCCGATCTCGAGGAGCTGCGCGCCGCGCTGCACAACACCACCGACGCGGACGAGAAGGAGCGATTCCAGCGCCAGATCGACGCGTCCACGCTCAAGATCCACAGCATCGCCAAGCTCAACAATGGCATCCCCGACGATCTCGACGTGCCGCCCATGCCGCTCAACTACGACGGCGGCATGGCCAGCAGCTTCCACGTCGGCTCGCCCGAGCCCGACGAGCCGCCAAAGAAGCGGTCCAAGCAGGCCGCCGGTCAGTCCATCCGGCCCAAGAAGTCCAAAGAGAAGAAGCAGGCCGAGAAGGAGGCGGCCGAGGCCGGGTGGGCGGCGCTGCAGGAGCGAGACGCGGGCGCCGGCGCCGGCACAGGCACCGGCACAGGCTCGGGCGCCGGCTCGGGCACAGGCGCCGCGCCCCCGGACGACGGCAAGCGCGACTCGGCCCGGGCCAAGCGTGGCAAGGAGCCGGTGGTGGTCAACTACGACTCCAAGGGCTACCAGCAGATCTACGAGCAGATCTGGCGAGACATGGCCCGCAAGGACGTGCCCAAGGTCTTCCGCATCAAGCAGACCTCGCTGGCCACGCGCCAGGACAACATGCGCAAGACGGCCATCCTGGCCAGCAAGCAGGCGCGCAAGTGGCAGGAGCGCACCAACAAGAGCATGAAGGACACCCAGGCGCGCGCCAAGAGGGTCATGCGCGAGATGATGACGTTCTGGAAGCGCAACGAGCGCGAGGAGCGCGACATGCGCCGCATGGCCGAGCGCAAGGAGCTCGAGGACGCCAAGAAGGCCGAGGCCGACCGCGAGGCCAACCGGCAGAAGCGCAAGCTCAACTTCCTCATCTCCCAGACCGAGCTCTACTCGCACTTTATCGGCCGCAAGATCAAGACCGACGAGGTCGAGAGCTCGACAAACGACCCCGACGTGGCCGTGCCGACCGCGCGCCGCGCCGTCGAGGCCGCCACCACCGACGTGGCCCGTCTGGCTGCTTCGACTCCTGCTGCTGGTGCTGCTGCCAAGGCGACCAACTTCGAGGACCTCGACTTCGATGCCGAGGACGAGACGGCGCTGCGCGAGGCGGCCGTGGCCAACGCGCAAAAGGCGGTGCAGGAGGCCCAGGACCGCGCCAAGGCCTTCAACGGCGAGGACTCGATGGCCGCGCTCGACGGCAGCGACATGAACTTCCAGAACCCCACCATGGCCGGCAACGTCGAGGTGGCCCAGCCCAAGATGCTGCAGGCGCGGCTGAAGGAGTACCAGCTCAAGGGCCTCAACTGGCTGGTCAATCTGTACGAGCAGGGCATCAACGGCATCCTCGCCGACGAGATGGGCCTCGGCAAGACGGTCCAGTCGATTTCCGTCATGGGCTACCTCGCCGAGACGTACAATGTCTGGGGCCCCTTCCTCGTCATTGCCCCGGCCTCGACGCTGCACAACTGGCAGCAGGAGATCACCAAGTTCGTGCCGGCCGTCAAGGTGCTGCCCTACTGGGGCAACGCCAAGGACCGCAAGACGCTGCGCAAGTTCTGGGACCGCAAGCACGTCACCTACAACAAGGACTCGGAGTTCCACGTCCTCGTGACCTCGTACCAGCTCGTGGTGCAGGATGCCCAGTACTTCCAGAAGGTCAAGTGGCAGTACATGATCCTCGACGAGGCCCAGGCCATCAAGTCGTCCGGCAGCTCGCGCTGGAAGACCCTGCTCGGCTTCCACTGCCGCAACCGGCTGCTGCTGACGGGCACGCCGATCCAGAACAACATGCAGGAGCTGTGGGCCCTGCTCCACTTCATCATGCCCTCGCTCTTCGACTCGCACGACGAGTTCAGCGACTGGTTCTCCAAGGACATTGAGAACCATGCGCAGAGCAACACCAAGCTGAACCAGGACCAGCTCAAGCGCCTGCACATGATCCTCAAGCCCTTCATGCTGCGCCGGGTCAAGGCCCACGTGCAGAAGGAGCTGGGCGACAAGGTCGAGAAGGACGTCTTCTGCGACCTGACCTACCGCCAGCGCGCCTACTACGCCAACCTGCGCAGCAAGATCAGCATCCTCGACCTGCTCGAGAAGGTCAGCCAGGGCGACGACCAGGACGCGGCCACGCTGATGAACCTGGTCATGCAGTTCCGCAAGGTCTGCAACCACCCCGACCTGTTTGAGCGCGCCGACGTGTCGTCGCCCTTTTCGCAGTCGGCCTACGCCGAGACGGCCTCGTTTCTGCGCGAGCCCTTGTTCGTGCACCACGCCTACTCTGTTCGCAACCCCATCCAGCTCCAGCTGCCCCGGCTCCTGTGCAATGACGGCGGTCGCCTCGACATGGCCGGCCCCGCCAACCAGCGTGCCGGCTTTGTGCGTGCCGGCTTCCGCAAGCACGGCCTGGCGCAGCCGCTGCACATCTGGACGCCCGACTATGTCCAGCGCTCGGGCGAGCAGGACGGAGCCTTTGCCTTTCTCCGCTTCGTCGACTCTTCGCCCGCCGACGTTGCTCACGCTGGCAGCAACGGCATCTTTGAGCGCGGCCTGGCCCGACGATCGACCTCGAGCAGACCACTCTGGCTGTTTGGAGACGACGACGTCGACAACAACAACAATAACAACAACGACGACGACGACAACAACAACGGCGACAACAACAACAACAACAACAACAACAACAACAACCGCCGTCGTCCCCCGGCCCACGCCATGTTCAACATTGTCGAAAACGACCCAAGGCCAGCGCTGACCCAACTCGATCCCACCTCTCCCTTGGGCGTGCTGTGCAACATTTCCAAGACGGTCGAGGAGAGTGAGGGGCTCAGCGTGCTGGAAGCAGCTGCACGGCCTCGAGCGACGGCGCCGCCCATTGAGATTAGCGCTTTTGATCAGTCTTCGGCCACGGAGCGATGGTTGACCTTGTTCAATCCACAGGTCAGAGCCTGCCTCTACCGCATGGAGGAGTCGACCGAGCAGGACCTGCTCGACCGCAACGTTCGGCCGGCTTCATTCCCGCCGGCCGACCTGCTGCCGGCGCCGGCGTCGCGCAAGTCGCGATACACCAACATCACCGTTCCGTCCATGCGGCGCTTTGTCACCGACTGCGGCAAGCTCGCTCGGCTGGACCAACTGCTGCGCGAACTCAAGCAGAACGGGCACCGCGTGCTTCTCTACTTCCAGATGACGCGCATGATCGATCTGATGGAGGAGTACCTGACGTATCGCAACTACAAGTACTGCCGGCTGGACGGGAGTACCAAGCTCGAGGATCGGCGGGACACGGTGCACGACTTCCAAATCCGGCCCGACATCTTCATCTTCCTGCTGTCGACGCGTGCCGGCGGCCTGGGCATCAATCTGACCTCGGCCGACACCGTCATCTTCTACGACTCGGACTGGAATCCCACCATCGACTCTCAGGCCATGGACCGCGCCCACCGGCTGGGCCAGACGAGGCAGGTGACCGTGTACCGGCTGATCACACGCGGCACGATCGAGGAGCGCATTCGCAAGCGAGCCATGCAGAAGGAGGAGGTCCAGCGCGTCGTCATCACCGGCGGCGACGGCGCCGGCGTCGACTTCAACACTCGCGACCGGCGGGAGAACCGGACCAAGGACATTGCGCTGTGGCTGGCCGACGACGACCAGGCCGCCGAACTCGAGCGCAAGGAGAAGGAGGCGGCCGAGAGGGCGGGCGAGGAGGAGAGCCGGAAGAAGAGCAAGAAGGCGCTGGCGGCCGAGGCGCGCAAGAAGCGCAAGGGTGAGATGAGCCTGGACGACATGTATCACGAGGGTGAGTTGGCCGGCCCCACCTAACCTTGCTAACGAGGAAGAATGATGCTCTATCCTGCACGCGCACGATGCACGTCCCGTGCTTGCTGACTGACTGACTGACTGACTGACTGACTAACTCTTGGTTTTGCAGGCGAGGGACATTTCGAGGACCAATCGCAGAAGGCCTCGGGCGCGGCCACGCCGCTGAGTCTTGACGAGGCCGCCACGTCGCCCAAGCGCGGCGGCCCACGGGGCGGGTCGGGCAAGAGCAAGAAAGCCAAGACTGCCAAACAGCGCCTGGCCATCATTGATGCCGAGGGCGATCTCGGCATGGGCGGCGGTGGGTGACGGACGGACGAGCTGTCATGCATGCCCACGGCCATGTCGGCATGGCGGAGCTTGTGTTTTGCACGGAAGCAGGGCGACGACGGTGAGCACCTACCGAACGGTGGTGATAGCCAGCGTGTTCGAGGACAATAGCCAGCATGTTCGAGGACAATAGCCAGCATGTTCGAGGACAATAGCCGGCATGTTCGAGGACAATAGCCGGCATGTTCGAGGACAATGACGTGTTGGAGGAGGGTGGTGTGTTGGAGGAGGACAAAGCCAAGACTTGCAGATGGACTTGATTGTACAACATTTGCTTCTAAGGTGACGAGGCCATGGCGTGGCACATGCTGAGTGAGAGTCAGGCATTGCCTGTGGGCGACTCGAGACCGCTGTTTTCTCACATCGAGGCCGCTGTTTTCTCACATCGAGGCCGCCGTTTTCTCACATCCAAGGGCGAAGCAACAACAGCAGATAGACGAGACACGTGTATTTGATAATAGAGAAGCCAGGGCCAGCATTCTGTACCAAGCCAGCCTTTTTCTCTGCCGCATTGACCAATGAATAGCAGCATTCAGTATCAGCATACAGCATACAGCATACAGCATACAGCATACACCCTTTTGTACCAAACCTGCCTTGCTCTGTGCTATATTGACCAATCAATCAACATCCAGCATCCAGCATCAACATACAGCATCCAGCGTACACCATTTTGTACCAAGCCTGCCTTGCTCTGTGCCGTATTGACACCATACACCATTTTGTGCAGTGACGACCCATGTAGTCGGCAATTTGCCAGACAGCCGACGGCCAAAAGAACGGGCAAGGACGAGCAGATGAAATACTACGTCTCATCGCTCCTTCCTCTGCGACAATTTAGCAGCCGAGACATCTGCAGAGTGGAGGATCAAGACAGATATGGTCGCGCTGAATACGATCCGCTATTTGTTTACTGTGCGCTGGATTATTTGTTTCCTGCGCACCCTCTGAACTAGATAGACTATTTGTTTACTGCGCACCCTCTGAACGGGACTATTCCTCTGCACCAGACTATCTGTTTCGGCGCACAATCGAGCAATCACCTTGCGGCAAGCGAGCTAGTTAAGCCGAGCTTTCCTGATCGGCGCCGATAGGCAGGCAGCCCCACCAGTTTCCAATACGCCGGTCACGTAAAAAGTTACCGCGCGCGTTGTCCCAATCCCTGCCACGGGAGTTCCTGCCACCAGAATTCTGGCACCCTCCATCGCACCTGCTGCCTTGGTATCTGCCCAAAAAACCCCCACCTCGCCCACTATGGACGAGGATGCCGACTCGATGGACTGGCGGGCCACAACGCCTCCGTCACGCTTCCACCCCTACGCCGGCGCATACATTCCAGGTGGCTGGCCGCTCGAAGCCCCCACTCCCACGGCCGGCGTCTTTGCACGGGAACCAGCGTCTGACGGCGGCGGCGGCGGCGGCGGCGGCGGCGGCGGCGGCTTCCTGCCTCGAGCCAAGAAGATCTGCCTCGGAATCATCGGCCTCAGACTGTGGGCCAAAGAGACCAGCTACAAAGCCGGCTGCGTAGTCAAACAATACGCCGTCACCAGCACGCGTGCCATCGTCCAGCGGTACAAGGACTCGTGCAGACGCCGCAGATGTGCCGCCTACAAGGCCCGTCCCTACCCGCACCTGCGTGAGTCGCCCTTCCAGCGCGCCATCCGGGCCCGAGAGACGCCCTTTGAGCGGCTCGTCCGACTTGGAGCACGAAGCGACTACCACTCACTCAGACACCGCGCCAACCCATTCGCCCAGCTCTCCGACTCGCCTCCCTGCTCGCCCGGCCGTGATGCGGCTGCCACACACACAGCACCGCCAAATCAAATCCACTGGTTTGAGGAGCCCATGTCGACTGTGAGGCGACAGCGCGGTGAAAACCCCTTTTCGAACATGTCGACTGTGAGGCGACAACACGGCGAAAACCCCTTTTCGAACATGTCGACTGTGAGGCGACAGCGCGGCGAAAACCCCTTTTCGAACATGCCGACTGTGAGGCGACAGCGCGGCGAAACCCTCTTTTCGAACACGCCTACTGTGAGGCAACAGCGCAGCGACATGGCCTTCTCGAACATGTCGACTGTGAGGCGACAGCGCAGCGAGAACCCCTTCTCGAGCATGCCGACTACGAGGCAACAGCACGGCGAGAAGGCCTTCTCGAACATGCCGATTTTGCCGCCTCCACCGGCCCGCCCCAATTGCGAGGCAGCTCCGCGCGTAGTCGCCGGCGCTCCTCTTCCTTCTGGCACTGGCAAGCTGGACAATCTTTGCTTTCCCAACCTGAGACCTGACCACGTCCTTTGCTTTCCTAACCTGAAACCTGACCACGTCTTTCCGCACGTCGCCACAACCAGTCCTCCCGGCTCAGCGTCTGCACAGCTTGCTGCCGGCCTCGACAGTCTTTCAGATCTTTCTGACCTTGCCCAAGCACCCTCGGCTCAACTCGACCCGCCATCTGCTCAACTCGACCCGCCGTCCGCTCAACTTGATCCACCCTCGGCTCAACTCGACCCGCCATCCGCTCAACTCGACCAGCCATCCGCTCAATTCCTGACGCGCCTCGACAGTCTTCCAGATCTTTCTGAGCTTCGCCAAGCAAACTCGGCTCAACTCGACCAGCCATCCACTCAACTCGAACCGCCATCCGCTCAACTCGACCTGCCATCCGCTCAACTCCTGACAGACCTCCACAGCCCTCAGTATCAGACTGAATTTGGTGACTCGCCGTCTGCTTACCTCAACTCATCCCCCCAGCTCGACTCACCGTCGGCGCAAGGCGACTCACCATCGGCCCAGCTCACTGCCAATCTGAACAGCCATCTCTATCTCGCTAGCTCTCCCAACTCACCCTCAACTCAGCTCAAAAGAGTCCTCGGCAACTCTACATCTCGTTCTGGCGCTGCAGCAACCTACGGGACCATGAGACGCGGCCCGCGCGGTCCACGTGACTCGTTACGCTTCCGCCGCAGCAGAATCCTCACACCCGCTATCACGCCCGCCAGCTCTCAGGCCGCCGGCGAAACAGATGCTGCAAATTCTTGGTTGTCCACCACCACATCACCAAGCTACCACGAGGTCTACCTGGCCGAGCAAGAAACCCCCCAGTCCGAACTTGTCCGCCGCTCAGAGAGCCCCTGCCCGTCGCCTCGAAATCTCGACGACGCAAAGGAGACAGCTCAGTCTGGCGACGCACAGGAGACAGCTCAGTCTGGCGACGCACAGGAGACAGCTCAGTCTGGCGACGCAAAGGAGGCACCTCAGTCCGACGACGCTGTGATTGAGCAACGCTCACCAGCGCTTCATCACGATGCCGAAGAAGCACCTCAGTCCGACGACGCTATGGTTGAGCAACGCTCGCCAGAGCTTCGTCCTGCCTCAGCGCAGCCTCGGTCGGGCGAGGCAATGGCTGAGTCAGGCTCACCGGAGCTCCATCACGATGCCGAAGAGGCACCTCGGTCTGACGACGCTGTGGTTGAGCACCGCTCGCCAGAGTCTCGCCATGAAGGGGAGCAAACTCTTCAGTCGGACGACGCCGTGGTTGAGCAAGGCTCGCCAGAGCCTCGCCATGAAGAGGAGCAAACTCTCCAGGTCGAGGATGCCGAGGTGCTAAAGGAAGCCACAACCACCGAGACCCCCCCCTCTCCCGTCGCCGCCGCGTCTCCTGAGGAGCTGGCAGAGTTCGGCGATATGAGCATCCGATCTGCAAAGGAAGCCCCAGCCACCGAGACCCCTCCTTCTCCCGTCGCCACTTCTCCTGTGGAGCTGGCAGACTTTGGCGATATGAGCATCCGATCTGCACCGCCACAATCGCCCGGGGAGCCTGTCTCTCCAAAGGCGGTGCGATATGGTACCGAGAAGACCTCGCGTCAGACAAGAGCACAGGCGGCCAAGGAGAAGCACGAGAAGGAGGCGAGAGCCTACAAGAAACTCACCCCCCTCGATGCCGACTGGCAAGCCCGAGTCGTGGCCGCCGTTCAGCATGGCCATGGCAATTTTCAGCCCTCGGACCTTCGCCGCGTTGTGCCTCTGGGTGGCGCCTCAGGCGCCACCGACAACTGGCTCAACGACGAGGTCATCAACGAGTACCTGAAGCTCGTCGTCACCCACGGCAAGAAGAACGACCGAGGCGGCCAAGTGCCCTCGTATCACGCCTTCAACAGCTTCTTCTACAGCAACCTTGCCGACAAGGGGCCCGACTCGGTCAAGAGGTGGGCCCAGCGAGCAAAGATCTCGGCCAAGAGCCTCCTGCAGACCAAGGCCGTCTTCGTCCCCATTAACAGCGGGGCCCACTGGACGCTGGCCGTCGTCAGCGGGGAGAACAAGACCATCACCCACTACAACTCTCTGGCCGGCGATTCCACCGCCAAGCTGCACGTGATCAAGTCTTGGGTGCAGGCTGAGCTGGGCGCGGCCTTCAACGAGGAAGATTGGACCTTGGTGCAAGGCCAGAGCCCCCGCCAGGCCAACATGGACGACTGCGGTGTCTTCACCATCACCAGCGCGCGCCAGATCATGCTGGGCTTCACCCCGATGTCGTACGGGGCCGGCGACATTGGTGTGCAGCGCCAGCGCATTGTGGCCGAGCTGGTCAAGGGCGGGCTGCTGAGGGCAACCGAGGACACGGAAGAGACGACTGGATGATGGTGCCGTCGTCGTCTCTTTACCCCGCTTGGCCGCCGCCGTCTCTTCAATCCGGTTGGATGGTCTGATTTTTGTTTTTGATTTGTTTTTGATTTTTTGGTCATTTGTTTCTCGTGTACGGCGTTTTTGGAGCCAGTAGCAGCGACTGGACTTTTGCGCCCCTTGTGGCTTTGGGAAGCATGGACACAAGCACTTGCAGTGAACCGCTTTGCGGGGGCGGATACAGTATGAAGTTTACGATCGGGAACAGAGAGCAAATTGCGCGCTTCAGCAGCGCAGGGAAATGGAATCAAGTGAGACAAGTCATGCCCTCGCTTTCAACGTTGTTGTTGTTGTTGTTGTTGTTGTTGTTGTTGTTGTTGTTGTTGTTGTTGTTGTCCAACAGCTACGACGACGAGGAGAAATCGCAGGTCGCCTAGTACGACGAGGTAAGATTTAGGCCAGTGGTACTAGTTGAACCTAGCCGTACTAGTTGAAAAGGTGTACATTAAAATCGGATCTCATAACTGCCCGCGCGCGTCATATACCTGACCCACTTGACCGAGCTATAACTACTCTTCTCAAAGACCTTCAAGTAGCGCACGAGCAGGCCCGAGCTCGTAAACATGAGCAGGCTAAAGGTCATGCTGAGCGGCGGGCGCGACCAGGCCTTGTGGGTCGTCATGCTGGTCAGCTGCGCATCGGCACTGAGCACAAACTCGCTGCCGCCGACAAAGCGCGAGATCTTCCAGACGATGCAGTTGCTCTCCGGCTCGTAGCGCGCTTTGCCCTGCGTCGTGCGCTCCGTGATCTTGGCCGCGTTGAGCGGCGTCGGGATGCGCACGGCCACGTTGGTCGCGAACAGCTTCGACCCGTAGTTGGCGCGGATGGCGATCGAGTATTCCACGCGCGTGGTGCCCACTTCGCGCACGATGGCGTGCACGGTGAAGGGCAGGTTGACGTTCTCCGTCGCCCGGTACCGCATCAGTTCGAATTCGCCGTCGGGCGGCACAAACGAGATGGTCCGGTCGCTGTCGAACTTGCCCAGCTGTACGCACTGGTGGAACTGGCAGTCTTCCAGGGTGACGCTGCCGGCGGCGGCAGCGCGTGTTGCCGATTTGTTGGCATTGCTGCTGCTGGCATGCCCCCCTGCCGCTTGCTGTGCGCCGCCGCCGACTTGGCCCACGACCAGTTGGTCGTTGAGTCCGAATTTGCACTCGGGCATGCCGCTGAGGTAGGCGCGCATGATGATCTGGCCGGTGACGTCGGCCCGGAGCACGGTGCCGGTTGCCGACATGAGCAGGTTGACGTCTTCGATCACGTCGACGAATGCTTCGTTTTTGCGGTACTTGATGTCGCCCCGTCGCCACGATTGCGCCCCAGTTGCTTGCATGGTGATGCGAGACGTTTCTTGCGCCGGTGCCGATACCGATCTGATTGCTGACGAGATGTTGTCGGGCGTAATGTACATTTTGAGCACGTCCACGTCTGTGTTTTGCGGATAGCCAAAGTCAAGGATTTCTGCACGAGTTTGCCAGACTGGTAGTCAGCGAGAAAACGTTGGTGGAGGTGGTGGCGCAGTAAATATATACCGTCAAGCAATTCGTAAATCAAGACAAAGTTATTCTTGACTGCATCCTCGTCGAACTTGCCAAAATACCCCTTTCCCAGGCCGATAAAGCGGTAGAGAAATTCAAAGACAATGGCTGCATTGGCGTTGCTCTTCGTCACCGCCGCCAGGTAGATGTTTTCGTGCTTGACATGGCTGAATGTCGTCGATCCAAGCGTCAGAATTGGCGACCGCACTTGCGCGTTGGAAATCACTTGGATTCGGAAGATGTCTGCTAGCCGCGGCCGGCAGTCCGGTCTGAAGGCGCGAAATATCAAGTTTTCGCCCTTTTGATTGAAGACCAGGATGCCTGACAGCATGGTGGCCAGTGCGGGCTTTTCAGTCAAGAACTAAAAAGCAGGGAGACGAGAAGACGCGATAGGGAGGGGTGAGATATACAGCTGTCGTTACTCTATGTACATGTTCTTGGCATATTTGGCTGGACTATGAGTAATCGTGGAAGAGGGCTCTTGGTTATATATATACACTCCTTTTGTTCACTATCTGATACATTCTGCTCATTTGACTTTGACCAGTCTCTATAGGCAGACATCCAACATAGTCTCGAGGCATTAATCCTATATAGAGCCTTTCGCTAGGTCAGTAGGCTTCAGGTTATCCAGTATCAGACTTGGCATGTTTGTCAATATTCTGCAAGGTACGGGGACTTAGTACTTGATCAGACTGACAGCACACGGGCTCATAAGCACACCTCCTCGTACTGTGCCACCTCTTCTACCACTAGCCATGACATTGCGGTAGTGAGCGACAAGTAACCATCTAGCCAACTAACCAACCAACACGTCATATACAATGCCCCAAGCGGCCGTGGCAGAAGACACCACTACCACAACCACCACTATCAACAGCAGCCTCGTCGCTGTATCGGTGTTCGACCTCCTCCTCATCGAACTCATTCCGCTCGCGGAGCGCATGGCCATTGAATACGAAGCCTCGCTCGACCGGCCGTCAGCCGTGAACAAATTCTTCTCCTCTTCCTCATCGCAGCACCAGCACCAGCACCAGCACCAGCACCAGCACCAGCACCAGCACCAGCACCAGCACCAGCACCAGCAACAACAACAGCAGCACCAGCAGCACCAGCAGCACCAGCAGCATCCATCATCAAATGTCGCCCCAACAACCTCCACAACGCCGACCACAACGGTAGCTTTCGCGGCCACGTCCGAGGGCCAGACGATCACGCCGCTGATGCGCGAGCTGATCTCGCAGCGGCTGGACGCACTCGGCTACCGCGTCGGCCTGGGCCTGTCGGAGCGCTTCAGCCGAGACCGGCCGCGGTTTGTCGACCACTTGGACGTGATCAAGTTCCTGTGCAAGGATCTGTGGACGGTGGTGTGGAAGAAGCAGATTGACAATCTAAAGACGAATCACAGGGTATGTATATACGATTTATTCCTTCATGCCTTGACGATGAGACCCGCTTTTCTACGCACGGTCCATGCGCACTTGGATGTAGTGTGGTGGTGCTGACAACAATCGGGTCCAGGGCGTCTTTGTCCTGACAGATGCCAAGTTTCGGCCCTTGTCGAGGATGAGCATGGCAAGCAGTGCAGAAGCCGTGGCTCGAGCCCAAGTACACCTGATCTTCCCCTGTGGCATCATCAGGGGTGTGCTCTCGAGTCTGGGAATACAAGCGACCGTGCATGCCGAGACGGCAGACTTGCCGACGGCGACGTTTCAAATCAAAACTAGCGGAGCCAAGGCTTGAAAACAAGTAGGCAAGGAAGCAGCGGCATAGCGGCAGCAGTTTTTCTATTATTCCCACGACGAATTTTTGTCTACCGATGTTGCCGGACAGGGTCAGCGTGTCGAATGACACCATTCGACACGCTGGCAACCTGCAGACTGCAGACTGGCATGCCATCTTCATCTTATCCGGCTCCGTGGGAAGGCGAAAGTCCCGCACGCACGCACGCTTGCTGCGTGAGTGATGCTGCTGCCATGAAATTGCCCTACAACCTGCTCCTCAGACATGCACGGTCAGCCACGCTAGGACGAGTGAAATGCAGCAGCAGAGAATGTGAGCTCGCCGGCCAGGCAGGCTCATTCTTGCTCAAGGAGGCGCCTCGGTCCTAGCGGAAAACGCCAGGATCAGACCTTACTTTGTGTCCTTGGGAGCGTTGACAAAGTCAACGCCAGCCTTGATGTTGGTCTTCAGGCCCTTGATGGCTTCGGCCAGGAGCGTCTTCTCATACTCATTGGCAGAGGGCAGGATGTTGTAGGCCTTCTCGACGCCGTCGGGCTGTGAAGCGGTTAGCAAAGGACTCTCTGTGTGCACAGGGGATGGACTGCCTACGCCAAGCTCGACGGGGACCGAGAAGAAGTCGACGCCAGTCTCCTTGGCAATGGCCTCGCCGCCGGGAACGCCGGGAAGGTAGACGAAGCTGGGCTCGATAATGCCCTTCTCGCCCTTCTTGGCTCGGATGACCTTCTCGGCGAAACGCCAGCCGGCATAAGCCATGGAAAGCGTGGCACTGCCGGCACCATCCTTGGCCTTGACAACCTCGTCGCCGCCGAATTGAACACGGTTGACGAGAGCATCGAGCTTGTCGGCCGGGATGGAGACCGGAGGCTTGGCCTGCGAGAAGAGGGGCACGATGGTGTTGCCAGAGTGGCCACCAACCACAGGGATGACGGTGTCTGCTGGCTTCTTGCTGCCTGTGATCTCAGCCACGAAGGTCTCGGCGCGGACCACATCCAGGGTGGTGACACCGAAGAGTCTCCTGGGGTCGAAGACGCCGGCAGCCTTGAGCACCTCAGCAGCGATGGGCACGGTCGAGTTGACGGGGTTGGAGATGACGAGGACGTAAGCTTTGGGGGCGTATTTGGCAATGGCCTCGACGAGACCCTTGACAATGCCGGCGTTGATGTTGAAGAGGTCGTCGCGTGTCATGCCCGGCTTGCCTGTGGAGGGGTGTGAGTGGTTATGATGGCCAGGTTGAGTGGGGACGAGAGCAGGCTGAGTGGGGACGAGAGCAGGCTGAGTGAGGACGAGAGCAGGTTGAGTGGGGACGAGAGTAGCTTACGCGGAACGCCAGCAGGGATAATGACTATGTCGGCACCGGTCAAGGCCAGCTTCTTTGCTTCCTCAGTTCCAGGCTGCTTGCCGGCAAAGTCGCCCTTTTCGGCAACATGGCCTGTGAGTTTCTACAAAACAGTCAGATGCCTCTTGGCTCCTCTCTGTCCGCGGCCGGCCATGCTCATGCTTACCGCTTGAGAGGAGATGTGGCCTAGGTCAGCTGCGACACCGGGCGTGTTGACGACATCGAAGAGAGCGACTTCATCCACGTGTTCGGAGATCTTGCTGAGCAGAGACAAGGGCTACATACCAGCAGTCAGTCGACGGCCTTGCCATGCTGCTTTGCGAGACGGGCCTGCTCACCTGGCCAATGCCACCAGAAGCGCCGAGAACAACAGCCTTGACCATCTTGCTTGTTGGCGAGCTGTCGAGAGCGGAGTGGGGTTCTTTCAAGCGAATTGGCGGCCGAAGGGGGGGCAGAGAAGCCAAAGGACTACGTCTTATTAGTAGTGCTCTGGGAGCCCTGTGCTCTTTTAACTTTCCTACAACTGTTAGATGAGTGATTTAGCCGGCGCGAAGGAGGCCAGGAAGAAAACAAATGCTCGGGTAAAACCGTGGCACGTTGTTGCTGATTCCACAGAAATGGCATCAAATGGCAGCGGGGAGGGTAAAGATCAAGCTTGGGCTTGGCAGACCGAGGTCTGCCCCGCAGTGGAGAAAGTGAGGACAGAGTCAGTAGAGGAATTAAGTAGGCTAATAATATTACGGAGTTGCCTTGCTCAGACAGTTGGTTTGCCTAAAGCCGAAAATTCCCGTGGCAGGACACATCCACCACATGCCGCTGTTCGGCAAGACCTTTTGCAATCAAGCCAAGTTGGCAGCAAGCTGCAATTCCAATATGCGTCCTCAACACGGCTGATGGTTAAAGTGAGCAGATGAACAGAGTCTGATGGTTGAAATGAGCAGATGAATGAAGTCTGGTTAAAATAGGCAGATGAATGAAGTCTGGTTAAAATAAGCAGATGAACAAAATCTGATGGTTCAAATGAGCAGATGAACAGAGTCTGATGGTTAAAATGAGCAGATGAACAGAGTCCGATGGTCGAAATGAGCAGATGAACAGAGTCTGATGATTGAAATGAGCAGATGAATGAAGTCTGGTTAAAATAAGCAGATGAACAAAATCTGATGGTTAAAATGAGCAGATGACAGAGTCTGATGGTTGAAATGGGCGGATGAACGGAGTCTGATGGTTGAAATGAGCAGATGAACGAAATCCGATGGTTGAAATGGGCAAATGAACAAAGTCTGGTTGAAACGAAACGAGCAGATAACATAGGCTGCCCCCCACGCCAAGCCCAACTGCGTCTGGTCGCTCCTTCCTGTGGCAGCAGCCACTGAGCGGCCATCGAGCCATGCAATCAAACCTGGACCAAGAGTGGCCAAACAGCGCACGAGAGGCATAGCAAACAGCATAGCAAACGGCACAGCAAACGGCATAGCAAACGACACAGCAAACGACGGCGAGGTGCGTCCGGCGTCGTGCATGCCATCTCGCTCGAAACGGCCGGCCTTGTTCATAGAACATGACAGCCAAGATGGACGATGAGTGAAAATACAGCTCAAGAGCAGGCTCAGGTAGGTCGGTAGGTCAATCAGGTAGGTCGGTAGGTCAATCAGGTAGGTCAGTAGGTCAACCAGGTAGGTCGTTAGGTCAATCAGGTAGGTCGGCAGGTCAATAGTGTCGGTCAGTAGGTCAATCAGGTAGGTCGGCAGGTCAATAGCGTCGGTCAGTAGGTCAATCAGGTAGGTCAGTAGGTCAATCAGGTAGGTTGGTAGGTCAATCAGGTAGGTCGGCAGGTCAATCAGGTAGGTCGGCAGGTCAATGGCGTCGATCTCACCAGGTGCTACCCGCTCCCTTTCGGCTTCCTTTGATTGTCTATCATATCATCATCTGATAACGTGGAATGCCACGCTCTTCGGGCCTCCTCAAACGGCCGTCACACGCTCTCTCTCACATACATGCTCTGTCTGATACGCGTCCCGGTCAGGGCGTGCTCGCCTGGACATATCGACTACGTCTCGCCATGGGCTCCACACACTCAAGCACTCAGGCAGACGCCGCCTCCCAGGCCTGGCTTTGCACCTCTCGGCTTCTTGGTCGCTTCAAACACTCCAACACTCAAGCAGACGCCTCCGCTGCCTTTACACCTCTCGGCTTCTTGGCCGGGCTATCCTTCTTGACTCTCTGGGCATCCTTCAGAGCGCTGGCCCTCGACACGGCATCCTTGTTGAGATCGGAGCGGTACGAGTGTTTGCCGACGGCATCAGCAATACTCTTGTATGTCCTGCACGCACATGCTTGTCAGCCCAGATCAATGCGTCAATAATTTGGGCCATGGCTCACGCTCTGTTCGTCTTGGTCTTGCCGTAGGTGTGTGCGTTCAAGTGCGAGGCCGGCTTGTGCGAGATTGTAGTCTTCTTTGTCTGCAAAGTCACACCACCATTGCCATCGGCCTGCACGGAGACAGCCTTGTCGTTGATGAAGCCCGCGTGCTTCTTCGAGTGCTTGTTCGCCAGGTTGAAGGGGTCGCGAGAGAGCTGGACTCCGCCCGCGGCTCGGGACTTGACCAGGTAGGCATTCTGGTTTCCTACCACGGCATCAGCGAGGCTCTAGGCCACCAAGGCGGGAGAACTCACGCACAAGCTCCCAAAGGAGGTCGCTCGAGATGTTTGGCCGCTCAGACATGCTGAAGGTGTGTGCTGTCGGATCGGCCAAAAGGGCCAACGGCGCGTCAAAATCCCAACTTTTGTGTGTGTGCGGCGGCCGCGGCCGCGCCAAGAAAAATGCATTCTCTGTGCAAATGACTCGTAGCACACCAGGTCCATCCACTCCCCCGTTGGAGCCTGCGCCAGCTAATTAATTAATTAATCACTCTGCAACTACTCCGTCCAGCCTTCGCCCGAATCAAGTACGGCCATCAACCCACAAGCCCTCCCCCGAATCAAGTCCTTCGCTCACGAAATGCCGGCCATGGTCCAGTTCTCGGAGGAGACGAAGGTGGGCGCGCTACCCTCGGCGGACGGCATGCCAGCAGGCTGTTGACCATTGCTAACCGTGGGCAGGAGCGCATCGCCAAGATCCTCGACATCACGCGCGAGGTCGTTCACTACGGCTATCTGCCGCTCATCCTCTATCTGGGTAGGATGGTGCCCTCCTCCCGCAGCTTGAGCTGTGCTGACGCTACTCCCACGCAGGCTACACCCGCAGCGAGCCCAAGCCGTCGCTCATCAACCTGATCTCTCCCTTCGCCAACTAAATGTGTTTCCATCTACCCGTGTACAACAAGGGCTTTTGCATTGGACGAGAAGGACCGTTTTTGGAGCGTGAATGACGCCTCCATGGCAATTGTACAATACGTATTTGCGGCAAGACATCGGTCGTGGCCACGGCAATGGCGATGACAAGAGCAACAGCAACGGCAACGGCAATGGCAATGTCAACGGCAATGGCAATGGCATTGTCAACGGCAATGGCAATGGCAATGTCAATGTCAACTCCAGTGGCAATGGCAATGGCAATGTCGACGCCAATGGCAATAAATAGCAATGTCAACGCCAATGGCAATAAATAGCAATGTCAACGCCAATAGCAATAGCAATGGCAATGTCAACGCCAATGGCAATAAATAGCAATGTCAACGCCAATAGCAATAGCAATGGCAATGTCAACGCCAATGGCAATAAATAGCAATGTCAACGCCAATAGCAATAGCAATGGCAATGTCAACGCCAATGGCAATAAATAGCAATGTCAACGCCAATAGCAATTGCAATAGCAATAGCCACGGCATGACGACGACACCGCCCAAGATTCCGCTCAACGCTCTCCGCCCTAGCGAGAAGATAGACTTCACAAGCAGCCGACTTTCAACCAAAAGCTGAGAGTTTGACGGCTTTTGAACTAAACGAGTTGTCTGTTGTCTTTCCCCCTCAGTGCAAGCAATCAGTTACCCAGCGTTCGACAAGGTCTTTTAGTATTGCCTAGCCTAGTCCACGCTCGCTTGTCAGCGAGACTTCAGCAGGCAGCCGAGTCGAGAACGCGTGATTGAATGAACGTATGGTGCCCTTAAGACCCGTCGCTGCCGTCTACATTCCCTGGCCGGCGTCAAGCATCGAGTCACGTAGCACCGGGAAGCAAGGACCCCACACACACCAACACCCAAGAGTCGCCACCCGTTCTGGAATTAAATTCAATTCAGTTCAGTTCAGTTTAATTAGTTCAGTTTGGTTGAACCATAAGGACAGGGTCAGCCCGACCTGGGCGTCGTGTCATGTCTTGCCTTGATCTTAGGCGGCGCACGCGCCGACTTTGCCAAGCCGTCCATCCACATCTTCCCCGGCATTGGGTCTTCAGCCCACTGACCAGAAGACAGGGGACCAGGGACCAGGGACCAGAGGCAGGCTGGAATAAGCATCGGAGGTCGACTGAATCAGGCATTGCAATCTTGGCCGCTGCTGCAAATGCCCAGACGGCCCGCCCTTGTGATGCGGCACCTGTGCCCCCGGTACTGGGGGGAACGAACGGTAAGGGTGTGTGAGGCGCTGGTCTGTGCTTGCCCGAGGTGGAGTGGAGAGCCTCGCAGCCGAGTTGATGCCTGGAGGACCCACACCAATAGGCAGCGCTCCAGGGCCTTGCAGTCCCGATTAGAGTTGACCGATCCCTGGGCGATGGGCGATTCACGCCCCGCGCATTGTCCCGCCGGGCGCGAGAACCTGGCCTGATCGTGTGCTGGTTCTTGCAGCGAGTGGTGGCCTGTCGTGTTGAGATCTCGTGGGCATGCTCCCGCCGCCCGGCCTCTGTGTCTCTGTCTCTCCTGGCCTTGCCCTGTCTGCCTGACCTGTCGCCCCGTGGCCTGACCGCTCGTCCGGAAAATTCCATCGCCTCCCATTGCTGCTCCTGCCCGCCGCCGCCGGCCAGCCAGCCAGTCGGCCGCTGCTATCGCCGATTCTTGCCTCCGGAGCCCCCTTTCGTTTCGGGCGGAGGGTTGGCCTACCGATGAGCTTAAGTTAATTCCACTAGTTAGCATCGTGCTTCCCTAACCACTAGTGCCTCGTCTCCGGCCCCCCTCAAAAGCCCGGGTAGGCGCCCCAAGGGCCGCCCCGGTGCTGCGCCCTTTTCCTCGTTGTCGCTCATGGCGTTCTGAAGCATCCCATCTCGCTGCTCCATCACCCATCGGCGCCATCGCCTCACTCACGTGGGCCTCCTGCCGCCTGCGTCCATCCATTGCACTGCTCCATCCATTGCACCGCTCCATCCACTGCACCGCTCCATCCACTGCACCGCTCCATCCACTGCACCGCTCCATCCACTGCACCGCTTCCATCCACTGCACCGCTCCATCCACTGCACCGCTCCATCCATCATGTTCAACGCGACCCAGCATCGCGGCAACCCCAACCTGGGCCCTGCCGCCCCCGGCCAGCCCAATCACCGCCTCAATGAAATCCTCGACTCTCTCCGCGCCGAGTTCGACAGCCAGAGCCGCAACTCGGAGCAGGTCGAGAGCCAGGTGACGCAGCAGATCCAAGAGATGGAGCTGATCCGCAACAAGGTCTACCAGCTGGAGCAGAACCAGCTGAAGATGAAGCAGGACTACGAGAACGAGATCAGAGCGCTCCGCCACGAGCTCGAGCTCCGAGGCGGCATTCCTCCTCAGTCTCACATCGCCGGCCCCCCGCCACACGGCGGGCCTTCGCAGCCGCCGCCGGCGCTGGGCCACGGCCAAGGCGGCCTCTTCAGCGGCATCATGGCCAACCAGGGCCAGGGCGGGCCCGGCCTTGCTCCTCCTCCCGACGGGCCGCCGCAGCAGCAGCACCCGCTCGCTCCGCCGCCCGCCGCCCAGGCCCAGGCGCCACCGCAGCCTCCCAACTCCTTTCCCGCCTATCAGCCCGGCCCGACCCTGAACGGCTACGGCCAGCCGCAGCCGCAAGCTGCAAACTCCCCCGGCCTGGGCAAGAACAGGAACATCACGAACCGTGCTGCTCCCGGCCCTGCCACTCCTCAGCAGCACCCGGGCCAGCCTCAGTCTATCCCATACCAGGCCGACCCCCGGGCCTCGCCGCAAATGCCACGCCCCACCCCACCGGGCGCTGACCTGGCCCTGAGCCGCCACCAGCAGCCGCCACAGCCGCAGCCGCCGCAACAGCCGCCGCCGCCGCCGCAGCAGCAGCAGCAGCAGCAGGGCCCCCTTCCCTTCCCCAATGTCGGCAACAGCCTGTCCAAGCTTACCCCCGAAGACTTGCCCGACCACCTCAAGAAGGAAGGCCCTGACTGGTACGCCATCTTCAATCCAGCGGTGCCGCGCATGCTTGACGTCAACCTGCTACACAATCTCGTGCATGAGTCCGTTGTCTGCTGCGTTCGCTTCTCGCACGACGGCCGTTACGTCGCCACTGGCTGCAATCGAAGTGCGCAGATCTTCGACGCTCGCGACGGCAAGAAGGTCTGTGAGCTGCAGGACGACAGCGTGCAAGACAAGGACGGTGACCTGTACATTCGCTCAGTCTGCTTCTCGCCCGACGGGAAGCTGCTGGCCACGGGCGCCGAAGACCGCAAGATTCGCGTGTGGGACATCGAAACCAGGCGAATCAGGAACACCTTTGACGGCCACGATCAGGACATCTACTCGCTCGACTTCGCTCGCAGCGGCAGACTCATTGCCTCGGGCTCCGGGGACAAGACCGTGCGGCTGTATGACATCGAATCCAATGCCCAAGTCATGGTTTTGTCCATCGAAGACGGCGTCACCACTGTGGCCATGTCGCCTGACGGCCGCTACGTTGCTGCCGGCTCTCTGGACAAGAGTGTGCGCGTCTGGGACTGCTCCAGCGGCTATCTGACCGAGCGCCTCGAAGGCCCGTCTGGCCACAAAGACAGTGTCTACTCGGTCGCCTTCTCTCCCAACGGCAGAGAACTGGTCAGCGGCAGCTTGGACAAGACTATCAAGATGTGGGAGCTTGGCCAGTCCACCGGTGGCATGGGCTCTCGTGCGGGCAAGGATAGCAAGTGCATCCGCACCTTCGAAGGCCATAATGTATGTGTCTTGGCCGCCCCCCCCCCGGGGCGCATTCCTCCCAACGCATTCTTCCGAACGCATTCACTGACATGCTCTCTCTAGGACTATGTTCTTTCCGTCTGCTTGACCCCGGGCGGTGAGTGGGTAATGTCGGGCTCGAAGGATAGAGGCGTTCAGTTCTGGGATCCGGCCACGGGCCACGCACAGATGATGCTTCAGGGCCACAAGAACTCTGTCATTTCCGTCGCTCCGTGCCCGACAGGAAACATGTTCGCCACCGGATCGGGCGATATGAAGGCTCGAATCTGGTCCTACACACCATATCGTTAACTTACCCGAGCGCCCTTATCCCATTTCCCATCCTCGCCATTCCGCCCCCAGAAGCTGTGCAAGAGGCTCGATTGTCCGGTGGTGACGAGAGCATCAGTGTGGTGGTGACTAGAGCATCAGTGTGGTGGCGACTAGAGCATCAATGTAACATGACGCATGCTCGAGTTGAGCCGCATGGAATTCGACAATTCCAGAGCCCACCCAGCTACCGTGCGCCCCACGGGACTTTTGCTACAAAAACACTAACACTAGGCAAGGGCCGCTCCTGATACTTGGATGACTCCGGTCAGGAACACAAAAGTAACTCAGGGGCTACTACAATTTACGTTACATTGTTTGGAATGAAAATGATTATACAAGTACCCCCCCCCCCCGGTATCAGGCTTTGCGAGATGATGATGCGTCTCGGGAGCCACTCTCGCCCCAGCCCTGAGAAATGCGTGCCCACTTCCTTTGAGCTTACGACTAATAAGGCCGTCCAGCTCGGAACCTGGCTAGCCTCTTCGCTGATTTCTCGGCCGGTGGCGCCCGTTCCAAGACCGTAGGCCCCATGCAGATTAGCATACCGGCATGCCACTGACACTGTTCCTGCGCCAAATCACATTAATGTCCTGATTAACTAATTGACCCCCATCGGCGCCTGCCGAAGTGCAGGGTCAGGCATCGTTGCTAGATTGCATCCGACTACTTCATGCGGCCGCAGGTCAAGATATAACCATCCCACACCATCTAGCAGTCTAGCAGTCGAATAATGGACCTCTGCCACGTCTGCCGGGCCCCCCCTCCCTTCGCAGCCAGCGTCAATATCAATGTCAAAATACCGCACTGCCAGATTCCCATTATTCAAAGTCATCTGTCCAGCCTTTTAAGATGGCGTGGGGAAGCGGGCTTGCTTGGGGGTTAGTTCCTCCCTCCTGGTTCGGTGCCACCGTCACGCCATGCAGGCACGGCGTGACGATAGAATGATATACAATCAATGAGATAAGTAAGCTAGCACTTCGCAGCCTCTCGACTTGGCCAAGTGGCGTAACTGAAGTGATCTTGAGTATCTTGTGCACCCCCCCATCCCCCACCAAAATCCATTTCACCATCTCGTTTTTATAACCAGTACAGTACTAGTCTCGTTTCGCTATCTTCCCTACGTTCCAACGTTCCAAGATGCCGGGACGGGCCTCCACTACTGCATATTGTTTTTTTTTCACGTCACGATTCAAGCTGCATGCTGCAGCTTGATCAATGGCGGCACCCAGTCCAGTACATGGTTCGCTTGATGCTACACTTCTCGACAAGGCCCCACAGCGCTATTTGACGGAATCTGCTTCACCAGAATGACAGGGATACGAAAGTTTCGAGAATACCGCTAGAAGGTTCCATCTGTGGCCCCGGCAGACAAACTCTGGTGCAGCGCAAAGCTAATTAGCCGCTTTTATTGTCAGTAAGCGGAGTCCACTGAGTGCTGTGCGCTCGATCATCTCTTCTCGCCTTCACATCCCCTTCTGTAGACCCGAGAAAATTTCGCACTTACTGACAATCTGAGCTTGCTCGTTACCGGAAGGGGAATTTAGAAGCGTTGTATAGTACCCCTCGACGCCCTGCATGGGCTGAGGGAAAGTCAATTCAGCCATGTATCCTCACCTGCCACGCGGATTCTACGTGCAGATTACACCCTATTCCTGCTGTCACATTGATTTCGATCGCCTCGTGTGAGTCCCCACGCTTTATGGGTGGGTCAGCCCCCTGGTAGTCATCACTACCCGTTTAATGATATACTCTTAAACCGGTGCCCTATTTGATTACTCTCCCTCGAAATCATCTGCTGGCTGACATGCAAGCCATGTTCCCTCTGTAGCGTCTTTTGGCTTGGAGCATCACACGACCACCACCATCATCACCATCACCATCACCATCACCACCATCATCATCATCATCATCACCCCCTCTGGATGGACTCACGGCAGCCAGGTCCCCTTTTTACCTCAGTCAGACCACTTAGCACCGAGGATCAGTCCCCCATTTCGACGTTGGCTAGCCAGTGGCCATAGTAGGCAGGAGAGCTGACCTTAAATCGCTGCCTCCTTGTCGTTCAGAAGTATATACTCTAGGAGGTCATTGCACCGCCTACCATCGCCTCTGCCTTGTGATGTACCATTCGGCCTCTCATCATTCTCCTCATCAATTCCATAGGCCAGGGGCAGGCGCAGCACAATGGCATATCGGAGCATGCCTTCAGACCTCGATATCGATAGGCATATGCAACAGCTGCGGAATTGGATGATCCCAATTCCCGTCCCCAGAAGTACTGCGGCACCTGCACCAGAATCCTACCCTCAACAATACTATGGGATCGGAGTAACGTCAGCTCCATCCTCCATGGATCCATATCCTATCACCACTTCTGCCATGAGCTTCCCGTCATATCACCGTGATCAGCCGACCAACATGTTCACCGACATGGCAGACTTTGAATACAGCTATCGCCCAAGGAGCTATGTCGACAGTCCCATGACGCCTCGTAGCCTTCCGCCTGATGAGATGCACCCTTTCCACGACGATGCATCCTGCTACTCGGAATCTTCAAGCTTCTTCGCCTGCGACATGACAGACCAAAGTCTGTACGACGCTTTCACCCCCATGACAACAAAAACACCTCCAGTTCACCCCTCGTCGACTACATCACAGCCAACTCAGCCGAGCTCATCATGTATGCCTTCTCAGGTAGACAACTTGATGAAATCGCTACAGCCCGAGCAAACCACACCAGCGATTTATGATACCCCTGCCAAGAGCAAGAGACATCTCTGCCCTTACGGCGACTGCTCAAAGTCCTTCTCCCAGCCTACCCATCTGAAGATTCACCTGCGGTCTCACACTGGCGAGAAACCCTACATCTGCTCGGTCCCCAGCTGCCGGCAAGCCTTCTCTCAGCTGGGTAATCTTCGTACCCACGAGCGTCGCCATGCTGGACAACGACCTAATAGGAAGAGATCTGCCTCAGACCCTGGGAACCGCACGAGGCGTTATGAGTGTATTCTTGACGGCTGTCGCACTTCCGGGCCTGGTCAACAGCCTTGCGGTAAAGAGTTCACTCAGCTTGGTAATCTCAAGGCCCATATGAACAAATTCCACAAAGAGACATTAGCAAGATTAAGCAATCACTTTGCCACAGCCGACGAGACTGAGGAGGATCGCCTTCTTAAACTATATTTCCAGGAGCTCTACAAGAACAGTAACAAGGGCATCAAGGGTCGAGGCAAAGGCCGGAGGGTCGAGGTAGTTGCCAAACTTCAACCTTAGTCACTCCAACGGAGGGCGAGTCACCGATCAAATAACAGCAACTAACGACCCACCCATCTTTGCATATCTACCAAGCCTAGTTCCTTCGGTACTTGACGGACTTATGGACGAGAGCACGGAGCGTTAAAAGTAGAGTAAAGAGATTATAAATCTTCAGCGTTGGCACCTGGGACCGAGATACCGAGGAAATAGAGGGACCACGCGAAGGCATCGTTGTGGCGGGAAAGAGGAGGCTACACGAAAAGCTTTGAATGTATTGGGAGAGCCCATCATGTATACTAGACGTGTTAATATCACAGTTCCATCGCTATTGACCAACTTCTAATTCAGAGGTAGAATCACCCTGCGGAAGTGATAATCTTTGATCCATAGGTTTCAATCCCCATTCTCCTAGGCCTTGGTTGAGGGGCATAGCAGACCACAGGAAAGTTGACACATTGTCCACGAGCACTCAGAGACCTCCCCAGAGCCAAAAGGGCTCACCGCCAGGAATCACGCCCAGCGTAATGCATCATGATGTATGCATATCATTGGTCTCATGTGCACGGGATACAGTTCCAAGGCACAGACGAAGACACCCCGGGGGGGCCTAGCAAGAAAGAGGAAGGTGCTACTGAGAGTTGACTCTTCGCCAAGCCCCCTCCCTGGTGGTGGAAACTCTCAATCTCCTTGTTCCTGGTGCCTCGTCCACATGTTACCTCGCTAAGCTTAATTATGGGTACAGTTGCAACATGATCTACTTTAATACTTGATCTCCCACGCTAGCCCAGTTACCAGGTGACAGAGTCCAGCCAGCCACTCACAGTGATGGCTCAGAAGATCACCGTTCACGCACGTGTCTGCCTTCTAAATAGAAGGCCCGAATGAGACACAAGCAGATCTTTGTTCGTATATTTTGCCTTGTGCCACTTCAAATATACAGAGGAAACATACATACACATATATATAGATATATATAATTAATTAATTAATGATTATCTGGGCCTATGGCATATAATTATAGACTACTTTTGTATGGGTGGAAAATCCCTCGGCCTGTGGGGGCTTAGGTAAAACACCACATGCTTGCCTCAAGAGCCGTATACGCGTCGCATGCGCCTGTCTCGTCCTTGTCTGTCTCCTTACCATCGTGCGCTATCCCTCCTCTCCACAAGCGGAGCCCACTCCCCCCATCTCCTCCTCCTCCAGTACCTGGCAGACTACCCTGAACTGCGGCAAGATACTAGATCTTAGGAACCATATATATTTGTATACATATCCAAATGTATATGTATGCTACCAACCAACTATATACTGCACAGTAGCCGACATCGTAAGAGCAAGGGGACAGGCAAAAGTGGTTGGATCCTCGTATTTCGAGGCGGCCCATGGTAGCAACGGCGGTTGTGGCGGCGACAGCGTGTATTACTAAATGTTCTGGCTTCGCTGCTGCCACCAAGACCAACAGCTACTACCCGTACATGACGTATGCTCCCAAGGTGTTTCATGGTCCCCATGTTTTCGCCGTTTGAATCTGACAACTAGTAGCCGACCCCGGGCCTCGCCACAGCCCCCGCCTAGCACAGGCTAGCCGGCCCGACTAACTAGCCAGTAAGCTGGGTGCTCGCACGTTTTGCAACCCCATAAGAGGAAAATAAACAAGCTAGCATGCATGTGCACATGTGAAGGTCGTACTGTACTTGGCAACTGCTGTACCTTTTACTTTTTTTGACATGGTCCCATCTGTGGGGATGGAGGGGCCTAGCGGGGTGTAGCTCATTGAACTAAACTAGAAATCGCTAACATTAATTTGAATTTCACTGCAGGTAGCATTTCATTGCAGCAACGTATCATTTTTTGCTCTTGCTCTTCGCTCTTTTGCCTACCAATTTTGATGGGGTGTATTGTTACATGGCGGTTCATTTGTAACTTACAGATCACTAACATATTATAGCCGCTCGCTTTATTTTCCCTCTCTACTTAGCGCGCGTCTCATTTCTGCATGGGGGCAAGTAACCTAGATCGATCGATCGCTTAAATTAGTCCCAGTTATTTTGCGTCATCAGGCGTTCGCCCGGGGCGGAAAGAAATTATCATTTCGATCGAACCAGTTGAATAGGGGAAGTTACTTTTCATCACAACCACCAACAACTGGTCACCACCGGGATCTAGGCTGAGACTGCATCAGCGTGTGAAACTCAGGGCTTCCCCCCCCTTTGGTATTTACAAGTTGAAACCCTCCCCTCGCGGGATAGCAGTTTGAGAGTGAAATCAAGATTGCGCAGCATTCGTAGTTGGTCTTTTGATAGAATCATTAGGCGGATAACCTTAGCCAGGAAGGAACCACGAGATACCCGCATTAACGAGTCCAGTGGAGATGCCCCGGAACATTAGGCTTCTCAACGGAGTCTCCCGAAGAAGCGGAGCACCTAAGTGTTGTGGAAATTTAGGCGGCGACCAGTCGAATCAAGGTCGCTGCAGGGTGTGGCCCAGTTCCTCAGAAATCCTCATGCACTTTCCTTTCTGGCGTCCGCGCTCTTCTCTTCTCTTCGGAAATTTATGTAGCGGATGGCCAGGTTGCCTCGCCCCTGAAAGATGTGATCTGACTTCGACGCGTATGATCTTGTGCGTGTTGATGACGGAGCCGCTCCTTGATCGTCGTTCCCTCCACTGTTCAACTTCCTTGGTGCTGATGTCAACCGCTACCTCCAATAGGCAAGGCCCGGCTCCGCAGCCATGTTGATGCCCCAACGCCCAGGCCCCTTTCGCTCTTGGTGTAAGCATCGACAAGTTTTATTGCGTATTCAATACGCAATCGTACCGACTCAAAAACGCGAGACGGAGGAAACACCAGAAGTCCATCGGTGAGACATGGCAGCGACGACACGAAAAAAATGTGTCCGCTAGCAAGATGCATTTGCGGCACAGGAAGCTTCAGAATATGGCCAGACTTTTTCACGTTCGTGATGACTTCTACGAGCATTCAATCTTTTGTCCGTGATTGTCTTACATTCTGAGCAGCTGCAGGTGCTCAAATGTCATACTGGAAATGAAAAATTCTTTCTGACTGAGACGACAAGCGCCAGACCATCGACGACGAAAATAGGTTGGCGCAGCATACGCCATCATATCATGGAGAGTGGTAGACTGGTAATTTAGTTGATGTTTCTGATATTTGCTACAAGTTACACGACTGTCTTGGGCAAAACCTCGACAACGCTTCAAGGGAAGAGAGACTTGCTGATTTCCTGCATTGCTGGCCCAGAAGATAGACCAATCGATCATTCGAGCCTTGTGCAGACGCGGACGAAGATTTGCGTCAACACATCTGAAAAGTGCATGCTAATTCATGATGTTTTCGAGATACGCGATACACGGAGCCTCTTTCCCGCATATCAATCCGCCCAAATTCTGCGATCAACTGTCCACTTTCCTACCGCCGGCGGTAAAGGTGAATTGGTCCGTTTCAGTATAGGCTATGGTAAGGTATTGAGACTGTATATTCGGTCTAATGAACAGATAGCAGGCATTTCCGATTCAGGTACTGCTGGTATTACCGCATGACATAACAGTCAAGAAAAGAACGCTCGAAACGAACAGTGTTCCGCCGAGAGGTATGGACTTGTATTGTAATTATGTCCTTGGCATACTCTGAAGGTAGATTACCAACGTTGAGGTCGTCACCGTCTCTAGGTCAATCATCAAAGATGTCACGGCGTACCTGCGTTTGCTGGCTGGTGCCAGGCGCCAAGCGCCCCACTTGCAGTATATCCGTAGTCTGACGGTTCAGCTGTCTGATCATCATCAGATTGCTTGTTTCTTCCTTGTTCTCGTTTCTCCATCGTTCGATAGCCGAGAGCCATCTTACAAAAGACGTTCTGGCAGCTGATTAGGCTCGAGCGAAGGGGTGAAAGACAATGCAGGGTCGGTCACGAATGTTTGAAAATGCTCGCAGTTCGCACCGCCTTCGACCTAGCGTGAAGCTTATGGGGGCCTGTTAGGACACTCGGTCAGCCTCATGTCCCAATGTCAATTCCACCAATGTCAATTACAACACTACTGAGACAATGAGCAGAACCAGGTCCTCTCTGATCTCTCATTACCTGGTTGTTTATCAAGCCTTATCTACAACCTACATGCTAGACAAAACCCGCTTATCTGCTTGTGTATGCAAGATACATCTATTGTCATTAACAATGTATCCTGATGATATGTCCCTGCTGGGGTATGCTAAGATAGATATGATCTTGTTACCATAATGGTGCATGTACACATGACTGAAATGTGTTGTTAGCAATGATCAGTTTATCTTGCACATATAAGCAGATGAGCTGGATTTAGCTAGTATGTAGGTTGTAGATAAGGCTTGATAAATAACCAGGCAATGAGAGATCAGAGAGGACCTGATTCTGCTCATTGTCTCAGTAGTGTCGTAATTAACATTGGAGCAGTTGACAATTGAGTAGTTGACCAACCGAGTGTCATAATGGGCCACCATGGAAACTGATCGATGTGTACAAGAACCTGAGTCGCGTGAGCTGTGCCGAGGTCCGACCCACAGTTGATCAACGGGCAATAAATCGGCCATTGATTGATTATATCAGATTCAATGCTAGGTACATTATCAATATAATTCTGCGAGCCCATGGCATTCAGCAAACTTAGCATCATGAGCCAATTAGTATCAACGTTGCTCGCCATCTCTATGGTGGTGGCAGGCTATCTCAGCATGCTCTGCGTAACGCCGCCCAATCCTCCCCCAGAACAGAAATCCCGCCATCAAACGGATCGCATCAGCCTATTTGTGGGTAGTTTCTCGACTGTCGTCCGCTGGACAGTCGCCGCGGTTGTCATGTATCATGCAGTCCTGACAGTAGTTCCCCAATACGCGCCTACTCGCGTGTGCCAAGTGTGCCCACAGCCTGAGAATACCAATTCGGAACTTTTCGCGTGGAATACATTGTCTATCACTGCCTTCCTGTTCATCTACACCGGCGCGTATATACGGCTCTCGGCCTACGGCAGACTCGGCAAATACTTCACATTCCATCTGGCGGCACCAGAGCAGTTGGTGACTACAGGAGTATATGGCTGGATACAGCACCCCAGCTATACGGGAATAGTGATGATATCTATTGGATTGGTGGCATTGTTTCTGCGCTGGGATGCGACTCCTGCTTGCTGGATCCCCAGGGTGGCACTGTCTCAGTTGCACGGATGGGGTCCCAGCATATTTGCGGGATCCTTGGGAATTGGTTCTTTGCTCGTGTCAACGAGAGTGAGAGATGAGGAGGATATGCTGAAACAGCAATTTGGGCAGAAGTGGGAAGAGTGGCATCGCTCAACCAAGCGATTTATTCCAGGTATATTTTGAAAAACTTGATGCTCTAGCCCGTTGTATCTATCTTAAGTCTAAATATCCAACGATAGGCCAACCGGACTATCTTCTTATCCATCTTTAATAATAATAATTATTATTATTGTCTATATGGGCCTTTGGCCTGTATAGACTAAACCTAGTCTATGGAAAAACCCTAGGCTAGAAGGCCTAGGTAAAACCTGGGGCTCACCCAAAGAGCCGCATGTGTAGCACATACGCCTGTCCTGCTTCTGTCCGGCTCCTTTCCATTGTGCGCCATTGGCGCGGAGAGGTGCGGCAGGATCCTCTCTTCCTCCGCTGGGGCCTTTACCCCTACCTATCCTATTTCCTCCTCAAATAGGGTCTATCCCCTTAGTCCCTCCTCCTCTTCATCTAGTACTTGGTAGACTACCCTAAACTGAGGTAGTATGCTGGCTCTCAGGAACCATCTTGCCACATGCGGAGCGCATGAGGGTTAGATAAGCATCTCCTCGTACCTTGTGGTGTCGCAGCCTCTGAATAGGGTTGCTCTGTTCGCTACCTAAGTGCAGTGTAGGATCATGTGTCTCATAGTCTGGGCCTCCCACCCACACCCGCAGGAGGGGGGGATATTGGGTACTCTGATAGATGCCAGCCAGGCGTTCAGGCCGAGTATGTCAGTTCGTAGCAGGAAGAGAGCTGTGGCCTCTGCCTTCGTGAGTCTTATGTAGAGCCTGTGTGGCGACTGCTCCCATGGTGTTAGCCAGGTGGGGGCTGGTCTCCTCTGTCTAAGCGCGGCTGCTGCCTGGCTCTCATCCTTCTTTAATATACCAGGACATCAGACACCGCCGACGGCCAGGAGTTATCGTCAATAATATTATCTTCTTTGGAGGTGGGGGCCAAATACCTCTAGGGGTTGCCAGGGAAACTGAAAATTTAGCATGCGGTGGCCGCTCTTCGCTCACCCCATGCGTACCGGCATGCTTTCTATAGCAAACATTATTCATCAATTGGAAGCCAGAAAATAGTGATATTAACACAACTATTGGTGCTGAATTTCTTTTCGCCAACAATAAGCACTGGGAGTCAGGCAGCATGATAGCCGATATCCGCATTCGTGAACCGACATGCTTGGGTAATATGGCGGTAGGTGCCATCGCCAAGAGTGTACTTGAGAGAGACGACGCGGGGGTGGGGGTTAACGTCAACAGAAAGAATAGGTCCACCACTCTGCTCAAATTCGTCGTGAGGCTCTATGTAGACGGTGTCGCCGGACTGTACCTTCGGCATTTCTGCCGCTGGCAACATATCCAGACTTGAAGCCGGCTAGATAGTTGTCCGACGTAATGGCGAAGTTGGTAGCTTTGGCCTTGTGAGCTGTCAACTGAAAGACCACGGACCCAAAAGTTGTCGAGTGTCCTGTTGGAACTATCCTGGATGTTGAGATAGGCCGAATCAGATGGGTTCGCTGTCCTCTTGTTGCACGGAAAGATGGTTTAGTCATGATACTACGATATTAGTCTACACGTTGGCAGAGGGTATATATGATGGCTAAGTTGGTGTTCTCGTGAACCTGATGATTGATCTGGGAGAGGCTCGCCTATAAGCTGCGGTCTTCCATGATCAGCGCCCTTTACTACAGTTACTGGATCCATGGTGGACCTTGGTTGATAGTTACTTGATTTGCGCGTTGGCATGATCTGACTATGGCAGAAGAGTGAGAAAATATATCCTGATAGACTGTGGGTCCAATGTTTGGGCACCCAAGATCTCGCAGGAGTTATGCCAAGTTTCAGTCTTTCAGGCGACATCAGTCCTCTCTACCTTGTCAACTCTAACTCACCTAGATATTAGTATGCGCGGAAAAGGACAGACATTAAACTAATCTGGTCCAACACCTTTCGCTTGTGTTTGGCTCGAGCGGATCGAACGGGGTATCTCGGATAGCGAGGCCATCACAAAGACCCTTGATCCAATTAGTCATTGATAGCTTGTCGCTTTCAGGGGCGAAATCTTATTGTATAAGCAATAGACAAGTCAGGCTCGTAGTAATTCGTCGTATCGAGTGTGACCAAATGGTGCAATTCGTGATACTTCGCTAGCTGCTCGGATTTGGCTACGCCAATCATTACATAAGTATGCCAACGAAATTTTTCGTCAAGCTTTTTTCTCCTATGCTGACGTGAGAGAAATTTGATCCATAGGTCTTGGCAAATAAATATTCGCCTTCTATCGATGAGTGAATCCTCAGAATCTGTTACTCAGTTTACTTGTTCATTTGCAAGATACTAACCACGAGTCATCATCATGTCCAAAGGCCGAGTCTGTCTGTAGGTTCAAGTCCCGATAAGGACGTAACTCGTCGTGGGCTAATGGTTCCTCAGTGCCTACTCTGGGGGGCTCGACACATCCGTGATCTTGAAATGGCTTGTCCTTGAAGGTTACACGGTAGTCTGCTACCTGGCCGACGTTGGCCAGGCTGACGCTGCTGATGCCGCCGCAATCGAGAAGAAGGCTCTCCTGCTCGGTGCCGAGCGCATGATCATTGAGGATCTCCAGAGGGTTTTTGTGGAGCAGCTTGTTTTCAGAGCCGTGCAGTGCAATGCGATATACGAAGATCGCTACCTCCTGGGCACGTCGCTAGCCCGCCCTGTGATTGCGAGGGGCCAAGTCCAGGTCGCGGAGAAGTTCAACTGTCAATTCGTCTCCCACGGGTGTACTGGGAAAGGAAATGATCAAATTCGATTTGAGCTCGCCTTCAAGGCCCTCAACCCCTCACTTCAAGTCATTGCTCCTTGGCGGCTGCCCGAATTTTGCGACCGATTCCATGGCCGACAGGATCTCCTCAAGTTTGCAGCCGAGAACAACATCCCTGTCTCGTCGTCACCAAAGGCTCCCTGGTCCATGGATGAAAATCTCGCGCACTGCTCATATGAAGCCGGTATTCTCGAAGATCCTGACCGCACACCGGTAAGTGCATTGGATTCATTTCTTGATGTTGAGCCCGTCTCCAGAAATGTACTCTGAAGCGATGCTTCTCTCAGGCTTCACCTTTTACGAACGATTGCGGCTAGCTCGAGCTTATACAATGGCATTTGCTAACTGTTACTCAGCCCAAGGACCTCTGGAAGATGACCCGGGATCCTCTAGACGCTCCTGATACTCCTACCGAGTTTACTATCCACTTCGAGAAGGGGATTCCTGTCAAGGTTGTTCTCGGCGGCAAAGAGGCAACTGACTCGGTCGAGCTGTTCAAGCTCCTCAACAAGATCGGCCACGATAATGGAGTTGGACGCATCGACATCGTGGAGACGCGACTAGTGGGCATTAAGTCGCGAGGTTGTTACGACACGCCGGGGCTAACAATAGCGTAAGTTAGATTATCGTCGAGTACTCTCTTCCTGGACCTGGACTCCCCTCAGTTGAGAGCTCCCAGATGCCTGTGCATATCCGCTGACTCTCGACCGCAGCCGCCTAGCACATCTTGATCTGGAGGGTCTTGTGATGGACTCTCAGGTCCGGGATCTTCGCGATCAATTCGTCACGCGGGCTTGGTCACGCCAATTGTACAACGGAATGTACTTCAGCCCGGAGCGTGAGTTTGTGGACAACAGCATCATCTTCTCTCAGCAAAACGTCACTGGTCAAGTCAGGCTGCTGGCGTACAAAGGCAACGTGAGACAATCCCCGAGCCATTTCCAAAGATCGAGGCAGACAGCGGCTGACATAAATTCATCTTTGTTAGGTCTACGTGATCGGCCGCTCAAGTGACGCTAGCAACCTCTACAGCGAGCAGGATGCCTCGATGGACTCCCTTGAAGGCTTCAGCCCAGGCGATTCCACCGGATTTATTGAGATCATCGCTCTCCGCCTAAAGAAATACGGCCTCCAGAAGCAAAAGGACGGCCATCCTCTTACTCAGGTCTGAGCCTCGATGCTTGATGGTGTTCGTTGTTGAGTATGTATCGTAGCGGGGCGCTACATTAGAATGCTTACAAAAGGTGGGGAGTTTCCTTGCAGGTAATTATCAGGATGGGTAGAGAAAGAGGGCGCTTTTGTCAAGTGTACATGCGCCATTTAATCCATTTTTTGAGTCTTCTTACATGTCCTGAATCAGTGTGGTGGTTTTCATCCAAGCCGGCGAGCAGTGCGCTCCGGGGTGCTTGTTGGCCTCATCCAGCATCTCGATTGATACGCCTCCGAACATGCTCCCTGCTTGATGGGCGTACAACGCGCCAAACGACGACATTACCCGTTTCAGTCCAAAGTTTTTGAAGGTACGCAATGTTCCGTCTCCTCTAACCGGGCAAATGCCGCTTTTGATTGAAAAATTGGGCAATGTTCCGCGGCTGTCAGGGTTCGTCTGGATAGCCTTCCAACTCGGTAAGCCCAGTCAGTAAAAGGTGATGCTGCTCGATTTGACCTTAGGTCTGGGCCCCCTGACGAACGGAATAGATGCGGCGATGTTGATCAAAGGTCATCAGAGTCCATTCATGTACAAAGTCTTTCACAATGTTGACAAAAACAAACATGCCAGCAGTGCCTAACCGATACACCAATAAAGAACAAGACGCTAAAGGCAAACTCAAGTTCGCGGAAAATCTTGATCCCTTTGTTGCCCCAGGCTCTCTTTCTCTCTTCCCGCTCGTTTCATTCCCAAGCACAGTCCAAAGGAACACCAGCAGTACGTGGACCGGGACTTTTGCTTGTCGATCTATAACGCGACATGTTTCTCCATGTACGCTGGGAGGGTGGCGTTATCGTATGGCGGGAGGGTTTCCACGGGTTCAACTCTGGCATGCTGGAGAGCTTCTTGTGCTTTCAAGTTGCGTTTCCTTTCTTTCCGCTTGCGAACTTTCTCAACGGTGAGAAATATGGCGACACCGACAGCGAGGATGAGGAAAACCATGCTGATCGAGAGGTTGATCACAAGGGTGATGAAGAGTTTTGCAAATGAGTTAACGAATTGATAGGTCGAGTATGCACTGTGTTTGTACAGGAGAGGGATCAGAGACTTCTATATCTGAATGAGGATGATAATAATAGTGTCAATGTCGAAGGCGAGGCCATCGAGTGATTTATAACTAGGCATCAAAATTGTCTGTCCTTTGTTCATGTGTTGATTGGTCAACTTTGGGGCTGTGTTGAGAATACGCCGCTCGAATACGCCACTCAACAGTGTTTGGTGGGATCGAGTAGAACCGAGTTGTGATTGGGGGGGTGGTTGGTGAATGATTTGAGATTCCTGCATTGGGCTCCATTCCAGTTCGGTTAATTAGTACTCCGCCAAGGAAGGGAAAGCATGGAGAGATTCCAAATGGGTACCAATCTGATGGCAGTCAGCTGTAATAGGGCCCGACGTCAGCCTCAGGTATTGAGGCTTAGCGACAGCTTCAGCCAAAATGTAAGCCATAAGCACCCGAAGGTGCTTAAAGGATGCACCATGGGAGAAATCATTTGCTGTGCTGCGCCAGACCTGAGTTGGTGCGAGTCCCATAAGTACTGATGAGATGGCGTCGAGGCCTGGAGGAGTTGGTTGTATTCATCATATCAAGATCCAACAAGCCATGCATCAAAAGTCATCATGCTCGCCCTCTGCAGAAGGCAGGTCAAGGCGATCCCATCGGAAATCTCGAAACGGCTGCTTGACCTGCAAACAACGACGGAAAATGGTATTAATAGGATATTATCTCCTACCGTCATAATAATTGGATATCAACTAATTAAAATGGCCACCAGTGCGACGAGAAGCGACCTTCGTGTACCCTGTGTGGAGCAGGGTTGAGAAAATGCGTCTATGCGAACGACCGACTTTCGCCAGGATCAAGCGAATCTGGAGCCACATCAAGGTCTTCTTTCGAACCATCTCCCACCCCGCCGCTATCAAGTCCATATAGCAGCCATTTAGACCAGTGCAGAGGGCCGCCATCTCCGAGATCTTCACTGCCTTCTACTACTGGCCGCTGGAGCCAAGTTGGGACTGGCAATGCCGGCGTCACCAATGTCAGCACCATCACAACAGACGCAGACCTCTACCTTCACTTTCTGAACCACACCTGCAAATATGCTCCCGCCTGGGACAGGGACCGGATAGTGTTGCAGGTGGGAATCGCTAAGCTGGCACTCGATAACGAGCCCGTTTCACACTCAGTTCTGGCACTGTCGTCAGCCTGTCTGTGCTGCGATGTCATGTCGAGCGGCAATGCTGATCTCGAGACTGTTGGTCGAATCATAGATCGCGGGTTGCAGCATCATACTCTGGCTCTTGAGCAAATGCGGACCATGACATCGTGCCCGGGAGAGTCGGACGTCCAGCCTCTGCTGGCGAATGCGCTTTTGCTGGTGCCGTTTGCATTCACGTTCCAAAACATTCAACATTGGATGACACAAAGTGCCGCTGGGGGAGCAGCAGTTGCCGCTACCGCCGCCACCAACACTGTTACACCTCGTGACGCTGTCCTGTTACTGAGAGGCATACGGACGACTATCGATGCGCTGAATTATTCCCACGGAGCAGACAGAAGTGATGACGACAAGGCTGATGAGACTAAAACCAGATGCGCAGCACCACGAAAAACACCCTGGGACACAATCCTTTTATCCCAGACTATGGATTCCAGGCACAACCACGTCACAGCCGGCATGGCCGGACGCTCTCACCCTGTATTTCCAGTTCTAGCTTGCACATTCCACCAAGCTATGGCGCGACTTCATTGCAGGATTCAGAGTGCTCTTCTTGTCACTATCCCAGTAGCAGACGAGAAGACAGCGTCGATATTGGACGCATTCGATATCCTAAACAACTTAATGTCTGATACATTATCGTCATCAGACGCCCGGGAAAATGACATTGGGGATCCGTTGAAAGAGGAAACCCTGTCCGTCGCCCCCGGCAGTCTGCTCGCGCAGGCACCGGGCTGGCTACGAAGATTCATCCTGCAGCAGCCACAGCGCCCTGCCACCCATACTTACACCAACCGCGGGGAGCCATTTTCCCGATCGTTCTTGATTTTCTTCGCCAGAGCATCGAAGACGTATATCGATCTGCTTCTTCCACTACTAGATCTGCCAACAGACAGGGTCGAGGAAGATGACGGCGAGCGCGAGCTCACGGCCGCTGAGGTGCTCGCGCTGGACACATATAGCCACTGGTTGGTGCTCGTGTTTTTGGTGGGGAAGGATATCTGGTGGGTGGGTGATTTCCCCTACGTGGCTCTTGAGGCGATTATTTCGCGATATGGGGACGAGTTCTTGGGCACTTCTTCTTCAATCCAGGAGGAGTGGTGGCCGGCGCGTATGCTGCAAGTGGCGATGAGCTTGAGATGCCGAGTATAAATTAGGATATATTCTGAGTTATAGATTTCTAGTGTAGATGCTTAGTATGGATTACTAGTATGGATTACTAGTATGGATTCCTAGTATATATTACCAGTATAGATTACCAGTATAGATTCAGAATAGACTCCTAGTATAGATTACTAGCATAGATTCATAATAGACTACTAGTATAGACTTCTAGTATAGATTCCTGACTGGACCAGACTGCTTTGGGGAGGCGAATTTAGAAGAATATCTGCGTCGGCGACGTGGTGTCAAGGGGGATTCAACAGTATGGATACATTAGATTACATGCCTCGCTCACGGGGCGAGGCTCAGATGGCGCCTTTTGGCTGCACCCTGCTCGACGGCTCACTGATGGCAGAGTCGGAGCTGCCAAAGATGCGCGGCAAGGCCCACCTGACGTTCTCATAGACCAGGAAGGTGACACAGGTGCTCGGAATGACGCGCAGGAGATTGGGAAACATGCCCTTGTAGAAGCCAACGAATCCCTCATTCCACCAGAGCGATCGGATGACGGGCAAAAAGGCTTTATCCTTTGGCATTGCCGCACCCGTCTCGTACGTCTGCATCCTGGCGCGCACGACTTGGTGGGGATAGGTCAAAACGCCAGCAAAGACTTTGGACAGAGACGAGGTGACGATGGTGTCGGAGTTGGACAATTCGCTCGTCTGCTTCTGCTGCCTCCTCCACTGCTTGAGCTTCTCATACGCGAGGAAGTACAGCGCGCCGTGAGTGACGCCAAAGATGGAAGGAGTTAGGCCGTGGAAGTAGCCCCTGAAGCCCTCGGTGCGAGCGATTGAGGAGAGTCCAGGGATCAAGCCGGGATAGGCGCCAGACTGGGTGGCAGAGGTTGTCAGCATGCGTGTTTTGACCACCCACACGGGGTTAGTGAGCACGGCGCTGAGCAGGCCCGAGGCTGCTGACGCTGCGAGGTAGTCGGCGCCGGTCAGGCGCTGGCCGGCGGAGTAGTGGCGCCACTGGCGGACGACATCCTGTGCGTGCTTGTAGAAGAAAAAGTAGAGCGCCCAGCCGGCGGAGTTGCCGACCAGGTTGGGCGTGAGGCCGCGGTACAGGGCGGCGATGCGTGAGGGGCCCTCATTGCGCAGGAGATCGCGGAGGACGGAGCGGGAAGAGTTGAGCAGCGGATGGGCGGAGGAGTCGACTTGGCGCCGCGTTAGACCGGAGGAGTAGTAAAGGCAAACATCAGCGGCCAGTCAGGCCGCGCTTACCCTGGAGGCGAGTCTTGATGATGTCGAGCGGGTGCACGATGATGGTCGACACGAGGCCGGCCGTCAAGCCGGCCGTGCTTTCGATGGCGGCGAGGCTGAGCCCATGGCGAGTGGACGTGGTCATGGGCTGGCAGGGCGCGGTCAGAGCACGCAGAAGCGGGAGTAGGTCGACGTGCCCACGTCGAGGATCATGTCGAGCAAGGCATGGGGTGGGGTGGGGTGGGGTGTTGGCAGCGCAGAGCGACGAGCCGACACTAACTTAGGCCGGTGATTCTGTTTTGTTTGCGGTGTTTTGTATGTCTTGTTTGCGGTGTTTGCGGTGTTTTGTGTGTTTTGCGTGTTTTGCGTGTTTTGCGTGTTTGCGGTGTTTGATATGTTTGTTTGCGGTGTTTGCGATGTTTGCGATGTTTGTCATGTTTCCATGTTTGCGATGTTTATTTGCAATGTTTGTTTGTCGGGCCAATGCTTGTATAGGGTGGGCCCGCACGTGGGCGGCCCCTGAAAAAGCGCAAGTGGGCCAATGGCAGCGTCCGGTGGGGCCGGGTGATGGCAACCCCGATTTCACGCCACCAAATCCTAGTAGTTTTTAATATTCGTGTGCCGTTGCCGGCCATGAGCTCGCCTGCTTTTCCGCTGGCCAGCTCGCTGCGTAGCATTGTGCGTATTCCATTAATTGCACTCGAATAGTTGCAGTGTGCCGGACCACACGATGGACATCATCCTCGAGTTCTTCGACACGTACGTCTTTGACCGTGTATACTCCACGGTCCTGCCGGCGGCGGCGGCGGCGACGACGACGTCCGGCATCAGCCAATATGTCCAGCGCGCAGCCACGGCAACCTTCTCGAGCATGCGGGAGGGTGGCACGCTGCTTGCGGCACACAAGGCCGTGTACTCACCGGCGTCGCGTCTGATCACTTTCCCGCCGTCGGAATGGGCGTATGCCAGCGCGGTGCCGCGCGACAACGCGTTGCGCCAGTTTCTCAGCCTCTTCACCATCACCTGGGTCTTTGGCGTCGTGCTCTACTTTGTCTTTGCCACGGCCTCGTACGTCTTTGTCTTTGACCACGGCACGTTCAGCCACCCCAAGTACCTCAAGAACCAGATTTCCATGGAGATCCGACAGGCCATGCGGTCGATGCCGGGCATGTCGATCCTGACGGCGCTCTGCTTCACGGCCGAGGTGCGCGGATACGCCAAGCTGTACGACCTGCCGTCGGAGGCGCCCTTCCGGCTGTACAGCGTGCTGCAGTTCCCCATCTTCATCCTCTTCACCGACTGCCTGATCTACTTTATCCACCGCGGTCTGCACCACCCGCGCGTCTACAAGACGCTGCACAAGTCACACCACAAGTGGATCATGCCGACTCCGTTCGCGTCGCACGCCTTCCACCCGCTGGACGGCTTTGCCCAGTCGATTCCCTACCACCTGTTCCCCTTTGTGCTGCCGCTGCAGAAGCTGGCCTACGTTGCGCTGTTTGCCTTTATCAATGTCTGGACGATCATCATTCACGACGGCGAGTATATGGCGCAGGGGCCAATCATCAACGGAGCGGCATGCCATACGATGCATCATCTATACGTGCGTCTTTCTTGCTTTGTTTTGTTGCTCGTTCTTTCCTGCCCCTTTGTCGCTCATTCTTTCCCGCGCGTTCTTTCCCGCTCGTTCTTTCCCGCTTGTTCTTTCCTGCCCTCTTGCCCCCTCTTGCCCCTTGTTCTTTCCTGCCCTTTTGTCCCTTTTGGCTAACACGGGCCACCAGTTCAACTACAACTACGGACAGTTCACGACGCTGTGGGATCGCTTGGGCGGCAGCTACCGAAAGCCCAACGAGGAGCTGTTCAACCGCGAGACCAAGATGGGCAAGAAGGAATGGGAGCGGCAGAAGCAGGAGATGGAGAAGATCGTCAAGGAAGTCGAAGGCAATGACGACCGGACTTATCTTGGCCCAGCGGATGGTGCGGCGGCACAGCTGCAGAAGAAGGTGAACTAATCACAGATGAGGGGACGCTCTAATCCTATACCGCATCCCCTTCTTAAGTGTACATATGGCGTTGGTCGGGGTAGCAAAATGAGTAACATTAGCCTTGTCGTTTAGATAGAAGAGAATAAGCATGCCCACGACACTCATCACTCCCACGACACTCATCACTCCCACGACACTCATCACTCCCACGACACCATCACTCCCACGACACCATCACTCCCATCACTGCCGTGACACCCATCACTCTCATCACTCCCTTCACTCCCATCTCTCCCATCACTCCCATCTCTCCCATCACCCCCATCGCCATTCTTACACACAGATGCAGCAAGGACCGGTAAAGATAGGTAATAAACTACGAAAAGGTGACCAGCTTCGGATCCCGCGGCAGGCCGTCCTTGCCAATGCCCTCCTTGCGGAAGCGCTTCTCCATCCACTCGCGGCGGGCCTCGTCAAAGCCGATGCCGCGCACCTTCATCAGCCGCACTACCTCGCGCCGCTGCTCCGGGTCGAGCCCGCTGCGCTCGTCCTCGCCCTCGATGTTCTCTGTCAGGTTGAACTCGGCGCTGTGCAGGCCGGCTTCGGCATCGTCGATGAAGGTGTTGCCATCCGTCGACGTCGGCACGCGCGAGTACTGCGCCGACGAGGTCGGTAGCCGGTAGAGGAAGTCTTGTACTGCAACCGGCAGGTGGTGTGTCCAGTGGCGACGTGTGAGGTAGAGAACTGGCGGCAGAGAGAAGGTGGCGTTTAGCTTGGGCTTCGAGCAGCACGGAGAGAGGGAGAGAGTGAGGGAGAGGGGGAGAGAGAGGGAGAGGGAGGGAGAGAGAGAGAGAGAGAGAGAGAGAGAGAGAGAGAGAGAGAGAGAGAGAGAGAGAGAGAGAGAGAGAGGAGGGGCAAGTACTCACCTGTGCCCGCGATGATAGAGATAAGAATCCAGCTGGCAATGATGTAGCCCATGATCGACAATGGATGGAGGGAAGAGAGGCGGTGATTGATGGTGACGACAATGGTGACGACAATGATGAGCGGGATAACTAGAGCAGTGACTCTAGCAATAGCAATGGCAACGGCAATAGCAATAGCAACGGCAACAGCAACAGTAACAGCAACGGCAACGGCAACGGCAATAGCAACGGCAACAACACTTAGACCGCTTCGGTGTACCACATTCGATCGTAAGGTACGAACGACGTGCTTACTAGGTAGGACTGGCAAGAGCGCAGAGTTGCCTGGCCACGCCAGCGACGCCGACGCCGCCGACGCTGACGTCGCCGCCTCGGCCAGTCGCGGAGTGGGGGCCGCCAACGAAATCTCGCGTCCGGCTGGCCAAAGATTTATTTTCTCTCTTTCGTCACCCCTCGCGCGCACCATGGCCGCCGCCGCCCGTCACTGGGAGCAGGACCGCGACTCGACGGTGTACATCGGCAATCTGGACGAGCGCGTGACGGACGCGCTCGTCTTCGAGCTTTTCCTGCAGTCGGGCCGCATCGCCAACGTGCACCTGCCCAAGGACCGGGTGACGCAGACCCATCAGGGCTATGGCTTTGTCGAGTTCACGTCCGAGGAGGATGCCGACTACAGCGCGCGCGTCATGAACGGCGTGCGCCTGTTCGGCAAGCCCATCCGCGTCAACAAGGCCAGCGCCGACAAGACCAAGGCCGTCGAGGTCGGCGCCGAGCTCTTCGTCGGCAACCTGGACCCGCTGGTGGACGAGCGCATCCTGTTTGAGACCTTTGGCCGCTTTGGCACGCTGGTGGCCCAGCCCAAGGTTGCGCGCGACGAGGCCAATCTCAGCAAGGGCTACGGCTTCGTCTCGTACGCCGACTTTGGCGCCAGCGACGACGCCATCGCCAACATGAACGGCCAGTATCTGATGAACAAGGAGATCAGCGTGCAGTACGCGTACAAGAAGGACGGCAAGGGCGAGCGCCACGGCGACGAGGCCGAGCGTATGCTCGCCGCCCAGGCCAAGCAGCACGGCGTCCAACCCACGCCCGCCACCATCCCCGTCGGCGGGCCCCTGTTCGCCACCCAGCCCCCCGCCGTGGTGCCGGCAGCAGCAGCAGCAGCAGCAGCGGCAGCGGCGGCGGCAGCAGCATTTGGCCAGCCCGCCCAGCCACACTTGCAGCAACCACCACACATGGCCAATGGCTTCAATGCAGTGCCGCCGCCGAGCGTGCAAGCTGCCAGTCGCGCGCCCTCCACGGCCATACCGCCGCCGCCAGCCTTGGCTGCTCCCCCATCAGGCTTGCCAGCAAGGCCGCCGCCCAGCCAAGCCGGCTACGGCGGTCCACAGGGCTTTGTCCCTGGCTTCGGCCCCATGCCACAGGTGCCGGCGACGCACCAGCTACCGGCAGGCTTTAGCGGGCCGCCCACTGCTGGCCACATTCCTGCAGCCGGGCCACAACCCATCATGCCCTTTGCACCGCCACCCGGATTTGCAGGTCCACAATCTGGGGCTGTACCGCCGCCACCGCCGCTGCAGGGCGGTCATGGCGTGCCGCCGCCCATGGCCATGCCGCCCGGCTTCCAGGGCTTTGGCGTGAGGAAATAAAAAGAAAAGCGACCATGGCTAACGGTAAAACGAGACGAAACAAGGGCCAGCAATCCCAAGCGAGTCCGAAGTGAGCCCGCCAGCAATTCTACCCCAGTGCACATCTCAAATGAGAAGTACTGCTGCTACGCAGAAGAGAGACACAAGGTGTGTTGTCGTCACACAGGAGGTGACCAGTGCCGATTTAAATACCCAAGACCAGCCCACACCACAAGTGAATCAATCTCCCACAAGTGAATCAATCTCCCACAAATCCCAGGGCCTGCCTCGCAAAGCAAGCTGAATTAAAACGGCGAAGATGAAGAAGAAGAAGAAGAAGAAGAGAATCTTTATTCAAGGAAATAGAGCGGATAACTGGATGATCTGTCCAAAGGTGGCAAGGAGAAAGAAAGAGGGAGAGAGAGAGAGAGAAAGAAGAAGAGAGAGAGAGAGAGAGAGAAGAAAAGAGAGAGAAAGAAGAAGAGAGGGAGAGAGAGAAAGAAGAAGAGAGGGAGAGAGCGAAAGAGAGATGAAAAAGGGTTGTGCTGTATAGCTTGAACAAAAAGAAGAGAGCAAGTCAATTCAATCCCCTCCCGTCGCGTTATAACCTTCTACACATCTGCCCCGTTTGTATGGGAACTGGCCGCTTCTGCATCCATGTCCGTGCCAGCTGCGGCCTCGGCCTCGGCCTTCTGATCATCCTCATCCAGACGGGCCCTGACCCGCCGATCGCTCTCGTCCACACCCTCCATGGCCGTGTCCTTGTCCGGCTCTGGCGCCCGCGTCGGCGGCGGCGGCGGCGGAATCGGCTTGGCCAGCTCCTCGCGCACCCACGCTTCAGCCACCGTGCCCCTCCGCGACCATGCTTTGAGCCACTTGGCCGCCCACGCCTGGACCAATGGATCGTCTGCTTGCTGCTGCTGCTGCTGCTGCTGCTGCACCGCTGCGACCGAGTCGTGCACGAGCGCAAACAGCGATCTCATCTTGGCCAGCTCGGCTTCCAAGACCACCGTCTGCAACTCGGCCTTCTTTCCTTCGTCCAGGCCGGGCTGCCTCACGGCGGCAACGACCTGCTTCACCCGGCCAATGACCTTGGTGCACGTCCTTTCCACCAGCTCGTGTGCCCAGACGGCGGCAAGCACGCTCCCGCCGTCAATATTGTCCCGTAGGAGCCACTCAATGACGGCCGGAGGCGTGACGATGGCGTAGTTGAGCAGCTTGTCCACGATGTTGACTCCGTTGCCCCGCTGGTCCTGCCAGAAGGCCATGACCGATGTGACGATCTGCTTCTGCAGCGCCTTGCCCTCGTCCCCACTGGCAATCGCCAGCAGCCGGTCCTTGCTCCGCTCGACAATGGCCAAGAAGTGCGATAGAGACTTGGAGCCGACGTAGGCCATGGCCGTCACGAGCACATCGGTGCTGGCCGCCTTCGGGTCCAGACCGGCGGCGGCGGCGTCGGCCTCGACGGTGTCGAGCACGGCCGCGAACTCGTCGTCGGCCGCCTTCTTGCGAATGAGCTGGCTGACGGCCTTGCCCTGCTCGGCAAAGCGGACCTGGTCATCGGCAAACTTGAAGTCGGGCACATCCTGCTCCTTCTTGGCCGTGATCAGAGCCTTGTACTCGTCTGGCAGCGTGCCTTTGATGCGCTGGGCAAAGCTCAGCCTGATTTCCTTGTCGATTGCATCCACGATGAACGCCTTCCTCGGCTGGATCCGAGGCAGGTCCAGGTCGGCAACCCACTCGGTCCACTTCCAGGTGAAGCCAAAGTTGGACAAGTGATGGGCAAACCAGTCGAGGAAGCGCGAGATCAGCTCGACGTCCATCCTGTCGACGTTGCGGTAGAGGAAGCGGATTGCGCGCCCCAGCGACGGAGCAACGGCCTGAGGGGCCAGTTTGCACGTCTCGGTCAGGACGGAGTGGTAGTAGACCAGCTTGTGCTCGGGAGCCGGCAGGGTGAATAGCTGGGCAAAGACGGCATCAACCACCACATCTTCCGGCTTCCACATGACTCGGTCGGCAGAAACCTCTCTGAGCTTGTCGAAGGGTGTGCCTCGCGGCACAAAGGTATGGCGGCCAAAGTAGCGGTCGGCGTCGACCAGGAAGCGAGCGGTGATGACGCGGTTGAAGTCGAGATTGTTGATTGTGTCGTTGAGGGCATCGCGCATGACGATGGCGGACGTGTCGGTCGTCGCCGGCACCGTGTCCAAGCCCTGATCGGAGTAGACCGACAGGTAGATGTCGGGAAAGATGGATCGCGGGCCAAGCTGCAGCGTGTGCGGGAATGTGAGGGCAGGAAAGGCATGTTTCTGGGCCGAGGCCAAGAGATCCTCCTCGCCATCGCGTCGGTGGACCTTCCACGGCCGTGGCAGGTACGAGAGCTCCCAGTTGGTCTTGGACTCGTGCACCATGTGGCCCTGCAGTAGGGCCAGTGCACTCTCGTGGCTGGTCGTCGTTGCTGTCGCTGCTGCCGTCGCTGCCGTCGCTTCCGCCGGCTCCATCGAGGGAAAGGGGTCGACGAGGGCCTCGAGGGCGTGAGGGATGGACGCAATCACATCCGTCCTCTCGATCAGGCTGTTGGCCTGGTCGGTGAAGGCGGGGCCGGCGGACGAGGCCAGCGTGTAGGGGATGGTAAGCAGGATGATCTTGACCAGCTCCAGGCCCAGCGTGTCGTCGGACGAGTTGGTCTGCAGCTCGACAGCCTTGTTGAAGAGCTGCTCCAGCACGGCGAAGACGCCGTCGGCCTCCCACAGGCCCTGCAGCCCGCCAAGGAAGCGCAGGTAGAGCTTGACCTCTCTCCAGCTGCCGCTGTCGATCAGCGGCTGCAGCCGCTCGGGAATCTTGCCGACCAGCTCGGCCGTGTACTCGGGCTTCTGCGAGTTGGCAACGACGACGGCGGCGGCGAGGAAGGGAATCTTGAGTGGCTGCTCGACAATCCTGTCGAAAAGTCAGTGTGCTGGCGTGGGTGATGAAAGTGTCAGTGTGCGGGTGTGGGTGATGAAAGTCAGTGTGCAGGTGATCAAGGACGACAATAGGGCGGGCGGGCGGGCGGGCGGGCGTACATCTGCAGCACGAGGCTGGTGAACTCGCCCGTCAGATCGGAATCAAAGTAGTTGTCGGCCACGAGTTTGGCAATGTCGGCCACCTGCTCCTCCGGGCGCTGGTCAGGCCGTCGTTCGTGCGGCGGCCCGTCAAAGACAGGCCCTTCGCCCACCGCGAGCACTTTCTTGCGCAGCGTCACGCGCACGGGCTCCTCATGGCGGCGCCGCTGAGGTCGGCGGTCCTCCCAGTCGTCGTTGTATCGTCTCTTGCGGCTGTTGAAGTGGCCGCCGCCGCCGCCGCCGCCGCCTCGACGAGGACGTCGGTCGTAGTCGGCCATTGTAATTGGTTGAGACGACGGAGATGGAGATGGCGATGATGATACCGATGGCCGATGGCGGATGATGGCACCGATGGTTGACGGCGGACGATGGCAATGTCAATGGCGATGGCAATGGAGATGGAGGCGGCGATGGGGGTGGAGATGGAGGTGGAGGTGGAGACGGAGATGGAGATGGATTATGATGATGCCGATGGCCGATGGCCGATGATGGCAATGGCAATGGCAATGGCAATGGCAATGGCAATGTGATGGAGATGGCGATGATGGGCAGCGGGCGATCAACTGAGATCTCTGTGTGGCCCCCTTCCAGAAAACGAAAAGTGAGACGCGACTTCCTCGCCCCCGGGGTAAGTTAGCTGCTAACTGGCAAAAAAGCTTGGCGCGCTTCGTCGCTTCGCGTCCGTGACATCACCCCAGCTGGCTGGCTTCTTTTAAAAGACGGAGGAGAAGCCACGTTCAAAAACTGAGGCTGGAACGTGCCTGATAGACGCTTCAGCAGAGCCGGAGGCAGAGGCGGATGCGGATGCGAAGGTAGATGCAGAGGCAGATGCGAAGGCGGAGGCGGCATCAAACCCAACCGGGCTGATTTGCGGGCGCGTTGCGTAAGACATTGGCAATACAAGGGGCCGTACACAAACTGTTTGTAGCATTGGCCGTCTATGTACGGGGTATTTGAGCAGGCCAGGGGACGGAAGAACGGACCATGCGTCTTGCCGCGCGTACAGAATAGTACAGAATAGGCCGGTGCATGCACTCTCGCTCTTATCGGCTGCTGCAGTACTACCGGTACTGCTACTGCTGGTGCTGCTACTGCTGGTGCTGCTACTGCTGGTGCTGCTACTGCTGGTGCTGCTACTGCTACTGGGGCTGCTACTGGTGCTGCTGCTACTGGTGCTGCTGCTACTGGTGCTGCTGCTGCCACTGCCGCTGCTGCTGCTGCTACCGCCGCCGCCGCCGCCCAACAAAGACAAAAGTAGAAAGAGGAGACGGAGAGATAGCTTCGCGCGCGCTGTCCGACTCGTCCGGAGCAAGGAGAATCAAGCGAGCGCACGCGCCCGCCGTCTTTTTCTTCATCAGCTACCATCTGCAGGATTTTGTGCCAATTTCTGCATCACGTATGCATATGCAATAATCGAGTGCAGGAAACTCTGTTCCCACCGCTCTCTCCCACCGAGACAGACCGCCCAATCATTCATGCCATTCAGCTCAAAATCGTTGCCCCACGTGCGCACTCAATGATCATTCAATGCTTTTTTCCCGACCGCTCTGGTCGCAGCCGAATCATGCATTCTCTCTCTCTCTCTCACACACACACACCCCCCCCCCACCCGTCCGTCCGTGCGTGCCAAGGCAGGGGCCCAGCCACCATGCTGCTCAGCCTTGCGCGCTCGACGCCCCGCCCGTTCCGATGTGGGGACAAGTCAGCCTGTGCGCTGTTTGAGCTCGCGTTGAATGAGGCCGTGGGAAAGGATGCATGCAATCGCGCAGTGTCTCGCATGGGGTGGGAGGAGGAGAAAAGGGGCAAGGGGGAGGGCGGGAAGAATTCCAACAAGACATCATCTCATTCCATGCCTGCTCACCGGCCTTGGCTGGGTGCCTCAGTCAAGCCTGGCCATCATCTCCTCCTTCGACATGGGCGAGAAGTTGTCCAAGTCGAGCCCCTGGGCGGCAAGGCGCGCTCGCGCGTGCGGCGGTATCAACTTGTGGTTGAGATGGGGTGCAATCGACAGCTCATGTCGCGAGAAATCGAAGAGCGCCGGCAGCTCCCGCGACGAGCCTCCGGCGTGTCGCGAGTCCGGCAGCCGCGTGCTCGGGTCGCGCAGCTCGTCGAAGAAGGGCTGGCACATTGCGTCGATGGCCGACAGTCTCTGCGTCGGCGTGTACTCCAGCAGGGCGGAAATCAGCTCGATGGCCTCAGCCGACGCCTTGCGGAAGACCTTGTTGAATGGGTGAGGCTTGATCTGCGGGAACTTGTGCTCCATGTAGTTGGGGTTCATCGTGCGGATCTGGTCGCGCGTCGGCGTTCCCAGCACCTTGATAATCTCGACAAGCTGGTCGATGCCCGACTCGCCCGGGAAGAGCGGCTGGCCGAGCATGAGCTCTGCCATGACGCAGCCCGTCGACCATACGTCTGTCCTTTCGTCAGCATGGCAGGCGGCCGGGGCGAAAAAAAAAATTTAAAAGAATAAAAAGCAGCGGAGTAGCATACCAATCTTGGTCGTGTAGTTGGTGGCGCCAAAGATCAGCTCAGGAGCACGGTAGTAGCGGGAGCAGATGTACGACACATTCGGCTCGTTCTCTACCAGGATCTTGGCGCTTCCGAAATCGCACAGCTTGAGCACGCCGGTGGCGGGGTCGAGCAGCAGATTCTGCGGCTTGATGTCCCGATGGCAGATGCCTTGCGAGTGTATGTAGGCCAGCGAGCGGAAGAGCTGGTAGATGTACAGCTTGACCTCGAGGATGGGCATGGTCGTCTTCATCTTGTTGAAGTATCGTGACGCGCGGTACACCGTCTCGGGCACGTACTCGAGCACGAGATTGAGGTAGACTTCGTCCTTCTGCATCGCCGCGTCAGTCAGTCAGTCCGCGCCATTCACGGCCAAGCAGCAGCAGCAGCGCCGCCGTCACGCACCCGTTCACCATTGGAGTAGTAGAAGGCCTTGAGCTCGACGATGTTGGGGTGTCGGACGATGCGCATGATCTGGAGTTCACGGTTCTGGCCGCGTGTCAGCAAAAGGGAGCCGCGTGTGGCGGGCGTCGGGCGTCGGCCATGGCACGCACCTTGAATCTCTTGTCCTGCAGCACTCTCTTGATCGCCGCATCTTCGCCGCTGGGCGACAGCTTCGTCTGGAAGACGACGCCAAACGAGCCATTGCCGACGATCTTGCATTGCGTGTATTGGATCTCCCGCTGCTCGCCGGTCAGGCCATCTTGGACCTTTTCACGCACGACTTCTATATTATTTGCATGGTCAGCACACGGCTCTCTCTCTCTCTCTCTCTCTCTCTCTCTCTCTCTCTGTGTGTGTGTGTGTCTGTGTCTGTGTCTGTCTGTGTCTGTCTGTCTGTCTGTCTGTCTGTCTGTCTGTCTGTGTGCGTGTTGGGGAGAGGGAGGGGGGAGGGGGGGAGGGCAGCACAGAGAGGCGGTGGCGGCAGCGGTGTTGGCAAAGGGGCGCAGGCGCGGGCAGGCGGGCAGGCGACCTACCACCCATGCGGAGACCGGAGAAGACACCTCCAGGTCTATTCTGTGACATTGTCCACTCCAGGAGACTGTGGTTGATCCACTTTGGCGACTGGCCGTCAGTCTCCAAGACGCTTGGGCACCGACTCGGCAATGCAGGACACTGGGCGGGCGGGCGACAAGAGTGGCTGCAGGGCAGAGGGTCAAGTGTCAGGTGCACAGCAGAGTCGAGTGCGGGAACACAAGAACAAGAACAGGCGGCGGTGACGGCGGCGGTGACGGCGGCGGTGACGGCGGCGGTGACGGCGGCGGCGGCGGCGGCGACAGAGGCAGCAACAAAGAGAGTCGCTTTGTGGTCAAGACCCAAAGTCAGGTGAGCGTGGCCGCAGAAGGGCAGGGAGGGCGGCGCTGGTGGTGCAAACAGGCGCTAATTTCCCCACTTCGGTGATCGGGCTGGTCAAGTGAGGTTTCAAAATTGGGAATTGGGTTGTGGGAACCTCTGAGCGATGATGAAACTGGGGTCGGAAATAGGGTTCAGCGTTAGGAGCGTTAGGAGTGTTAGCAGCGTCAGCAGCGTTGGGAGCGTCGGCAGCCTTGGGAGCCTTGGGAGCCTTAGGAGCGTTGGGCAGAGAGCGACAAGAGTGAAGGGATGCAGGATAGAGCGAGTTGCACACACAGGGCTAAGGATGAGGCACTGTTCGATGAGCGTGGTTGCTGCAGGGAGAAAATGCGAGAACGGTTGGGAGGCAGAAAGGTAGGAAGAAATCCAAGCCAATGTCGCCTGTTGGACACGAGCTTAGAGTTGGCTTTGCAGCTGATGCCCGGAGCTTGGGCTTGAGGCAAGTCCGCTGCTGGGCAATGGCTGAACAAGCGTCGGGCCGCCTGTGTGTGCGTGTGCGAGAGCGACGTGTCTGAGTGTGCGGGAGCGACGTGTCTTAGTGTGTGCGGGAGCGACCTGTCTGGGTGTGTGCGGGAGCGTGTGTGTGTGTGTGTGTGTGTGTGTGTGTGTATGTCTGTGTGTGTATGTCTGTGTCTGGCTGCCGGGTATTTCGCGTGGCTCGGGAATGAATCCCAGTGTCGAGACCAAGTCAGGACAGGACAAGCAAGACAGTACGGGACAGGACAAGCAAGACAGTACGGGACAGGACAGTAGTGTTGGCCACAGCGATTGATTGCTTTGTGTACTCCCCCCGACGTCAGTCACGGACTTGGCGAATGGCAGAAGTGCGAGACGGCACCAGTTCCTGTGATTATTTAATTAGGGGCGAGCGTAGAGGAGGGGGAGGGCACGCGGGACCAGGTGCGCGGCCCCATAAGTTTTAGTGTGGCCACTATAAGAAGCTGTTGGGTCATCTGATGCACTGTATTTTGCCCGTTACTGCCGCCCGCTCGCCTAAGTTAAGCGGTGGCCTGCACCAAAGTCCAGCGCTGTAACCAGGCCGGCGTGCCATGGCCGTGGCCGTGGCAGTGGCCGTGGCCATTGCCATCCTGCCATTCTGCCATTCTGCCATCCTGCCATTCTGCCATCCTGCCATTCTGCCATTCTGCCATTCTGCCATCCTGCCATCCTGCCATCCTACAGCCTCCTCTCTTTTTGTCTTGCCCCAGCACGCCAAGTCTTTCTCGCTCTGCGCCTCGCCTGGGCCGCCACCTGGTCCGCTGCTGGCCGCTTGGGGCTGCTGTCGGAGCTGCTGCTCCGGCGCTGCTGCTCCGGCGCTGGTGTCCCGCAAACAATGCTCTGGTGCTACAATGGTCCTGCCATGTTGCTGGTGGATACTGCCTGCTAGCATTCTGGCTCCACCACCCACATTTCGGACCCAGGACCGAATGCGCCAGCAGGCTGGTTGCAATACGTAGGTAAAATGCTTGGCCCCCCGAACCAAAACTCGCACTGCCCTGGCCTGTCGTTGCCTCCGGGGGCAGGAGATGTAGGCACGGCAGCCCTGCCGCCGGCCCAAGCCCTTCTCTGTGCGCCCGCGTGGGAGATGCTTCACGATCTCGACGCGCTCCAGGCATGCATGGCCCGTTCTGCGCCACAATGGCCCATGGACCACGCATGGCCGGGTCGGTCACAAGCGCCTGCCTGCCGCTGCTGCTGACCAGGGCACACGACTGTCAGCTGTCTCGATGACATCGCGCGCCCGCACCTGCTTGGCTCTTCATTGGGCCGCGCGGGCTCGACGTCATCGCACAGGGAACCAGATGATCGTAGAATTTGCAGAGCAGCGTGGCGCCGCAGAACTGATCCCATCCACTCTCTCCCGCCGACTCACACACACGCTCTGCATGTCGCCTGGGTGGCGGAAGCAGTGGCAATCTAGCCTTGACGCACACTCTTCCCGCCCTGCGTCATCTCCCCTCTACTGTGATCTGTGATCACAGATCACAGTCTCCTATCATAGACGCAGCCATCGTGGATAGACCGCCCTGCGTCATCTTCCCTCTACTCATAAGTCTTCTACCATACATACAGCTATCGTAGATGGAGAGCCCTGCATCATCATCTTCCCTCTACTGTGAGTCTTCTATCATAGACGCAGCCATCGTGGATGGACAGCCCGGCATCATCTTCCCTGTAATCTTAGTCTTCCATCATCGACGCAGCCATCGTAGAGCAGCCATCGTAGAACAGCCACCGTAGATAGACAGCCCTGCCCTCTACTCCGAGCCTTCTCTCCTCCACACAGCCATCGTGGGCGGACAGCCCCGCCAGGGGTAGCTTCTGCCGTACAATCGCCAATCAAGATCGTGACATTGATTCGCATCGACGCCGCAAGGATAATGTGTTAGTATGTGGTAAGATCGCCGCCGCCCCCCCTCCTCCCCCTCCCCCAATGATCAGTGTAGCTCGTTCAGCCTCCCTATCACATGCTAGCAAGATCATATTGCAATCTAGACCGCAGCACGCTGCTGTCATTTCCCATGACAGCACTGGCGACAGCACTGGTGACAGCACTGGCAGCTTTGCCAGCTTGGCCAGCTTTGCCAGCCAGCTCGAAAGCCGGGCCCTCACCATCCATCGGCCTTGAGCAGACTTGACGGAGAAGATGATTGGGCGCTGAAAATAATCCTCAAGCGTCGTTACGCAACGCGCAATAGCTGGCGCAACACTAACTTAGTGCTACCCCGGCCTCACGTTTACTGTGAGTAATGTAGGTGGGGACGGCGTCTGGCCCATCCCTGTACCGCGAATTCTCCCACACGAAGCCGGCTGCAAAGCCGTCAGTCATCTCTTCGAGCGCTTTCATTCAGGACAAAGCCCTCGTGTCGATGGATTTCATCTCCCTCCCACCCTCTCTCCCCATGACGGCTGCGAAAGCCCTTTGAACTTGGCCAGTGATCTGCATTGCCACTCGGGCAGCAACGTGCGCATTGGCTGCCGATCAGGCGAGCACGACACGCTCACTCGTATTGAGCCCTGCCAATCATGCACCTAGGCCAACTAGGTAAAGGTAGCCCTCTTGGCTCCTTCGCCAGGTCGGGTCTCGGAGCATGACCACAGGTAGAGAGTGAAGGCCAAGTAGGGTAAAGGTGGCCCTCTTGGCTCCGCACCACAGCAGGTACAGAGTGAAGGCCAAGTAGGTAAAAGCGGCCCTCTTGGCTCCGCACCACAGCACCAAGTGCGTAGGCAAAGCTGGCCCTCTTGGCTCCGTTACCGCCTCAGTCGGGTCTCGGAGCATCACAGTTAGGTGCGGAGAGTAAAGGCCGACTGGGTAAAGGTAGCCCTCCTGGCTCCTTCATCATATCCGGTCTCGGAATATCACAACAGGTAAAGAGCATAGGTTAACTACGCAAAGGTAGCCTTCTTAGCTTCTTTACTGTGTTAAGGTCTTCAGAGTATTATAGTGGGAGTAGAGGCTGGCTCCGTTACCGCCTCAGTCAGGTCTCACAGCACCACAGTAGATAGAGTAAAGGCCGACTAGGCAAAGGTAGCCCTCTTGGCTCCTTCACTATATCAGGTCTCAGAGTATTATAGCAGATAGAGAGCATAGGCTAGCTAGGTAAATAAAGGTCGCCCTCTTGCTGCCTTTACCGCCTCAGTCAGGTCTCCGAGCATCACAACAGGTCATTAGAGAGTGGAGACTTGAAGAAGACGGTGATGAGTATTGTATTGGTACATCTTTCTCTGCCCGGCACCTCCTTCCTTCTATTATGCAACATGGCCGAGTCTCCGAGTCTCCGAGTCTCCGCGCCTCCATCAACGTGCTTTTGTCGTAGCTCGACTCAGATGTCATCACATCCCATGTACAAAATTGGCAGCATCAAAGTAGGCTGATGAATTCCAGCCCGAGCAGCACATTGCTCGCTTACAACGCCTGCATCAAACGGCGAACGCTTGCCCTCCAACAACAACGGTGTAAGAGCTCAGATCCATCTGCGTGCAGATTCAGATTGGGGTAATAAAACACTGGTGAAGATGGCCTGCTGGTCTGCGGCAGCCAGGCACGGAGTGGGGGAGGCGCTCGTTGTCAGTCAGTCAGAGGCGCCCGTTGTCAGTCAGTCAGAGGCGCCCGTTGTCAGTCAGTCAGAGGCGCCCGTTGTCAGTCAGTCACAGGCGCTCATTGTCAGGCTGGCTGGCTGGCTGGCTGGCTGGCTGGCCGGCCTAAAATGGGATTGGGAACTGGCTCTGGTTGTCGGCCCTCTGGGCCACTTCCTCCAGTTCCTCGGGCGCGCCTTCAAGCGAGATAGCAAGACCAAGCTTGTGCGTGTGCTAGACAATCGGTCAGAAAACAAGTGGTCGTTGTGCGAACACGCGCCGCCTACCTTGACGTGGTCGATCTCCCCGGCAAAGGTGAGAGTGACGGGGGGCGCAACCCGGCGCTCGAGAACGACGCCGACCTTGCCGGCAGAATCGACCTGGGCGCGGTACACCGACGCGGCAAAGTTGTACTTGACGCCGACCGTCGTGGTGCCCTCGCGTCTGGCCGGGCCGAACAGGGCGGCGCCGCCGCCGACGCCGGGAGCAAACTGGAGCTGGCAGTCGACGCCAGCCTCAACCTTGTCCGCAAGCCGGCGCCAGTACGACGCGCCCAGAGAGCCGGCGGCGAGGTACTGCGCGCTGGCAATCCAGTCTGCCCCCTTGTAGCGTGCGCAGAATGACACCGCAGTCTCGGGCTTGGAGCCCAGCGCAGCTCTCTGCCACACGCCTTCCAGGCCCAGGGCCAGCTTGGGAGTGACCGACTGCAGGTAGCTGCCAATCACGATCCCAGTCAGGCCGCCCTCCATCAACGACGGACTCAGCGCCTTGACCGAGGCGGAAAAGTCATCCCCCGTGTATTCGTTTTCCAGCTGGACCATCGTCTGGCTGGCTCGCGGATCGATCTGGGTCTGCGTCTTGCTGACCAGCTTCTCAGACCATCGCAGGTTGCCCCACGCCGTCACCGAGCGGTCGCTGGAGAAGGCGCCTTGCATGAAGACCTGGTGCCTCGTTAGCCACGTGAGCCACAGCCGGGTGCCACAGCCGAGTCTCTTCTCACATATGGCGTGCCGTACAGCGCCATCAGCTGCCACGGCGGCAGAGCCTGGGACCCCATTGCAAAGCCATGCTGCAGCCGGAACAGGGGAGCGACGCTGAAGATCTTCTGTAGGTCGCACCGCATGCCCGAGAACATGTAGTTGGACAGCAGCACCTCCTTCTGCACTTCGCGGGCAATGTTGTCCACCGTGCCCGGGTTCTCCAGGCCCATGGCCTTTCTCTTCGCCGCCAGGTCATTGTATGTGCCGGCTATCGTCGCCGCGATGACATTGTCTGTGAGAAAGGAGAGAGGCGAGGAAGAATCCTTTTCCTCTACCAACGCCATCGTCGTGGCCGGCCAGTGCGCGGAGAGGCGGTTGTCAACGGGGTCGAGAGGGCCGCCAAATGAAGGGAGTCTGCAAGCGGTGGGCAGGACACGGCAAATAAATAGAGGAGGAGGGGGAAGAAGAAGAAGAAGAGATGGATGCAGTCTGCCAACTGGTCAACAACCACCCCGACCTTGCTCGCTCAACCAGCCGCAGCCAGGAAATGTTAGATCTTTGCCAAGCCGCTAGCGGATTCCGACCACACTAAGGCGTCAGGTGAGCTTGGGGCCCGGATTCGACTTGGCTGGCAGCCGGAGAGCGCTTCTTATCGGTGCTGCGAGACTGGTTCTCCTTATATTCTCCATCTCACCTTGTCATTGTTAATAGTACGCTCTTTCTGCCCGTGTGGTGATTGTAGATATCCAGTTGGCCGTGCAGGACCGAATATTCATACACCGGGGGATGCCGGCCTTGTGTGCGCGAGCCAGCCAAGAACCACAGCCCCTCCAGGTAGGCAGAGGGACGCTTGGGCAACTTTGAGCCTTGTCCCTTCTGTGCGCGAGCCAGCCACAAATCACACACCCCCTCCAAGGAGGGAGAGAGTTGACGTTTGTCCGCGTCTGCTGCGACTGCTGCGAGGCCTCGTTAAGGAAGTGCCCTCCTGCTGCAGCATGCAAATTGACCCGCTCAGCGCTTCGTAACATTGGGAAGCCTGGCAGTTACTACATTAACGCATTGACACATTAAGGCATTGGGGCATTGGGGCATTGGGGCATTGACGCATTGACGCATTGACGCATTGACGCATTGATACATTGACGCATTGATGCATTGATACATTGATGCATTGATACATTGATACATTGATACATTGACGCATTGACTCATCGGCGCGTTGACTCATCGACGCATTGAAGCTTGTCCCAGGTGACGTTGAACTCTTGCCTGGTCATGAATCCTCTACTCACCGTCGAGGATGCCGCCAACCCATCCCATTGCCGGAGAAAGTCCAGCACCTATGTTGATGCCATCCACGATCTCCCAGAGACAGATGAGCGGGCTCCGGCTCAATTGTACAGCACCGAGTCTGGCCGGCTGTTCCACTCTGGCCGCATCGCCATTGCCATGGTTGGCCTTCCAGCGCGGGGTAAAACCCATGTTTCGGTGGCGCTAGCTCGCTACCTACGCTGGCTTGGAGTCAAGACGAGGATCTTTCATCTCGGCGACTACCGGAGAGCCATTGTCGGGCCGGGCAAGGACGTGCCGGACGATTACTTCTTCGTCAATGCCTCGGCATCGTCGGTCTTGCTGCGGCAGAAGATTCTCAAAAAGTGCCGTGAGGACATTTACCACTTTCTCAACCATGAAAATGGCCAAGTCGCCATCTACGACGCCGTCAACCCTCTCAAGGCCGGTCGAAAGTCTTTGGCCAAGGAGTTTGCCAAGCACGGCATCAAATGTCTCTTCATCGAGTCTAGCTGTGACGACCAGAGGATCATTGAGGAGAATGTGCGGAGCGTCAAGATTTCCTCGCCCGACTACGTCGGCTGGTCGGAAGCCGATGCTGTCAAGCACTACCTCAACAGAGTCTCGGCCAAGATTCCGCACTTCGAGACCATGGAGGAGGTCGACTTGGACTGGATCAAGATGATCAACGCTGGTGAGAGATTGATTGTCAACAATAACGACTTCTCCTACATTTCACACCGCATTGTCTTCTACCTGCTCAACCTCCACATCAAGTCGAGGCATACCTACTTTGCCCGTGCAGGCTCTGCCTTGGATGAAGAGTCATACAAGACCGACCCCAGTCTCGCGCCAGAAGGCCAAGAATACGCCAGGAAAATGACCGACACTTTACTCAGGCACAGGGAGGAGGAAAAGCAATCCATCCTCAGCAAAGGCGGACCTGACACCCCCCTCAAGCCACTGATCGTTTGGACATCTACCAGGCGCAGGACTGTCGAGACTTCAAACTGTTTGGCCACCCGTGGCTACAAGGTGAGACAACGGTCGCAGATGAGTCAATTGAACCCCGGTGTCTGTGCAAAGAAGTCCGAGAGACGGATCCGAGAAGAGTACCCGGAGGAGGTTGAGAAGCACGATCTCGACCCCTACCATCATCGTTTCCCTAGAGCAGAGGTTCGCCAGCCCTCGCTCGCTTGAATTCCATACTGACCCTTGCCCAGTCCTATCACGATGTCGCCGTGCGCCTGGAACCCATCATTCTTGAACTCGAGAGGGAGAAGAACGATCTGTTAATCATAGCACATGAGAGCGTGCTTCGCGTGCTGTACGGATATCTGATGGCTTGCAACGCCGCTGTTATTCCGCAATTGTCATTTCCTCGTGATGAGATCATTGAGGTAGGCGGTTGCCCACACACCTCTTTCTTCCAACATCGCTAACATCCCTTGCCAAGATCATACCTGCATCGTACAACAATGAAGTAAAGCGGATCAAGATCCCAGGTCTGCCCCCCGAAATCATTGCCTCCTCGCCTGAGGGTCCAAAAGCACCCGCACCGCCAAGTGGATTTGCCACACCCATGCCCGGCTTGGGGAGCGGAATCGGTAGTCCTGAGAAGATTCCCGGCACGCCCGTGCTGGGATCGGGGTACAAGACACCAGAGGACGCTGAGAATCTGAGTGTGCGAATGCACGATGTCGTCTAGAATCCATAGGAAGGCTTGGAGAATCTAAAACTGCTCTGCACCTTATCATTCATCCTCCGTGTAGAGTTGACACGAAGAGCACATTATCTCCCGATTGCACCTCATACAGGTCCTCGCCCTCGAGTTCCCAGTCTGCATCATTGATCAACACGAGTACTCCGGGTCGTATGGCCCCATCAAGTACAAACAGCTCCTTTCGTGGATCCGTCAAGAGGTGTTGGCACACAAAGTTGATTAGATCGCCCAGTGTCGTTCGAGTGCCTGCTGCAGATTTCGCTGGAATGCTGACATAGTGCTTGGCCTTGTTGTTGAATAGCATTTCCAGACCACCACTACACTCGTGAGCTTGTCTTCGTCTCATATAGATCAAGGGACAGTCCTACCTGAATTCAACTGTTATATCGAGATTGTCGGCCATGGTAGATGGGGATGTGGTGGGTGGGAATGTGGTAGATGGGAGTGTTGTAGATGTGAATGTGGTAGATGGGAGTGTGAGTGTGGGAGATGTGAATATGGTAGATGGGGGTGTGGTAGATGTGAATATGGTAGATGGGAGTGTGGTAGATGTGAGTGTGGTAGATGTGAGTGTGGTAGATGGGAGTGTGGTGGATGTGAATGTGGTAGATGGGGGTGTGGTGGATGTGAATGTGGTAGATGGGAGTGTGGTGGATGTGAATGTGGTAGATGGGAGTGTGGTGGATGTGAATGTGGTAGATGGGAGTGTGGTAGATGTGAATGTGGTAGGTGGGAATGTGATAGATGGTCAACGGTAGTAGTCAGAACGAGTCTCTCTGTCCCCTAATGTATATGAGTATCTAGAGCGATTCTGGCCAGGTAGCTTGGTATTTGCTGAGTGCAAGGTATTGTGAAAATTGGAAAAGCAGATCGGAATGGTAGCCTTGTGTGTCTTTTTCGGACAAAATTTTAGGAAGATCTATGCTCCGTGTACATCTATATAGCATCCTCTCGAATCATGCCACCGACATGCAGCGCCGAATACCTATCGGCTGGAGGCAATAGAAACAGTGCAGCTGCCGACTGGTCCGCTCATTCAAAGTATGTCGCATATGGAGCGCACCAGAATATTGCCCTATGGCCGCCGCTCTCAGATGAAAACTCTGGCGTCTCGGCACTCATTCCTGGCCACAATGCAAAGGTGACCGCTCTTCGCTTTGCGTATCCATATGATTCGGACGATAATGAATTCATCATTAGCGGTGACGCACAAGGCCACGTCAGAATCACTAGTGTCTTGGTTGAGAACGATGGATGGCAATGTCTTGTGGACGTGAAGGCACACGACGGAACCGTCAATGCCATCTCATCTCTCGAGCGGAGTGCCATGTTCATAACCGGTGGTGCCGATGCTCTCATCAAGATCTGGAGGAGACGCACCGATGGCCTGGATCTGATCCACACCATCACCACGAAGCCCAGGTTTGTTCCTCTCAGCCTGTCAATTGGATGGTTTGACAGGACCAAGTCGGACAACGCAACCTTCATTGCTGCTGCTGGCACGCGCAACGAGATTCAAGTCTACTCTGCTGAGCATCTTCTCAAGGAGAACCCGGCGATTAAACACTGTGCTACATTAGCAGGGCACGAAGGATGGATTCGATCGTTGGCCCTGACACTCAACAGCGACGGATGCTACATGCTTGCCTCAGCAAGTGCTGACAAGTACATCCGCCTGTGGAAGTTCACCGAGGGTGAATCGGCCTCAAACTCAGTCTCCCACGCCGCAGAGAGTGGCATTCACCAGACTACACTAGCGCCGAAATTGCAAACCGTTACGTGCTCCGACTCGAAATACACCATCACCTTCGAAGCCTTGCTGCTTGGCCACGAAGACTGGGTATACTCGGCCGCATGGAGTCCCGGCCCCGGCCAGAAGCAGCTCTTGACAGCCTCCGCGGATGGCTCTTTGACGATCTGGGAGGCAGATCCTGCCTCTAGTGTCTGGTACAGTGCCTCACGGCTGGGAGAGATCAGCGGGCAGAAGGGCGCCACAACTGCTACCGGATCGAGTGGTGGATTCTGGAACGGCCTCTGGTCTCCCGATGGCACCACAGTCACCTGCCTTGGCCGCACCGGTAGCTGGAGACTCTGGACTTATGATGGCGAATCGCAATATTGGACTCAACGACACGCAGTGAGCGGGCATATAGGCTCCGTCAACGATGTGGCATGGTCAACTGATGGCTCATACCTTCTTTCCACAAGCTCAGACCAGACAACGAGGCTGCATGCTGAGTGGAAGCGCGGAACCAAACGGACATGGCACGAGTTTGCTCGGCCACAGATTCACGGCTACGATCTGAACTGTGTTTCGAGTATCAACCCGACACAGTTCGCCTCTGGTGCAGACGAGAAGCTTCTCAGAGTCTTTGACGAGCCGAAGGCGATTGCAAATATGCTCCAGCGCTTGTGCAATATTGAAGCGCCTCACGGAGAATCTCTGCCTGAGAGAGCCGCGATTCCAGTTCTGGGCCTGTCCAATAAAGCAGAAGCAGACGAAGGCAATAATGCAGTGGTGGGAGAGGAAGAGACAGCAACCGACATTCGCACAGATGGCACGACGGTGAATTTTGAGGAGCTTGTGGCGCCGCCTACAGAGGACATGCTCTCGCGCCACACACTCTTCCCCGAATATGAGAAGTTATACGGACACGGATACGAGATCTCCACTTCGGCCGCATCGTTGGACTTCAGCCTGCTCGCCACAGCGTGTAAAGCATCCTCACTGGATCACGCCGTCATCCGGATGTACGACACAAGGACGTGGCGAGAGGTGAGGCCTCCGCTACTGGCTCACACCCTCACGGTCACAAGGCTCGCCTGGTCGCAGTCGCCTGAAGACTATTTGCTTAGTGTTGGACGTGATCGACAATGGTGTGTCTTTGTACAGGACCAGGACAGCAAGGAGTGGAGGCCAAAGCAGAGCACCCCGAAAGCACATGCGAGAATGATCCTGGACTGTGCCTGGAGCCCGGTTGGCGGGTTCCCATTCTTCGCGACCGCGGGCCGCGACAAGAGCATCAAGATCTGGCAGCGCCCGCGTTTCGACCAGGCATCTGACTTCTCCTTGGCATTGGAAATCAAACGGAAGGCTGCGGTAACGGCAATTGCTTTCACTTGCGAGTACGACGAAGAGCACGCCGTTCTGGCCGCGGGCGAAGAGGATGGTACAATTAGCATCCACTTGTTCAGCATCCATGACCCAGCCAAGGTGATCAAAACGGTTGACTTGGCCATGCACTTGTGTCTAAGCAAGGCAGTCAACAGATTGGCGTGGCGACCGAATTGGTCTCAACACTGTGGAGAGGGCGGTGGCGGAGTGCAGCTTGCTGTAGCTGGCGCCGACGGCAGCCTAAGGGTGTTGAAAGTCGGCATCAATGCTCTACTCCAAGGCTTGGCTGAGGTAGCACCAGCAGTCACGATTTAAAACAGCTGAAAAGGGGATGTGACAGGAATGAATGTATATGATGAGCCCTTAGACGACAGTCAGTCAGGCGTTAAAGCCGTCGCCGGATGATAAATCGGCGCCTCTTGTTCCCACTTCTTTCTATGCTATGTAGATAGAATGCACACTGCTCATGACCTGTTAAAGGCCAGACGGGGTATCTCATGCAAGCTCGACAAAAAAATAAAATCATACATACAAGTCGTAACCCTGCCAGCACATCTACTCTCGTCTCTTCTCCATCCCGTATCCGCCGAGGCCACCCAGCTCCGCCTCAACGCCCTCACCCTGTCTTCCCGCTACCCCTCTGGGGCCTCTCTCCTCCAAATCCTCCCTCAACCACTTGAGCACCAACTCGCCCAACCTACTGTTCCCTGTGCCACGACCGCCATTCTCCGTCTCGGCCTCGGCCTGATCATACTTGTCCATGGGGCCCCACTCCTTGACTCTCCCACCCATCATGTGAACCAAATGCGAGGGCCAGCCCGCCAAATTATCCAGAATATGCGTCGCATACACCACCGTCGCAGCCCTGGTCTCGGTCTCGGCCTTCAGCCAAGCGAGGAAATTGAAGCGCGACAGCAGATCCAAGTCGACAGTGATTTCATCCAGCAGCAGCATGTGCCACGGCCGGATCAGGCCCATCGCCAGCTGTACGCGCCGCCGCTCGCCATCGCTGACCTGGTGCATGCGCCACGTCTCGTCGATGTCCAGCACGCGCACGAGCTCTGCTTTGCGCGCGGGGTAGTGCCGCCCGCCCACGCTGTCGAGTAGGTCTGGCACTGCGATGTCCGTGCGCACGATGGGATTGAGCACCCACTCGGTGCCGAGGTACGTGACACCTTCAAGGCTGTTGGTGAACGGGTCGACGCCGTGGATGGCGATGGTTTCCGAGGGGGACATGCGCTTGCCGGAGAGAAGTCGGAGCAGTGTGGTTTTGCCCGCCCCGTTGGATCCGATTAACAAGGTGCGTGAGCCGGGCGGCAGTGAGAGGCTGATGTTGTTGAGGCCCAGGGAGCCGGAGGGGAAGGTGTAGGAGAGGGAGGAGACTTTGATGGCCGGGGTGGTGGTGGTGGTTTTTGTAGTGCCATTGGGTGATGTGGCCATTTTGGTCGACCAGAAAATGGGGTCTGAATGAATGGCTGGTGGATGATACACCTAATCTATTCTAATATCTATACCACTTTTCCAACTCTTTCAATAATGGTTCATACGCTCAGTCAATGAATCATTCACACACATTTCATCAGAAACTTCCACCATCTTACACATTCTGCCGAAGTTTTTCCGCAGGCTATTAGTATACTACCACTATTCCGTCTTATTTCCTTACTCCTCCGTATATGTCAGGATATGTCTGAGTAGCGAACCAGCCAAGGGACGGAGAACCAAAAGAGCATACTCAACCTTATCGAATGAGGCGGCTTCCGCCGCCAACATCATGGCCACTACAATCCCTACACAGCTTCCAGCCCCTACACCTGTTTAGCACAAGAAGAAACCTATACCAATCTGGCCGAAAACACACCATGTCAACAGCATCATCAAACTCAGTCCCTGTTGCCTCTGCCAACATCGCTACCGGCACCGGCACCAGCAGGACCACCTCGCCCCAAAACCCTCTCATCACTATTCTTGGCGCTACCGGCACGGGCAAGTCTGCGCTCGCTGTCTCCCTCGCACGTCGGTTCAACGGGGAAATTATCAACGCAGATGCTATGCAAATGTACAGAGGATTGCCAATCATCACGAACAAAATCCGCGCGGACGAGCAGGACGGCGTGCCGCATCACATGCTGGATTTCATCGGGCTGGAGGAGCCGCCGTGGACGGTGAAGCGGTTTGTAGCAGTAGCAAAGAGGGAGATTGATGAAATCAGGCGCAGGGGAAAGTTGCCGATTGTGGTGGGTGGGACGGGGTATTATGTGCATGGATTAGTCATGAAGGGGGCTTTGCTGGGAGAGACGGCGGAGGACGAGGACGAAGACAAAGAAGAAAAGGAAGAAGAGGAAGAAGGGGAAAAGCGGGGTGATGGTGGTGGTTATGGCATGACGGTAGAGGAGATGTATGCCAAGTTGCAGGAACTAGATCCCGAGATGGCGAGGACGTGGCACCCGAGGGATAAGAGGAGGATAGAGCGGAGTTTGGAGATTTGTCTAAAGACGGGTCGAAAGGCTAGTGAGTGGTACAAGGAGCAGCAGGAGGCGGCGAAGGAGAAGATGATGGATGCCAATGGCGGTGATGGCCAAGAAGGGTTGCTGGGGCTGCAGTACGACACGCTCCTGCTCTGGCTGGAAGCAGAGGATGCTGTGCTCAAGGAGAGGTTAAACGCACGAGTCGATGCGATGGTGCGCACTGGTCTGTTGGAGGAAGTGATGGAACTGCAGCAGGAAGAGCAGTGGTTCCGGCGCATGAATGTTACCGTGGACAAGACGAAAGGTATTTGGCAATCGATTGGGTACAAAGAGCTTGAGTTGTGGGCAACGAAAGTCAGCCTGAATGCTGATGACCATGATGCGGTGCATCTCAACGCCAGTACAACAAACTCAAAATTAGCGGCCGACGGTATTGAAGGCGTCAAGGCCGGCACTCGTCAATATGCCAAGCGCCAAAATCGATACATCCGTAATCGCTTTGCCTCTGCATTGCGGCAAGCCGGGGCGCTGGACAAGCTCTTCCTCATCGACAGCACGGATATCAGTCGCTGGGGCGAGACTGCTGTTCCCCAAAGTGAAAAGCTTGTGTTGGCTTTCTTGGAGGGCCGCCAACTTCCCGACGCCGCGATGCTGTCAGACTTGGCCAGCGCGACGTTTGCTCGCATCACCAAACAAGATGATTGGCGCTCCACTCGAGTTGCACATTACTGTGAGACGTGTGAGAAGACTTTGATGGGGGACAAGGAATGGGAGAGGCATATCACAAGTCGCAGCCACAAGAATGTGATCCAAAGCCAGCGCAAGAAGGCTGCGAGAGATGCATTCCTGGCTAAAAGGGCGGCTCTGGTCGGAACGGAAGAGGCGGAAAGTCGGCCTCCATAGGTGCAGCGCGGGCGTTCACATCAAAGAGGCTCTTTTTGGCTTTGCTCCCGAGGACGGCGACTTCATTCTCCCCCTTCAGGCAAGACGACCACCTCCACTGGATCGCCCACATTAGGGCTTGCGTCAGCAGGTTCGATAAGACTCGACATGGATGGGACAATGGCAATCTTGTTTGATTCCTGATCCCGAAGCCGAGCACGCCATGAAAGGAAGTTCTGCGAAAGAATATCGCCCGTGCCAGTCTCTTCAGTTTTGAAGACTCGAATCACAGGCTCCTTTGCGCGCCTTTGAATGCGCCAGACTCCGTCTGTGGTTATGGTTGCTTTCAACCCTGTTTCCCCAGAAAATCAGCTCACGCACGTCTGCCAAAAAAAGAGATCGCGGACACACTCACATTCAAGAAAGCTAGAAGCAAAGTTGATACAGATCTGGCCATCCCAGAGTCGATTGCCACGCCGTTGAACCGTTTCGGGGATGGCTTGGGTGTCTAGTTCTTCGAGGCGCTGTAACCTGCCTTGCTGAGTGCGGTAGCCGACAATGATCTTGGGAACGCCGAGCAGGAATGACTGGGCCCAGAACTTGAGCAGCTTTCGCTCAAACTTGGTGCGTTCCCTGTCGTTAGTGACTTCTGCTGAGGTTTTCAGCTCAACCCAATCGGTCGGCGTGGTCTTGTCGGTTGGCTTGAAGGCCATGACGGCGTCGACTTCTCCACCTATGACGATCTTGGTTTTGCCGAAGCCCGTGCGGACGATGGAGCAGTACTGGGCATAGTTGCTGACGACCTGTTCTTCCCTCGTCTCGATGTATTCTCTCGGTGTCTCTGCCCACGGTGCCCGGAGGAGACAGAGAGTCTCGAACTTGTAGCCCCAGAAGCTCATTAGTTCCTGCGACATGTTGCCTCTGCTCGGCCCGGAAGAGAACTGCTGGGATCGTGACGAGAGCTTCTTCTGGTGATTCTCTTCAATAAAGATCGTGCCCTCAAATAGCGTTGCGTTCATTTCCCAGTCATCCAGGTTGGAATACGGTACCGTCATGATCTATATCACCCTCAGTAAGCTTCCATGTCTTGATTCGGGCTAAACGAGGGGCAGCAGCAACAACAACAATAACAAGACTAGCTAGTCCGTCACATCTCCGTACCTTGGTCATCATGCCCCTCCACGTGATGATATCCGTCTCCAGCTTGCTGTTCTTGTCCTGCTCATGGGCCACAATCGCATCGAGTAGTCCGTCAAGATGTTCATCATTGGCGTCGTCGAGCTGTCTGAATGACTCAAAGCCTTTGCTCAGATCGATTCCACCTGCAAGATTGGGTGGATAGTAGTAGCGCAAGCTGCTGTCGTCCAGGCGGAACTTGTGGTCCTCGTCAAATGAGAAGAAAGTGACTTCCTGATACAGGTCAACTAATCGTATGCTTCTACCAATTGGCCATTTATCAGACGCACTCTCGGGCGCTTTATGGCTGCATTCATATGCGCAAACCGTTGGACCGGTTCCACGTTGAATTGAGCCATGTTGCGGATCGGATCGAGTTATACGTTCTTTAGGTTCGGTGCGAGTGCAAATTGGTATGAGATGTGCGACCAGATTGACTGCAATGGCCCATTTCGTCTTTGTGCTGGATGATCTACGAGAGAGAGAGAGAGAGAGAGAGATCTGGACCACAGCCAGGGCAGGAGGAGCAAACAAGGCGTATTTGCTAGAATAATAAGAGAGAACTCCACATGCAGTGCACCGTTCTGCGACTCTTATTCCAACATCTTCCTGGGCATCTCATGTTACAGTTGTGAATTAGTCTCGTCTTACTGCATCCAGCTGGAGAGAGCTCCCAATGAAGCTTCGAGCAGTAGGCGCGGGGTGGACCATGCGCGCCACTGTAAGCCGCCAATCGTGTCACAGGCAAGTCAACTCCCGTGAACACGCCTTACCGTCGTCCCATGGAGTAGGACTGGGTACCAAGTCCTAACTTGAAGTTTACCTTCTTTCCGTAATGCTGCTTCATAGACAACAACACTTTTAGCTTTGATGGCGGCGGCAATGGTGCAAGAAGTCGACGTGCTTATCGTCGGGTCAGGCTCCGCCGGCCTCGCTGCCGCCACCTGGCTGGCCATTTATGGCATCCGGCCATCGTCCGCCGATGCCAGTGTCCCAGGAGGGGTCACCATCCTGGAAAAAAGGCGCGGGCCCATGACACTGGGCCAAGCAGACGGTGTGCAGTGTCGGACCGTGGAGATTTTTGAGTCGTTTGGCCTGTCTGAAGCGCTGCTAAAGGAAGCATATCACGTGCTGGAAGTGTCCTTTTGGAACGATCTGGCAGATGAAGACGATGATGGTGCTGCTCATGGAGGAGGCGGGGAAGGGAGAGGGCGACACACAGGCCGGCTACGTCGGAAGAAATATACGGCTGATACGCAAAAGGGGTTGAGCTGGATGCCGCATGTTATCTTGAACCAGGCGAGGGTGAATGTGTTGATGTTGGAGAAAATGAAGAAGGAGGGAGGATATGAGGTGAGTTACGGGTGGGAGGCGAACGAGGTCAAGGTCGAAGACGGGGGGGAGTGGGTTCGGGTGAAGGCGAAGCGGGTCGATGGAGAAGGAGACGCAATAGAAGAGCGCGAGTGGCGGGCACGGTATGTATTGGGGTGTGACGGAGCACACAGCGCCGTTCGCAAAAGCCTGGGGTGGAAAATGGTGGGAGATTCAACGGACAGCGTGTGGTAGGTAAGCCGGGGGCAGACGTCCTCTCCTTTCTCTCCTCCACCCAAGCCATGAACAAATGATACTTGACGAACGGCAGCAGACTGACCTTTCTTCGTTTCTCCTCTTTCTGCTTCTTCTAGGGGCGTAATGGACGTGTACCCATTAACCGACTTCCCGGACATCAGGAAGAAGGCAACACTACACTCGGAGGAGGGCGCTCTACTCATCATCCCGCGCGAGGGAGGCGAACTATGCCGGTTCTACATCGAACTCGCCCACGGCACCACCGCCAAGTCGGTGACACACGACGACCTGGTGCAGACGGCGAAGAAGCGGTTCGGGCAATTCAAGCTCGAGATCCAAGGCACCTTCTGGTGGAGCGCGTACTCGATCGGGCAGCGGCTGGCGGAGCGCTTCACCACGGCCTCGTCACCGCCGCACGTCTTGCTCACCGGCGACGCCTGCCACACGCACAGCCCCAAGGCCGGGCAGGGCATGAACGTTAGCCTGCAGGACGGCTTCAACCTGGGCTTTAAGCTGGGCATGGTGCTGAGCGGGCAGGCCAGCGCGGCCGTCGTGCTGCCCACCTACGCCCACGAACGGGGCGAAGTCGCCGCGGACCTGATCGCCTTCGACCGCGAATGGACGCAGACGTTCTCGGCACGGCGCGCCAGCGAACTCGCCCGCGGCGACCCGGACTACTTTGCCAACGCCTTCATCAAGGCCGCCAAGTACACGGCGGGTCTGACAGCGCGATACGGCGACTCCGCTCTGATCGACAGCCGTAGCAGCAGCAGCAGCAGCAGTAGTAGTAGTAGCAACAGCAACAGCAACAGCAGCAGTAGTGGTAGCAACAGCAGCAGCAGCAAAACGCCAGAACAATTAGCGAAGCACATCACAGTGGGGATGCGCATGCCAAGCGCGCAGGTGGTGCGACTATGCGATGCACGAGCGATGCAGCTGGCGACCGCACTCGTCGCCAACGGTCGCTGGCGGATCGTAATTTTCGCCGGAGACATCTCGCGCTCTGCAGACCGCCTCAACCAGCTAGGCACATATCTGGAGACGGCGGTCGTGCGGCCCTTGACTCCGACACAGGCGGACGTTGACAGCGTGATCGAGCCGCTGGTCGTGCTCCACGGCGACCGCCATGCCGTGCGACAGGAGCAGCTACACCCGCTGTTTTGGCCGCAGACGGGCAAGTGGCGGTTGAGAGACCTGCACAAGACGTTCGTGGACGATGAGAGCTGGAACAGTGGCCATGGGAGGGCGTATGAGACGTTTGGGGTTGCACCTACGGGTGGTAGTACTAGTACTAGTGGTGGTGGTGGTGGTGGTGGTGTCGGCGACGATGACGATGCAGGAGTGGTGGTCATCGTACGCCCTGATCTGGTGGTTGCCAAGGTGGTCGGTATGGATGAGTTTGACGCGATAGCAAGATTCTTCAAAGGAGTTTTTTTGAAGAGAGCATAATCAAAAGTTTTCCTCGTCAGTTTCGAAGCGACATGTACAGTATGCTGACTGCATCCTCTGCATATAAACGGAGACAGTGGAAAAGAATATTTCGATAAAGGGTCCAACCAATATAGCTCGATGGCAAGAGAACTTGAGACTTCCATGTATGTACGTCAACTATGCACATCCTTCCTCAGTCGGCAAGCCGCATCAGAAGCCAGGCTGTGCCGTTGACCAGTAAATGCTGCGCACATACCCAGGCAATCTGATACAGGTATTTCGGACTGAAGACGGTCCAGACAAACAAATGCTCCTTCAGGACGAAGCAGGCGACCATGACAAAGGCAGTTGCACCAGCCATGAAGGTCGTGAGGAGGCCGAAGTGTTGGTTTGCCACCGCCGACACCGACGCCGACACCGACACTGACACCGACACCGACACGCGGCTGGAAGCAGACGCCTGACGAAGGCATGAAACCGCGATCAGTCGACAGGTGGCGATGGTCCAGAAGATTGGGCCGGCCCAGTTTCCGATGAAAGTGAGCAGGCCGACAAGGCCGACGTTGTAGCCGGCGATGCCGTTGTACGCGTTGGACAGGTCGACCGAGGAGATGGCATTTGTGCCACCCAAGGCGAAGAAGGAGGAGAACTGAAAGAGCAGGGAGGTGATGGTGATGAGGCCGACAGGCTGTGGCTGTAGCTGCTCGAAGAGGCGTAGCTGCAGGTAAGCTATGCCAAAGAGTGGGATGTTGGCGGCGCGAGTCTGGGTGAGGAGAAAGAGTGAGAATGTGTCGAGGAAGGAGGCTAGGAAAGAGGCCAGGTGTGCGTGGCTGGTCCAGGGCGCTTCGTAGTAGATGGCGCACAGGAGGAGTTGGGCGAGTCCAAGAAATGAGACGCGGGCAAGACCGACGAGTGAATACTTCTGGGTGAAGGCCACGATGGGCTCAAGGACGGTGACGCCGTTGACGAGCTCGGGGGCGTCGGCGGCGGTCAAGGCGATTTTGAAGACCAGGGCGGTCATGGAGATGAAGACGGGCAGAACAGCCAGTTGCTTTGAGTTCAACCACTTGATTGCTCGTTGGCTGAGGTTGCGCGAGAAGAGGGTGTAGGAGGCAATGATGAGCACCCAGAGCAAAAAGGGGCTTTTTGACCAAACTTCACTGACAAGGTCGGGGTCGCCGGCATACTTTTGGCCAGTCTGATTCCAACGTCTGCCAATGCCGTAGAGAAGACAGATGAGTACGAGGGCCAGTTGTCCGCTTCTGGCCCCCGCCCCCTGCCAAGAATACCTCGCCGCTCGCTTGTACAGGAAGACCAGCCAGCCACCGGCAGCCCAGTACCAAAACTCATGCTCTTCTTCGACATAGCTGCTGGCGAACATGGTGCCACCGTAGGAGAGGGTGAGAAGCAGAAAGACGAGGGCACTCAAGGCATCAAGCTTCAGGGCTTGATGGGCGACGACGGCCCAAGCAGCCACCAGAGTTGCAGCAATAGCCAGGGCAATGCCGACCAAGAGCTTCTGCGTATCGTAATTGCTTGCCGTACCACTCAGAGTATTTTGAGCCTTCCGCAAGAACTTGGCCACGGCCTCGGTGTTCTGGACATAGTCGTGCGGGTGCTGTAGATGCCGCTTCTCCGCCTTGGACCAGAGACAGGCCAGTTCGTCTGGATCGGGCAAATCTGAGCAAAGGCTCTCTCCATAATCGGCGTCAAATGGGGCGGGAAACGTGGCTCTCGCTATCTCGTGCATCTGCTTGCCATTCTCGTACCACAAGGCATAAACATCCTGGGGCCGCGAGTAGAGTGCGATCAAGGGGCTGATGAGGATGCCTAGATTGTTTCTTGGAACTGGGATGCCAAGTAAGGCTGCCAGAGTCGGGGCAATGTCTGACTGCTGGACGACGTGATAGTAGCTGAAGTCTCGATCGAAAAGATCAGGCGTCACGGCTGGACACGGCTGACCGGCGCTGCCGATCTTCTTCAACTTGTCCGATATAAAGGTCAGGGCGGTCGAGACTTCCCCGGCAGAAGAGGCGCCATGGTTGCCGGCATCGTTCATTCCGTGGTCTCCGAGGAGAACGAGAAGGGTGTTTTTTAGATGCGAGCCCGTTTTCATGGCCTGATAGATCCTTGCCACAATTTGATCCATCTCAGCCTGCTTAGCCGGCATAATAGGGCCTCGTGGACCGGTTTTGTGGCCAATGTGGTCGAGACCGAGATAGTGCAGAACCATGACAGACCAATCGTCGCGGTCGAGTTCCGGGCCGACATTTCTGGTGACATTATTGTCGACGTGGACAAAGTCGGAGACGAAGAAGCTGGTGGTGCCGTCGGAGCGGTGGAAGAAGCCGGGGAAAAGCCTCAGCCAGGTGTCATCGCCGTACATGACCAGGTTGCCTGTGTTCTTGGCACGCATCTGTGCAAGCCAAGAATCCTGGGTTGCCAGCGTGGAAGTGGTGTCTGATTCGGCAAAGTTGAGGACCAGGTCGACGAAGCTGGGAACTGAGCCGGTGGTGATGGCCTTGACACGGGGCATGGTGATGGTTGGGGGGCTTGCATGGCCGGTGAAGGGGATGGCGGCGCCATCTCGAATGAGCTGTTGGGTGTGGACAAAGTGCGATTGGTTGCCGTAGACAAAGTCGCTCCGGAGGGCATCAACGACCATGAAGATGACCTTGTCGAAGGGTGGTGAGTCTGTGGGCCGCAAAGTGGATTCGTTCCATTCTGCCAACCCGGGCAGAAATGCCTTGTAGGGGAAAAAGCCAGCAGCGAAGATGAGTAGTGCGGCAACCAGCAGAGCATTTGCCAGCAGTACTGTCCCAATGGGCACCGCTGCCACCATACTCTGTGAGTGTGGCACGTTTGTTCAACACGGTCACATCGCGCGCCAGATGCAAGAGGAAGAGGGTGGAAGAGGACAAAGCTGCCAAGGATCTTGGTATTTTGATCTTGACCGAGCATCTTGATCTTGGCCGAGCATCTTGCTAGTTTGATAATATTGGCCAAGCATCTTGCTAGTTTGATAATATTGGCCAAGCATCTTGCTAGTTTGATGTTGGCCAAGCACCTTGCTGGTTTGATGTTGGCCAAGCATCTTGCTAGTTTGATATTGGCCAGTTTGATAATACATAGAGTAGTCATAGTACGAGCTTGATAGTACATAGAATGGTTAGAGTACGAGCTTGATAATACATAGAATGGTTATAGTACGAGCCTGATAATACGTAGAGTAGTTATAGTACGAGCTTGATAATACATATAGTAGTTATAGTACGAGCTTGATAATACATAGAGTAATTATATAGTACGAAGATCGGAGGTGTGATAGATATATTCAATCGACAGCTTGGCTACGCATATCATGTCAGTTACAGTATATCTTGCACGGATTGTTTGTATTTCATGCAGTTACAGTATATCTTGCACGGATTATTTACCGAGGGCAATATACACACCCACGACTATACGTTTTGCACCTTCCGGTAATTGGGAGGCTTGTAGGCGCGGCCAATGAGTTTCCCACCCCACACGGGGACCAGACTGATGGCGGCAATGGCGGCGACCCTCCATGCCCAGGCCCAGCTGGCCACGTAGGCCAGATCAAAGTAAGAGGGCAAAAAGGGGACGCTGATGGCGTAGATGGCCGCGGTGCCGAGAATGCTGGCAATCATGACCGGGTGCCAGGTTGTGACGGAGACGGCGACCATGATCAGCTCGTTCAAGATGAGCACGGTGAAGCTGACAGCCAGCATGCGTTTCCCGTCGACCTCGCCCACGAGCAGCTGAGACAGGCCTTGGATGATGATGCCCTGATACACCGACACGGCCACCCAGGCAAAGAAGCTGCGGTAGCTGAGGGCCTGGCCGGCCTTGAGCTCCTTGTACAACTCGGGGTAGAGCTTGGCCAGCTGCTCGTCAACGTCGGTGTCGAGGACGAGGGAAAAGACGGGGGCGGTGGTGTAGACGGTGGCGTAGCCGACGAGGAGCCAATCCTTGAACAGGCCCTTGGGATCAAACTTGCTGGCAATGTTGTACATTGTCTGGCAGACGGCAATGATGAGGCCGCGATGGATGATGAATTGGCCGAGCTTGGCCGATCGCTTGTAGCTGTTGCGACCGTGCCAGAGCAGGAGCTTGGTCAGATGGCAGAACTGGGTAATGCTGAAGTCGGCGGCCAGCGACGCCTGGCGGCCTTCTTTGCCGACAATGCCGATGCCGACGTCGGCAGCCTGGATCATGCTGACGTCATTGCCACCATCGCCAATGCAGCACACGCGCTTGTTGGTGTGCTGTCTGATCAACAAGGCGACTTCAGCCTTCTGGTTGGGCGAGCAGCGACAGGCGATGACGGCGGGCAGGCCGACGGCCAGGGAGATGAAGTTGTGGCGAAAGTGGGTCAGCATCAGTGCCAGGGATTCGCCGTCGAGAAGCAGGCAGCAGTCCTGGCGATTGCGAAGCAGGTCGAGTGCATCCTGTGCGTCTTGTTTGCGGCGCAGCTTGGCCAAGGTGTGGATGTGCTGCCCACGCGCGACCAGGCGCGCCGAGATGGCAACACAACGGGCAGTCTCGATCTTGTCGCCCGTCAGCATCCAGATCTTGACGCCGGCGTTGCGAAGGAGCTCGAGGGAGGGCTTGACGTCCCTTTGCAGACGATCTTCGACGCCGGTGACACCGAGCAGGTCGAGGTCGTGCTCGAGATGCTGGCGGACGACGGCGGCCATGCCGGCCTCGCGGTCGTGTAGCACCAACGAAGCTTCTTTGTAGGCGGTCGAGAAGGCCCTGTACTGCTCCTGGGTCAATTTCCGGCGCGCGACGACGAGGGTGCGAAGACCCTCGCGAGCCATGTTGCCAGTCTCCTCGTCCAGCCAGTCGTTGGTTGCGACGATGGAGGACATGACGGTGTCGGCGCCTTTCTGGAAGAACCAGAGGTCGGAGGAGTCGGCGGTGGCGGCGGTGGCGGCGGTGGCAGTGGCAGTGGCAGTGGCGGTGGCGGTGGCGGTGGCCGCGGCGGTGGTGGCGGCGGCGGCGGAATGGGTGGTGAGCTGGACAATGATGCCCATGCGCTTGCTGTCCGAGGTGAAGGGGAAGATTTCCTTGATCTGGGCGTGGAGGACGGGCTGGCCGGTGTCGGAGGACTGGACGGTGATGGTGTCACGGTCGCGGTGAGCTAACCGCAAGCCGACACTGTCGGTGAATTCGACAATGGCGATCTCGTCCGGCGACGAGGCCTGGTAGGAGAGGAATTCTTTGCCGTTGACTTCCTCCTTGGCGGGGGTGACGTTGTGGCACAGAGCCAGGGCGACGATGAGGTCTCGGACGCGGGCGGCAACATCGCGTCTTGCCTTGGTGGCGAAGGAGGATTGAGGCGGCGGCGGCGGGGTGGAGCTGGAGGCGCCGAAGGCCTGCCGGACGTAGGTGGCAACCTCTTCCATGGCGTCGGCCGCGTAGGCCACAGTGCCAACGTGGATCTTGCGAAGCTGCATCTCGTTCTGAGTCAAGGTGCCTGTCTTGTCGGACAGCAGATACTCGATGCGGCCGAGATCCTCGGGAATGGTGCTGGTGCGGACCACAGTGCCGGGGATTCCGTGGTCGTGCTGGATGAAGCGGCCATAGACCAGCTTGGCCATGTCGAGGTTGACCCTGAGGCTGATGGGGATGATGGTGGAGAAGAGAATGAGGTAGATCATGATGGCGACATACCAAGCCTTCTTGTTGGAGGGCTCGAAGCCTTCGAGGGCGACGAGGATGATGGACAGAGTGAGGGTCATGACGCAGAGGATCTTGGTGAGATTGTTGATCTCCAGCTCGAGGAGACCGGTCTTGGACCGAGACGGAGACGTTGACAGGGCCGATCGCGTCTGGCGGCCGGTGTAGACGACGGCGGCAAAGACGGTGGTGTTGGAGGCGACCACGGTGTTGGCCCAGGCCGTGTTGTCGATAGTCAGCGGCGCGCATGTGGGCGCGGGCGACTGCACCTCAGTCTTGGCCAGGTGGTCGGCGCCATGGAAGTCGACGGGGTAGGGGTCGTACTGGCCACCCACAGGAGGCGGTGGCTGCAGCGTCAGCGTGCCGACAAATTCGTTGACTTTCTTGTCCGGCGCACCAGCCGACATGTGCAGGCGGGCCAAGTCGGGGAGGGCCAGGGCCTGGCTCAAGGGCGATGGCAGCCTGAGTTTCCAGTCGGTCTCGCCGTCGAGCTGATCAGTGCGGATGTAGACCTCGGCGCTCGCCGGCGGACCCTCTGGCCCGGCCACGCCGTCGCCGCCTTCCCCTCTGGCCGGGTCGGTGGCCGGGGCTCGGGCCTGGAGAATGACGACATCGGCGGGCACGCGTTGGTTCTTACCCAGCTTGAGCACGTCGCCAACCTTGATGTCGCGCGCACGCTTCTGCACCTCGGCCAGGCCAGCCGGGTGGCGGCCGCTGGCGAAGGAGATGACGGTGAAGGGCTCGGCATTTGCCTCCGCGTCTCGCCGGCGTCTGGCGATGTCGTCCCAGGCCTCCTTGCCCAGCGAGACGGACAAGACGCTGGCGAGGGGGACGATGTAGGTCACCATGTACCCGATCCGGAGATAGGGGATGACCTGGGACAGGGCCACCAGAAGGAAATAGACGTTAAGGAAGAACTTAAACTCGTTGTACAGAGCCTTGGGCAGGAAGGACCAGGCCGTGTACTTGGCATTGGACACCGCGTTGGCCGGGAAGCGGCGAGTCTGGGCGTGGCCGACGTCGACGTCTCGCGGGTCCTGGTTGCCGGCGTGGGGGTCGTGTTTCAGGTCGTCGGGCTCCTGCCTAACTAGCTCCGACAGCTGCATGCTGGCACGGAAACTGTGGGCGCGCGAGTGGCCGCCGTTGGGAAGGAGCGAGTGGCCGCCGCTGGGAAGGAGCGAGTGGTCGTGGGGTCCGGCCGGCCGGCGGCGCGACCTGCTGACATTCCATCCTCGCTCGACGTCTCTGGAGAAGGATCCTATCAAGCCCGTCTCGGCGGTGTCGTGCCTCCTTTGAGGCGCCTGCCGCCGGCCCTTCCAGAGACGGCCGGTGGGCGGTGCAGTGATGCGGTGCAGGGGCACGGCCGTGGCGGCCTGGACATCGGCCGTGGGGTCGAGCTCGTCGAGGTCCAGGTCCAGGTCATCTTCCGAGGCCGAGGCCGAGTCCGGGTCGAGGGGCCGGTGATAGGAATGGGCGTCTGGCATGGCTCGTGGAGGGTGTCATGGGATGGACAGGGTGCGGAAGGGACGAGGGTGTTTTGAGGGCGGGATGGCGTGGCCGTGGCGGCGGCGGCGGCGGCGGCGGCGAAGGGACAGCAAGTCGACAGACAGCAGCAGCAGCAGGAGGAGGAGGAGGAGGCCAAGCAGACAATGGATGAGTCAGTGGATGAGTTGGAGAATGCAGTCTGCAACTTGGCTTGACTGGATCGCTGTCGCCTGGCGAAGACGACAGCAAGATGTAACCAGGGTTAGCAACCCTAACGCGGGTTCGGAGGAAGGTGCCACCCCGATCGGGGCTGCTAATTATTAAGTTGGAAGCAGCGCCACGCTGTTCGCTGCTCTGGGGAAAGAGCGACCCTTGGTCTCCTCAACCACGCTGCGTGCTGGCGACTGCGGCCGGACCAACGACGACGACGACGACGACGACATTGACGACACTGACCCGCTGCTCCTGTTCACGAGATGGATCCAACCCGCCGATAGTGCGGCACATGTTCAGTAGGCTGCCCCTGTTGCTGATGCTGTTGCCGCTGTTGCTGCTGCGCTGCCGCCGCTGTGCTGTTGCCGCGTTGTTGCCGTGCTGTTGCCGCGTTGCTGCCGTGTTGTTGCTGACGCCCCATCCAGCACTGTGTTGGTTTCATCTGGTTTCATCCCTTTCATCCCTGTGATCCCAATACATCCGCGGCCATGGACTTTGGCGCTGCCCAGCCTGGCCACTGGCACCCGGCTTCACGGCCCGATGCTGGCAGCGAGCACACTTCTCAACCGAGCCGCGGAGAAAGCGAGCCTGCGCCGCCAGCGCTGATTTCTTCGACCCTGGCCCACGGCGACGACGACGAGATGGCCGACGACGACGACGACGAGAGATTCGATCCGGCCTGGGGCTTCTCGCGCTCCAATACCCGAGCGCTGCTCTCGTCCGCCAACCGATCGGCCTCCTTTCCCGCCGACGAGCCCGACGAGCGGCTGGACACTCGAAGACGAGAAGAGGAAGAAGAAGAAGAAGAAGAAGAAGCCCAGGCAAGCGAACTGCCGGATCCGGACCCTTGGCAAGAGCATGGCCTCGACGCCCTCGCCGAGGAGAACTCCCTGTTGCCAGACGAGGATGCAGACGAGGCATGGTACCAGGAGGGAATGCCGCTGATATCGGCAGACGGCCGCGACGGCGGCAACTACCACACTAATACTGCTTATAATAATAATAATAACGACGACGGCAACATCGGCGACGACAACATCGGCTACGACAACATCGGCTACGACAACATCGGCGACGACAACATCGGCTACGACAACAACGGCGACGACAACAACGGCGACGACAACATCGACCACAGCCACGACGACAACAACGGCGACGACAACATCGACCACAGCCACGACGACAATATCGGCGACGACAACATCGGCGACGACAACATCGGCCACAGCCACGACGACAACGGCGACGACGATGACGAGGAGGGTGCTGCCTTCTTCAGCCGCGCCAACGCAGCCCCTGACCACGCAGACACGGCGCCGCGCCTTGAGCGCAAGTCCGCCGCCGCCGTCCAGAGCGGCGACAGCGAAGAAGATGCTTCCAATGAGCGCGCACATGTGCCACAGCCGGTGGAGAAAGAGCAGCTCGACGACGCGTGGAAGGCCATCATGGCCGACGACGACGACGAGTTCCTTGTCGACGACCCGGACGACCTGCTGCCCGAGTCCGACTCCGAGACGGGCTCGTCGTCGGCCTCGTTCGATGCCATGCTGCGCGAGTCGCCGCCTGATCAGGCAACCAGCCACGTGACTACACCTCCCGCCGACCGGTCTGCCTTTCCTCAGCGCAAGTCGTCCGTCAATGCGAATGCGTATGCTCCTCAGCAGCTGTCCCCGCCGCACCGCAACCTGGGTTTATCGCGCCCCGGATTGCCCCCCATCTACTCATTCCAGGCTCATCTTCAGCAACAGCCCACTGCGACGTCTGCCGCCGCCGAGAGCTTTGTCGACCAGTCCAAGGGCGGCTACAAGTCGCCATATGATCTGCCCACGGATCTGAGCAAGCCACGCAAGCGCGTCCATGTTCCACAGCCCATCCAGACGTCCAAGCCCGTGGCTCCCCCTCCCCGAAGAGACACCATCAGCGAGAAACAGCTTCAGTCTCCTTTCGCCCCGGACGCTCCCGCCCCTCCTCAACAGCCCACTCCGGCCCCGTCCGCCCAGGCCGCGCCAGCCGCTCTGTCCGCGCCAGCCGCTCCGTCCGCACCACCAGCACCACCAGCGCCACTAGCACCACTAGCACCACTAGCACCACTAGCACCACTAGCACCACTAGCACCGTCTGTACCGCCGGCCCCCGGAACCACTGCCTCGGCCGCCCCTCGGGCCGTGGCCCCTCCCACTCTCAAGTCCAAGTCGTCAACTTTCTTCGAGGAACTGCCCATCACCGCCAGGCCACGCAAGTCGTCCGCTCATGGCAGATATACTCCTCACCAGCCCACCGTGCCCACTGTGTCTCAGCTCGGGCCTCCAAGCCCGCCCCAGCAAAAGCCGCTGCCGGCTCCGCCACAGCCTTCGCCTCCGCGACAGCCCGATCCATATGCCCAATATCAGCTCCGCCAGCCAGACCGCCTCGACCCTTTCTCCAGCGCACTGGTCCAACCAGACCGTCTCGACCCTTTCTCCAACGCACCGCTCCAGCCACCCCTGGCTCCCCCAGTGCCCACTGCTCCATCCACCCGCTATTCTCCAGCTCCGCCCGCCACCATCGGCCTCCCCCGAACCGGTCCCTCGCCTCGATATTCGCCCGCCCCGCCCCCTCAGGCAGCTGCTGGTCCTGCTCCTAATCGATATGCCTCACAGCCTCATGTCCCCCAAGCTCCAGCTGCCCCGCCACACCCAGCAGCCACTGCTCGCCACGCCGCCCAGCAACCTGCTGCATATGCACCTCCTGCCTCGCAGCTGCCCTATGCTCCAAGGACGTCCAGTCCGCTCGCCCATCATAAGGCTTCCGCTGACGACGCATCTGTGCAGCTGCCGACTGTTGATCATGGACAGCAATCTAATGTGCCGCCGATATCTCGCCCGCCGATATCTCACCCACAAACCACCTCTCCTCCCCCCCCGGCCCAGCCATACGCGCCACCGCCAACCAGGCCGGTAGCTGCAGCTGCAGCTGCCCCTCCCCCTCGACGATCTCAGACGCAATCACCCGGCACGCAGTGGCATCGCCCCGCTCTGCAGATGAGCCCGCCGTCGAACACCAGCAGCTCCAACCGGCCAGCCAGCGCCCACAGCCATCTGCCCCGCCTTCCAGCCTACGCCCAGCCAGAGGCCGTCCCGCTTGCACGACCAAATGTGCAGGCAAGAGGCGTTGCCCCAGAGCTCGACTTCATTCAACCCAATGACGAATCGGCGGCAGATCTCCTGCAGCGCTGGAAAGGCGCTCCCATCATCCACTTTGGCTTTGGCGGAACCCTCGTCACCAGCTTTCCCAAGCAGATTCCCAGGTACGGCCAGGGCACTCTGCGGCCACAGATCAAGCCAACGGCGGGCGACATTTCCATTCGTCCTTCCAAGCACGTCGTGCCCCTGCCTGACCATATTGCCTCCTTCCCCGGCCCTCTCAGAAGCAAATCCAAGAAGAAAGATGTCCTGGCCTGGCTGACTGCCTCTATCGCCCGCCTGGAAGCCCAATCAAGCCAGCTGTTGCCCGACCCGCGCCGACGCCATGAAGAGAGGATCCTCCTGGTCAAGATTCTTCGCTCCCTCGTCGAGCATGACGGCACCCTCGACACCGGTCCTGGCCCCATCAAGTCCATCAACGCCATTCTCGCCCCCGAGATACACGCCGTCGACGAGGCCACGGCCACCCAGTACAAGTCCGACGACATGCTGGCCGGCATCTATCGTCCCTCCGGCATCCATGCTAAATCAGACGCTGTCGATCCCATGGGCCTGGAGGTCCTTCGCAAGCATCTGCTGCGAGGCAACCGCCAAGACGCAGTTTGGCATGCTGTCGACTCCCGCTTATGGTCCCATGCCCTTATCATTGCTTCCACCCTCTCGCCCGACGTCTGGAGGCAGGTCGTGCAGGAGTTCGTCAAGCAAGAGGTCAAGCCTGTCGGTGCAAACACCGAATCCATGTCGGCTTTGTACGAAATCTTTGCTGGCAATATGACGGACGCTACCGACCAGCTGGTCCCGCCTTCGGCACGCGCAGGCCTGCAGATGCTTAGCAGAGTCGACCAACAATCTGGGCCCACCAAGAATACGCTTGACGGCCTCGATCGCTGGCGCGAGACTTTGACCCTTGTCGTCAACAATCGGACACAGGGTGATCAACAAGCCTTGGCCAGCTTGGGCAGACTGCTCGCCGAGTACGCGCGAACCGATGCCGCCCACATCTGCTTTTTATTCTCGCGCTCCCCGACCAATCCTACGGTGCTTGGTGGCCCTGACGATCCCCACACCAGCCTGACCCTCCTGGGCGCAGATCGACAGCGCCAATTTTTGCTTGACCACGAATCACTCCTTCTCACCGAGGTGTATGAGTTCGCCACCTTGGTCCTTGGAGGCCACTCCACCATGCCTTTCCTGCCCTACCTGTCCCCGTACAAGTTGCAGCGTGCCGTCTTGCTCACCGAGGCCGGATTCAAAGTCGAGGCCCAAGCCTACTGTGATGCTCTGGCCGCGTCGGTCAACAAGTCCACCAAGACGCTGCCATACTACAACCGCGTCTTCCTCGGCGAGCTCGAAGACTTTCAAAACAGGCTCAAAGAGATTCCAGTCCATCCCGCCGGCTCTTGGGCCAAGCCAAACCTTGAGAAAGTCTCCAGCTCGCTGCTCGGCAAGTTCAGTAGTTTCGTGGCCGGCGACGACAGTGACGCAGAGTCCAAAGGCTCAAACAAGGAAGATGCAGGACCACTGGCTAAGCTGTCCGCCACTCCCTCGCTTAGCCGCACGGGCTCGCAGTCCGACATCTACAGCAGTTCGTATCCATCTGCCTCCATGACCGGCATGCCATCCACAATTGCTGGATCACGATACGCACCCAATGGTATCGGCTCCCCCAAGTCTTCTTCGTCCGATGTCCCGCCTGGCCGACCATCACTCGACTCGCAACGTTCTCCGCCGCAGTCCTCCTATGGACCGTCGCCCTACGAACCAGTCAACATGCTTCAACCCGCCCAATTTCCGCCTGCATCTAATCCATATGAGCTCTCCGCGGCCGCCCCACCAACCGCTCCATACTCGGCCACCCGGACTTCCTACACGCCCAACGCCCCTGCTATATCCCAATCATTGCCATACACGCCCAACGCCCCCGCTGTACCCCCCCAATCATCGCCATACACGCCCAACGCCCCTGCTATACCCCCCCAGTCATCCTCCTTCCCATCCGCTCCCCTCGTCCAACAATCTTATATCCCGACCCCACCCCCCGAACCCCAGCAGAGTGCCTATCAGCCTCAGCCATCCGATCTCTCGCGGTCATCTCAGATACCGGAAGCGGCAGAAGTAGTACCCTCCTTCAGTGGCTTCGTTTCTGCCCAACCAGACGAAGCCAAGCCATTCCTCCCTCAACATCCATCTACTGAACCAGTCCCATCCTTCAGTGGCTTCGTTTCTGCCCAACAAGACCAAACCAAGCCATTCCTCCCTCAACAGCCACCACCTACTGAACCATCAGGTTATGAGCCACTGAGTCAGCCACAGAGCTATGGTGGCTACGAGCCGCCCTCGGACACGGGCTACGTGCCTTACGTGCCCGAGCCCGACTCGCCTGACGAGCCCAAGCCGAAGAAGAAGTCCTTTATGGACGATGACGCTGACGACTTTGCTCCTCCGCCATCTAACCCCACTCCTACTTCCGTCGTCGTCCCAGGTCCCTCCCCTCCCGCCGGCTCGTCTTCTGCTGCTGCCCAACGCGCCGCCAACGACGCAGCCGCTGATGCCGCCTTTCGCGCCGCAGCTGAAGCCGATGCCAAAGCGGCCGCCGAGAGGGAGGCGGCGGCCAAAGCCGCCAAAAAGGGCTGGTTTGGCGGTCTCTGGAGTGGAGGCAAGAAAGATGGCTCTCTCGACGGTGGTGCGTCTGCCTCGGCCAATCAAGGTGGTGCCGAGCCCAAGGTATACAGGGCAAATCTTGGAGAGAGTAAGATGAAGATCTACTACGACAAGGACTTGAAGAAGTGGATCAACCCGGATAATCCCGACTCGGCCACCAAGGCCGCCGCCGCCACACCACCACCGCCGAGGGCACCCAGTGCCATGGGTGCTCCCCCGCCCCGAGCATCCAGTGCCATGGGTCCCCCGCCGCTCATGAGGGCATCACCCAGTGCCACCGGACCAACACCGGCAGCGGATTTGAGTCCCATGACGAGCTCTAATCCGCCCTCTCGGCAAGGAACGCCGGCCAGCGGCGCCACCCCTGTGCTTTCTTCTGGTGCCGCCGCCACCTTACCAGTGAGCATCCAGGCAAGCCTGGGCGTGAGTTCGAGTGCGCCGCCCAGCCGACCGGGCACGGCCGCGAGCAATGTCTCCAGCATCGACGACCTTTTGGGTCCTGGTCCGCCGGCAGGTGGGAGGAAGAGTGTCAGGGCTAAGAAGGGAGCCAAGGCAGGCAGGTACGTAGATGTTATGGCCAAGTAGCCTGGAGAAGTGCTGCTAGTTGTCGACATCTTTTCCACTGCGACATACATGTCATGGACAAGTATAATAATACTGTTGTACAATAACTACTAAGTAGTATGCTATAGATAGTACTAGGAACTAGACGGTCTTATTATTATTAATCATTCTAAGTACTTTACATTCCAATGACTGGAATTCGAGACAAGTACCAAGTAGTCGTCAGTACTACATATTACGTACTAAGTACTTAGGGTGCCTTCCCTCTCAGTATTAGACCGATTCAAGTCAGATTTGAACCAGATTAGAAGCGAACCAGTTTGAACTCAACCCATAAAGGAAGGCAGAATGGTTGGTACTTACTACTAGTATTTATGAAACCAGTGTAGATTGTTAACACTAGAAAATTAGACAAATCAGGAATGAACTGGTTTAAACCAGTTTGGATTGGTCTTGAATCGGTTTAAACCGGTTTCAAAACAGTTCAACCAGTTCCAGATTTGATTGTAACTTGGCTCTGAATCGGGTTGGACCCGATTTGAGCTGATTTGAAACCGATTTCACACTGGTAGAAACAAACTTGGCGATATTCACTTGGATGTGGCTCTTTCTAGTAGTAGCAGTACTACCACTTGTACTTTGTACCTACTTAGTACTTAGTATGAGGTTGATAGATGAGCTCACCTCATGAGCGATGTTACTACTTAGTACTTACTTTGTAACCCTAAAACATGCAAAATTCAGAACGCTGTGTAACCTAGCAACCCTCCGAACCTAGTCTAACCTATCTGGGATATAGCTAGTGCTGTGACTGATATCTTGTATAATCAAAATCAGGTGAAGGTGAGAGGCTTTATTCACTATCAAATACTTGTGGTAGGTACTTTCTCCTACACTAAAAGTATACTTAATTACTAGATACTAACTATTACTTAGTAGTAGTATAGTAGTATAGTAGATTTAAGCTTCAACGAAGGAGACACCAAATGCCAGGGAAGGGCATGTGCCCCGCATGCATAACACAACCCCACGGTCTAAGCGGCCCCCTGGTGGCCATCAGGGCTTGCGAAGGTGGCGACAGCACCAGGCCAGCAACCACTAGCGTGGCAGGTCAACGCTGCAAGGGCAATAGGGGGGATGGAGGAGTAGGGCTGGGAAGAAGAACAGTGAGAAGGAAGCAGTAGACTGATTTAGTACCATACTGCCTTTATAGTTTGAGTTCAACCCGGTTTGAACCGATTTATATAGTGATTTAGTGATTTAGCGACTAAGGAATCAGATAAAACTGATCTAAACCCGGTATATATTAGTAGAAATCACTCTAAATCAGTTCTAAACTGGTTCAAATCTGATTTGAACCGGTTTAATACCAAGAGGGAAGGCACCTAAGTATCCAATTCGCATGCAAGGAGCCGGCGTACCGCAGCCGGCTGCAGCCTGGGGGGCAACATAGGGGTTTTTGCTACTAGTACCTAGTAGTACCCTAGTAGGTAGTATTCTGCCTTTATAGATCAGGTTTGACTGGTTTTGTCTGATTTCTTGGTCGCTAAATCACTAAGTCGCCGTATAAATTCGTATGAAATCAGTATAAATGAGTTGAAATCAGTCTAAATCGGTTCGAACAGATGGAATGTACTAATACTAAGTAGGTTTTTCCCTCACTCTAGGAGTAGTCTACATAGTACTAAGTACTAGTACTACATACACTACACCTTCATGGCCGGCCTACTTAGACGTTCAGTAATTACGAGTACTAAGTACTACTACGTACTTAGGTCAGGTGCCTTCCCTCTTGGTATTAAACCTGTTCAAGTCGGATTAGAACCGGATTAGAACCGATTTAAAGTGATTTCACTAATATATATACACGTTCTAAACTAGTTTTATCTGATTCCTTGCTTAGAACTCAGTAGTACTAAGTACTAGTAGTTACTGTACTGCCTTTTATAACTTAAGTTGAACCAGTTTAACCCCGGTTTAACTCAGATTCATGCCAGTATAAAATCGAGTTAGAACTGATTCAACCCGATTTGAAACCGATTTATACCGATTTATACCGATTCTAAATCAGTTCAAACTAGTTTTAGCTGATTTTTATGTCGCTAAATCACTAAATAATGATCCTGATTTCAAGTGATTTGAGTCGGTTCAGCCGGTTCAGACGGTTCAGACCAGTTCAGACCAGTTCAGACCAGTTCAGACCGATTCAGACTGGTTTAGACTCATTCAAACCTGATTGGTAACTAGGTTAAACTACTTGCTACCATACTGCCTTTATAGTTTGAGTTCGAACAGTGATTTAGTACTAGCCACTTAGGTGCCTTCCCTCTTGGTATCAAACCAGTCTATACCAGGTTGAAACTGAATTAGAACCTGTTTAGAGTGATTTTCACAGATTCATACCGGTTTTATACCTGTTCATATAGTAATTTAGATTTAGCCACCAAGAAATCGGAGGAAACCGTTCAAACGGGTTTAAACTCCACCTATAAAGGCAGTATGGTACTAAGTACTAGTACTTGGTAGTATTCTCCGCGTCCAGATTAGTGTAGTACTGAAACTGCGGACCAGGAAGACCAGAAAGAAATACTACCAGTAGCTGTCTTACACCTGTCGGCCAAGTAGTACTACTTGGTGCAGCTTCAACACACAGCCTAGATCATTACAAAGAATGATCAAGGCTTGCTCAGCTGGCAGTAAAGTACTACTAGATAGTTTTTTACTTAGTACTTACTCCATTGCTGTTATTGGAAGGGAGGGAGAGAGACATCATCAAGAATGCGAAGTAGTAGGTTCCAGTAGTGCTTACCGCGGTGCCTTCCCCCTCTTGGCATTAAACCGGTTCGAACCGATTTTGAGTGGTTTCCACCGATTTATACTGATTTATATACTAGTTGTAGTTAACTACTCAGTCATTTGGTGACCAAGAGATCAGATAAAACTCGTTCAAACCGGTTCAAGCTCAACCAATAAAGCTGGTATAGTGTACTTAGTACTGCTCCTGTGGTATCCTTGTTCGAAATCGACAATAAGAGTTGATTGACCTCTGAGTTCTCATAAGGGCAAGGACATGGGAGACCCTTGTTGGAAACTACATACTACTAGTACTGATAGTAGTAGTAAGTGGTACCACTAAGCAGGTCGATTCTTGATGACCTGCGCTTCAAGCACATGCAGAATTTGGTTCTTCGGCCATTCCACATTATTCGGTTCAAACCGGTTTGAACTTAACCTATAAAGGCAGTATAGTACTAGGTACTTAGTAGTTGGACTTAGTAGTAATTACTAAGTACTAAGTAATTGCCTATGAAGTTATGGTGAGCAGGGAGATACAGCATGAAAATCGAGACTCGGTCCCTCTGCCCCTCTGCATTTCGGATTCATTCCCTCGGTATTCCAATTTTTGAGTACCTGAAAAGAGAGATTCGGTTCTGTATGCTAAGCCAGTGCAGGAGCTCTCCCACGAGAAACACAGTTCTGTATGCAAGTCCCTAATTTAGTTTAGTAGACAATTTAGAGTCTTGCTATTGTATGTCAGTTTGGAGGGAAAATACGAGCAGTCAGTCCTTGATTGGGAGAGAGGATGCAAGCAAGTCCACTCACTCCGAACAAACCAGATTTGGCCTTTGTTCATGCAATCAAAGTTGTCATTTGTTCATGTGAAGACTAGATTGTGGATAGTATAAGCACTTAGTAGTTGGTATATTGGTGTTACTTCTTCCATTGCATGGTTCAATGAATGCCAGACAGAAGTAAATCGAGAGACAAATTGTGTCACGGATTAGTAGTACTTGGAAGTTTTCTAGGTGGACAAGAGTGTGAGAGCAGCACAATTTCGGCATGTTCACAAAGTTACGGGCGTGGCTCGGCCATATAATTGATTGATTGAGCCGCGAGGATGGCTAATGGTCAAATGGCCATGAGATCGGAGATCATCAGGAACAGTGCACACAAGGCTGTCAGGTCAAGTGTGACAGTTACCTCGCATGACCAGGATAGGTTAGTGTGGGGAGAGTGGGCCATACACATTTTTACCCCTGAACGGTGCAGGAGAGGAGAGGGGTGGGGAGAGAGGTTTTCCACATGGCCAAAGTTGCTAATGGGCGCGTGGCTTCAGAAGGGATCGTCATTGGTGGTGGTCAGCTACACTCAAGATCAGGTGCTAAATGAGCTGATGTAGTACTAAACAATCGTTAGGCTGCTGCTTACCGAGGGAGGACTTGGATCTGTAGGAGGAAGATCAGTAGCAAGTGCGGCAGGCTTACGGTCAGGACAGACTCTTCGCTGCCTTCATCCTCGGCAGGCAGATAGACATACAACACCAGACCATGGTCCGGGATGAAGGTGGCAATGACTCTCGAATTTAATCTTCCGACACTCAACACCCTGGACCAGTCCTTGGCGTCAATTCTCACAGCTGTCCAGCCAGCCGGATCTTGGCCGTCAGGACCGCCCAGCTCCTTCTTCCTACTGCTGGGGTCATCTCTCACGCCTTGACTGCCATTGGGAAACATGGAAGCATCAAGCTCGGGGTGTGACAAGCCAGTCCAGCGGCTAGCAATGGACAGCGTGTCGGTCTTGACCGCGATCTGAAAGGAGCCATGCATGTTAGCACTCAGTTCGAGTCTCGGGGAGGACGCGGCAGCCGCGGCGGCCGCAGGTCCTCTCTGAGTAGTAGTAGTAGTAGTAGTAGTAGTAGTAGCGAGAGCCAGTTTGGTGAATCTCTCGGACAAGGCCTTCACCTGGGCCAGATGGGGGAGAAAGATGTTGACGTCTGACGAGGGGCAGCTTGGCTCGTGCAGATGAGAGACACTCTGCATCGGGAGCACCTTGACCGGCACATCTTGGGTGATGATCGTCTCCCGACCTGCGGCATCGCTGCCGAAACTGGCGGCTCGCAAGCCGTCGTCCAAGTCGAAGACTCCGACGAGCTCGTCGGCGTTGGGGGGGTCGTGATTGGACGACACAACCCCGTTGCCGCTACTGACCGTGTTTGTCACGATGGTCAGTGACAGCATGGGCACGTTCTCCTTCTTGGTTAGACGCAGCTGGACAGACGTAGCGCGTAGTGCGGAGCGCAGAGCACGCTGGAGGGCCTGGATAGGCACCTCGAGGTTGATGGTGTTCTTGGGCGCTGCCGATTGGATGATGTACGTGTCAAAGACGGTGTCCAGCTTCAGCACGCACCAGGCCTGGCTGCCGCGCTCTGGCAGCACGGTGAAGCGCACATCATCATCGTTGAGCCGGCACCAGGCAATATGGTGGAGCGATGCCAGCGAGGCACAGAACTCTGTGGACGGCAATCAGCTCGCAGACTCCAGTGGTGTGTGTGTGCACGTGCACACCACATCGCCGCGCGGTCGGTGTCGGTCCCTACTAGCAAACACGCTCACATTCTTGATCTGGCTCTTGAATCTCATCGTGTGAGGCGCAATGAGACTGGCCCGGGACTCAGGACCCAAGCAGGGGAGAGAGCGAGCGAGAGGGAGAGAGAGAGAGACTGTCTAATTTCAACACGGCCGGCTGACAGGTGCCGTGAGCTGGATTGGCGGCGTGATTGCGGTGCTGCAAGGCACAGCCGCGAAAGTGTCGGCCTGTCATACGCCGATAGTGCGGCCTGCCAGCGCTCGCCTACAGCCTGTTGCCTTGCCTATTTGGTCTATCTGAAGTAGGAGAAAGATTCAAGATCGTTGATTCAGGAGGTTGATCGATCGATCTTGTGCTCTCTTCGCTTGCATCCTGCAGTACTTCAAGTGTACTGGTACCATCGAGTGTGTGCTCTCTTCGCTTACATGCCGCCTACTTGAACTTGCAAGTACTATCGATAGATAGTAGCTGCTGCTGCTGTAAGAGTTTATAAGCGAGCTCGCCTCCTTTTGTTGTTGTTGTTATCGTCTTTCGGAGGTCCGCCCTGCATATGCACGCCCCTCCTGCGTGCCGTCGGTCAAGCTAGCTGCCGCCACACCGTTTCCATCTGTACCTTGGCCAAGCAAGGATCATCCCAACCGTGCCAAGGCGGCAGCCAGGAGTCGACCGATAGATGCGCTCCAACCAGACGAGTGTGAATCACTTGACTTGGCTCTGCGACTGAGTCCACCCAGCTGCAAGGCGGCCGTCCGTGGTTGATGCGGTGCCCTCTTAGAGCGCGGTAGCGTTCAAGCAGCGTACAGCAGCTCTCAGCCCGTCGACCACCGGCCGTGGTGTCTAGCACCGCAGGAATGGCCGTGGCCACGGCTCGCCAGAGCAAGGACGCCCCCAATGCCATGCCCAATCCCGTCGTGCTGACGCGGGCCACACGCCTTGGACCCGACCGCCGACGAGCTGAGTCCCGGTCTCAGTCTCGGTCGCCCGAGCGCACGGCGCGGTTCAGGGCACAGCACCTCGACCCGCTGCTGCGCAACCTATCGCCCGAGTCGACTCTGCATGCCCTGCAGGCCACGCGGACCATCAAAGAGGGCTCAGCACAGGGCATTCTGGCCCAGAGCATTGCCGATGCCAGCCCGGCAGAGCGCGAGATTGGCATCCGCGCAGCCTTTGCGGCTCAGAAGCTGCGCGAGTTCAACAGCGAGGTCTCCCGCTGGCAATGGCCCAGTCCGTCGGAACGGGCCCGTGGCTCGGGATTCAAGCTGGCTGCCGGTGTGGGCGAGACGGAGGAGAAGAAGTACCTTGGCTGTCTGACCGTGGCCCTGGTCGACCAGTACGAGAGACGCATTGGCGAGATTCGGGATGCTCTGGACAGCCTCGAGATGGACGAGATCAAGGACCACGTCCTGGCTGCCCACTCGGCCTCTCCGGATGAGGAGGAGGAGGAGGAGGAAGAAGAAGAAGAAGCCGCGGCCGCGGCCACTGCTCCGCCAGAGCCGCGTATGGGCTTCAGGAGCTCGTCGTACGGCCGCATGCGCGACTTCACCGCGCTCGTGACCGCCACCGTGATCCAGGCACTGCCCGATCTGGCCGTGCTCACGGCCCTGCTCGACACATGGGAGATCCGACTCCGCATTCTGCGGCAGCTGCCCGATTTCCTCCGCTTGATGGCGGAGGCAAGAAGGCGGGTACAGCTGGCGGCAACCGCGGCCAGAGACCCCAGCAAGGCGTCTGACCTGACCCAGGCGAGCTTCGACAAGGCCAAGAAGGATTTGGGAGCCCGTGTGGCCGACTTTGGCCGTCGTCTCGACGGCTTCCTCGACATGCTCGAGGGCCAAGGAGACGCGCTTCCTCACGCCTGGATCGACTCGCTCGAGGGCGTCGAGCTGGACTATGCCGCGTGGGTGGTCGATGCCCGGCGCATTGTTGACTCGAATGAGTCCAAGACGGCCAGGCTAGGGGCCCTCGAGCTGCAACGCATCGAAGAGGCCCGCTTGAAGATTCCACCTCCGCCTGCCAGTGACATGGCTGAGCATTCGTCGGCTCGGAATGGCCACCGTCGCAACATATCCGATGCCTCCATTGCCGACTCGGCCTACTCCGCCATCTCCGGCATCTCAGAGGCAGAAATTGTTGAGGCAACGCAGACCCAAGTTCTGCCCAGCCCCAAAATCAGCCTGATCGACCACTCCAGGTCGTCTAGCACGCTGGGCGGTCTTGTTCGACTGAAGGACGACGACCTTGTCACTCCTTCGCCGCATCTCCAGCGTGCCTCGACCGCCTCGTTTGAGGTCATCCCGAGAGATCAGCTGAAGCAGGTCACGTTAAGACGCAGCATGAGTGCAGAGCTGCTGACGAGGCACTTCCAGACCCCAAGTTCTGAGAGCACTCCAACGAAAGCTTTGGAGCAGCTTACTGGCCATTATCCTTCTAATCGTTCGCCGCTCATAGCACAACAACAGCCTGAACATGCTCCGAGCCCCGTGCAGCGGCCGAAGACGTCGGGTGCCGACTCAGCGTCCAGCTCGTCCCCTTTGCTAGATGAGCAGAATGTCTGCCCAGCAACACCAGTTCTGCCAAGACGGTCCAGCAAGCGCACCTCCCGCCCTCTCGATGTCATAGCCTCTCGGTCGGCAGGCACGCTAGTCTCTCAATCGACAGGTACGCCAGTCTCTCGATCGGCAGCCACGCCAGTCTCTCAGTCGGCAGCCACGCCAGTCTCTCAATCGGCAAGCACGCCAGTCCATCAATCAGCAGCCACGCCAGTCTCTCAATCGGCAGCCACGCCAGTCTCTCGATCGGCAGGTACGCCAGTCTCTCAGTTGGCAGCCACGCCAGTCTCTCAATCGGCAAGCACGCCAGTCTATCAATCGGCAGGTACGCCAGTCTCTCAATCGGTAGGCACGCCAGTCTCAACGGCCACGCCCAAGCCTGGCCTCCGGTGTGATGCGCGCGAATCTCCAAAACAGAGGCAAGACAAATCTCCACAGCAGAAGCAAGACAAATCTCCACAGCAGAGGCAAGGAAAGGCCGGGTCCCTCGAGGCCAAGATCCAGGATATCCTCTCGACTTTGCCCACCAAGATTCGCCTGACTGACGATCGCCATGGCGAGGGCACGCCAGAGTTGTCCCCGCTCTCAACGCGTGCTTCGACCCCTGGCCTGACGCTCTCTCCGGCCAAGCACAGTCGCAGCCGCTCTGTTGGCGACAACGACAGTCGGCTTTTTGATCTTCATCAGCACGGCCAGTCGCGCGATGTCGCCCCAATCCGGCTACATGTCCGTGCCGTCGGCGAGCATGGTGAGCGCGTCATGGTCCGGGTTGGCGGCGGTTGGGCAGATCTCGGCGAGTATCTGAGAGAGTACAGTGCCCATCATCGGTCCAAGAGCATCGGCGACGGTGTCATGGAAGTGGCGCGGTACCCTACCCGGTCAAAACGCGACCACACTCCATCCAGCAATGGCCACAGCCGCAAATTCAGTAGCTCTCTGGCCAGAATCACCCGACGAAGATCTCCTTCTCAAACCTCGGTGGATTCGCCTGCCAGCAGCAAAAGCCCCTCGTCTCGCTCTCCCAGTCCTCCACCACCCGCGGCAGCAGATCAGCGCCCTGATTGGACGCCACCGCCCGTGCCGCCCATCCCAGCATCGTATGTGGTCACGAACTCGGCTTTGTCATCCACAACCAAGCTCAGCAGCGCCACCACCATCAAGGCCGCTGATGATGATGTCTTTGTCAGCACCTCGAAGCATTCACATTCCCACTCGGTCGTTGCCGTCGCCACCGCCATACCGGCACGTGCTCAAGCATCGACCTCACACCACTCCTACACCCCTCTCGGCGCTGCTGGTCCGAGACTCAAACCGCGTCGCTCTGGCACCCCCGATACTCTCTCCGAGGCCAAGGGTGACGAAGCCTGGGTCAAAGGCATGGTCGGCAAAGCGAGGGCCGTCAGTCACGGTACCGGACATTCCGTTTCACACGTGTCTAGTCCATTGTCGACTTCTACTTCTACACCCACCTCACCGGCCAATGGTGTGGCTTCCACGACACGGCCAAGCGCGTTGTCAAACTCCACCCAGCCTAGCCGCCGCGCGAGTGGGAGTCTGCTGGCCAGCTTCTCGGCCCCGTCGGCGAACAATGCCCGTCCCATCACCGCCTCGGGCAGCAACAGCAAGACGCAGGTGCACACCAACATCAAGGCTGTCAAGGGCTTGAGCCGCCACCGGCCACGCTTGAGTTTGGGCGATGTGGGTGGTATCAAAAGGGTCTTTTTACGTAAGAAGAGTGAGAAGTAATACTATATTGTGCAGAGGGGGTACATGGAAACTGCTTTTAGAGGGGTGTAATACTCGATGAGGATAATGACAACGATACTCTTTCGCGAGGAGTCGGTGCAATTGATGGTGTGTAAAAGCTGAGAGCAATAGGATTCTAATATCCCTCTTCTTGTCCTTCTCCAATCGGGCGCAGTACCCGTGCTCGCCGCGCGTAGAACCCACTACTAGCCTGATTGGGGTTGCGCTGGCTAGTACAGAAATCATGATTCGCCCATTCTCATCATTCCGCATATAGAAGTCTCCACTCGCGTTCTTGAGCGGTAGGTATCGTACATGGCGGATACAGCGATGTCATTTCCATTCGTCGCTATACTACTACTGTGCTATTTGCATGTAGCATTCGGCCAAGACCTTTTTCTTGTGACTCACCAGATCCAGGATCCACGCAAGTTTAGCGTTTTGCAAAGTCGGGTGCACCCAATGAGACTAGTTTTTCAGAAACAAATACTAGTAGCCGCTGACCATATAAAAGACACAGTAGGGAGGTTTAACTTCGATTAACGTACCACAGTCCAGTGCCAACGCTCAACATCAGGCAAGAGGAAGCTGATTCTTTGCTGAAATCCTCCTCACCACGCATCCGAACATTGATCCCATCGAAAAAGCCCGGAGACAAGTACGTATTCCGCCAAGTACGACACCCACTCACCTTTCATCTCTCTCGGATTTGCTATGGCTACCAACATTCAGACTCGACTGCTTATCTTGTCGGACACCCACAGTGCACAGGTCGATATGCCCCACCAGCGTGCAGACGTCACTCTCCATTGCGGTGACCTCACCGACGGCTCGAAGCTCGCAGAATTCCGCTTGACCCTCGAAATGCTCGAGGCCATCAACGCACCACTCAAGTTGGTTATTGCAGGAAACCACGACTTTAGTATGGATATCCCTGCCTTTGAAGCAAAGGTAGACGAGGCTTTCCCGCCCTTGGATCCTGAGCTAGTTGCCCGGGAATACGGTACACTAGGGCAAGCAAGGCAACTATTTGAAGATGTCAGGGATACAGGTATTATTTTCCTAGACGAAGGAACCCACCACTTCACGCTTAAGAATGGAGCCATGCTAACAATCTACGCAAGTCAATATACGCCCTCCCTAGGTAGCTGGGGCTTCCAATATCACCCCAACCAAGGTCACTATTTTGATATCCAAGAGGGAACCAACATTGTCATGACCCATGGACCTCCAAGGGGAGTCATGGACCTCACCCATTCTCGTGAACGGGCAGGCTGCCCTGATCTCTTCACCGCTGTTGCTCGGGCCCGACCCCAGATTCACTGCTTCGGCCATATCCACGAGGGATGGGGCGCAAGGTTGGTTGCCTGGAAAAGCAGTGGTACCAGCCAAGCGTCCCACTTTACTTCCATTGACAATGAGAACTCACCGGTGCTTGGAAAGTTGGCAGCCCTCAGACAAAGCCCAACGGACTCGGATGCAATGGCAGAGGAAAAACAGGTCAAGCTGGAACAACTGAGCCGCACTAAATGCGCTATAACGAGCCACTGTGTCCGAGATGAGCACCCTCTTGAAGCGGGTAAGCAAACATTGTTTGTCAACGCCGCCATAATGGGTTGTGAAGACTTTGTGCAGAGGCCCTGGCTCGTCGACATCGAGCTTCCAAAGGCACCAGAAAGCCGCGAGCAGTAACCTCTTTCTGCCGGCTATTTAGAGCACTAAGAGGGTTGGCTAGACGAGCGGAGGAAGTCTTGACCCGTGTAACCGGGCCCTATGGATAAAATGCAGGACAGCATCGGACTAGGAAGGTCGACATCTATCTAACTTTGAATTGTTATTCTTGGTGGGTTTGTCAGCACCCAGAATGCCAATAGTGAGGGGAACCCTATACCCCCAAAAAGGCAGGGAATGTTGCCTAGTTCGGCATTCTGGTATTATGTGTGTGTCACAGGACAAACATCTGTGACAGCTACAGCTTTAGTGCCCCGTAGGGGTGTCATGTGCATCATTCATCATGAGCAGTGCTACTGCTCATAGTACTAGGCAATTGAGGTTTCAATTAATAGATGTGGATTAATAAATACAAGCTATGACATGATAAATTCACAACCAAGAACCCAATTGTCGACTCCTAAGACTGCCCCAAACACCAAGTGATCCAACCTCCCCAGACAAGACTCCCCAGCCCTCCGCATATACTCCAGCTCCCCTCTGTCTAGCTCAGGTAGTATCTGACCACTACTCGCCACCCTCGACAATAGCCATCGAAAGTCTTCAATTTCACCATCGCTCCCACGATCGACTACCGTCACGGCCCTCAACCTCAACAAATCCGATATGGACGCGACAGAGCCCTCGAAGAAAGGCTCTGCCACGTGAATCCGTTCGATGCACCCGTTTCCCATCTCCAGAAGGTAAATCCGGATACGGATGTCTTGACTCGGGGCATCGAACGCGATTTTGCCATCGGGTTCGAAGGTGAAGTCGGGGGCACGGGCCGAAACACCCTCCCAGATGTCGATGATGGCGCTGGGGGGTGCCGCAACATCCACGTCCTCATTCACAAGGACCGAGGAGTGGGCAACGCTGGCTGTGCCGCCAACCAAGACGAGTTGACGACGCAGTTCTGGCCGGACTAGGCGGGCGGTCGCGCGGAAGCACTCAAAGAGTGCTTCACGCAGTGATGCAGCGATGGTGGAGTTGGACTTCGGCATCCTTCGAGGGTGAGAGGCGAGCAAGGGTACTGGGCTAGTAGCTGTTTCCATTCCCATTAGCCCTTTGACGGCCGCTGGGGGAGAAAGGCCCTTGATTCTCACGGGAGCTGGAGTATGCTGAAAAGGGAAGGGGAGATCTGGTTCCGGTTGGATGGCTTGCTACATTGGTCTGTTAGTCACATCCTCGCTATGTAAATATGGAGGGAGCACTGACGGTTGGAGCAGAACACTTGATGTTAATGTTGATAATGATCTATTCATTACAGAATGCTCATCCAATGCCGTGTATCAAACGGGAACAAATGAATGGATATTAGCACAAGACGGCCCCGGTGCATTTTTCCATTGCTCCTTCCTCTAGTATTATGATCTATGTCTGATGAGGCAGTCATGACCTGAATCACATGATGGCATCGTTGAATTCCCAAACCTAATCCACATGCTCACCATTTTCGGCTTCCCCCGGCCTCCCGTGCATAACACGTTGCCACTCCTCCATCATACTGATCATGGCGGAAGGGGTCATGCTGGCATCGACAACGTCCTTGGGCAGTTTGTGCGCCGAGTACTTTGTTGAGGCGAACGCGTAGGCTTCTGGGTCATCGCGGCGGACGAGGCGGAGTTCGGGGTCGAAGATGAGTGGTGGTGCAGATATATCCGGTTCTGCACTTGGTTGCGAATCTGGATTTGCCTCGGACACAGGCTTCAGGGGAAGGCGAACGACCATCTCATCTTCACCTCCGTCTGATTCCGATTCTGAATCCGACCTTATGTCGTCCAGCCATGCGCCAGCGTCCGGCCCGGGCATGGTCAAGAGCTCCAACCAGGAAAACAGCAAGGGATCAGTGCGCTGGGCCCAGGGATTGAGATCGATAAGCCAGACGCGCTCCTGGCGGCTCTGGGTCTGCGGCGAGATGTAGACGTCGAGCACGAAACTGGGCTCGTGGAATTTGGGCAGGATGATGTGGTGGAGGAAAGTGGTGATGCGAGATTTGAAGCGGGGTGCAAGGTCGAAAAGGAAGTCAAAATGGTTCATGTCGCGCTGGCTGATTGCAATGAGGTGGCGGTTGCGTACGAAGCAGCGGAATTCGAGGGCTGGGTTGATTTCAAATTTTTTGCGCAGGACGAGGTGGTAGGGGATGGCGGATGCGTTGTTGACATCAAGGCAGTCGTCGAATGCATGCTCTAGATCGTGGGTGATAAAGTCACTGCTTTTGAGCAGGAGATAGATGTCGTTGGCAGTGCGGCAGGTCATGTCGTTGGTCGGACTCATCCAGGTGGCGTCTTTGGGTGCAGACCAGTTAAGCTTGGGGAGGACGGAGCCACCGAGAGAGGTGATGGTCGATCTGATAGCCGAGTGGACGTCGGGCCAGAGTTCAGACGGATCAGCATCTTGGCCGTCATCGTCGGTGGCGGAATCGGAATCGGAGCCAGAGTTGGAATGGGAATCGTTGTTGGTATCTGAAAAGGCAGAGTCGTCGTCGTCGAGCTGATTATCCGGTGGGAGCACGATTCCGTCAGCGCGGAGATAGTCCAGGAATGGTTGTGACAGAGGCACGAGGCGTGCCTTGGGACTGTGTGAGCGGAAGTGCGGGTGCCAGGCGTGATAGGAACAGGCTAGAATATGTGAAGTTGTGAGTGGCGGAAAAGGGAGCGAGAGTGGTGTGGATGTGGTGTCGGAATGGTCAAGAGCATGTGTAGCGTCAGAATCGTCAAGACCATGTGTAGTGTCGGAATCGTCAAGAGCATGTGTAGTATCGGAATCGTTAACAGCATGTATAGTGTCAATGGCCATGGCCAGGGTTTGCTTGTAGATAAAGATGAAGAGGAGGAAGAGGCAGGAAGGGACCAGGAATGAAGGGAATGCTGGAGGCAAAAGTGATAGAAGGCTTTGGGTAGTGTACAAACAGGGCTTAGCCTCGTTGTGTACGGAGGGTGGAACCGCCAATTAAATGTACTTATATATTATTCCGGACCAATTGCTCCCAACAATCAGACACACAGGGCGTCTGGTCTATCGGTATGATTCTCCCTTAGCATCACAGCTCCTAAGGAGCGTGAACAACATGGGAGCGGTGCCCGGTTCGACTCCGGGGTCGTCCACATCTGACTTTTCTTTTTTGAATTCAATTCAAAATGACCTTTTCCTTTTTTTCTTTTTGCTTTTTTCGTTGTTATAATTTTTTCTCCACGATAAATTAGTGGACTAACAAATGTGCCAAGAACATCTGTGTAGATCGGGACTATAACGGAGCTTGTGCGATTGGATGAGAGAGAATAAGACGGAATTCGATTGCTACACTAGCTAGAGAAGTCTACGGTGACTGAGTATTTTGCTGTGGTCTGTCTGATCAGACAGGAGTATGGGAGATGTATTGCTGTCGTCTGATCAGACGGAAGTATGAGAGATGTGGTACCACCGGTGCATAAGGCTGGTGGTCGGGTATGTGGTCAAGGTTCTTCCTTGATATCTGAGCTGTCCGCTAGAGTGTGGTGCATATATATACAAGCACGGCAGATAGGGCCGCGCGTGTAGCTCGGACGCGGCGTCGAGAGCGGGTTGATGGAGCAGGTGTGGTGGTTGAGCAGAGTGCTGAGCAAGAAATTGGTGGCGCAGCGAACCCAGCAGAGGCCTCTTTGTAAGATTAAAGTTCCAAGAAAAGCAGCCAGGATTTAGGAGTACTTTCTCAGTCTTTTTTAGCCTTCTGGGCGATCGCCCAGGGACTGTGGAACTTGGTCTTGGAATGATGCTGTCGAAGGCGGAAGATTGAGATTGTGGAACTTGGTCTTGGAATGATGCTGTCGAGGGCGGAAGATTGGGACTGATGTGGTGGTGGTATTCACAGCTCCAAGAGTCTCTTCTGAGGAGTCTTGTCCCTGGCAACGTCCTTGACGGCATCCACGGCTCCCTTGACGCCGTCGCCGACCCCGGGCAGTTTATCTCCATCGTCGGCGGCCTCGGATGCCCTCAGCTTGGCCCAAGCACCGCCAGCCAAAACTTCCAGGTCGTGTCGTTTGGCGTGCCAGTCCGTCTCCTGGACAGCCCGTACTAGGCGCTCGACCTCGGCGTTCCACGTGTCCTTGAGCAGTGCTGTCAGCCCAGGCTTCTGCAGCTCATACACCGGCGGATCGAGCAGGGAAGGCTGGGGATCGTAGTGGGAAGTGAGGAGGTCGTGGGACTGCACGAGGACGGTGTGCTGGTAAGAGCGGTTGGCGCGGTGGAGGTGCAGGGTGAGGTAGAGGACCGAGTAGGTGAGGGTGAGGCCGCCGAGCTAGAGCAAGTGCGAGTTAGCGGGTGTAGCGGGGGAATGGTGGCTGGCGGGATGAGGAGGTTCGGACGTACGAAGCCGTTTGTGAAGCCCATGGCTGGCGAAGAATTTAGATGGTCAGGCAATCGAAGACAAGAGGAGGATTGGGTTGGTGAGAGGGAAGGAGGGAAGGTACAGACTTAAGCTTAAACTCGCAAGGAAGGTACAATGGAGTTATTCGCCTGCGGAAGGAGCTCCGGCTGATCGTCGGCGACTGAGAGGGCGAATTTCCCCTTTGATTTCCCACGTCTCATACGTCTGCGTCTCTCGTCTGCGTCTGTCGTCTGCATCTCTCGTCTGCGTCTGTCGTCTGCATCTCTCGTCTGCGTCTCTCTCGGCCAGCAACAAGACACGGCTCCCGACGCAGCTCCCGACGCCGCTCCCGACGCCGCTCCAGACGCCGCTCATCCATGTCGACCCTGCACCACCGGCACCTCGGGCGCGACAGCGCGCACCGGCGGGCACTGCTGCGCAACCTGGTGACGTCGCTGCTCTCGCAGGAATCAATCACAACGACATGGCACAAGGCCAAAGAGGCACAACGCATGGCAGAGAAGGTGATCTCGTGGGGCAAGAAGAACACAACGGCATCGCGGCGCAACGCACAGGCCTATCTCTTCGACCAGTCGCTGATGCCCAAGCTGTTCGGCCCGCTGCGCGAGCGCTACGCCCACCGCCCGGGCGGCTACACGCGCGTGCTGCGCGTGGAGTCGAAGAAGGGCGACCAGGCCGAGAGCGCGATCCTACAGCTCGTGGACGGGCCCAGGGACATGCGCTTTGCCATGACGGCCAAGGCGCTGGTGCGCATGGAGGAGGAAGGGCTGGGCATGCACGAGCTGACGGCGCTGAACATGCGCAAGGTCACGCGGTTCCGGGCCGGCGGCGAGGAGGCCCTGCAGCGCGAGGTCGAGCGGCTGCGCGACGAGAAGACGCGCGTGGACGCGGAGGAGAAGAAGCTGTTTGACGAGCACGGCGTGCAGTGGGAGTGGGTGCGCGACCCGGGCGTGCAGGATTTGCGGAATCCCGGCCCCGGCAAGGTCAAGAAGCGGCGCGTGAGGAGCGTGGAGTACGGTGCGACGCCGGACACGAACTGGGGGAGGAAGACGTCGTGAAATGGGCATATCGTCGTCATGGTCATGGTTATCGTCGTCGTAGGCATAGGCATGAGCATAGGCATGGTCATAGATTGCATCGCACGTGCAGCATCGTCGTCATGGCCCTGGTCATGGTCGTCGTCATCATCGTCATCGTCATGGCCGTGGTCATGACGCATTCATCGTCCTGCTATATATCTATATCTATATCTCCCTTTGTCATCTCGTCCTACAGCACCAAGTCCTCGTCCCAATACTGATCACGCACCAGCCGAGCCACGCCATCACTGGCCACGCCGCCCAGGTTCGAGACGAACAAGTCGACGTCGCCAGGCGGCACGACCTCGCGGAGCAAATTGCGGACCGTGGCACCCTTGCGCAAGGCACCGTCCTGCAGGGGCACCACCTTCTCGGCGTCAGCGTACTCGACGAAAGCCTCGCCCTGCCGAACCGGGTACTGCGGCGACAGCGTGTATGTGGCGGCGAGGACGAGAACGGGGACGCGGTGGCAGTGGGCAGCCTTGGCAATTGGGCCGGCTCCAGCGGCACCAACGAAGGCGCCGTTGCTCAGGACTGAGTGGGCGGCAAGCACGACCTTGGACACACGTGACATGAGGCCGAAGATGGCCGAGTCGGGGACGAGAATGAGGCTGATGCCGGCTGCGATCAGCGGTTTCTGGAACGCGTCAATGCCGAGGGCAGCGGCAGCAGCCGAGGACGACGAGGATGCATCGTCGTCGTCGTAGTCGTAGTCGTCATCGCCGTCAGCCTTGGGTCCAGCGCGCGCGGTGACCAAGGCATGGGTTCGGCGATGCTGGTTGGGGTAGGCTTCGGCCTGGATGACGGTGAATTTCCGCTTGGAGGCGGCCTTGAGCAGGAATCGCTGCACGACGGGCGAGGCGCCGTGGGTGAAGACGACCTCGTGTGGCGAGATGAGGTCGAGGGCGTAGTTGGCAATCTGCTCGTCTGACTGGTCGAGCTCGTCGATGATCTCGGTGATGCCTGCCAGGATCTCGGCCCGGAGATCGCTCGAAGCTGGCTGGCTTGGCGTGCGGGTGCCGGACGAGGCGGGCGAGGCGGGCGACGAGAGATGCGAGGCGAGCATGGTAGGGTGGGAGAGGATGCTGTACATGGATGTCACGGGCCGCGCCGACAGTGGCGTCGGGGCCGTGCCATTGACGGGCGCGCCGGCAGACGCGGCCAGCGAGGGCGAGTGCGAGGGCGAGTGCGGGTCACGAGATTCGCCAGACTCGTCGCGGATCAGGCCCAGCACACGGCGGACAATGTTGCCAATGGCCAGCTCCTTGGGGGCAGCGGCAGTCAGCGCGCGGCCAACCTCTCGCACGCGGGCGACGAGCTTGGCCGAGTCGGCCGCGCGCGTCTGCGAGACCACACGGCGCAGCAGAGATGCTGTGGCCAGGGCACAGGCCTTGGAGCCACGGATCTGGCGTCTCCTGAGCAGACTGGGCAGCAGTGGGCGTTAGCAAAATGAAAAACAGGTTTCTCATAATGGTAAATTGATCTAAAGGACGGGCTATTATTTGGCTTGGCGTCGACGAGGGAGGAGCTAGACTGTCGAGACTCACGCGGTGAAATAGTCGACCGAGTCCTCCACAGACTCGGTCGATAGGGAGCAGAGAAAGGAGGCCAGTCCAGGCGGGGCGAGGCCGGCGGATTGCGACATGCTGGCAGAGAAGGGAAATGCCGAGCCGAGAGGCGACGATGAGTTGAGCCGAGAGGCGACGATGAGTCGAGCCGACAGTCGACGATGAGTTGAGCCGAGAGGCAACGATGAGTTGAGTCGACAGTCGACGATGAGTTGAGCCGAGAGGCAATGATGAGTTGAGTCGACAGTCGACGATGAGTTGAGCCGAGAGGCAATGATGAGTTGAGCCGACAGTCGACGATGAGTTGAGCCGAGAGGCAATGATGAGTTGAGCCGACAGTCGACGATGAGTCGAGCCGAGAGGCGACGATGAGTCAAGCCGCTGTTTGTTCTGGGTCTACAGTAGAATAGGCGTGCGGGCGTGTGTACAGGCGTGTACAGGCGTGTGTACGGGCGTATATACAGGTGTACGTACAGGCGTGTGTACAGGTGTATGTACAGGTGTATGTACAGGCGAGGAATGTCTCTTCTTTCTCTTCATTTGGCAGGAAGATGCAGTGCCGGACTCAAAGCGGCAATCAAAGCGGAAGAATGGTGCGTTGCTGTACAGGACAGTACCGTACCGGACTGAGCGACAGTGCTGCGGGGGTGCAACACCCACAGAGTACACAAGGATGGCCTAGTAAGTCATAGCGATACAGACCTAATGGGCAACCATCAAAATGCAAACAGTGGTAAGTACCTTCTGGAACATTGCACGTCTTCCTACGCTTTGTGCCTGAGCCTGGGCTTTAATCCGAACCTGCCTGATATTATCTGCAAATGGCTCAGGTAGAAAATAGTAAAACAACGTTCAGCCCGAGGTACACTCTAAGTATCTGACGGTAATTATAGAATACGCTACGTTGGGGCCGCCAACCCCCCCCTGGGGCACCGGATTGTTGAACGGCCGATTGCTGAGCCGCTGATCACAACCTTGACATGACCACCTTTGGCTTCCTCGCCACTCCGTCTCCTCTCGAGCTCGATGCTGACGCTGCTGACGCTGCTTCTCCGCGTACTGCACTGCACCGCACTGGACGGCCGGGCCTGAGCGACCGTCGGCGTCAACTGAATCCGCCTGCCGCACCTGCCGCACCTGCCGCACCTGCCGCGCCTTCCGCACCTGCTGCGCCCGCGCCCGCCGCGCCTGCCGCGGCCACGTCTGTCTCGCCTGTGTCGCCCGCCCGCAAAGTGGACAGCATGCGGTGACCGCGGCTGTACCGCCGTCTCCCACGCATACGCACGCGGTATCACGCACGCGGTATCACGCACGCGGTATCCGGCATCGGCCATCAGGTACTGAGCCGTGTCTGACGGCTGCCCGCCGCAATGAACTCGCTCAATCTGCTGTCGTCGCGCGTCATGGGCCAGGTGGCCGTGGCTGCACGCCGCCCACGGGCCAAGTCAGAGCCGCGGCGGACTCAGGCCGCTGACGCCGCCGCGGCTGCCGATGCCGATGCCGACGCCGACGCCGATGCCGACGACCTGCGCCGCGGCCGATCGTACAGCGCCGAGAAGGTGCCGCTGCTGCCGGCCGCGCCGGACGAGCTCGAGGCCGGCCAAGAGACGGCGCTGAAGATGGAAGCTAGCGACGACGACGACGACGACGACGACGACGACGAGAAGACGGCGCTGCTGGACATCAAGCACAAGCTGCAGCCCGTGGCCCGGCCTGCGCGCTGGCGAGTGCTGGTCAAGCGGCTAGCCAACGCCCTGACTGCGCTGTTGGCCGCGCTGGGCGCTCCTGTCGTCTATGTGGCGCGCTGGTTCAGAGACGACGACGGCCGTTTGGCCCTGCTGCGCAGGCGCCGCCGGCAGCCGCAGCCCAGCCAGCACGGCAGCAACCCGTACCGCGGGCTGCACGAGACCAACCCACCGCTACACCACTCCTACTCGACCGACTCGCTGGCCTCGGCCGCCACCGACTCGGACGACTCTGAGCGTTGCACGGCTTCGGCCAAGGCGACGACGACGACGACGACAACAACAACAACGACGACGACGGCGACGACGGCGAGGGCGACGACGGCAACATCGGCAGCAGCCAAGCGCGGCTCCATCAGCCGCGAGCCACGCCGCGCCTCAATCCGCATCAAAGAGCAGTCCGAGGCCGCGCTCGAGCAGCGGCGGCGCCAGAGACGCAGCAGCCCGCTATCGGACGCGCCGCCGCTGACCGTCGACAGCATCAAATCGCCGACGTCGCCCGCGCTGCAAGCCACGCGCTACCCGCACCAGCCGCGGCCGCCGCGGCCACTGACTCCACGCCGCCAACCCTCCTACTCGACCCTGCTCCGCCGCACGCCCGAGCACCGTGGCTTCGGCGCCGTGGGCCAGCAGCAGAAGACGCTGGTACTCGACCTCGACGAGACGCTGATCCACTCGCTCGCGCGCGGCGGCCGCATGTCGTCGGGCCACATGGTCGAGGTCAAGCTCAACACCCCCGTCGCCGTCGCCGTGTCGCCGCCGGCGCCGGGCCAGTCGGCGGCGGCCACAGCCACCCAGCTCATCGGCCCGCAGCACCCGATCCTGTATTACGTGCACAAGCGGCCGCACTGCGACGAATTCCTGAAAAAGGTGTGCAAGTGGTACAAGCTGGTCGTCTTCACCGCCTCGGTGCAGGAATACGCCGACCCGGTGATCGACTGGCTCGAGCAGGAGCGCAAGTACTTTGCAGGCCGCTACTACCGCCAGCACTGCACCTTCCGCAACGGCGCCTACATCAAGGACCTCAGCTCCATCGAGCCCGACCTCAGCAAAGTCGTCATCCTGGACAACAGTCCGGTCAGCTATGTCTTTCACCAGGGTGAGTTTTGTTCGTTTTTCTTTTGGCCTGTTTTCCCCTCTCTTCCTTTTCTCTCTTTTTTTCCCTTGCTTTTTTCCCTTGCTTTTTTCCCTTGCTTCCCTCTCATCCTCTCTCATCCTCTCTCATCCTCTCTCTTCCTCTCTCTTCCTCTCTCTTTGGTTGTTTTCCCGTCTCTCCCTCCTCTCTCTCTGAGTGTGTGTGTGTGTGTGCCTCTAGACAACGCCATCCCCATCGAAGGTTGGATCAGCGACCCTTCCGACAACGATCTGCTGCACTTGATCCCCATGCTCGAAGCCCTGCAGTACGTGCCCGACGTCAGAGCCCTCCTGGCCCTGCGACGCGGCGAGACCACCGACACGGCGTCGTCGCAACGAATGTGAAAACAGAAGGAAGAAGGAAAAAAAGAAAAAGCAAAAGAATACTACTGTATTTGAACGTTGTGGAAATAACATAGAAACTAAAAAATATGAATTATTTGCACTGACTAACTAACTGTCTTGGTGTTTTTCTTTTCGTTTTTGTTCCTACTACGAGCGAAATTGCAACACGGCATCGAGTGCATCCTCATGGCTGTTGGCTGTTGGCCATGTCTATATATTCTACCTAGCTGTTGGCTTATAGCTGTTGGCTGTTGGCCATGACTATATATTCTACCTAGCTGCTAGCTTATAGCTGTTGGCTGTTAGCCATGACTAATACTATACGGCAGTATCTACTAATATAATCCTGCTTGTCCTTATGCAAGTACATCCGACCTCACTCTTGGCGTATAGCTGTTATGTCACGGAGGAAAGAGCGAAGAGAGCAGTGAGGCTTGGCAGCAGCCTATTTTATCTGCTGATAGTTGGGCGAGGAATCAATGGAACCAATGGAATCAATCCTCACATTTGGCTCATCTGCTCGTCCCTCTGGCCAGCGGCCATCAGATATTAGCCACGACCGACACTGTGAAGTGGCGTCTACCGACGTGATCCCGATATTATCTTTTTTTGCTTGTCCCCGTGCGAGTACATTCTGCCTGGAGTACCTTTTACTGTTGGCCTGTGGGAGTACCTTGTACTGTTGGCTTATGCGAGTACCTTGTACTGTTGGCTCGTGCAGTACCCTCTACCTGGCTGCTGGCTTGTGCGAGTATATTCTGCCTGGAGTACCTTTTACTGTTGGCTTGTGCGGGTACCTTTTACTGTTGGCGTATGCGAGTACCCTTGTCCTGTTGGCTCGTGCAGTACCTTCTACCCGGCTGTTAGCTCGTGCAGTACCTTCTACTGTTGGCTCGTGCAGTACCTTCCACTGTTGGCTCGTGCAGTACCTTCTACCTGGCTGTTAGCTTATGCAGTACCTTCTACTATTGGCTCATGCAGTACCTTCCACTGTTGGCTCGTGCAGTACCTTCCACCTGGCTGCTGGCTAGTGCGAGTACATTCTGCCTGGAGTACCTTTTACTGTTGGCTCGTGCGAGTACCTTCTACTGTTGGCTCGTGCAGTATCTTCTACCTGGATGTTGGTTCGTGCAGTACCTTTACCGTCGGCCCGTGCGAGTACCTCTACCGTCGGCCCGTGCGAGTACCTCTACTGTTGGCTCGTGGCTGTTGGCCATGACTGACAATGTGAAGCGGCGTCTACCGACATGATCCTGCTGATATTACCTCTTTGCCCCTTTTGCCCATCGCCCGAGTCCTTGACCACCACCGCCTTGATCATCGTAAATTGCAACCTTGACAGATTCCCCGCAAATGCCCGATGCTCGATGCCCGATGCCCGATGCCCCGATGCCCCGATGCATGCCATTTTTCCTTTCCGAATTGTGATCCTACACCCATCAATCGTCATTTCACCATTTCACCATTTCGCCAGTTCTCCGGTTCGCCATTTCGCCTTTTCACCCCCTACTCGGCCTTTCCATCCCCGCTGCTGCTGCCACTGCTGCCGCCGCCGTTGCCGCCGCCGCCGACAGACGCGTTGCCAGACTCGCGGCGCACCGCTTGCACACTTCCCGCCTCCAGGTGCGCGCTGGCCTGGCTCGGCGCCGGCGGCTTCTTGGGCAGATTGGCTGGCTTGCCGTACTTCTGCTGAAGCGAGTCGTGGCTGCTCGGTCTCGCAGCGCCAGCCAAGAGGCTTCCTCCATCTTGAAGCCGAGAGGAGTGCAGGCTCGTCGTAGACGACGCCTGAGACTTGCCCACGCTGCTCTGGCACGATTCACTGTTGGTCGAGCTTGGCGAATGCTTCTTCTTGCTGCTGCTGTTGCCGCTGCCACCGCCACCGCCACCGCCGCCTCCGCCGCCGGCTCTGCCACCCGCCCTCCCGGGTGGTCGGTTGGAAGGCACAAACGTCTTCGTCTGCGGATTAAACAGGCTGCTCTGACTCGGACGCGCGTAGTTGGCGTCAACAACATTGGCTTGGCCGGCCTGCACGTACTGCGGCATCATGGCCGTGCGTGTGTTTGGTCCGAACGGAGCTTGCATCATGCCGCCGCCGCCACCGCTGCCGCCGTGAGCTTGCAGAAACTGCTGCGAATACGCCGGCGGCTGGTAGGTCTGCCAGTTCATGCTTGGACCTTGCTGACTGAAGGGCTGCTGGAAGCCATTTTGGTACATATTATTATTATTACTATTCCACCCACCCGGCGGCTGTTGCATCGCGCCCGGTGGTGGTGGTGGTTGTTGTTGTTGCTGTTGCTGTTGTTGCTGGCTGAAGGGCTGACCCATTTGCTGCATCATCGACGTCATGTTTGGGCCGCCGTAGCCAGAGGTATGCTGGGGCGGGTAGTTGTTGAAGAAGGCCGCACCCGCCGACGGCGATGGCATTGCCGACCACCCATCCGGACTCGGGCAGGCCGGGTTCTGGCCGTGGCCACAGGCGCCCGAAGGGTGGAATTGCATTTGGTGCTCGAGACCGGGGTAGGCCTGCGTGGGCGTCGACGAGTACATCATCTGCGGGCCATAGGCTTGTGGCGACGCTTCGTATTGATGATGAGGATGATGGTGTTGTTGTTGGTGTTGGTGTTGGTGTTGGTGTTGTTGTTGTTGTTGTTGTTGTTGTTGGTGGTGGTGGTGGTGTTGGTGGTGGTGGGCGGCCACATCGTTGTGGGCGTAGGGCTGATAGGCCGGCGTCTGCTGAACGTGCATGCCGCCGTAGCCGGGGACGAAAGCAGAGCGTGAGTCAAAGCTGTCGTCCTTGGGCGCGCGATGTTTGCGCGTCTTCTTTTTGCCACTGGACGAGCTCGATCGCGACAAGCTGGCCGAGTTCTCGCCCGTTGACTGGCTCTCGCCAATGGCAAGCTCGTCCATGTTGCCAAAGATGCGTTCGCGCGCGGCCTTGTACTGGGCCTCGCGTTCCTCCCTCGTCATCTTGCTCCGATCGCGGCTGGGCGTGCCTGCCTCGGTTGGTGACGTCGGGCCTTCCTCGCTGTGCCCAGCCTCGGACGTGGCCTTTGACGGCGCGGACGAGCTTGGCGCCGTGCTCTCGGCCGCGGAGAACTGCCGCGGAAGGCCGGCCCTTCTCATGATCTTGACGGCGGTCAAGCCGAGCGACTGGCTGGAGCCCGTGGGGATGGATTTGGCCAGCGTTTCCAGCGACGTGGGAAGCGTGACAACAAGGCCGGTTGCGCGGAACAGCCGGATCGAGGTGCCGTCGTTCATCACGTGCAGCAAGCCGTAGTAGTCGGCCAGTTTGTGGGCCAGCAGCCGGGCGTAGGAATGCTGGGGCGGCAGGTCCATGTAGTCGATGGCAGACTGGCTGATGAACTCGACCAGCTTCTGCTCCAGTTGCAGCAGGGCCAGACGGTCCTTGGGCGAGGCCAGCGCGTCAAGCAGCTTTTCGTCTGGCGTCGTTGGCCGCGGCCGCGGCGGCCCTTGCAAGGACTGCTGCTGCTGCTGCTGCTGCCGCTGCTGCTGCTGCGCCGCCGCCACATCGTGCCCTTCAGCCGGCTCGATCGAGCTTGTCGTCTCGCTCTCCTCGGCCTGGTCCGAGCCCGGCTCCTCCAGAGTGCCAAAGCGAGGAGGATTGGCCAGCGTGTGAAACCGACGTACGGCCGGTGTTGGCATCTGCTGCCCACCGGCGCCGCCGCCGCCGCCCCTCATGGCTGTGCCGCGCAGGGCCGGCATGATCACGTCAGGCTCGGCAGAGAAGGGCGCGTTTCGGCTCAATGTGCTGTCGGCGTCCTCCTCGTCCACCGCTCGCACGCTCGCGCTGTCATCTGGACGGATGCTCTCCTTCTCGTCCATGGCAAACGTCGTCACCGACGCCGTGCTCTTGGTCTCGAAGCTGTGCTGCTTCGTCGACGAGCTGGACAGGTGCGACTGGTCGTCTTCGCCAGAATCTCCACTTCGGCCGCTCTTGTTGCCATTGACCACGGGCGACGGCAGCGCGTGGGCTGGCGGCGCGTGCGCAGTGGCCTGGCCTACCAAGTCTGCGCCGGCCGTGCTCTTGGCAGGGAAGCCTGCGCCGGCCGTGCTCTTGACAGCCAAGTCTGCGTCGGCCGTGCTCTTGACAGCCAAGTCTGCGTGTGGCGGCGCATGTTTGGCCAGAGTGTGCGGTGCCTGAGGTGGCGCAGCCTTGGCGTTGCTCATCGTCTTTCGCCGAGCACTGCGCTCCGGAGACTGGGCCTTGGCTTTCTTGTCGTCGCTAAGATTATTGGTGGAAGGGGATGCAGCAGGAACGTTCATGGCAGCAACCTGACGCACGTTAGTCAGTGCGCCGTTGGCCGCCAGAGCGGCGCCAGCCGCGGCGATTGGCTTGCCGTACCTTTGCAAATGATAATTTTGTGGGAATCACCCCGGCATGAGCAGACGCCATAGTGCCCAAGGAAAGTCGTCACGTCGTATCCAACACTCACACGAGGAGATCCAGCGTCTAGCTGTCTAGCTGTCTAGCTGTCTAGCTGTCTAGCTGTCTGGCTGTCTGGCTGTCTAGCCGTCTAGCCGTCTAGCCGTCTGTCGATGGGGGAAAATGGAAAGGAGAGGGAGAGGGAGAGGGAGAGCGAGACAGGGATGGAAACGGAGAGGGAGACAGAGACGCAGAGGGAGAGCGAGTTTCCTGGCTGAAAGAAACGTGGTGGTGCTCTTCAGGAAGATTGCCCTGCTGATCACACAGCACACAGCTCGCCCGTCAAGTCCAGTACGTGCAAAGCAACAGACTCCATCGGTCCGGCAAGAGAAGGTGTTGTTGGGCTGGTTTGTGCTCTGGGCCAGTGGAATTGCCGCGTCCTGACACGCTCACAGCCAACAGGAAAGCTGGTGATGCGAGTTGAGCAAAGTTGACCAGTGTATTAGGATGTGGCTGGGCCAGGGGGAGATGCAGCAAAAGGCAATGTGGTCAGGGCTGAGCAGGCCACAACCGGGCGGCCAAGAGTGTAGCAAGAAAGGCTACCACAGACACACTTGATATGTGCCAATCACAGGCTGTGCAATCAATCCATCCTTCACGCAGTCATGGCCACCATGCAAAGCAATGTAATTGAAAGCAGGGCGTGAATGATGATCAAACGCCTCTGGTGTGGAGGTCAAGTCAATTCGTTTGCTGCGCCAAGAAATCCCGCTCTCCAAATACGACCCCAGTTGCGAATAATTAATTATTAAATGTGACCGCAGTAAGTCGTGTGTGAATGCAACTTCACTCAAGCCGCATCCCGCTATTGAGGGCTAGTCTTGCTGGCCAGAGACTGCCCGAGCCCTGGCAGTCATATACACAGATATGCTACCACATATAGAACGCCCAAAGCGGCAAGAGCAGACATATAGCAGAGTGCTGCCAAGCAGAGTGTGGCGCCTTGCAAGTGTCATTACAAAAGTGCAAACTTGGCAAACTTGTTCAACGCTGCTGTTGCCACCACTGCCACCACTACGGCCCAGCGGCCACTCAGGCGACGGTTTGCCTTCTTACATGTAACACACACAAAACACAATAAAATATTCCTCCCTGTATACAAAAGGCACACACACCATCAGGGGCTGCAACATAGATATACGCTGTATTCTGCTTACCGAATCTGTCTCGGTTCGCACTACTCTGTCTTGCTTTCTTTTCACATTCAGCCTGGTTCTGGCCCCCCCTCCCCAAAACCGGATGCCCGGCAGCGTGGGAGCGGCACAATGAACAGGTATCGCAGGGTGCCAGGAATGGGTGCCCAAAAGGCAACTGCAACAACGACATGCCAGAAATGTCTCCAGAAGGGCCACTTCTCTTACGAGTGCACATCCTCGCTGCAGGACCGGCCGTATGCTTGGCGGCCGTCGAGGACGCAACAATTCAACAATCCCAAGCTGGCACCAAAATTAACGAGTACAAAGCCAGACGAGGCATTGGCAAGCAACGGATTGGCAGGCAAGACCCTGCCCGACACTTCGCGCCCCGGTGCAGCGGGCGCGGCCAGCAGACGCTCGCGGTCGCCGTCGTCTGTGACTTCAGTATCTACGATATCTACCAATCGATCTCAACGCGGCGGCGCACGCGGCGGCGCCCGCGATGCGAGAAGCGCTTCACAGTCCCGCGACCGCGGCCGCAAGCGCCGGTACAATTCGGGTTCAAGCGCGTCTGCTTCACGCTCGCCGTCGGCGCGCCGTCAATCGCCATCTCGTCGCAAGAACCGACGACGACGCTTCGACAGTCCCAGTGATCGAGGACGGCCGGTGCCGCGCAGGGGCAGTCATCGGTCGCCCAGTCGCAGCCCCAGTCTCGACGAGAGGCGCCACCGGCGATCACTGGCCTCTCCCATTCCGCCCAGCAAAGCGCCGCAACGCTTGGACCTGCCTTTGAGCAGTGCGCCGGCTGCAGAAGGCCGGGCCCGGGTGAAGCCACGGAGTCTGAGTCCGTATAGTCGCAGGCTGGCCCTGACGCAGACTATGAACACGGGCCGGTAGCGAAGCACAGTGCTTGAGTGAGGTCAAGTTGCCGCAGTAAGGAGTTTGTTTGTTTGTTGGTTGGCTGGTTTGTTGGTGTGTTTGTTTGTTGGTTGATTGGTTGGTTGGTTAAGGCTGGCTGGTTGGTTGACTGGCTGGCTGTGTTCCGATATTGATTAACATCCGCCCAAGAGCGATGCTTGATTAACATCCGCCCAAGAGCGACGCTTGAGTAACATCCGCCCAAGAGCGACGTTTGATTAACATCCGCCCAAGAGCGATGCTTGATTAACATCCGCCCAAGAGCGATGCTTGATTAACATCCGCCCAAGAGCGACGTTTGATTAACATCCGCCCAAGAGCGATGCTTGATTAACATCCGCCCAAGAGCGATGCTTGATTAACATCCGCCCAAGAGCGACGCTTGAGTAACATCCGCCCAAGAGCGACGCTTGAGTAACATCCGCCCAAGAGCGACGCTTGACTAACATCCGCCCAAGAGCGATGCTTGATTAACATCCGCCCAAGAGCGACGTTTGATTCCCCAGAGCGGCGTCGACGTCGTCGTCACGCCGATGTTCATTCAGCTTCCTCTTCCTCCGCTTCCTCGCGTCTTCTCCTCTCCTCCTCCTCCTCTTCTCGCTCCATCTGATGCACGCCCTCAACTAATGCTGTGCCCTCGATGCCAACTTCCTCGCCCTGCTCATCCTGCGTCGCTGCCGCCCCCGTCGTTGCCGTCGGCCTCCTGGCCAAGGCCTCCTTCTTGGCCTGCTCGATCCGCTCTCTCACCAATCGCGCGATTGCATTCTGGGTCCTGACCTCGACCGGTTTCATCCGCTCAGCCAGCTCTCTCTTGAGATCCCAGTTTGGCTTCTTCGGCTGCAGCTTGAACAGGTCTATTCCCTTGTCCGCCTCGGCCTCGTCTTTGGCCGCCTGTTCCGCAGTCGACTCGGCAATTCGGTCGGCCTGCTTCTCGACAGTCTCGACATTGGCCGACGGCACCGTGTCGAAGCCGAGCTTGGGGCCCTTGGCCGCCACGTCGTAGTTGCGCCCCGACACGTACACCGCTGGCTCTCCACTTGACGGCGTGTCGTCGCCGGGCTGCTTTCGCTTCAAGGAGGCCAGTTTGGCGAGCCGAGCTTTGCGCTCCGCCGCCGCCGCATCGAGACCGGCGTGTGGTGCTGACATGCTTTCGGCCTCAGCGAGCACTCACCATCCGCATCGCATCCGCATCTGCATCTGCACCCGCACCCGCACCTGCACACTTTTCGAGCGAAAAAGGCTACATGCGGAATTAAGCGTGGATAAGGCACGGCCCCACTTAAATTAACCGCGACCCGCGCCAACGTGCCTGAATTGGGTTTAGGCCGGCCGCGTCGCTTAAATTACCGCGCGGTAAATATTGGCGACGCCGCCCGACTCGGTCTCTCCCTCTCTCTCTCTCGCGCGCGCTATCTCTGCCTACCGTCGGCAGCAACAACGCATCGACCACCGCACTCCAGAGCCACAGCGCCGTTTCTTCGCCACAGGCCCTGAATGTCATGTCGCCCCACTGCTCCATCGCGGCTGTTGTCCCGGCCTAGGCTCGGCCTCCTCCCGCCCCTCTTCCTCGCCCACGCGCACGCCCGCGACCGCCGCCCATGGCTCGGTCCGCCGTCGTGCCCTTTCCCCGTCCGGCTGCAGTCGGCCCCTGCTTCCGCACCAGCCGCAGTGCGGCCAGAGGCACAAGATGATGTGGATCGGCTCCGCTCCGGGGCCGCGGCTGCAGACGACTCAAGCGTCGGCCAACACGACCATGTCTCCCCTCCGCCCTCACAAAGGCGGTGGCCAAGTGCCAGCCGGAGCACAGCCAGCCGAGGCTCGCCGGAGCATCTGGCCAGAGCTGCGGCCGAGTCTGCCCGCGTCGTCGATGGGATAAGAAGCCACAAGTATTGGCTGATGAGAACGATGTACTCGGCCAAGTTCAACCGCCACAGTCACCTCCGCCACTTCTGGTTCAACTTCAAGTGTGTGCTTTGGAGTGACCGGGCAACCGCCCCTGCTCAAGTGCCGGCGCTTTCCAAGTACAGGCTGCAGGCTACCGAGCTCCATCTCCACCTGGAACGGCACCGTGTCGAGGGCCAAGATGGGCCGGATTCACACTTACTCGCGCGCCGCTACCACCCCCTCGGCCTCCTCGTTGGCGCGCTGTCTCATTCAGCCAAGCTCACCATGGCCATGCTCGATTTCCTCATGCGTAGGGGCCCCGTGCCCTTTCAAATCACGGCCGATTGTCTTCGATACCTCCGCCGGTGTCGGCTGAACGAGCTGGAGGATGACGATGACTTGAGGTCGGTCTATGGCCAGCAACTCGCTGCTCTGCGCAATCCGCACACCTGGCCCCGCCATCTGCGTCCTTCCCAAATGGATCTTCTCCTTGACCATCTCACCGCGTCCGAGGCACGTGCCTTGCTCTTCCAGTTCCTCGAGCACAACAAACTCTCGGCCATGCCAAACAGGCCCAGCCACCTGTTCGTCTTGGACGCGTTTCTGCGCCTCAAGGACGTTGATGGTGCCCTGCAAGTCTTGGCAGTCTTCCCGCCCTCAGAACTTGAATCCCCCGATCAGGAGCTTCTGCAACGCATCATCGCCACTCTCCACCTCGAGGCCGTTGACGACGACTGTGGCGTCGCTTTTCTGTCCGTATTGCCAAGGCTATTGAAACTGGGAGTGAAGCCGAATCAAGTGATTCAAAACAAGGGCATTCGAAATGCCCTCAAGTTTGACCTCGTCCCCCTGGCCTGGGACCTCGTCCACCACGCCCAGGAAGCCGAGATCAAGATCGAAGGCAGCTGCGCCGCATCTCTGCTCAGGCACAGCTTCCGGAAGCAAGACTTGCCGCGTCTCAACCAAATCATGTCTACCATTTACGAATCTACGACCTTGTCGCAAGAGCCGTATGTGATTATGGACATGATGAACATAGTCCGCTTGGTCTGTTACTTCGACCGGAAGTCGTCGCCCAGCCAATCCTTGGCCCATCTTCTCACCATTTACGACAGAGCATACAATCGCTGCCTTCTTACCAAACTTGGCATCCTGGGCCCATCCCATGCTCCCCCCGCCACCCATCCATTGCCCGATCCTCCGCCAATGGTCTGTGCCTTCCTCGTGTGGACGTACGTCTACGTGCAGCGAAATGACCGCGCCGTCCTCAGCCTGTGGGAACGCTGGGCCGAGCTGATTGACCAAGGCGATCCATTGATCCGAGCCGCGGCACAATATGACGTGAGTTTCAACGGCTTCCTCCTCTTCTTCGCTCGCAGTCGCCATGCCGTCTGGAATGTGCCCCTGATCTTGCGCTTCATGCTTGACCAAAATCTGTGCAAGCCAAGCCACATCACCTGGTCGCACTGTATAACTGCCTACCTGCAATGGCGAGAGCATGACCATCCCGCCGCCCGCGAGATCAACGCCATTCTACTCCAGAGCAAGGCAAAAGTTTCCGAGAAGGAGTGGAAGGAATATATCCAACCGCGCTTTCCTGCTCTCCATCTAGACAGCCCTGAAGCGCGCCAGTTTGTTGAGATTGACTCCCCTCACAAGCCTGACAATGAGTCGCCACCTCTTGAGTGGGCGTGAGTGGCTACCTCTTGTGTGAGGGTGAGTGGCTACCTCTTGAGTGACGATGAGTCGCTACCTTTTGTGTGAGGGTGAGTGGCTACCTCTTGAGTGTCGATGAGTGGCTACCTCTCGAGTGACGATGAGTGGCTACCTCTTGAGTGTTGATGAGTCGTTACCTCTTGAGTGACGATGAGTCGCTACCTCTTGTGTGAGGGTGAGTGGCTACCTCTTGAGTGTCGATGAGTGGCTACCTCTTGAGTGACGATGAGTGGCTACCTCTTGAGTGACGATGAGTGGCTACCTATTGAGTGTCGATGAGTCGCTACCTATTGAGTGTCGATGAGTCGCTACCTCTTGTGTGAGGGTGAGTGGCTACCTCTTGAGTGTCGATGAGTGGCTACCTCTTGAGTGACGATGAGTGGCTACCTCTTGAGTGACGATGAGTGGCTACCTATTGAGTGTCGATGAGTCGCTACCTATTGAGTGTCGATGAGTCGCTACCTCTTGAGTGTCGATGCCCTGGACCCCAAAAGCGCCTGTCGGGCTCACTCTGCCCACCCCCCAGCTTTCTACAGTAAGGCTTCTTGGCAGTCAGTGGCGCATCCTCTTAGCGCTATCACAAGGCCGCACACTAGACCATGTACATTCTAGATTCTTTTTTACCAACCCCGAGAGAGAGCTTGCTTCTACGTGTCCACTCGCACCTCATGCAGGATGCAACAAATACCCCGCAGAGCGCCTACTCAATATTCTAGCTGCGCCTCCCCAAGGCCATGTTTTGCAAATAGACTCACTTGATCGTCAGCCTGGTTTAGTACGAATTAGTACTGCGGTCCAAGGTCGCCGGCCCCCACCCGTCTTTTGGCCTCAAGTACTAAGTGGAGTCATCCACACTAGCCCTGCCAATGGCGTGATGCCACCGTTTGCCAGCTTTAGCAGTTGCCTGCGAGTATCTGTAACCGCCTGTGCCGCTTCAGCCTCGCATCTTTGACACCCAACAGCCAATGCTCTGAAACCCACGGCTTTCTCCTCACTTATCTCCTGTCACTGCACAACACTAGTATGCAGACTTTACCGTCAGAAGGCTCAAAATTCTCAACTTTCTACGCCACTGCCATTCTCTCCCCCTCATCACACCCTTACACAGGTCGATGCTTGGAGTCAGCCTTCCTCTCAACCACCCCTCCACGCGCCTGTAGCTCTTCCCGGATCACTTCCGAGCATGAACTTGTCGCGCGCCTATCCGCCTAACTAGCCTGTCTGGTAAGTCCAGCTTTCTCTCAATCTTGAGTCAAATCTTCAGTCAGATACGCGCCCTCCTTGGAGATGATCAACTGGTAAAAGGTCTGACTGTGTTGCTGATGCATGGTCGTGCTTTTCTGTTTTTGTGCCCTGCTGCAGAAGAAGAAGAATATGGGCGTACTTGTTGCGGGGGCAGCTCTGCAAACCATCCCTATTCGTCTCTCCCTACTCCGTGTGCCAGCAAGCAGATAATCAGGCAAAAAATGAATCCTCTATCTTTCTGTGGGGCGCTCTTCGTGGAGATTATCTGTACATCCAACTGTGCTGCGAAAACTGGGACTCGGTCTGAGCACATGTCCACGGATCTCTGACGTCAATGGCTACGGCACACAAGGCAAATACAATTCCATTGCTGCTCACACTGAGTTACAGCCTGGGGCCATAGGCGATGCACAACCTCATTTAGCTCGGTTTGACGACTGATAAGACTGAAAAGACCTGAAAGGAGCAGCATATCTGCGCCGCTTGCAAAACAAGAAAACTGCTGCAATGAATACTAACATTTGATTCCAGCCTAGCTGTCCAAGTCGATTCACGCTTGAATCGACGCCCCACATCTTCTTCCCGCCCGCTTGGTTGAGATGTGAAGGGAGAATGGGCAGTCATCATGGCGAGTGACGAGGATCCTGCTTCCGCCCGTCATCTCACTAGACCAGTCACCAAATCAATTCACATCGGCAATATTCCTTATAATACCACTGGATCGGAGATCGGAGACATCTTCTCGGAATATGGGCCCATCAAGAGCGTATCTCCTGGTACACATTCCAAGGTCACCAAAGGCTATGCCTTTGTCAACTTCGAATACGTTGAAAGCGCCGTTCAAGCTGTACACCAAACTAATGGTAGGCATCTCTTTGGCCAACACGAAAGAAAAGTAATTGTCAGCTTCACGCAACCTCCTGTCACCTTCAGACCCACCAGCCATAAACGGGATTATCCAGACACAGCCAGCCGAGGAGACGAGTGGTTTGAATCTCTGAAAGTGCCCAAAGGCCCCGCTGCGTCGACCAATGCTTCTCCTCCTCGTGGCCCTAGATCGATGGTCCGAGATGTTTCGCCACCTGATGTCAGGCGCACAAGCTCTTCCGTGCAAGCATCCTTTCGCAACCACGCTCGTCGTCCGTCACACGCCTACCCTGCGTCCAGGAGGTCGCCTAACAAGTATCCCAAAGCCCAGGGCTATTACGAGAAGAGCACCGCCCATATGACCGGGATTGACCCCTACTTGGCAAGCAGCAAGAAATCCGCGGATCATGGCCGCGAAAATGAGTATGAACATGAAGCTCTTGATCAAAACGAGTACGAACATGAAGCTCTTGATCAAAACGAATATGAAAATGAAGCTCTTGATCAAAACGAGTTTGAAAATGAAGCTTTTGAGCAAAATGAGTCGGATGAAATCTATGCCTTGCAGAAAAAGGCGAGGTCGCTGAAAGCGTCAAGCACGCAAGGCCACTGGGCGCTCACGACACAGCCAGTATCCACCACAAGAACAAAGACTCCCGAAGCCGAAAATACTCAAAGGATCAATGGGAACCTAGCCGAATCGCCATCGCCATCGCCATCGCCAACACAAGATCTTTCCGCACCGCTAGAAAAACCGCCCACGTCACGGCTGACTGCTGAATCACGTCTCCCTGAGACGGACGACTATTTCTCCGTACGGTCGTCGCCCTCAACATCTCCTCTACGGAGGCTGCGGTGTGCCGATTGCAAGAACCCGGAAGAGCCTCTTCTTCCCTTGACTGACTGCACCCTCTGCACCAGGAGGTATCACCCTTCTTGTGGATCACCAAGTCCGTCTTCCATTGACGAGACCACTCTCTTCGTCTGTGGTCATTGCAGTCTCAACGCCAAGGAAACCGCACCCCTGACTCCTTCAAGTTCGGGACAGTTGCACACGCAAGCTGAAGCCTCGCCACGCAGACCACCAAGCCCCGAACGTGAGGGGTTCCGATCCCGTGCCTCACGAGAATTCTCCTCTCGTACTTGCTCCACCCCTCATCATACCACAGGATCAACAAAGTCAGCATCCAAAGCTAAAGATCACACAGGAAAGTCTGAGGACCTATCTTTTGACCATATCGACGACTCTCCGCATCATCCATCGTCTCTATCGCAGATCAGTAGAGTGGAGGCAGCCCGGATAGCCAGATTGTATAAAGAGGTGACTTGTCCTCGTTGGCTGAAAAACAATTGGCTTTGCAAGTTTACCACGCGTCCAAATCAATGCCTCTTTACCCACAATGATACTGGCACTTATCTCTATGCCGGGTATAAACCTGAGTCGGTCAGAGGTTTCACGTGCCCTAATTGGATTCGCGATGGTTCTTGTCCCGAGCCAGAGAGTTGTGGGTATGCCCATTCAAACACTGGCCGTTACCTCAACCATGATTTGAAACCCTGTACCCGGCACATCACCTGCACTTTCTGGTATCGCAGACATCGATGCAAGTTCCGTGAGGCTGAATGCTTGTTCGCCCACCATGATACCGGGCAGTACGGATCCGACGTGCCGCTTGCAGACCGCAACCCAATCCGAGATGTTGAGAAGGATGGAGGACGATTGGCGAGCACCAACAATACCTGCGGTCAAGAGACATCGATGAGTCCGAACACGCCGCTTGCCTCAGGCCTTCAATCACGTCGTGGCCCATTTGACCACGCGGAAGTACGGGTGCGACCTCCTGAAGCAATTGGCCGCCCGAATAAGATAGGAAATACTTCTTCCAGATTCCAATCCTGCGAAACGACTCTTCCACAAAGTGACTACTTTGGTGATGACGTACACGCTTATCGGCGTGGCCCTTCACCACCCAAGCCTAGGTATGCACCACCACGTCACGGCATAGACACGCCGCACTCGCCGCAGCCGACGATTAGCTCCGCAGACGGCTACAGTCAGCATTCACTCAGGGCTAACTCTGTTGTCGTGGACGAACCAAGTCTCCAAAGCCGGACAAAGGCAACACCTGCAGGAAGAGATGAATGTGCCCGCCATGATTACTCTTCCACCGAGCCTACCCAAGCGCCGCTCAAGCCTGGGCCAGAAATCCAAGCGGCTACGGCTCAAAAGACTAGTCTTGATCGAGTCATGGCAGGTGCCGAAGGACCTGTCAAACAAAGCGTCGAAAAGCATTTTGCTAGGCCCTCATCCATCCTCCTGGACCCACGGACGCGAAGAAAGCAGCCAAAGGTGACAGCAGCGACTCCACCGACAGAGTCAAACGCCCAGACTGCTCCATCCTCCTCGACTAGGCCTCTCTCAGTCACTTCGTGTAGAGCTTGCGGCAAGAAATTTTTCAGGTCTGGGGACCACTGCAGCAACTGTCGCGACAAGAAGATATCAGCTAGTCAGGCCGCAGCCAAGATTCCTACACCAGCCCAGTCGCCTAGCACTGTAGATGAGAACAAACCCATTCTGGATGGTATAAATATTCCGCAGGCTCCAGCGGACACCGCCCCGAGGCCAGAATGTGTACAGAGTGGAGCGAGCGGTATACATACAACCGAAGCGGCTGGAGATTCGGCACTGCAGAGTGACCAACACGATACACCGCCGAAGGGACCGAGATCAACTGCGCCACTCACTCCTGCGAAACGGTCAGCATCAAGTGCCAGCCCTTTCATTAGCAAGAAACGGATGCTCAATCCACCAGAGGGGCCAAAGAAACCTTTGAGCACTCTGCGTGAGCGATTCAAGCCCAAGCCTTCATTGGAGGATTTGACTCTAGAAGCCCTCAGACGGAATAGCGAGGGAGATGTGAGAGCGTTGTCTCAGCAAGCCAAAGATGTCAATGCATCTAGCCACTCGACTATGGCGGATGAAGGTTTGCACCGGCCAAGTGAGTGCTCACGATCGGAGGGCGTTAACGTCGCGTCAGGTGAGAGGGAGCCACATCCACTCACGGACCAAGAGAAGGAGGGCCAGGCCACTCTCGAACGTGCTGAGGATGGCTCAGTCAGTCTGCTTCCACGCTCTGTTGGCCATGCTCTCCCAACAACACCGCCGAACAGGATTCTGGGCAACTGCAAACCTCTCAGCCAGGACCTTGGGACTGGCCAGATCGCCGAAGATGTGTCGGCTCCCTCAAATATTGCCGCACCAAGTGATGCTGAAGCACAGCTGAGCCAATGCTACGCTAAGAAGCACAAAAAACGCCGTCGTGATGACGAAGATCAGCTTTTTGCACGGCCTTGCAAGCACCCTCGCCAAGAAGGGGATGGCGCATTGGCTCAAAAAGGCGTTTCCCTGGATGAGAATGTATCCGATGACTTGGACTACCAAGTCAGTCCAACATTTGATAGCTCCGCTGCAGGCGAGAAGAACCATGACGTTGACGACAATGTTGACGAACACGGTTCCAATGGCGAGGTGGTTGCGAGCGAAGGTGTTGTGCAACAGGATCCGGCGATGCCGCCTGATCAGAATCCAGTCTTATCCGACATTGGGAACCGCCCGATCCGTGCACGGGCCGATGAAGAATTCGATGAGGCGGCGCATCTAGAGAGACTGAAAGCAAACGGGGCAATGATTGAAGAAGAGTCTGACGAAGAAGAGGAATCCGACAATGAGACGACGGATGCTGCCGTGAGTGCCAAGACCCAGGAAGGCCAATCGTATCTTGGCCTTGGCAGCGCGATTCCTGTGAAAGTATCACGAGATCTTTTCGAGGTGGCACCGCACTTCAGACGCGCTGTGCAGCCAGCCGAGCCAGCGAGATACCAAAACGCCGGCCAGCCAAAGCCATCCAAGAAGGAGCTGTGGAAGAATCTCCTCACGTACCAATGCAATTATCGAAGACAACGATTTGGAAATCCACACCAGATGATTGAAGAATTGCCGGAAAAAAGCATATACGCCACAGTGCTCGAGTCGGCGCCTCAGGTGGCCAACGGCGTGACTGGACGACCAAGCATTTTCGACGTGGCGCCCGTGGTGGAGAAGAAGCGGAAGATGACGTTGACCGAGTTCTTGGGCGCGCCGAAGGATCCCGTCATCGTGAGAGATGGGCCAAAGGGGGATCTTGTCTTTGTGGACAAGACACAATTGGAGAATGAGACAAAGGGGAAACGCGTTACCATAGAGAAGTTTCCATTCGTCAAGGGCTGATGGGAATAGGAATGCTAGAAGCGAGGCGCGGGGGGTTGGGGGGTGTGGAGGTGTTGCGTTGTTTTTCCTTGACAGCGGTATATTTTCGCATCTGAAGCGTATAGTCATGTCGGTATAAGTTGTATCAAGGAGGGTCATATCGGTATGAGTTGTATCAAGGAGGGTCATATCGGTATAAGTTGTATCAAGGAGTATCGGGGAGGGGTGAAGAAGGAACAATAGGTATGAATACTCGTAATCTCAAGGGCGATTACTAGATATGGCCCTGCGAATTCAAGGTCAAACAAACGCGGTCGCCACTGGTGAGTGCACGGCTGTGCCACAGATCAAACGGCCGTCCCCTTTTTCCCCAATGTCATGCCTCCAGACTTGGACATCGTGGCCTTAGCCCTGCTGTTTGTGGCCTTTTGCCTCGTCGTCGTCGTTGTCCTCCTCTTCTCCAAATCCATACACAGAGGAACTACAATTATGAATTCACCCCATGAAAATGGAGACCGCCATCGCCACACAGCATATACTCACATACGGACTCAGCCGTTCGCCTATGCGAGCTGATTTCCAGAAGATGCCGAGGATGCTGTATAGACGACATCACACATAACACGGCACGGTCAGTTGATTGCTTCGTGTGTTTGTAGTTGGGAGGGAGGCATAGACCACTGACCCGTCTTTGTTTCGGTCTATTATCCCCGGCACAATGGCGTGGATGTAGGTCGATGTGCAGATGAAGAGCAGGATGACGAGGAGGAGAGACTGGAAGTTGAAGATTGCGGTCTGTATTTTTGGTTTGGCTGGTAGTTAGTAGTTTGTTTTGTAAAATGAAACATAAAGGGTGGACTGACCATGATAGACAACGTTAGACCAAAAGGTATTATCTCCCACCCTGTTGCAGTTCCTTTTCTTTTTTTTTCCCTCTTGCTTTCCTTCTAGCTCGGGGTTGAATGGGTAGTTTTATTTCCAGGGTTGGTTGCTGCTGATTTGACGAACGACTGAGTTTAGATTCTGTTGAAGGTTGAAGGCTGGATTGATTTTCATGTCTGGCCAGTTTCCCCCTCGAAGGGTCTTGGCGTTTGCCTGGTGAATATGGGGCGGATATCATCTCCGCAGGGTTGACCTTAGTCTCTATATCTACATCATACTATGCGTCATCCATCTTGTGTCCCCCCAAACCAACACACACTTTTCTTCGACATTATCTATTAATTACAAAACTCTGGCCTGGGAGACTAATTAGGAGGCCGCGGCCCACCCATTCTTCCGCTTGTTCGTTTTTCATCTTCCCGTCTTCTCCTCCGACCAAAACAACAAGATGGAGCCACGGGCGCGCGCGGGGCGCCACAAGTCGTCGCTCAACTTTGGCAAAGAACTAACGGGCTTCCTCTTCGCCTACGGCGCGCCCACACACCCGGACCTCGCACTCGCGCCACAACCGGACTCGCACGCCTACTTGGCGACGCTGCCGCCCACGGCCAACACGTCGCATCGGCCGACGCCTTTCCACTCGCCGTTTCCCGAAACGCTTCGCGTGCTGGACGAGATCGTGACAGACTTTATAATCGAAACGTGTCACGAGGCAGTCGCGCACGCGACGCTTGCGCGCCGGCAGAAGCTGACGATCAACGATTTCAAATTTGTGCTGCGCAAGGATCGCATGAAGCTCGGCCGCGTGCACGAGATGTTTGTCAAGGCGAAGAAGCAGGAGAAAGAGAAGAAGCTGAACCTGATGGATTTTGGGGCCGGAGCCGGCGGTGGCGGCGGTGGTATTGGCGGCGTCGGCGGCAGGAGCGGCCTGAGGGTCGAGGAGTTGATGGACCTGGGCCAGTTGGTTGGCGAGGAGGGCACGGGCAAGGGCAAGGGCCGGGGGAAGGGCCGGAGGAAGAAGAGAAAGGCGGGTGAGCTGGAGGAGTCGTCGCAGCAGCAGCAGCAGCAGCAGCAAGATCTCGATAATGGTGGTGGTGGTGTGGGGGCGGTGGATGATGATGATGATGATGACGATGACGACAACGGTGATGGCCAAGATGGCGATGATGCCGGGGACGGCGATGACGGCAGCAGTGAACTCAGAGACAGGAGCAGGAGCAAGAGTGTGAAGAGAGCGAGGAGCGATGTGGGCTGAGCGGCCAAGCTCAATCTCATACACTCACACCAACTCCCGCACCAGGAGACCAGACGAGGCAGAGCATCCAAAGCCTGCTATAGATGTATGAATGAGTCATGTCTTGTGTATAGCATCCTTGTATAGCATCTCATATGTCACATCATCTGTCCTTCTATAGCCATGTCCCTGGTGTCAATGGCCCAGAGTACATGTCGCAAATCGACCAAGCCGTTATTCTACGCATCCAAATTGAGCCTCTCAAGCAGGGCATCGATCTTACCCAGCAAAAGTTGGTAATTGAAGGCGTCGGCAGCAAATTCGTCACCTGCCTCCTCACCATCCAGCGTGCGCACCACCCCTTGGAGCATGAGCTCGGGTGTGGCAGTGGTGGTGGCGGTGGCGGTGGCGGTTGTCTTCATGTTGGAAGGAGTCGACACATCTACGCCTTCGTCTTCCCCAGGCCAGTGCCGATGTTGTGGCTTGTCGGCCGTGCCCGCCACGCTCTCGCGGTCGCCTTGCTGCTGCGCTTCGGCAAGCCCTCTTTCCTCGTCTTCGTCCAGCAGCCCGACATCCTCAAATCGAAGGCGGAAGCGCTCGCTGAGATAGAAGCGGATGTCATCGACCAACTCGATGCTGTCTGTTTCCTGTCTGGCGCTGATCCGACCGGCACTTTCTTCGATCAGCTCGGCAAATTCCGGGTCGTCTATGTACTGTTCAAGGCGGTAGGCCATGTACCGTGCAGCAAACTCCTCCAAGCGTTGGGTGCGGGTCAGCCAGGCCGCTCGCAAGACGGCATAGATGTCCAAGACTTCGTCCTGGCGGCCATCTTCTGTCGCCATCGTCGTTGCTGTGCCGTTTGCCAGAGTGGAAATGATGACGGCCGCTTTGGCCTTGACCTTTTCCAGGAAGAGCATGTCTGCTGCAAACAGCACGTCCACGGCCACGTCCAGACCGAACTCGGCCTTTTCCGTGTACAAGAAGGTGAGGATGATCTCAAGCACGGCCGGAGAGCAATCGATTGACACGACCTGGAGATGTGACATCTCCTGCGCTTCTCGGAATTGCGAGTCGAGCATAGCCATAAAGTATTCAGAGCGGACTAGCATTGCTTTGTGACACGGGTAGACCTTTGACTTGCGACTTGATCTCGTTCGCGACGGCGGCGATCTTGACTCGACCGAGGCGGCCAAGGGAATGCCAAGCACATTCGAAGCGCTCTCTTTCGCTTCTCGCCCGTCGAGCGCGGCGGTCTCTTGCTCAGCGGTGTCGTCATCGTCGTCGTCATCGTCATCGTCGTCGTCGTCGTCGTCGTCGTCATAGTCGGCGCGTAGCAGTATATCGGCATAGATGGCATTGCTTCGGTCCCATTTGATCCTGTCGGCCTTGTCGGTCTCGAGTTCGATGGCGTGCTTCAAGACGTTGGCCAAGAACCAGGCCTCCAGCTGGTCGCGGCCTCTCTCGACCTCGTCCTGTCGCCTTTGTCTGGCCAGCCTTCGGTCGCCGCTCTCGAGGAGGAGATGTGACAGATTTTGGATCTCCAGATGCCTGCTGATTCGGTCAAGACCAGCAAGCACTTCCGAGTCGCTAAATCCCGTTCCCGGGCCTCCGCCGACTTCTCTGGGCAGCTCGCCAAGATAGAGGTGCTTCAAGGCAATCTCAAATGATTGCGGCGGAATGGTCAGTGGTAGTTTCCATGAGGCCGTGTCCGGAGCAGCCGAGAGCTTGCGCTGAAAGTACGGAGACCGGGCGGCTAAAATGAACTTGTGCACACGGAAGATGGCACCAGCCGCGCCGACAGACAGGTCGGCAGTCTTGGGCTGATCTCTGCTCAGGAGACTGGTCAGGTGAGCAGCCAAGGGCTGGAGCGGATCGGTCGACTTGGAGTAGTCGTAGGACAGCAGCAGGTTTCGAATCCTATCATTCAACGCATTGTACAGACACCGCTCGCCCTGGAAGGTATCTCGCTCGCAAAGTGCTCCAGACTCTAGCAGCAGGTGCACTGTGTCGTAGTTGCCACACAGGCTCGCCAGAATCAAGGGCGTGTAGTCAAACTCGTCTTTCGCATTGATGTTGACGCCTTCTTGGATCTTCTCCTGGCAGGTCTTGAGATCACCGCGCCGACAGGCCTCGCACAAGACACGGAATGAGTGTGTGAGGTCGAGCGGGTTGTCCTCTTTCAGGACGCCTTCCTCGATCAGTTTCTTCTCATCGTACAGGCTTCTTTCGAGTTGATCCTTCCGCAGAAGCGCGTCCGCGCTCATACTCTATCCAAGACCGGCGCACACCAACACAGTCGCTGTCTTTCAACACAGTCGCTGTCTTTCAACACAGTCGCTGTCTTTCAACACAGTCACTGACTTCGAACACACTCGCTGTCTTTCAACACACTCACTCTCTTCCAACACAGTCGCTGTCTTCCAACACAGTCGCTGTCTTCCAACACAGTCGCTGTCTTCCAACACACTCACCGTCTTCCAACACACTCACTGTCTTCCAAAACACTCACTGTCTTCCAAAACACTCACTGTCTTGGGTTGCCGATCCCTCTCTATCTTGGGCTGCCGGCAAAGGCAAGGGTTGGAGTAACAACACGGGCAAGTCTCACTAGACAAGTAGAAAGGAGAAGAGGAGATCTCGGCTGAGGGGGCGTTGGCTGAGAGAGCGGAAGAGGCCAGTCGCCGCTTCCCTCTGTGGGATGACTAGCCTTTCTCATGGCGCCATCCGTCTCCGACGGCAGTGACGACTGAGTAGGACGCAGATGCACTAGTCCCAAAGAGGCAGCAGCCGCGCCCACTGATCGGCGATTATTAGCGCACAGGAAATATGAAATTTGGAAAGTGCCGTCCACGGAGTATTGGAAGGCACACCGGCCTGAGGGGCTTCGACACCACGACGCCCACACCTTTCGGCACCACGACGCCCACACCTGTCGGCACCACGGCGCCCACACCTTTCGACACCACAACCATCATACCTTCCGGCAAGGACGGCCCTTCATCAGCCCTGCCGTCACCATCCATCACCACGATGGCGGCCGACACCAACGGCTACCTGCACCTCACCCGCCCCATCACCGCCGCCACCGCGTCGTCGGCTGGCCCGCTTGCCGCGCCCTTCACTGTCTCCATCCAGCCGGCCGCGCTCTTCTCCATCCTCGACCACTCGCAGCGCCGGCCGTCCGACCAAGAACGGGTCATTGGCACTCTGCTGGGCACACGCAGCGACGATTCCTCCTCGGACGCCACCGTCACCATCCACTCGGCCTTTGCTGTCGGCCACACGCTCAACTCACAAGATGAATTGGAAGTCGACATTGAGTACCAAAAGGCCATGCTGGCTCTGCACCTACGCAGCAACCCCAAGGAGATCCTCGTTGGCTGGTACGCGACCGACAGCACGCTCGACGTCTACTCGGCCCTGATCCAGAACCATTACTCGTCTCCACAAGACGGCACGTACCCCCACGCAGCCGTGCACCTCTCTGTTGGCTGCAAGCCCGGCCAAGACATCGAGATCCACGCGTACATCTCGTCTCCCGTCGGAGTGACGCCGGAACGGGCGGCCGACTCGGCCGCCTTCATTCCTGTGCCGTGGTCGATCAACTACAGCGACAGCGACCTGGCCGCGCTGTCCAGCATCTCTGCCGCCAGGGAGGTCGAGAGCCGGACGACGACGATCCTGACCGAGATTGAACAGCTAGAGAAGTCGCTCGAAGACACGCTGTCGCTGCTCAACCGCGTCAGCGTCTACGTCGAGAGTATTCTCGATGAAGAGATTGAGAACCCGTCGACCGCGCTGGGCCAGTACCTGCTCAACACGCTTGCACTCGCGCCCAAAGTCGACCCGGCCGAGATCGAGAAGGACTTCAACAACCACGTCCAGGACGTGCTCACTGTCTCCTATCTCGCCAACACCATCCGCACACAGATGGACCTGTCCAACCGTCTGGCCTTGGCACAGCTCACCATTGGCGGTGGCTCAGAGGGAGCCGCTGGAGCCGCTGGAGCGGCCGGTGCCGCTGGCGGCGGGGCAGCAAGCGAGCAGAAAGGCAACCGGGATCGTGACGGCCAGAGAGGCGGAGGCGGCGGCGGGGCCAGACAGCAGCAAGCCCAGGGCCAGGGCCAGGGCCGTGGCCGTGGCGAGAGTGTCAGCACCGGCGTCTAAGGGAGTAGGGCAGCTGTCAGGGGTAGACAGATGCGTCGGAATTGTAGACAGGCCAGACATGATTTGGATGAATAAAATCAAATCTGCTCAACCAGAGCAGTGGCAATTTCCCGGCATAGCAATCTACAGCCATGTATCCATGTACTGTGACCAACATCCACGTACTGTGACAACATCCATGTACTGTGACAACATCCACGTACTGTGACAACATCCACGAACTGCGACAACATCCATGGACTGTGACAACATCCATGAACTGTGATAACATCCATGAACTGCGACAACATCCATGAACTGAGACAATATCCATGTACCGTGACAACATCCATCCGTTACGGATACGAGCAAGCAGGCAGGCGCGTCGATCACGTCGATCTTGGACCTCGTAAGCGACAACTTTACGTACCCCCCAGTATGCATAGCAATCTACCGCCATGTACTGCGACAATAGGCAGGCGCGTCGATCAAGTTGACCATGCCGGTCTTGTACCGCGTAAGCGACAACTTTACTGTACCTGTCCCTGTCCTCGTACCTCTACCCGTCCCTGTACCTGTCCCTCTACCCGTCCCTGTACCTGTCCCTCTGCCCGTCCCTGTACCTGCACCTACCGCGGAGCCAAGTTGGTAGATAAGCCCGTAGATGAAGGAAGAGAATGGAAGAAATGGCAACCTGTACGTCTGTCCGTGTCTTGTCTGTCTGTGTCTTGTCTGTCGCTCGCTTGCCCGGACCTGACTAAGCCGCACCTAACAGAGACGTCAATTTCAAAGCTTTTCCTTGGTCGTGTCCGAATATTCTGATTGGCTCCCAGCGTTATCCCTTCCTACACAACTGCCTGTCTTCAGAGCAAGAGGAGAAAAAAAAACCCTTCCTCTGACTCGTCTCCTCTACGCAGCCAGCCGCCTATGAAGCCATGTAGTGCAGCCGCCTATGAAGCCATGTAGTGCAGCCACACAAGAAGCCATGTGGTGCAGCCGTCTAAGAAGCCATGTAGGTGCTGCTATCGACACCCTCTTTCGGATACTCGGGCACCTTGGCATCGAATCGCTTCTCAATCGCCTCCAGCACCGTTTCATCGTCCGGGCTTGACACAAACGAGATGCTCAAGCCCTTGGTGCCAAATCGACCAGCACGCCCCACGCGGTGCAGGTACGAGTCGGCGTCGGCCGGCAAGTCGTAGTTGATGGCCAGGTTGATGCGCTCAATGTCGATGCCGCGCCCAAAGACGTCGGTGGCAACGCAGATGCGCTTGTTGAACTCCTTGAATTCCTTGTAGCGCTTGATCCTGCCCAGAGCGCGTTAGTGCATGCACAAACATGAATGAGGAGCCGAGGGTGGCCGCCGCCGCCGCCGCTGCCGCCGCACGTACCGTTCTTCCTGACTGACACCCGAGTGCACGGCAATGGAGGGGAAGTTGCACTCGCGCAGCAGCTTGTCAAGCTCAGTGGCCCGAAGGGTGCTCTTGACAAAGATGATGACCTGGTTGAACTCGAGGCTGTCGAGCAGGTCGTTGAGCTTGCGGTTCTTCTCCGACTCATCCAGCTTGATGCAGTACTGCTGCAGACCGTGCAGCGTGAGCTTGGCTTCATCGTCGACGTACACCTCGAGAGGATTGCGCATGAACTTCTTGCAGATGGGCCGCACGGTCTGAGAAAGCGTGGCGCTGAACATCATCACCTGCTTCTCCGTCGGCGTCTGGCGGAAGATTTCTTGCACGTCGCGTCGCATGTCTGCACCTTTGTCAGCCCACCCACGCGCTTGGCTGCCTGCCGTGGGGCGCGGCTACTCACCGACTTGATCGAGCATCTTGTCGCACTCGTCGAGAACAAAGGCCTTGACGAAGCGCAGCGACAGGTGCCCGTCCCGCACCAGTGCGTTCAGCCGGCCCGGAGTGGCCACGATGATGTTTGGCGTAGTGTCCTTGTTCTTGATCTTGGCAATGTCGTTCTGTACCGGCGTACCGCCGTAGAAGACCTCGACCTTGACCTCGGGCAGGTACTTGCTGAAACGCGCATATTCGTTTCTGATCTGGAAGGCCAGCTCACGCGTGTGGCACATGACAATGACCGAAACCTCGCCTGGCACGGCCTCAAGCTGGTGAAGGGTCGTGAGCACGAACACGGCCGTCTTTCCGAGACCAGACTTGGCCTGGCACAGGATGTCGACACCGAGGAGAGCCTGGGGGATGCAAGTTTGTTGGACTGTAAGCAGCGCACAGGTTAGACTCGGGTTCGCAAGAGAAGAAAGGACGACGAAGCGCATCGCGGGCGGGCGGGGCATTGGTCCGTCCATCTCCTCGTTCAAGAATCACAATGCATGTTCATTTCCGCTGCAAAGGCCAGCAGCACACCTCAGCCTATGGGCCTCGCCAGGCGCCTCGTCTCTCAGTGCGACATCTGCTCAGCATTCGATTGCTACACCGAAGACTGAGCGACTCGATTTTTTTGTTTTTTTTTTTTTGTTTTTTTTGGGGGGGGCACGGCAATAGCATTTCCAGCACATTCCGTCCACGCCCAACGCCCAACGCCAAGTGAATGGGTCAGGCGAGGCTCCGACTTTGAGAGTGGCTCAACACCAAGCGAATGGGTCAGGCGAGGCTCTGATTTTTTGAGAGTGGCTCATCTCCGCGAGCGAGCGCGCGGACACGGCTGACAGCCGTGGGACAGCAGCACGGTGGAAGCCACGAAGCTCCCCAGTTCCTCGTGTGAATGCGTCGGTCTCGCATGGTCTCTCTTTGGCTTCCGCTGCCGCAGCAGCAGCAGCAGCAGCAGCAGCAGCGCCATCACTGCGCCATCACTGCTGCGCAGCAGGTCGAGACTGCTGCCGCGTGCGCCTTGCTTCTTTTTTTTGCTTGCGACCTTGCCTCTTTTTTTTTGCTTGTGACCTTGCCTCTGGAGATGGATGAACTGCTTCTTTCTTGTGACCTTGCCTCTGGAGATGGACGGACTGCCTTTTTTCCCACTGCGCATAGAGGGGTGTTTTGACAAAGCTTGCAGGAATGATTATGGATGACTAACCCTCCGAAGGATGCTCGAAACCGCAGTCGGTGATGGCTCGAAGAAGTTCTCCCTTGAGAAGGAAGTCTCTGAAGCCGGTCGAGTGAATGCCGGCATATGAGCCCTTGGCCTTGTCGGCGCCACGGCCGCTGACGGTCAGGTCACCTTTCTTGGCTGCGCCATTGGTTGCTGCACTGGCCGCCGCGGGCGCCTCAGTGGTCTGGAGCTCTTCATCGGAGTAGTCGATGAGATCTTCTTCGGCCGACATGGTGGTCGAGATGAAGCGTGCTTGTGTTAGATGACGAGGCGAGAAGGCTGACAGGGGGCTGAAACGGCGTCAGGGTGGTCGGGTACAATGCCAGGCAAGCAAGGCGCAGCTCGACCGTCGTTGGCCCAAGGAAGCGGCAACGACGGAGAAAAAGGGTTGAAGAGCGGTGAGAGAGAGAAAAACGGACGAGAATGAGGACGGGCTGATGGATACAGTCGACTGTTGGGGGATGGCAAAGTGACAGCGGCGGTGACGGACAGACGGCCAGGCACCGACCGTCCTTATTAAAAGGCGGGCGGTCGACAAGGCAAACGAAGAAGGCGCTAGTCCCTATGCATCTTAGCGCACGTCTTGGCATCAACAGGTGTCGAGCAGTTTTTCAGCCACAACGCGCTTGGAGCCACTTTCTGATGGCCGATGGCCAAAAGGACGAGCAGATGAGCGAGATCTGATGATTGAAGTGATTTATTGATCATCAGCTATCAGCCTACGGATGAGCAGATAGAACAGGCTGCTGCCAAGCCTATCTGCTCTAGTCGCTCTTTCCTCCGTGTCACACTTGGACGCCCTTGGACGCCCTTGGACGCCCTTGGACGCAACGCTGCCAGTCTCGGGCTCCAGGCTTGGTGTTTGCAGCGGGCGCAATGAAGCTGCGGCCTTGCACGGCGGCACCACAACATGGGCAAATCCAAGGCTGCCAAGGCTGCCAAGGCTGGTGAGAGCGTGCCGCATCGCCACTTGCACTCAAGGGTTTCCTTTCTACACCAAGCAGCTACATATCTCGCAACCAGCGTCGACTCTAGGGCTGGGGGTAAAGCCAGTGTCAGCGACGCACGACATGGCCAGAGAGATGCTTCTGACTTGGACGAGCGCGGGGGGAAGCAGGCTTGTCGCGCTCAAAGCCGGCATCTGATCAGCCAGCTCCGGGGGGTGTCAAAGAAGGCCCAGATTCGTCTTGCTCCAGACGTGAAGCGTGTGTTGTGCAAGCGTTGTGACTCTCTGCTCCTGCCCGGACACGGCTGTGTGTCCGAGATTGAGAATGCAAGCTTGGACAGGCGGAAGCCGTGGGCGGATGTGCTCTGCATCAAGTGCACGGCTTGTGGAACAGTGAAACGCTTTCCGGCAGGGCGGCCGAGGGCGGCCAAGGCACGCATGGAGAGGAAGCGCGACAAGGCTGGCCAGTTGAAGGAGGTACAGAAACACAACAAGGGCCAAGCGAGGCTAGTAGCCGCGGGTAAGAGAGGCGTGGCCAAGAAGGGATGAAAGCTGATGCCTCGTTGTGAGCTCAACATCCCATAACAGCTGATGATGACATTGAAGATATCGGGCCAAAAGTCTTCTCTTTCCCCCCCCCCACGCGCTCTCTCCAAAAGTGGAATGTCAAATACATCAAATTGCTCGTGCTCTTTGCTCGTGCTCTCCGCCAACGCCGAGGTCGAAAGCTCACCCGCCGCCCCCCCTTTGGGCCTTCTGGGCCAAGCCAAGCCAAGCCAAGCCAAGCCAAGCCAAACCAGACACTCGCTGCAAATGCCTAGTCATACAATCATACAGTAAGAATCACTATCATATTACGGAAAGGTGCCGTGAGGCTTGCCGTCTTTGTATTCGCCGCCCTCGTTTCCCCGTCTCCTTGTTGTTGCCGTTGTAGAACATGGAGTTGAAGCGCCTGTGCGCCGTGTTGTTGTCGTGTTGTCGTGTTGTCGTGCTGTTGTGTTGTTGTGTTGTCGTGTTGTCGTGTTGTCGTGTTGTCGTGCTGTTATGTTGTCGTGTTGATGTGTTGATGTGTTGTCGTGTTGACGTGTTGTCGTGCTGTCATGTTGCCGTCTTGCCGTCGTCCCCTCTCATCGTCGCCTCGCCCGTGCTGCGAGACGGGCTGCCTTCTCCGGTGCGCTTCATCTCGGGCTAGCGGTGTCGATCGCGTGGCCGGTAAGCCAATTCTGTGAGCCGGACACTGGAGCTTCTGTCACCGCCGCGGGTGTCGCCATGGCGTGAATCGCCGTGGCGAGCGGCCGAGCTCCTCTCTACTCGTTCGTGCGTCTCGTCGACGCGCTGCCTTAGCTTCCTGACAACTTCCCTGATCCTGGTTATCTTCTTGTATTCGCCTTCGAGATCATCGAGGTTCTTGAGCAATGCTCGCATTCGCTCAATGGCCCTGTCGGCCTCGGCCTCGGTTCGTCGGTGCCGCTCGCTCCTCACGCTGGTGGCCTGTTCGATGACGTCTTCGAGCTAGAGCAGCAGCACAGGTAAGCCAGGTTCGCAAGGTCAGCCGCCAGAGCAGCAGCACAGGTGAGCCAGGTTCGCAAGATCAGCCGCCAGGGCTGGACGACGGGGGGGAGGAGGAGGAGGAGGAGGATGGGGAGACTGACCTCGTTAATGCGGCTTTGGATCGCGGCCATGACATTGTCCAGATGGGCCTGCAGCGCCCTCAGGTGCTGGGGGTCCAGCAGGATTCGGTTGCCCGGCTGGCTGCTAGCTGCACTGGCCGCCCGCGACGAGGGTTGCGAGTGGCGGGACGTGCCTCGTTCCCGCTCAGCCGGCCGGCTGTCCTGGTGGCTGCGCTGGGCCATGACCTGCTGTTGCTGGCGGAGGAGATCCAGCTCGCCCTGTGTCAATCCTAATTGGGTATCCCGGATTGATTGGACCGAGTGAGTCGCGGACATGGACGGGCGGTGCCGAGGCGGGACTGTTGGGCATGTATTATGGGTTCTTGATGAGCGCTGTTACCGTCGCTCGTCGTTGGCAGAATGGACATAGTCTTCCCGCACGCCGATACTAGGACCGGTTGGGGGCTCAGGAGCAGCGCACGAGCAGCGGGACAGCGACACAGCTGTGTGATGTGGCCGAGTCGATGAGGATGGTCATATTCGGCCGACCTATGATTGGGAGCGGACACGCTGGTGGCCGGCAACGGCGTCTGGCGAAGCGCTGGCCGTGTTTCTCTTTTCAAACAGCGATCGCCGCCAGGAAATCAGGCCCACGACACACGGCGGTACGAGCGGCGGGTAGACGGCGGGTAGGCGGCGGGTAGGCGGCGGGTAGGCGGCGTGGGCGCGGGACAGAGGCCGACAGAGGCGCCAAACACACTCACACACTCACACACACACACACTCACTCACTCACTCACTCACTCACGCACGCACGCACGCACGCACCCACACGCACACACACACACGAGGGATGACGAGGCCGGCGCGGAAGCGGCTGCTGAGCGGAAGGGGAACAAGATCAGGTCGCCTGCCCACACGTGTGGTTGATGGCGTTCATCGCATGCGGCGAGAATGGGCGAAGAAGCCAGTTGCACGGCCGTCGAGCGCGGAGGGACCAGGAATGACGCTGCTGCTGGAGGGGCTGCCTCCAAGCCCTCTGCTTTTTTTTCGCCCCCTTGGGCCGCCCTGGGTGCCTCAGGTTGCGAAGGTGGGGTGTGTGGGTGGGCGCGGCAACAGACGGGCTGCGGGCATGGGCCCCCCCCTCCCCCTCCCGACCGCGCCTAATGATCAGTTAAAAAACTGCCCTAATTAGGGAGCACATGATTTATAACTCAACTGGCGCAGGCCCACCCCGCCCGCTCCCAGGGGCGGGACCCGGGGGCGTCTCCCTCTCTGGGCTGCGCCCACAAAGCTGGTCGGGCACGCGCCCAGCGACAACCATACGCGGTCCGATCAGCACCCGAGCAATTTGAATTTCACACCTAACTCAGAGGCCCTGCAGGCGCTTCCTCTCGAGGCCGCAGGCCCAGCTGCAGGGTTGCTTCACACCCTTGGGTCTCCCCACCGCAACAGCATCCAGCCCTTGGGATCTGACTGGAGACATGCGAGCACATGGGCATCCAGTTGACACCACTGTCATGCCGCAAGCCTGTCACTGACTGCAGACATACGAGCACATCGGCCGGCATACAGTCGACACCACAGTCATGCTGCAAGCCTGTCACTGACTGATCCGACCGGTCCCGCCGGGCTAATGGCCTTAGCGCAGCTTATCGCCACCCCCGATTTGGCTCTTGGCTGCCCCATCACCCCAGACCGGTGAGAGGCAGCGCGGTGATTGGCACACTAAGCTAGCCGGCATGAGGCACAAAACAATGAATTCTCAAGTCATCGTCGCCCGTTCGTGTGGGTTGGTGTGCGTGCTTCGTGCTTCGCGCTTCGTGCTTTCGTCCTTTTGTGGCTTTGTAGCAGTATTTGGCTGGGCCAAGGTGCTCCTTAGGCGCTCTCGTTAATTGGTTGGGCGCCGAGTGCGCCCTATTCGTGCGTGAACCACCCACCACCCTGTAAATTCTCCGGGATCCTCCAGGTCGGCCGATGGTCGACACACACACACACACACACACACACACACACACACACACACACACACACACACACCAAGCGGCAGGGGATAATTAGACACGATGCGATGACTCAATCGATGATCGATAGCCGATGACCCATGACGGCTGACCGATGATCGATGATCGATGATCGATGATACTTTGGTAATGAATGAATACTACGGGCCCCAACTGCGTTGATGCACCTACCGTAGTGCTGTAGTTAGCGGCGACTTCATCCATCGAGGTGTGGGAGAGCAGTGCAGTAGCAACCACCAGCCCACTTCATCCACGCCTCGCCCTCTCGACAGCCCATAAAGCCTTTTCTCTCGTCTTCCAGCCCATTCACCATGGCCAAAGACAAAGACCGCGCTCTCAACCCGGCGGCGGCCCACCGCAAGGCCGAAAAGGCACGCGCCCTGAAAAAATCCAGAGCCCAGGTGCAGACTCAACGCAACGAGAAGCTCGCGCGGCGCAACCCCGAACGCATCCAGCGGCAGATCGACGAGCTGAAGCAGCTCGAGGCCGCCGGCGACATCAAGCAGCGTGAACGGGACATCCTCGCCGAACTCGAGCGCGACTTGAAGGCAGTGCAGCGCGCAAAGGAGGCATTGGGCCAGAAAGCCGTGCTGCCGGACTCGTCCAACAGCACCCGCACAAATCATGTCCTGGGCAAAAGAGCACGCAACGGAGACCGCCCACAGCAGCGACGAGGCCAACGAGCCGATTCAGGCTCCGATACCGACGAGTCCGTGCGACGGATCCCCATGCCAGAAGACACTCCCCCACCCATACCTCGCGAGCACCGACGCTATTTCCACAATCACAATAATAAGAACAATGACGCTGGCAACGCCCAACCCGGCGACAGGCCAGATACACGTCTACAGTCGCCGCTCAAACCGGTGCAGCAACAGACGACCTACTCCGCAAGTCCCCAACTACGGGACCTCAAGAAAGAAGCCATCAGCAAGTTCGTGCCCAGCGTAGTGCGGAAGAAACTCGATGCCGCCAAGGGCCGGACTGTTGGTGAAGCCCTGTTAGAGCCCGAAGAGGCTGATCGCCTGGAGGCACAGGGGTATTTTGGCAGCCGCAAAGAGAAGGAGAACGACGGCAGTAGCAATAGAGTCGACGCTGTCGATGACGACGACGACAATAACAACAACAGCGAGTCGCAAAGACTGGCAGAGGAAGAGGCACGCTTTGAGCGCGAAATGGCCATGGTTGATGCGAGTGGTGACAACAACACCGAACAACAACAACAACAACAACAGCAGCAGCAGCAGCAGCAGCAGCAGCAAGAAGAGTCAGTAAAAGAGAAAAGTAAAAGCTACCACCACCAGCAAGCAGGACACAATCACAGACACGTTCACATCGAGGAGGTAGAAGAAGACCAAGACTGTTAATACAGTAGTAGATAGTATTTTGATGGTTGAGCAAGCTATCAGGCAATAATAGGATTGCCCACGCTATCGAATCCAAACAGCTAGTCTGGACCAGGGCCAATCAATCAATGATCGCCTGTCTGCGACAAATACAACGATTCGGTAGCTCAAGGGAAAGCACGCAAGCACGCAGGCACGCAGGCACGCAGGCAAGCAAGTAAGCAAGCTGGCAAGTAAAAGCATCATTGCACTGATATCCAACTGGGGCGGCTTTCTAGCAGGGTGCAGCAAGCAGTACCAAGCAGCACCAAGCAGCACCAAGCAGCACCAAGCAGCACCAAGCAGCACCAAGCAGCACCAAGCAGCACCAAGCAGTACCAAGCAGCAGCAAGCAGTACCAAGCAGCAGCGGGCAGCAGCAAGCGGCAGCAAGTAAGCTGTGTCCAGGATTTTTCTAATTCATCCAACCCCAATCCTTTTTTTGCATCAACATCATGGACGTCACATGTATCAAAGAACCCCTTTCCAAAAAACATGAAAATAGCAGCATCAATCCATCCACCATCTTGCAAGTCTCCCCCTCTGCTAAACCCACCACACAAGCTCCACACTGCAGCGGCAGCAGTTCACCGCTTCCTGCCTCCCCGACACTCTTTACCGAATTCCTCGAGGCAGGCTCCTGACGTCCCTCTTCAGAAACGGACTTGGCATGTTATCGCCTTCCATATCCGGATCCCACACCGGCACTGGCGGCAGATCGCGATCCAAGTCCAACGTTCTGCCCCTCGAAGGGAACCCAGAATGCACATTCAACGCATACAGGTCGCTACTGATTGGCCGTCCGCCAGCGCGAGTTTGAGCCAGCTCCACCAGCGTGCGACCGCCGATCGTGGTTCCGAGGCTGCCAGCTCCCTCTTTGGCCGAGGCCAGCTTACTCTTCAGCTTGCTACTTGTCGTCGCACGGCGGAGCGGCGAGGTGCTGCATCCTGCTGCACCTGCTGTTGCACTCGCCGCTGCAGCCATGTTGGCCGAGCTGCTTTCATGGATCGCAACCTCGTTTCGGCTGGGGATCTTGCTAATTCTTTTGCCCGGGCTCGGAGGTCGGATCGTCGTTGGTATGCTGCTGCTTGTGGCAGCCGCCGCCGCCGCCGCCATGCTCGCTTTGACGGCTTCAGCCTTCGCGCTTGCCGTGTTCGAAGTCGGGAAAAGAGTCGGCTTGGTAGTCAGCTTCTGCATCGTCGCCGTCGTATTCTGTCTCTTCAGGCCAACACGAAGCTTTGACTTGAGCCCCATTGGCTGCTTGAACGGGTCCGTGTCGCTGCTGACCATGGCCCTCTTTCGCGTGGGACTGGGCAACTCGGGTATGCCATCATCGTCCGAGTCCTCCTCGGGCATGACATTCTCTTCGTCCGAGTCGTACGCCTGCGTAGGCTCCCACCTGGCCCTCTTGATTGCCGCTTCTGTGAAAATGTTCTTCACGCCCGCTGCTGTCATCGTGCCATTCGCCGTCGCCTGAGCTGCTGCATTCCGACGCGGTGACAAGGCAAGTCCGGAAATGGACATGGGCGACGGTTCTGACATCTGTACGTCGGCTGGTGAGTCCAAGGCTGTCTTGGATCGCGCGAACGGTGTTTTGGTCTTCTTCGGCCGAATCTCCGTCGCCGTCGATTCCGGTGGCGAATGCAGCGACATCTCCGACAGCTCCGTCAGGTCGGTCGTGGATGGGAATTCGTCTTCGCCCATCGTGTTGATAGACGATGAGTGAGCGTTTGAATGTTCTCGGCGCTGTGGAGCTGGGTTTGCCAATGTCTCCTTCAAAGCAGCTCGGCTGTGCTTCGACACCGTCTCATTCACCCGTTGTTCGACCTCCTTCTCGAACCTCGATCGTAGATGTTCCAGCTCCGCCTGGACCTGACGATCAATTTCGAGGCGGGCCTTGACTTCCCATTCGCGCCTCAGCCGCTCTTCAATCGACCTTCTCATGGCGGCTTGGTCAGCCTCCATGGCTGACAGCCTCTCTTCTGCTTCCCTGAGTTTCACCTCTGCCTGTTCTTCGCGGGATTTCAGAGTCTTGCCGATGGCCACCATTTCTTGCTGCTTCCGCGCAAGCCAGAGGTATGGTACGCTCAGCAACGAAGCCGTGTCCGGCCTGTGCTGCGGGTTGACTTTCAAGCAGCTTGAGATCACATTGGCCAGATCTTTGGAGTAAATCGACGGAATGGGCTTGAATTCGCCTTTTCGAATTTTTTGGATGAGCTGAAGGTGGGAATTCGCATTGAAGGGCGGTTCGTGAGTGACAAGTTCGTACATAATGCATCCCACCGACCAGACATCGGACAACAGCGTGTACTTTTCCGCCGCGCAGATTTCTGGAGACATGTAGAAGGGAGTGCCGACATACGTCGATGCAAAGTCGTGCGACTGCATCAGCTTCGAGAGACCAAAGTCTCCCAGTTTGACCGATTGATCATCTCCAAGGAAGATGTTCTCGGGTTTGAGCTGAGTGCGTTAGCGTACTCTCAACTCCCACGCAACCTCGCCATACTCACATCACGATGCAGAATCATCACGCATTCCTTGCCCTTGAGAGTAGCCCGAGTGTCCTTCTGTCGAGCAAAGTCGGTACCCGGTTCGGGCGGGTCGACGCCGTAGTGGCAGCGGTACAGAGCTACGACGAGCTGACTCAATATCCTCCATACAAACTCCTCCTTGGCATACTCTCTCTTCTTCTTCAGAGCCTTGATGATTGTGCCCAGGTCGCCTCCGCCACAATACTCCATGTACAGGTATAGCTCCTGTGACTGTTTGAGGTGTTCTCGGTGGAAGTATTCGACAATGTGCGGGTTCTTCAGTGTTGATAGGATCGAAAACTCGGCGTGCAGCTGATCTCGCTCCTTCTGGGACATCTTCAAATAATTGATCTCTTTGCGGCACAGAATCTAGTTTGTGTCAGTGCTGGGTCGACAGGGTGGGCGCCGGTGGAGGCAGGATATGGGCATACAAATCCGTCAGCCTTCCGCCGCACCTTTCGGATGAGACCAAATGCCCCTCGGCCTGGCAATGCGTTAGCCACACCGTATGTGCTATGTAGCTGAGAATGTCCCGTCCATACCAATTACTTCCTGCAGCTCATACTTATCGTGGTCAGATGGCGCCGAGGCCATGGTGGACACAATCGCTGGCTGACCTGTTTGTTAGATGTTGTTGAAAAATGTTGCTGCTTCTTATGCCATCTGTCTTGGTATGCAAGCACAGTGTAGTGGTTGAACAATGGATTTGAGTAGTGGGCCGAACGACCAATTGACGTGATGGGATGTGTTGATGGGGCCGTTGCGGCGCAACCACAAGCGACACCCGGCACCAATCCCCATAACGTAGCCCGACAACCGCATCGACCTGAGTTACTAAGCAACTTTATGCCAAATTTCAATCATTCGATGCTCGCGGTTCAAAGACAGGACAAGGACAGTCCATAACCCAAGTGGATTTGGCCTGCGTGAGGCCGCACCTTCCCGTGGTGCAGGCTGTGAGTATCTTTCCGGGGGCGATTCCTCGAGGGCGAAATCAAGACGACATCTCCTAACTGCGACAATTCTTATCGCACAAGGCACTATCCGAATAACCCTTTCGAACCTTTTGAATATTGTTTAAGACTAAAGGGGGGAAATCCTGATATACCTGGGTGTAGTTCTTGATATGGTATCTTAAAAGTGATAGCGCAAAAGACCCTCCCTTGTATAGCTTGTATGGATCTTAAGTATTAGGCATATTACTGATAAGTTGTCAGATTTCCCCTATTAGCGCTATTGAGCATACAATATGCTAGTAGCAATAATTGGAGGAATTTCTACACGCGAAGAGGCCGATTCATGAGGACAGAACTAGGAATAGTTAGATGGTTGTCTGTTACGGATGTTTATCTCGTGACACATATATAATCCTGCGTGAGTCCGGCAAGATAGCCTGTCTTTGGGGTATTGGGTTTCCCACACCACTGGCGTTCCGGGTGCTGACATTGTCTGCCTGCGCGAAAGCGAGAACATTAGACAGAAAATTGAACACACACACACTCACACACACACACACACACACTCTCTCTCTCTTCCTCACACACTCACACACATCCACACACACCCAAGTGGCTTTGCACTCAGACTGCTGCTGCTATCGCTGAACACGAATAATGACACTCTATGACCGGAGAATAGCGACATCGTTAAAACACACAGAAAGTGACGCGTTCCTGCAGAGTGTCGTGGCCCTTGAAGAGCTGGTTTGCACTTTCCCGAGCTGGAAAGAGCTTGAAGAACGACGCCCCCAACCGGCTAATCGGATGGAAAACAATTGGCTCATACAATAATTACAATAGATCCTTCGGATTGCACCAGTCGGTAAGCATGGACTGCACCAGAACGCACCATTGTAGGGCTGGTGCAGTCTGGCCGAAATGGGAGCAATTTAGCACTCTTGCATAACTTGGCCGTACTCTAGGCTAGCCGGCACTAGAGAGTATTTTCTTCTTTCCTGCTTTCTTCGCTCATCTCCGTCAGTCCGTGGCATCGTTGCTCTGGCTCGAACATGCCATCTCCCACAAGAACTCGCCTTCAATTATCAGGGAATGAAGAAGTCAAAAAGAGGGGGGGGAATTAAAAATGAACGGTGTCCGTTCCGTTTGCGTCAAGAAGCAAGCACCAGTAAAACTTAGCTCAAGCGCCCGCCCGGGTAATACCCCAAGAAGTTCCCTAAGCAGGTCTGCCCCACGATCACACCACGAGGCCGGTTTCGGCTTCAGGGAAACAAGGGTATGACCTCCCAATCCTAACAAAGGCTACAGGCCGCAGGTGATGCGTCGCTACGATGACAGGAGTAGATCCATCGCCACGCGGTGTCTTAGAACTGCAGCCTAGGGATGACCATCGCCATGTTCCGGGTGGTAGCGAGAATAAGTCACTGACGCAGCGTCATCATAAGCGGTTTAGGATAATTTGCTGCCTCTCCTAGGCCCAGTTCCAACTACCCAAAGTACAGAAGAGGCAAGGTTGGTGGGTAACATGCGTTGGGTTGAGGTCCAGACTCGTTGGCGTGTGCATCGAACCCAGCACGTGGATGTTTGCCCCGGATGCGTTGTGCTTCTAGAAGCGATCGCCGCCAACCACTCCGGCACTACGGAAGATGTGCCATCGGAAGCGCACTGGTGGGACATTTCCCACGTGAAGGATTGCCTCACCTGCATCCTTGCAGCAGTCCCTGGCGATCATGTATTGCCCATGGACTTCGCTTCCAGCGACACTCCCAGATAGCCTTTGATGTACACGAACATCAGCCAGCCACGAGGCGGCAAATCTTTTCAGCGCTAGCACATCTCAGCCCCTGCAGTCCCTAAAGGCCGTCGTGTTGCTCCAGTCCTTCTGTAAGCAACCCCCTTTTATCCAAGCTCTCTGATTAAACAAAACCCAAGTCTCCGCTACGATGTAAGTTCGTGTAGTACGGGAACTTCTTTCAGAGGCAGATGATTGAGATGTGCAGCTTTGTGAGCGCGAAATTCCTTTCAAACCGGATTTGTCAGGTCCCCCGACGCCGGACCACTCTCCCTTTTACAATTCGTCCAACCTACAGAAAATTAATGCAGCTAAGCTGAAACCTTGCCGCCTTGGGCCGTCTGCTTGGGATAAGGAAAACTCTTTAATTTGCACCAGATGCTTGGATCTAAGCGAAACGGCTATTGCTCTCTACCTCTCCGAAGCTAACATTGATTCCCGTGCAACGGACGGGGGGCGTTGGTGGCCAGACCTGCTACCAGGCCTTCACATCACTCTAATCCTATCGAAGGGTCAGGCAACAGGGCAGGCATTCGGTATTGCGCTCAAGTATCAGATACGTGGCAGGCGTACAATAATAATTTACAACTTCGACCGACGACTTGGACTGCGGATGGAGACTCGTACGGCCATTGCATTGCGTCAGGGATGCAAGAATTGGGCCGCTGGTGGGAATCTCCAAACACACTAGCAGCCACGTGGTTGAGCATGGTGGCGGCTTTTTTTGGTCAACGAACCGAGCGATCACCCCAGACGGCGGAAGCGACTAACGGTCACACCGAGCGTCAATCAAATACTCTCATTTTTGCCAGATAGGGAAAAGCAACGCCTCTAAACGACGTCTGACTACCGGATTCTGCTACGTGCATTGTGGTAAAATAGACTCAGAGTAGTGTTCGACGGACCAATATTGTTCCTTCTTGACAGACCCATAACCGGAACAACAGCTCAATTTCGGCATCTGGCGCCCCGGTTCCAAAGCTCGGGTAGATCATCGTCCGGGGGGGAGGGGGGGAGGGGGGGGGAGGCTGGTTAGGTTTGCCGCACGAGTCGTGGACCTCATGGGACGTGTGGCGAACTGTAGAGACGGTGGGCCATACGACAATCGGATGTCATCTGCGCGCGTCTTGGGCGACTTGGGTCGCCTGGATCATCAATGATCTGCGGCAGCGATTCTTGCAGCGGCCGCCATTAGTAGTGTTTGTTCATGTTTCCAGTCAGCTGCACGGTTGGGTGCATAAATTACTCCAGGGGTGCGACGCCACAATCTTGGCTGGTACCGTACCATGTCGATCAACGGATCTAACGGACCTTGGTTGTTGGTAGATCGCGGCTCTTCACAACGACGAATTTACCCGAGTGTCAACTTGCCAATACAGCCCCAGACCATCCAATCGAATGGTAAGGTTGCTTACGGCGCAAGCGAGGCACTCCTAGTGCCTATCTCTCTTCTTGTTCTTCCCTAATACCCAATTTGGCTGCCAGTCCTGACTAGAGAAGTGTAAGCAGCAGTTCTAGATTTCTGATTTGTATCCATCTTGTGCTGGGGACACTGCTTTAGGCCTCGATTCCGCATTCTCGGCAGTCCATGGAGGAGGGCTAATCCCTGGATGTCAGCGTCCTGAGATAGTGCCCAACGGGAGAGTCCTGGACCTGGCTCGTGACGCAACCGATGGTGATGCTGGTGGTCTCTCCGCTTCGCTAATTCACTCTGACTCGCGTGGCTTCCCACATTGCTAAGCGTTGACCTTTTTCCCAAGAAGCCAGTTAAGCGATGTACAATTTACTTACAGTCTAATGGGCCACAGGAACGAGTCAGCTGGGTGAGAGGTACGCGTCGTAACTAGTAACTAGCTCTTTGACTATCCTTATTCGGTTGCATAAGCTATACTAGGTCCTTGGTCCTAGACATGCGAAGCAGCCGCTTCGGTTGAAGGCTTCTTGCCGATGAATATTCGTCTCGCGCTCCTCCAATTATCAATACCCCCCGTTCAGCGCCATGCAGGCCTCTAGCGTCCTGTCAACTTTCCGCTATGCCCCCGCCTCCACGATGCCGTTATGCGGGCTGTCTTTTCGAGCCAATATGGGTCCTCAATTGTGCTCTCTTCTTGGCAGATCTGCATCAATAGCACCTTCATCAATACTCAGACGTCGTAGGAGAGCATGTATGTCTTGCTCATTCATTTGCCCAATATCTGCGGACGTGCGAGGGAAACCGAGAACATCCGTACGTGTTGAAGGACTAAGGAATTGGACAAGAGGTTCCCATGGGCTGGAAATCTTGTACTCGGAGCGTGTTGTTGTAGTTGCCGTCCAATTAGTTTAGTTCAGTTCAGTTCAGCATGGTAGTGCCAGATGAGTAAGATAATATGCACCTTGTGGCAACCAGGTTGACGATATTCCCGTGATTAGTTGTGATGCTCAAGACTTGTCATTCTCCCCTCAAGACTTATGATGCTCCCCTCAAGACTTGTCATTCTCTCTTCAGGACGAGTATACTACACTCTTCTTTCATCTCGCAGCTGCTGAATCTCAGCCAGGATCCTATGGCCTCCTGTGATTGCTAGTAGATTCCCCAACTTTCCGATCTCATCAGCAATAGAATGCAAATGGCGGCTAATGAGACCAAGATCTGCCTGATCAGCTCGGGGAGCTGGGGGACTTGCATTATCCATTGTGGTGATGGGTAATAGTGGTGATGGCTGCCGTACCTCTCCGCGCCAATGGCTCACGATGGCAAGGAGCCGGATTGGAGCAGGGCAGGCGCATGTGTGGCACACATGCGGCTTTTAGGGCGAGCCCCTGGTTTTACCCAGACCAGCTGGCCTAGGGTTTTCCACGAGACTTGGTTTAGTCTATACAGGCCATAGGCCCAGATAGACAATAATTAATTAATATCATTAATAGTGGTGATGTACATGGTGGTGGTGGTGGGTAATGGCGGTGGTGGGTAATAGTGGTGGTGGTGGGTAATGGTGGCGTTGATGGTGATGTTTACATGAAGTGGGGTGAAGAAAGATGGCTGAACATGAGTGGGGCCTTCGAGCTGCACTTGCCGAACAAGTGGGCTTAACTTCAAGTGGGTCTTTTACCCACATGGCTTGTCAATCTGGAAGTGGCGCCCGTTGCACATCGTAGATCTTCTTCCCTTTTTCGCTTGGAAACCGCCCACCTTCTTGTCTTCTTCCATCCTCACTGCATTGATTCTCCTTGACCACACTAGCCACTGCCTCCGTGTCTGAATCTCATAACTTGTTGAAGACTACCACTCCACCTTAGAGAGCACGTTGCCCTCACGCGATTGCCATATACTCCTCGCTTACCGGCATCTGGGACTTCTGACTAGGTTCCTTACCTCGGCTCCATCCAGACATCTGGTTAGCACAAGTCTTGTTACAGAATTCTGTGCGCCACGAGAGAACTCATTTCGAAATCCTGTGAGCAAGGGAACGTAGTCGATTTCCCAATTTGGAGGAGAAGCAGGTATCAACCCTGCCAGGCAGCATCCAGAATTTACTCCAGTCAACTGCTCTACATCACCCCTTCATCTTCACCATCACAGCTTCGCCACTACAGTTTCGCCAGCCAAACTCTCCGTCTAGTATACTGTAGTTACCAAACCTTCTTTGCAAGCCAGGCCACAGCCCGTCGTATAACTCCTCTTATCATCGAGCAGTCCACATAGGCCATATTCCTGGGGCATACCGAGACACACCCACCCGCTTTTTCAACGCTCTGTCATCATTTTCTCACAACAGGGAGCGGCCAAAACGACGGTGCGTCGTCCCTTGCCTGTAAGCGTCACCTTGCGTCCGATGGCATAGTGTTTCCAAATCTTCTCGGCAGGACTATGGCATTAGCGCTCTTACCACCTCCTCACCGGAACTTACACAACCTCCTTGACTACCGTTATCCTTCTTCTCAGCTACGGCGCCTCGACATGGACTCACACATTAGCTCTCGCCCTTCCTTACCTTCCATCTCCAGTCTAATTGAAGCAGTTGCCGATCAGACAGAATCAGGTGAGTCACTTCCAAAGACCCTCGCTCAAATCTTGATGCTAATGTATACAAAGGAAACGCTACCTCGCCACAAAATGATCGAGCTCGTCGCATCTCAGCCGGCTCTCAAACTCTTTCAAGAATAAGCCCTGACAGACCGACAAATCCAAGTCCACGGAGCTGTCCACCCCTGACGCCTCCGCTACCCCCAGCTTCCAGTTTTGATTTTCCACGCGGTCCTGATGGCAATGCATCTCCGACCTCCGCTCCAACTCGCAACTCCTTTTACCCGACAAAACCTTCAAGCACGAGTCCAGAGCTCTATGCGCAACGAAATTCTTCATATCCACCTATCCCAGACCCAGGCTCGTCCTATCCGCCCATCCCCGATGCCAATCAATGGCCCGCTCCACGCTCAGTACCCGAACACCCAGTGAAGGACACGCCGCATGCTCCTCCTCCGGCTTCTAGTGAACCATCAGAGGATGGCCACTTCCAAGGCTTAACAGCACAAAAATCGCTACCGACAAACTTCCCTCCGCTGGTGCAAAGCCGATCGGGTCCACCCATTGACCCACAGATGGCCACTCCTCCAACATGGCAGCATCACCACTATTATCCACCAGCAAATCCGCCATCATACCCGCAAACCCAAGAAAGATATATCTGTTTGACGTGCAACAAACCTTTTTCAAGGCCAAGCTCTCTAAAGATTCACACCTATTCGCATACTGGCGAGAAGCCGTACAAGTGTAAACATGAGGGCTGTGGAAAGCACTTCAGTGTGCGAAGCAATATGAAACGACACGAGAAGGGTTGTCATGGTGGGGAGAGATCGAGCATTTCCAGTACCAGCCCAAAGACTGCTTGATCAGGTTATGCACTTGCAGCAATGACACAGCTTCCCCAGCATTCAGCCGAAGCATCTATAATGAAGAATATACTGTCACGATTCATAGTACTGGATAGGACAGACCGACTTCCAAAGTAATTCGCCCCACCTACTTCTCAACAAGACCGACCGATATCATGGTACTACGCCAGCAAACCGACTGAGCTGAACTTTGAATGGTTTTACAAGGCAGAAAATGGCGTACATTGACCCGGCTTTGTGTTAAGAGGGGTAACTCGGAACTATGCGAGAGTTTGCATGTGATTACGGTGGGGATTGCTTTTTGAGGGGAACTTCACGACGTCGAAAAGACGACTCGGCGCAAAAACCAGGATAGGAGAAAGGTTCGGAGAATGATGTTTATGGACGAATTATGCTCTCTGTTTACTAGCATAGCCTCGGATATGTATTATTTCGCTTGGGCCTAAGGCCATATGAGTTGTTAGAAGCATAATCACGTGGCGGTCGGCTAGCTTTGTTAACTCCTTAACAATTTCGCGTACCATCCTCCCCTTTTCTTCCATTTGATGCGGAGTCTTGATCCTATTCTCTTCTTTGTCTACGCTTCCACTGATATGTTGCTTAGATCATTTCAGATTGAGAAGATCTCGAAACCCCAGACTATGCATTGTTGCAAATCCAGATGCCGATCTATCGTGGCTAGCTGTGTAACTCTAGTGTGAAGGGCTTTTGATCGAGTTGGCTGCCCATGTAATATACCAGCGATATGGCCCAATATTTTGATTTCCACGAAGCAACACAGGGAGGGGATGCCGTTGCCAAGCCTTGTATGTTGTCACTACAACGGTAGCCATATATCCCGTCACTCACTGATCAACCATCATCTCTCTCCCACTCCCCTCTTGAGCACCAATTCAGTCCCCTTCAAGAAATACCCATCTTTCCCCTAGGTCGAATTCCGTTAACCAAGGTATTCGAGTTCATGCACTCGGTGCTTCTGTCAACAGCTGACTTACTCGCAAAGCACACTCTATATAGATTCTTGACAACCGCTCTCTACCGCAAGGATGCCTCCCAAGTCTGTTGGTGCCTCCAAGGCTGGTCTCTCTCAAGATGAGTTTCTCGCCGCATGCTTCCAGTCTGTCAAAGAGAAGATCACGATCGACTATGATAAGCTTGCTATCCTGACCGGCATGAGCAGGGGTGGGGCTCAGTAAGCCAGCTCTCTTCCCTCGTCGGTCGAAAAAGATTCTCGGCCACTAGCGTCCTACACCCTCGTGATGATCTCCTCTGACACCTGCCTCTCACAGGAACAAATTCCGTGACATCGCCAGAAAGCTTGAAGCTCTTACTCCCGCCGGCATTGGCTTTGCTTCCAACACGGTCGAAGACCCAAAGACGACCAAAGCCAAGACCAAAACTGCCCGCAAACGCAAGGTCAATTCTCCCGCCAACAACTCCAACAGTTCCAACAGTGACGATGGTCTCGACACCAAGGATGACAGTCCTATCAAGAAAGCTAAGGCATCAGCCACAAAGGGGACGGCCAAGACGGCCAAGTTGGTGGATAAGCGCGATAAGAAAGTTGAGCCCAAGCCGGAGGAGATCATCAAGGTCGAAGATGATGAGGGTAAGGATGAGAACATGGGCGAAGAGTGCAAGCAGGGTAAGATAAGCACGAATGAAGAAGAACAAGGCAAAGAGTAAGGCTCTTAGCCTGCGACATGATTTCTCATTATGCGGTACATGAGTTCAAACCCTCGGCTGCCTAATGCGGTTCCTTACTCTAGATATCTCGACGTTCAGGCAAGACGTTGAGTTTTCTCTGCTTCGGGCAGCAGCCAACGTATCCATACATGGAGCTGGTGAACGAGATGACGGATTTCAAATAGATCTCACGAGTGACACTTCCTGCTCGGCGGACACTCAATGGAATTCAGATAAGGGTCTGAACTGTTCCCTCCATCAGCTGAATGGACAACACTCGCAAGACACATACGCGATCCTCAGATCATTAGAACACTTGGATTCACTTCAATCTCGATCGGTTATCAGCCTCTCTCTCTCACTTGTTCATTACATCTTCCTCCACCTTCCACCTTCTAAATTCTATTTCTACTCCTTCCCAACTGAAGTAGTCAATCTTCTTCCAACTTCCAAACCTCTCAATCAAACAGCTGAACCTGCCCTACGCTACACACTCACGCTCACCTTCGCCTGTTGACGCCTCCAAAATGTCATCCGGCCCAGTCGACGACTTCACCTTCCTCATGACCTGCATTTTCCATTCCACCAACGGGTTCCCCAAGCCAGACTTCGAGAAAGTTGCCGCTCAGATCGGTGCAAAGAATGCCAGTGCTTGGTAACAGACTCCTCCCCTCACCTATGTTTCCATTCTCTCTACTCCTGCCCTTCCCCATGGGCATGAATTAATTACCCCCTTCTCTATTCTTAATCTGCAAAAAGTAACATGGAGATGCTAATTTGTTTCCCTATGTCAACTTGCCAGTTATCATCGTCTTTGGACCATCAAGAAGAACTGGGGTATGACTAGCTCTGGTGCCAAGAAGGTTGCTGGTGGCGGCAAGGACAAGGAGACGACCACTATTCCAAGGAAATCCGGTAGTGCTAGTTCTATTGCTACTAGTTCGACTGGGGGTAGAAAGAGAGGAAGGCCAAAGAAAGGGCTCGTCACAGAACTTGCAGCCATGAGAAAGGAGGAGGCGGCCAGTAATCCGGCTGGGCATGCAGGCGGTGGTGACTATGATGATGACGATAAGTCGCTCGTTGGCACCCCCTCGAAAAAGCCAAAGATGGAGGAGAGCACTCTGGACATCAAGCAGGAGATTGTCACCGTTGATGACGATACTGATGATCAGGTCAAAATGAATGGCACTGACTAGAAAGGTGGAGATTTGAGCGCCAGAAGAAGGCTTGAAGGTCTGATTGACTGGTTTCTTCGACATTGCTTATCATGGAAGCGGACCAGGAACTGGTATGATACTATCGTTGGTCGGCCGGCTTTGCGAAACGAGACGGCAGCTGCCAAATCACATGATCAAGAACCATCGCTAAAGGCACTAGGAGTGGGGATAGAGAGATATAACAATACGAGGACTCTAGAGTCCATTGAGTGTGGAATCAGTGTATTCTCCCTTTCTCGAGTATTTTCTGCTTTGAGGCTTATTTAGGTATTGACACTAGGAATTGCGGTTCAATTTTCCAGTTAGAATGGCTCCCGATGGTGTAGAGGGTTAGTATCCACAGCTTAACGATATCCTAGGCCTCACACAGTTGTGGCCATTGTGCACGGGGAATCTGTAGGTTAGTGAGAGTAGCAGATGGAACGCATGCTCAAGGCTACAATGAGGTGTATACATGAACCATCCTCCAAGTTATATTTAATGCCCTCTTCACTTCTTTAGTCATACGAGTTGTTACATCATTGACCACATCCCAATTCTTTCTAATCCAGCTATCCAGTAATTCAACACCCTACTCGAGTAATGGCTCCACCATCGCTGCTTCCTCCTCCTAAGAAACACTCAATAGGCCTCTCCCTAATTAATCAGATGATCAATCAGGGAGAGACATAGCGCTCGCTCGATACATGCTATCGGTTCCTCGTAGTCAATGACCAGAAGTTAATACGCAAAAGTGAATACTCAGGAAGACTTAACTTTTCATCAGTCTCCTCCAGATTCTTCACCCACTTCCACTACCTTTGTCTGTAGCCAGACTCAACTCCTTGCAACTCCCTTCTTTGCCCTATCTCTACCCTGAACGGAGCAACCATCGGTATGGCTCCCTCAAATTCGCGTGAAGATACGATCCGATACTTGCTGCTCATCATTAAGAATACTCCTGGTATCCCAAAGCCAAATTATCATGAGGTTGGAAAAGAAGCGGGTATCAATACCGCCGGCAACGCGTGAGCTTCCTCTTTCATACCTACTAGTATGATATCCCTTGGAAACCCCCTGCTAACCTACAGGTTTTTGTCATTTAGGCAGAAGCGATTCAAGAGAATTGTCGAGGAGGCAGGCTTCACTCTGATTGACGGCAAGGTCACTCTCAAGGATGGAGCAGCGGTGGCCTTCAACGGCCGTCCTGCCAACTCAACCAGTGCCCAGAGCAAGAAAGGAGCAGCAACTCTATCTAAGAAGCGCAAGATGGAAGACGACAAGACAACAACAGCTGGTGAGAACAGCGTGACCTAGGAGAGTAGTGTGTGATCAGTATTAGGTATCACATGGTGAATATTCGTGAAGGAAAACAGCCTGGTTGGGTCGAGAGTGACGTGGAGAGCAGTAAGGCAATGCCAACGAAAGAAGGTGCCTCAACAAAGTCATATTCTTCGTGGGTCATGATCGTGCATGGGAGAGTGCACAAGACATGGATATGGATGAAAGCTACAATCATGACGTGAAATTCGGCAAAGTTTCAGGACTCTATCTCGGTTCGAGGGAGCTTATTTTTACCCTGTGGCTGTAGAGACAAAGTAACACTACTGGACAGCAACTGTAACTAAACCTCCGCGGGGAATCAATGATTTGAGCGCCGTTCATGTACAGTCTAATGCACTGAGGACGATTCAGATGAGTGACATTCAATCTGGTCAGCTGCTATTTGAGTGCCTACAGCTCAACCCCAGTGTCGCATGATCGCAGATACGCCTATCATCCTCCCATGTTCATAGCCATGAGAATATCCAGGTTGGCATTGGTTTAGTCTTGGTTGCCATGGTTGCCCTCAGACTTGACTGCCTCAGACCTGACTGCCTCAGACTTGACTGCCTCAGACTTGACTGCCTCAGTTTTGATGCCCTCAGACTTGATATCGCCAGCCTCGATATTCCCACCTACCGCCACCGCATCTTCCTCGTGCTTTGTTTTCTTCGCGTCCTTGCCCTGGTTGTTGTCGTCATCGTCGGTAGCAGCTCGCTTCTTCGGGACATTGTTTCTAGCACCCTTGGTCTTGCCTGGGGATGTCTTCTTACGCCCACCCGGAGACGAATCGTTGGTACCACCAGAAGCGCTAATGGCGTTACCTGCATACTTCTTGTGGATGGCGTTGAAGGCTTGCTTGCTTATTCGGTTGTCAGGAGTCTGCTCAGGTACCTCCCGCGTACACTTGACACTTACGAGAACTTTCCACTTTTGTACCAGCCAGTCTTTGTGGCAACGGCCTCCCAGTCGACCTTGCCGCCTTCAACACAATCGATTACAGTGAGGAGGAAGTCGATTGAGGAGTCTGCAGATTTCAGAGCCATTTTGGAAATGGTACTAGGTTGTGGTATGGACAGAGACTGAGACAAGTGTCTTGCTGGTTATTACTACAAGACAGAGGGATGAGGCAAATGGGAGAGTGGTTGAAATAGAGATAGTAAGATAGTGAGATAGTGAGAGAGGAGACCTAGAAGGAGCAACACCTCTGTGAAGAACGAACGAGTCGGCCAAGATATCAGTGTTGTATCTGCCTTGTGAAACTTCGAAGAGCGTTGAGCGGCCTGTATTCTTTGACTATTGCTATCACCGGGTCAGAATATGGCCATATTAGGCGGAAGAGACGTACTGGTTGTTTCAAGCTAGTCTCTTTCTTGCATGAACTCTGAGCTTCCGCCGTCAAGTGAATTTTCTCACTTCAATTTGTTCCTTGATCCTTCTGGTGCAGGATTTCTTGAGTTCAACCACACTGCCACTCGACCACACACCCGGACTCCAATCAGATACTCACCATGGCCCCCCAAACCACTGTGGACGATGATCTGAAACTCCTCTATACATGCATCAAACTCTCAGGCACAAAGGCTCGTATGCCAGACGTTGGAAAGTACATGGGTCTCAAACCGAGCGCAACGTAGGTACTTACCACAATCATATTCATCTCAGCTAACGATTGTATCGTGCCTGGCGATTCAACGCACTCATGAAGAGGCTTGAGAAACAGTTTGGCTCGATCGACGAATTAGATGCCAGCAAGTCCCACTCTACTCCACCCAACGCCAACAAACGCAAGAAAGTCAAGGAAGGCGAGGCTGAGGACGAGATCGGCGATGTTGGACACCCTAGTAAGAAGGCCAAATTGAAAGCAGAGGAGCACAAAGTCAAGGAGGCGTCTGGAGATGACAGTGTCGAAAAGGAGGTCACCAAAGAAGATGCAGCGTGAGCATTCTTTCTCTTGGCTGAACTCATATGCTAGAGACAAAGCATGATTCGTGCTGTAGAATCGCACATCAGGTTGCGATGCTTTCCGGTGTTTTGTGGAGCATCTCTAGAACGATCGACTCCAGGAATGATATGAGACTGCACCAGAGCCTCCTCCCATTCGTGACATGATCGAAATTGTGGTGTTCTCTCCCTGTAGAAGACTAGAGCATATGACGATCTTTGGAGATGCTCATCATGACTGGTCGGTAGAGGTGAGGTTTCAGGCCTTGAAGCCCGCGGCAACTCGACCAGGACGAACCCCGAATATCTATCAAAGCAATAGAGGAGCCTTAGTCACACTGAAATGACTAGCTAGTGGTTATTTCCTAAGTTTCTAGTCAATGGATGAGAAATGAAATGTTGGTCAAAGGAGAAGGGCTTGTGGGTCAGGTTTCTTGGCACTTATTTTGCCAAGAGACTGAAGTGCCTGCCAATTAAGTAATTGGGGTCACTACAAGTCGAAGAGATTACTACGTTGAGGTATTGAGTCGGGAATACCACTGACGATTGACAGAATAATGAGACAAACATAACTTTCCATCCCAATTCTCATATGTTAGAGCAGCTGAATTGTGTAGACCCAGCTCAAGGCAGTAAGGTGGTGAAGCAAATAACAAACAGGTTTCGGGGAGGAAGGATGTGTTACTTCTTGGATACCTAAAAGGTCTATTAAGTTACGGGGAACTCCTTTCCGCGCGCTCTCTCCGCAAAAGGAGACCGAGCCTTGCATCTGGAATTGCTTGAGTTGGTTTGTGAGAGGCAACTTAGTCAGCAATGGAGCTTGTCCCTTAGCACGTGATTCTGTACACACTAACAGATATCAAAATTCTGTCTTGATATCTTGCATAGAGCAAACAATCATGGCACGCTCAAAAGGGCCGTTGCAAAGCGCAACCAGCTCTTATGTGAGTTTATTGAGCACTTTGAAAGCCAACCAAGATGTTGAGCCACCTCGAATGAAGAAGAGGAAGCTGAGTAGCCCCCTTTCTACAAAACCGGATTTTTCAGCATCCAAGAAAGGCATTCAAGAGAGCAGCGCAGATACCAGCAACAAGGTCAAGAAGCCTTCTGCAGAAGAAGGAAATGCAATTGTTGATCCAGTTCCAGCCATCAATGACTCAGATGATGAAAATGATAATTCAGAGGATTCCTTTCAACAACATTTTGTGGCTCGAGATGCCGAAGAGCTGAGTCAGTTCGCCAAGAGTACATCAGGAAAAAAGAAAGCTCCTGCTATTCTGCTGGATGGTACTATTAGAAGATCATGGACCCCAGCGTCAAGGAATTCGAAAGATCCCTTCCAAGTGCAGCAAGCCCGAGACCTTCATCTTAAGCAACGTCTTGCTTCAAACGGTTCTCATCTCCTGCAGTCGCTGAATTCCGTACAGAAGGATCTGGTTGGCGCCATTTACTCGTATTGCGATGTCCTCGCCGCAATCCGAACGGTACAAAATGCGACAGCACTGAGGAACATTTGCATGCTACATGCGCTCAACCATGTGTACAAGACCCGAGACTTAGTTCTGAAAAACAATGCCAAATTATCACAAATCGAGGGTGATGGACCGGGAGAGATACGAGACCAAGGCTTTACTCGACCTAAGATTTTGGTAGTTGTGCCAACCAAGCAAAGCTGTGTACGGATTGTGGAGAGCATAGTTGCACTCAGTGAGCCACAACAGCAGGAGAATAAAGCCCGATTTCTGGAACAGTTCTCTCTGGATGACGATGATGAGTGGCGTGAAAAGCCTGATGATTTTCAGGAGCTCTTCGGAGGTAACCATGGAGAGGACTTTCGGATAGGGCTGAAATTCACACGGAAGACGATCAAGTTCTTCTCAGGATTCTACAATTCGGATATCATTATCGCTTCACCCTTGGGACTACGGCGAACAGTCGAAGGTAGTGGCAAGCAAGAAGAAGGCACTCAGAAGGCTCCAGACTCAGACTTCCTTTCTTCCATCGAGATAGCGGTGGTGGACAATGCAAGTGCGCTGCAGATGCAGAACTGGGAGCATGTTGACTTTGTGTTTGGGAAGCTCAATTCGTTACCTCGAGAAGCGCACGGCTGTGACTTCTCCAGGGTTCGACACTGGTATCTCGACGGCAATGCCAAGTACTTGCGCCAGACGATAATCATGTCGGCCTATCAGACACCGGAGATCAACAACCTGGCTGGAGAGCATCTGCTGAACATTGCAGGCAGGGTTCAGTACACGCCAGTCTATGAAGGTGCGATGACCGAGGTGGCGAAAAGTCTGCCATTTACCACCCACCAGACCTTGATCCGCTTCGAAGCAGCTTCTGCTGCCACCGATGCCGCAGCACGACTAGCCATGTTTGGCTCTTCGATACTCCCTCAGCTTCTTCGGAGTGGAGAGAGCCTCCAGGGTGTTCTGATCTTTGCGCCGACGTACCTCGACTTCTCTTCTCTTCGCAACAACTTGTCCGGCACGCTAGAGAAGACAGCAGTCTCCTTCGGCAACATCTCCGAATACACACCGGTCAAGGACGTAAATCGAACCAGGTCACACTTCATGAACGGACGGTATGGTATATTGCTCTATTCTGAGCGTGCCCATCACCATTTTAGGTATCGTCTTCGTGGAGTTAGGAAGATTGTATTTTATGGACTGCCTGAAAATCCGGTTTTCTGGAACGAAATCATTAGTATGCTCGGCTTAGACGGAGAGCTCCAGGCTGGTGGGGACAAGGACAAACGTCTAGTACGGGCACTATTCTCAAAGTGGGATGCTCTGAAGTTGGAGCGTATCGTTGGAACGGAACGCGTCTCTCGTTTACTTTCGGAGAAGGGAAGTGACACTTTTGATTTTGTTTGAGCAATGAATATGACTGCCTGGGACTCCGCAGCTAGCCCCGGTTGTTAGGCAGCCTCGCGCTGTCCGGTCAGTCATTGCAAGAGTGCCTCAGGATATTTTACTAGATTACAGGTTGCCCGGCAGTCTCGCGTGTCCTGGACAGATAACGGCAATTAACAATTTCGAGTTACTTCGATCAGACATATACAGATTGAAACAGGTCAGTGGCCAGTGTTCTGGGGCCTGTTCCTGACCTCTACCAATGGAACTCCGTTGCCCTTTCGTGGGAACCCCGATTAGTCGCCTTTACTGCGGCGTAATCAATCCTCAGCGCAACTGCACATATGGCTGCGTTGTGCTAGCATCTGCCAGGGCAATTTTCTACTGAATTAACAGGTTGCCGGGCAGTATTGTGTCCCCCAGAGGCGCGCGCCGTGGCAACAGTCTCGCAAGACTGAATACTACGGGATTCAACAGGAAAAATGCGGACCATGTCACTCCGTGAACAACCATGCTACTGCCCCTCTTTATATCAAATATTTCTTCTAATTCACTGTTTGGCCAGCCATCGGACTTTGAACGTCTACAATTCCATTGATCAAACGCTCCCTCCGATTTTTCTATTACTTTCTTCATCCAAACCATCCTCATCAAATACTTCTAACCACCATCTCCTCCTACTCCTTTATCACCATAATTCTCATCATCACACGACTTCTCTTCAAAAAGATATCATACGACACCACAATTTATCCCCAATGGCACCCTCACACTCCAAAATTGGGTGTGATGGATGCCTTTGGATAATCCGACACCAGGTCAGACGCCCTGGACTGGGCTTCGGCTCATCCATGAAAGCTGCCATGCATCGCACGCAGCGAGCCTCTGTCTCTCCAACAGAGGTCTGTGGTGAGTGCTGCCCTTTCTTCCGCTTCGGAATCATGCACGAGGGCATGTCAAGGGAAGACATCCCCGAGCTATGTCGGCTTTGGGTGCGGAGCACCATCAATTCCGCCAGCCAAGGCGCACTTTTGAAAGTGCAACTAGCTAGAATGACCTGGGAAGTCCCCCAGTCGCCACGAACGCCAAAGGCGACTGGCGGTAGGAGTCTCGAGGAGATAGTGGTGCGGCGGCACGTGCACAACGTGTCGGTTCGCAAGAACAGAGCGGTCGGGGCTGTTTGTATCCGTGGGTCTGCCCCCTTTCGTTCTGGCACGCTGGCAGAGCAGCTGCCCGCCTGGGCAGGACGAGGAGCCCGCCAGAAGCTGAAGGGATCTTTTAGACGGACAGCTGGCACTCTCGTCACTCTGCACAAAACAAGTGCAGAGACTGTCCATTGGCTCCTCGAGCAGCTTGATCCCATGGAAGGGATCGAGAAAACAGGTCGAGCATATGAATGGATGGAGACCACTCTCGCGCGTGAAGGCCAAGAGGACGTGGACATGATCGAAGGCGTCTGCCAGTGGTTTGGGGAGTGCTGTTCGAGCGCCCCCGTTGCTCTACCTTTCGAGGTCCCACAGACAGCGTCTCCTGGACGAGAAATGATGGATGTGAATGAAGGAGATAGTGGGATGGCTCTGTGAGGAGAGTTCGCTCTGCCTGGCACCCCTAGCCCTTCATCCCATCATCCCAGGCCCCTCAACAAGAGGCATCATCGCATGGAAGCAGAGCTTCGTGCGTGATGGATATCGACATCAATCTCGGCCTGCCCACGCCCCCGCCGACACCTGCGGCCCCTGACAGCAGGTCTGTGAGCGAGACTGTGTCGCGCACGGTAGTCCGCCCCCAGCAGGTACTGCCTGCCGTGGTAGAGACTGCCCCGTGCATAGAGACGCAGCCAACAGCTTCGCTCGCAGCAACTTCCCTGCAGAAGGCCACCCCAGCTCCTCCTGCTGTTCGCCCGCGACCCGTCCCTCGTGATCAGCACGCGGCTGCCCCCGTGCTGATCAACATGATTCCGTCACAACAAGGTACCCCTGTGGTTGTCTCCACTGGGTCGGAGGCCCCGTTCCTAGCGTCCAAGCGCAGAGCTATTGCTCAGGCACCGGCCACTGTAGAAGGTCTGGCTCGCCGGCTACAGCCAGTCCCTCGACCGCAGCACGCGGCAGCGCACGTGGTGTTCAACATGGTCACGCCACCGGCAACGCCCGTGGCCGTCGCCCCTCCGCCGGGCATTCCAGTGTCGGTGCCAAGAGGCTCAGCTCAGGCACCGTCCGGCCCGGCAGCCGAAGGGGCACCGCGGCGCGCTTCTGGTGGTGCTAACAGCACCGCCGCCGACGATGATGAGAAGAAGGACGAGGATGGGAGACGGCTGTGTTCTCGCCCAAGCAAGCGGGCGAGACCAGCGTCTCCCTCCGTGCCCGGCACAGTGGTGGGCACGGTGGCGGCCAATCTAGACCTCCACCGACCAGCCTGCCCGTCTCCTCTGCGGGCTGTGTCATCCGTAACCCCGGCCACGACCACCACTGCCGCCTCCTCGTCGCCATCCCCATCGTCGTCCAACTCAACATCAACTCCCATTCCTCTCCACTCCACCTCCGCAGCCATCAAACCTCGGGGTGCTGGCAGTGCCGTCCGACCTCGGCCTAACCGCCCCGCAACAACGGCCGCCTCCTCTTCAACAACTTCGCCCCCGTCCCTATTGACCCCGGCGATGACGTCGAGCGCAACGCGCTCGGCGCCCAAGCCGGGCGTTCCCACCGTGGAAGACCGGTGGAGGGAGACTGGGGACGACCCAGAGGAGGCGGCCGCTTGGTGCGATAGCCAGTTTCCGGGTAGCCCGGGTTGTGCCTGGACAGCACACGGGCTGCCCATTGCAAAGGGGCAGGCGTGCAGGACGAAGTGAGTGAGGAGAAGGGAGAAGAGGGAAGAGTGGGGGATTTTTAGGGGAAGGAGCAGAGGAATTATTTTTGGGGGAGGGGGAGGATTTTCCCAGCGGCAGTGCGCAGTGCGCCTGCATTAGTATTAATTTGGTTATTTGATGGTGAGAAAGAGGAAGGAGGAAGGAGGAAGGAGGAAGGAGGAAGGAGGAAGGAGGAAGGAGGAGGGAGGAAGGAGGAAGGAGGAGGGAGGAAGGAGGAAGGAGGAGGGAGGAAGGGGATTCAAGTACGGGGTCGGGTACTTTGTTGGGACCGGGGTGTGGATAGACAAGAATGTCATTAATTTGTGGCGGCCGTACAAATGACTTCTTCTTGTAGAAAACCTATGGGAAGCGGGATAGGAATTATCGCGAGGAGAGTGGTAGAGACAGACGGATTGAAATTGGTATTTAGGAGCTGTATCGGTCGTTCACACTGCCTGAGTGTGCCCACCATCTTGCTGCCTGGGTATCATCATTCAAACAAAATTAATCATACCAGCAAAAATATGACCACAGGATACCCATCCAGCATTAACGTCTCACAACAAGGCGACTTACTTTTTCTGTCTGGCTGATGATCCACATCGATCGTCGTGTCACATGACTTACTTCAACCGGCACATATCTAGGTAGATTTGGCAATCTCCTTCTCATCAGTTACAACAGCAGGAAGAACAGCATGGGCACCGGCAATCTCAGAGATGCTCGCAGTGCGGTAGGACTCGGGGTCATCGATGGCATTGCCGACGTGGCCGGGTGGAAGCATGTTGAGAGCGTCTTCATCGGCATCGAGCTGGTGGTGGCAGATCCAGAACAGGATGGCGGCGATGAAGCTGATGACTGCAAAGGCGCCATAGTTCCAGACCAGAAGAGGGTCGCTGGACAGGGAGATGAGGGCCTCGCCGATGGCGTTGGCGATGGCGGTCATAAAGAGTGCCACGGCCTGGACCATGGAGCGCATGTTCTTGGGCGCCTTGGTGAAGGCATACTCGAGCGATGTGATGGACGCGAGAATCTCGGAGATGGCGATCAGCACGTAGCTGCCCGATTGCACCCAGATGCTGATGGAGGCCGCGGGGCAGTCGTCGCCCGATGGGAGTCCCTCGGACGGGTAGCTGCCGCACGGGTTGTTCTTGTAGATGTAGGCCTGCACGACGGCGGCCCAGACCATGGCCGCGGAGGCGCAGAGAAAGCCGAGCGTGATTTTCTTAATGGGCGTGAAGCGGATGCCGACTTTGCGCAGGGCGGGGTAGATGAATAGATCGCAGATGGGAATGAGGATGATGAGCGCCAGTGGGTCCAGCTGAGATACGATCTCGGGAGGCACGCCGGTGTGGCGCATGGTGTCGGCTTGGGAGGTTAGGTTGTTGTTGATCTGGTTGTAGCAGATCCAGTACAGCGGGTACCAGAGAAAGACAACGCAAGCTTTGAAACCACGTCGAACCTCGTCAACCCATTGGTCGTCAAAGCTCATCCACTTGGGTCGGCGGTCGGCGGGGATGTTTGAAGGCTTAACCTTCTCCCAGAACAAAGAGTCTCTCATGTTCCTAACTGTGCGCACGGGGTTAATGGACCAACGGCCTTTGGTGGCATATAGGAGCAGGCGCAGGGCAGGGCCAAGAACGCTGCCTTGGGGCGGAGTCAGACGGTAGCTCTTGCGCCATATCAAGAGAACGATGGGCGCCAGCAGGAACATGAGTGTGGGAAGTAGGAAAGCCAGGTAGTAGCCGACATAGAGAGCTGCGTAGGCCATGGTGATCTGCCCAATCAGGGCACCGACATTGATGAAGAAGTAGAACCAGTTGTAGATGCGGGCCGAGGTCTGCGCGGGATCGATGATGACCTTTTTGCCGTCCGGCTTAGTTACCACCCGTAACGTCTCGCCCACGATCTGCTCGGCAATCAGAGGGCTGATGTTCGGCTTGAAGCCGCCAGTACCCGCGCCGAAGATGATGATGGCAATAATGTACGCAGCCATTGCACCATCGGTGTGCTTGAGGACAGATGGCGCTGCGCTGGCGGTCAAGATAACGTGACCAACGACGGCGAGAGCAATAGAGTACATGATCGTCTTGTAGCGGCCCAGGTAGGTGTCGGCGACCCAGGCACCGACGAGCGGTGTACAGTAGCACCAGAAGGAGAAGAATGTGCTCAGCCCCGTTGCCGTTTCCTGTCCCTGACCAAGAGCGCCAGGGTTGTTGTCGCTGCTACCGCCGGGGTTGGGTGCCCGACCGGTGCTGGTCAACAGGTTGCGCTGGACATAGTTCTGGAACAGGATCTGGGTGCCGTAGTAGGAGAATCGCTCGCACAGTTCGACGAAGGCGACAGTGTAGATTCTCCAAGGAATGTGATCGGCAACACGAGGCAGAGTGGCCATCTCCTCCTCAGTCGGAAAGTTTTCGCCATCAGAGACGGGAGCGAGTTCGGTGATTTTGACCTCCCCCAACTCCTCTTTGTTGGAATTTTGGTCGAGGGCCAGAGCCGAGTCGTGCTTGGCCCCAGTCGCTACACTGTCCGACATGGCGGCAGATATGGCTGTGCGCTAGATAGAGTCCTATCCGAAAAGAATGTGATGATGCTGCTAATATGCCGTGAGAAGTAGCAAACAGCTCAGACTCTGGTGGAGAGAGTTAAGGTTATGTATGTAGGGTAGAAGTGCTGGATGTTCTTATCAGCTTGCGTGGGCCATTGCCCCTGCGTATCAATATTAGGTGACAACATGGAAGGATGTAACCTTCTTGATCTTGGCACCCAGGAAGGTGTCATTTCGAGCATCGGTTGGTTCGAAAGAAGTTGTGGTAGCATTGGCCCAGTGGCGCGACACCTTGTGGTAACGGCTGCTGTACTGATGTGCGCAGGGATAGGCTTCGGCCACTCCGGTGATTGGTTACTCCGTCGCTTGCGTATAGTAGTACTGCGCCGCTTAACCCGATCCTTCCACACTGGACTTTTTTCTTTCTGGAGAAAGATTGGCGATCAGCTCGGAGGACGCGCTGTCCGCCACAACTCTAATCGCTAGTTGCGTGCTTGGTTGGAGCTTCGCCGTGCTACCAAGGGAAACATAAGCACTGTCGACCTTCCAGAAGCCTTCTAGGGAGCCCGAGGTCCGAGCGCTAGCGAATCATACCATTTGTTTTTGTCTTCTCGTTATCTTTCTACTTCGATTGTGGGACATTCAGCCGGCAGTCCCCGTACAAGCAAGCATTGATAAGCCTGGACTACTAGCTTGGCAAGAGAGCTTGATTAGTTTGCAGCTCGTATTCTGACCCGTGTCTATCCGAGTGTATCCCCATCAGTTAGAAACATTTTAAGTTGCATCTCGTACGTGGCGATCAAAGTTCTTGGGAGCGTGGCATGAACGTGTCGGGATTACACAGAACGCTAGCAGATTGAACCCTTTTAGCTTTGCGGGGCCAGAACGCCGAAAAGAAGTTTGGTTCGAGCCCAGTACGCGTCGGCTGCCTTGCTCCGAGACTCTCCTGCCGACCGTTGGCCGAGGACCGTCCTGATATAGTCTTCGTCGAATGAGGTTTCCATGAAATGCTTTCTTTTCTCATCCTGGAAGATGTAGCCGGTGACAGCTCTTTGAACGGCGTTCACAACATCTGCCGACCAGATATCCGTATTTCCGACGTCAAGCATTACGGCACAGAGCTTCTGGATGAATGCGAATGTGCGAGGAGAGGGAACATCATCAAGCGACGATGCTGGCGGGATGGTCGACGCTTGGTCTTCCGACTGCACTAATCTGGCCACGACACCGTTGGCAATAATCCCATATAGATGTGGCAGTTTGGCCCGAACTTGCTCGAACTGATGGTCTCTGAACGCTCTTCGAAGGAGATTCAAGCTGTCGCGAGTGATTCTCAGAAGGCTGACAGCCTCAAGGGTATGGTCTCCTTGCATGCCAAGCTCTTCCACAGAATCACTCACTTTCTCTTCATACGCGCCGAGGGCAGCTACCAAGGTTTGTTGCAGGTGGCCAGTGTATGACACGGGGTCTTTTTGTGCCAGCGCATCCAGAATGGCCTGAGCTTCGTCATCCTGTTCATCATCAGCGTCCTCGAGATGCTCACGCCAGCGGATGTTTCGCAGCTTGTCGAATTCATCTTGCATGTCTTCCACGGAAGAGATCCACCTCGTGATCCGACGCAAAGCCTTTGCCTGGCTTACTGGTCTGCCTGTATACCTGCTCCAGACTTGCTGGATCAATTTCTGTCCACCATCATTGAGTGAAAGCTTGGCAAGCTCTGGCTGCCATAAAGATGGTGCTGCCTGAGGTACTCTAACATACTTCTCGAATCGCGAAACGACGTGCGATAATGAGACACAGCGATTGGTGGCAAGGACATGCATGCGGCCCTCAATAGCTTTTCGGATAGCCTGGAAGAGCTCTCTTCGGCCTGGAGTGGAGAAGTACAGGGGCAATAAAGTGGTGTAGAGGCTCTGTCGAAGCTGTAGGAGATCCGCACCGCTCTCTGTGCGGAACATGTGCTGCTTCAAGGACGAAAGCCACAAGATCCGCGCTTCGTCCGCCCACCCCTCTAGCATTTGCTGGACATCACGGGGGGCAAGTGGTGTGCGCTTGAAAAAGGGCGTGAAAGATCGGAGCTCCTCTGGCAGTAGCACAACCAATGATTTCAGATCCAGCCATTCCAAGGATTGAAGGGGTTGGCTTTCCCAGATTGGTTGCTTCTGCAAATTGCCCAAGGCCTCGAGCAGCGTCCGGCCTGCTAGATTTTTTATGACCTGCAAGCTCTCCAGCAGGTAATAGAGAGTGTCAACCATCGTGCTGGACGATGGATTGTCCAAAAGAAGGACCTTGCGCAGCTTTTCCAGCCTAAGTTGCTGTACATGCTTCAATACATCGCTGGAAGAAGAACTTGTGACGAAACAGTAGGCACAACAAGCCTCTACCAAGGTTTGGGGCTCTGAAAGAGGATTGGAGAGCCTTGCGTCAACGGACAACACCAAAGTTTGCCTGAGCGAAGCGGCCTTGCCTTGAAGGAGCTGTACTGCTGGGATTGACTCATCACCTAATGATTTGGCCAAGAGACGAGCAATGACAACAAGACGTGAGCACTGCAACAATTCATTCTGACGAAAGGCAAGTCGAGCTTCGGAAACACTTCGTTGCAGAAGGCGGAGTTGAGCAATGATTTGTCTTCGCGACTGCGCTTTGCTGGGGTCGTGTTGAGTGACCGGAGGTTGGCATTGCTGTCCAATTTCGTAAATCTGTCTTTCGGCTTCTCTCGTCTGCTTGTCGAGTAGCACGATGCGATCAGCCGTTCCCAGCAGCTCCCGGTAGTTGTCACTATACAGTTAGACAAGTCAGAGCCTGTCCCGGTCAAAATCCGGCTGTTCGAAATATGCTGCTCACCCAACAAGATTCCTGAGCCGTCCCTTGTCGTTTGCAATGCTCAACCGCAGCTGTTTCTCAATTGAACGCGTCTCGACGATGGAGTGCTTTTCGAACGCCTCCTGCCATGACTGTAGGCTTTCGCTCGCATCCATCTGAAATTACAGAGAGCTGTATTAGAAGGAAGGCGGCTTCTGAAACACTTGCAATATGGACGGTCTGTGAATTCACTGGAATCTCTTGACACTAAGTCCCTGTCTGTCTGCAAGTTTGCCGGTCTTGGCGCCAACTCAAAGTGAACAGACTGGCTGGCTACCACTCATCTTCACAACTCACCTCGAAAATATATGCTGCCTTCTTCTATCATTCGATATCGGGGACTTTACGGATACCTTTTAATAACGCCATGCACACAGCCAGAAGCTAGAATTTAGGCTTGTGCCGCTTAAGAAACCAGTCTTGAGATGACACTGTATGTAAAGGCGAGAGTTTCGGCAGATGAATCAAGAATAAGAAGGTGAGGCAACATGAGTGGTGACTTCAAAAGGTAAACTTGTTAACAGGCAAGATACTTTGGGGCAAGCAAGGAGAGGAAATGAGGCTCCATGACGACTTTTAGCGAATAGCAATATCTAAAGCGAATAGTGTTGATTGGAATATGCCATGGCCCAGCTGGCATCATCAGAATAACTACAAGTCGCCTTTCAAATGTTTGTATTGACATAGACATTCTGCAGACTCGGCTCATCTTCAATCGTCTCGATCAAGCCTTCCAACTCGGCCAACTGTGCCGTGTCCAAGTCGACCATAGCGTCTTGCTTCGCTTCCATTATAATTTCCACTCTCTCAACCTGCGCGTTTAACCTCTCTTGCAGCCTTTCTGACACCGCCATGACGTCGGCAGGCTCGGTCTCGACCACCACTTGGCCGTCCTCGCCCATCACATCCGTCGCTCCCGCCTCAATCGCCTCCTCCAGCACATGGTCCACATCGAGGCCTGGACCACCACCTTCGACCTCCTGCCGAAACCATATCTTGCCTTTCCTCTCAAACATGTACGCGGTCGGAGTGATGGAGCCTCCCTTCCTACTGATCAACGCGCGTATATCCTGTAGCACTTTGGCCTTTGATTCCGTTTGGTACTCGATCATAGCAGCGACACCATGGGGAAGCATGGCTTCAACCGTCACATTCTCGAGCGGAGCGCCGGAAAGGGATTTGCCTTGGCCCTTTGCGATAGCAGACTCTATCGACGATTTGGACAACTGTCCGCGTTTGGCGTTGGCAATTGCAATAGCGAGCTTCGAGTTGAGCGAAGGGTCGGCTCCACCGTCTAAGTGAGGTTAGGAGGTCGTGGTGATTATGGAGGACAAAGAGGGGGTAGTTGTACACTTTGAAGCTAGCATCACGGCGTGCGAGAGGAGCGTACGCTCGCGGCTCTTGACCTTGTCGTTGGCGCCTTTGTCATGGCGGATTTTGGACCAGCGGTTGTGCCCACTGGCTCGTCCGTTGCTAGTCGACAGGCATCGTATCTGCGCGCTCAGGCCACTAGCCCGTGGTTGCACGCGTGCAAGAACCTTCCAACCCATGCAGCATCGAAAAAGGGCGACAACATGGCACATCCCAAGGAAAAGCATGTGTCACGTGATTGAAGGGGACAAAAGCTAGCAGGCAATACGGGTCACGTGGCATAGTTTTGACCCCGAGTATTAATATTAATGCCTGTCACTTCATTGTTCGAAGACTACTTAATCTACTTAATTACCTAGGAAGGTCTTGGGATTCTGAGGAGATCAATTACATAATACTAGGACTAGTAGGAAAGTTAATGTGTTTCTCTGGTAGAGTGTCTAGAATTCCTCCAATAACTTTCAGATCTCAGAATCATCTGCTCAAATATTCTCTTCACGGAGCTAACCCCGAGAAGGCCTAGAACTCCCGGAATGTCTTAGGACCCGAGTACAGTCTGAGGACCTCGTTCGACCTTCCGTGTGAATGATCCCAGGGTGACATAAACGATCGCAGCGTCACCCCTGGGAAACAGTTAAAGGGCCGTAAGACCGATTGACTCATGAAGAAACAGCACTGGCAACATTTCGTTTTGCTGTCCGTCTCCCGAGTAAGATCGTGGCGCCAATCAATAAGATGACACAAACCGCAACAACAGCAGCTTGTGTAGCGAAAACAGCGGCAACGCCATTCTTCGTGATCCAGCTAGGTTGGAAATAGCCCACAGCGAAGCCGCCACTGGTTCTCCACATGTTGATGATAGCACTGACGACGGCGGCTTGATTTGGGTATTTCTCGAGAGCAAAGGCTGTGATGGCTCTTCAGGAGAGAATGTTAGCCAAGTCAACCAATTATTGGGCTTTTCACTTACACTGTGCTGCCAACCAGACCAATATTAACCATCACCCAGCCAATCGCCAGACCTACCCAACTCTTGCCATAGTTGAGTGTAAGTCCGTAGGTGAGAAGTCCGAAAACCATGCTCCCAATGGGCAACCAAACCCCGTGTAGTCGATACTCACTTCGCCAGTGAGCCTTCCGTTTGCCTCCGGAGCCATTGTAAATCCACTCATTGAAGAAGTATCCAAAGACGAACCCAAGCAAGGCCCCAATCACACCAGCAAAGCGGATGGAGGCATCTTGGACGTCGTTAAAGAGATATGGCGACGATCGGACGAATCCGTCGATGGTTGTTGTAATACCGATTGGCCAGGTGAAATTAACCATGGTCGAGAGGCCCACTAGGAGAATAGGAGCTGTAAAGATAAGTTTGATGATGTTGATGGTCGATGAACTGAGGGTACGGCCCTTAGGTAACTCGGTATTGCCAATACCGAACAATGCCTTGACACGGTTGGTCTGCTGGGTGCCAGTGGGCTTGTTGTAAAAGGTTTCTCGACCAAAAAGGAGTATTAGGATGGTTGACAAGCCATAGAATCCAGCAAGAACTTTGAAGGCATCTCGCCATGAGCCTGTTCCGGCGCAAATGTAGCCAGCAAGCGCAGGGAAGAGGAATGGCCCGACAAGGAACGTGGTGCCCCATGTATTGATATATTGAGGCCAGTCACGAGGTGCGTACATATCGTGAATGATGGGCAGACCGATGACTTGAGGAACAGTGCCGAATAAGCCCTGGAGAGAGCGCAAAGCAGTGAAGACCGACCAGTTCTCAGCGTAGATACATCCAACAACAACAAAGAGTGTGATAAGCTGAGGCCAGAACCAGATAGGGAGACTAAAACATGGTGAGTTTACAATCTACCAAGGAAGCGCAGTGTGCGAACCGGCCATATGCATCGATCAGAGGAACAGCAATGATTCCTCCTATTCCTTGCAGGAGGATGCCGTAGTTGAGAGAAGTTGCAGAGTGTGTGACTGATATATTCCATTCAAGCGCCTGCGGGACAACGAGAGTTGCGCCCCATGTCATTCCGCTAGATCATCGTCAAGCACAGCTCAATTATGGAAATGTGAAGACATACCCGTCGGCAAGAATCGAGCTCGACATCAAGGCTAGAAACAACAATCGCTTTGTCCATGGCTTCCAGTTTTGAGGGTTGCGATGATCGTTTTCATCCGCTCCCTCGAGGATACTTGGCCCATTGGAGTCATTACTCAGTGCGACGACACTGGTCTCAGGGTCTATGTTCTTTTCAGTTTCGACATTATTGCCGGAGCCCGATGATACTGGACGACTGCCCATGGTACTGCCTGTGAATTGTAGGGTGCTGAATGGTGGTGCCGAGAATAGGCAGTTCGCCTCTGTTAAAGGTAAGTCAACGATAACACTTTCTCGCGTGGGAACTTTTAGCCCTTGCACAACGTGGCCGACGTGGCCTGCGAAAAACAAAGTCACATTCCTCTACGGACTCGAAGCGAGCCAATCTAGATACGAGCATCAGAAAAAGGAGTCGCACTAAACTCGGACCGAGACCATTCTGGGCGAAGCATGCCCGCATGCCAGTGCTTGGAGAGGGGTAGGAAGAACTTTTTGACTTCCCAAGTTCTGGCTCCAAGAACCCCTGTCCGACATGAAGACGCTCAGTAAGAACGGGGAATTAAGCCCCAATGGTTTGCAAGAAGTAGTAGCCTGATTTCCGAGACACGTACTATGCTGGTCACACGTGCGTTGGAAATCACCGCGAAGAGCCATTCAGATGGCCTCAACGAACGCGTTGGGGGTCTTGCTCCGCGAGAGAGGGAAAGCAGCCATCAAGTGGCTTGCAGAAGGCTTCAAGGCTTAAGTTAGCTTAGACACTACTAATGCACCAAGCCCGACTGGAAGAAGATTCCGCACAAATGTCCTTCAATGTTCGGTTGGAAGTGGGGGCCTATCTACGTAGTGCGACTCTTAGTGTAGCACCAGGATATTCCCAGGCGGTCCGCCATCCCCGTTGCGCTAGCAATAAACGATGTTTGAACGACGATCGCTTGACGTGGACCACGAGCCATTCTCGTCAATGAACCATCAAATCTCGCCTCTCACGGAAACATTCAACGTTAACCAGCTTCGACATTTCGTCTCAAAATTTGCCACGCACAACGGATTGATCAAGATGAGCAACCCAGGGGCGGTGCTTGCTTCTACAGTGACTGCAGTAAGAAAACTGCAAATACAAGACGACTTGGTGAAGTTGACTGGTTTTTTAGACAGCAGCCTTGGGCTTCGTGCCCGTGGCTATTTACTTCAATTTGTTTCAGCAGCTTAATCGCATAGGCCCAGTGGCCACTGCTGCAGCCCTTACCGAAGCCTCAGATGCAGAAAGAACTGAAGAGGAAAAGAAAAAGGCGCCACTCTGTAAGCGACATGTTTGATCGTAAAATGCCGAGATACTGATGGAGCACAAGGCCAGCGGTTGACAGGTACGTGGATCGCTCTGATGAAGATGGCAATTGTTGATGAATGCAGAGGATACAATGCTGGCCATGGCAGGGCTAGGATTAGTGGACCTTGTGGATGATACCACATTTCGTGTCAATGCCATTACGAAACATATGGTCGAAGTGCCGTCTTCTATACATGGCATGCTGCACTTGTGAGGACTATGCTAAAGTCAAAACTGAAATGCTGAGACCAATCTAGCACAACTGAGCCGTTATGGGCGGCTGCCTTTTTAATGCGACAGCTTCACGAGACCAAATTCGAGTACCCATTCCAAGAGAACCAAACGCCGACACAATACGGCTACAAGCTCATTGGTGAAGAACGGTTTGCCAAGGAGCATACTTACTCCATTATGCAGATGCAAGGTCGAATGCCCAGCTTCAATCTTTTCATGGAAGGCAAGTTTGGGAGGTTTGGAACAATGCCAGAGCGAGTAAGACGCTTTGGCTATGACCTGGATGCTGCAGTGTTGAGAGACGACAGTGAAATAGCTGTGGTGGACATCGGTGGTGGACGAGGTGAAATGCTACTCGAGGTGAAGAAAGCATATCCTCATCTAACAAAACAGAATTTGATCGTGCAGGATTACCATCCCGAGCTTGTCAATGCAGAAGAGGTGACGATGACTCATTGGGATTTCAAAGACGACTCTCCGCAAAGAATCCGAGGAGCACTCGTGTACAATTTGACACACATCTACCACAATCTTTCCGACTTGGAGGCTTTGAGATTGATGAAGAAGATTGCTGATGCTATGGCCCCTCACTCTCGAATGTTGATACATGAGTTTTCAAAGAACTCGACATATGGAAAGATGCATGCAACCATGATTGAGCTGTACGCTGGTAGACTTCGAAGCAGCCGAGAATGGAAGCAAATGGCGGAGATGGTCGGACTGGAAGTGACATTTGAGGTGTATCCTGTGGCTGGAGAAGGGCTGATTGAAATGAGAAAAGCCACATAGCTTTGCACAGGGAACCCGATACGAGAGTTCCTGAAATCGGGACAAGGATCAGTCTGTCATAATTTAAGTTTGCGCGGCATTCGTATTCCGCAACCCTTGTACAAGGGGTATGCATGTGCAGGCTGTCCCCCCCCACCCTGTCACGCACTCCAGAGAGGTGAGGGTTAGGGTGAGACCGGGGGTGTTGCCGGCCCGCACATGCATATCCCTTGTACTCCGTATTCACATCAAGCTAGTGCTAGCTGAAACAAGGGTAGAAAGCGACGGGAAGAGTACCCCGGGGCTGCAAATCTTCATAGGCTGACCGCTCTCGTCATGGAGTTCGGGACTATCATGATGCAGGTCAACAGGGCATTAACAGGTATAGTCCTGCCAGTCAAGCCAGACATGTGGAGTGAATGGGAGCCGACACTGCCTAGTGTATCCACACCAAAGAGCAAGCAAGCCACATGGCCCACCAGCATGCCAACCCTTGCATCCGACCCCCCACCCCCCCAAGTGAGATACTTTTGACGAATTGTGTTGATCCTCGCTATTTGCGGCATTAATGGTGTGAAAGCGCCTTGTCAGTTCATCCAATGTGCATTCGAGCTAAGCTTTTGACCAGTCTGGTTTATTAACTTGCATTGATCACTTCCAAGGGGTCCTTCAGGAGAAAGTGCTACTGAAAGCAAAATGCGATAAGAGGGTGAAGACTTCAGGCGTGTTCTTAGTCCAACCATAGCACAATGGTTGTCCCAAAGCCTGATGGACCTGACGTTGACAGAGGTACGGAACCTGGACACTGAAGAATACCAGTGACTGACACTTCATTTATCAAGGGACCAATATCTTCATCGGTTGTTGGGTACTCACGGCCTTTGTCTTCTTCGTATTGGCCTTCCGATATGCTGTCAAAGCCTGGGTGGCATGGCTGTTGCCAACGATCTCAAAACCGGAGCGAGTCTGGGGCCTGGAAGATTTCTTTTACGCTCTCGGATACGCGTTTGATGTGGCGCACATGGCATTGATTTGGAAAAGGTCAGGGCCCCTTTGCTCAGGCAACGATAGCAAGAACTGACTCCTCTTAGTCACAAATGGGGCCTGGGAAGACACTTTTACTATCTTTCCGCTGTTGAGAGAAACCTTTCTTTGAAGTGGGATTTTATTTCTCAACCCCTTGCGGTTTCTGCTGCGATGTGGTCTCGAACCGGTGTCATTCTCTTTTTGTACAGCTGTTTTGCGCAGAACCGAAGAAGTCTGCGCATTATTGTCCTTGTTTGCCTGGTTGTACAGCTGGTTGCCAATCTGTTCACCATTCTGCAGATCTTTTTGCAGTGTGGACCAAACCCTTACCGCCTCGTCAACAGAGCGGCCTATTTCCACTACATGTGGGATGATCTGCCTTCAGATGGATCAGTGAAATGTCAGGACCCTACTGTACAGGCAACTATTGGATATGTTCAGGGAGGTACGTACAGCGCACAGTTCTGCGATGTCAAGAATAACACTCGCAGCGTTCAACTCCATCATCGATTTTACCTTGACTTACCTTGCGGGCTTCGAACTATGGCAGTTCTTGTTGCGACGCAATAACAGTGGTCACCATCTCTCCTTTTACGGCAAATTTAAAAAACTCGACACTGGAATTCGCAATCAACGCCTCTGGCAAACGGCACTCTTGTGTGGACCACTACTTCTCTCTGGCGTTTCTTCGATTGTCAAGACTTATGTAAGGGAACCAGTTGATTTGTAGGCCCCGCTGACTTTTCAGTTACTCTCCGCTCTCGGTAGCAGGTCTGACTTCACCTGGAACATTGTCCCGTTTGTCCTCTGGGTCAAGTGAGTACACAGCTGATTCGTACGAGGCGTCCGCTGACCGTGCCAGAATTGAGGACTATTGCATTCCTATTGCGACAACGGCGCCCATCCTGCGACTCTTCATTCGGAGCTTCGTCGATCAAAGAGGCGGTGAGAATGGATATGGAACGAATGGTAGCCGTGGGCAGTACTCAAAAGGCGGAAATGGCATAGAGTTGACATCTAGCTCGAAAAGCCAGAGTCGGGCTCTGCGTGACGACCACGGTGGTGTTGTTCATATGCGGGATGTTGACGAAATCAGCGAACACGGTCCCAATCAGAGTATACACGGTTCGGAGAAAGAATTAGTCGGAGGAATTATGGTTAAACAAGAGTATGAGGTCCGTGTCGAGGAAGGAGGGCCAAGGATCTCTCCATAACGAAACCCAAATATTCCCACGATCGGAAATTTGGTCTGTACACTTTACGTCGCCTTAGAATTCAGTCCTGAAGTTACTCCTGGTATTCTTACGTGAGGCTGAGGCTAATCTATTGCGCTTGTATCTAAGAAGCAACGCATACGTGAAAATTTACTGTTGCTATCTCGGCTAGCATGAAATCACGTAAACTTCTGCTCTGAATGACTCGAGCCTCGGTTTCGCTGCCGGTTCAATAATTACCAAGAGATGTCATTACACAGCTGACACAGGCCGGATTGGCCTGCCTGCGTACCTCTCCATACTATTATGAACAATACCGAATGTAGGCCAGGCGGAACTCTCTGTGTGTTGACACCAGGCTCCACCCAAGAGTTTGCATTCTTGACCTGTATTAGTGGAGTACCTTTGTCGGGATGGGAGGGCCAGGCCCTGATAGCGCTCCTAGAGCCCCCCACTCTCATTGATGTTGCCAGTAGTGTACGTACTACTGTAGGTAAGAATCCTGGTTGATCTGAGGCATTGGCATTGTGGGGGCACTGGAGGTGCATGGCAACAAGTAATCAAATATGCGAAGAGGCAATCAGATGACTACGGTTGGCGAGCTGTTGGAACATTCTCCGCTTACGTGGTCTGCCACTGGGGCTGTTACTTATTCAGCTCAGGAGATGTCATGGTTCAGGCATCTTGGCATGGTTTTACATTGGTCACAGTATCTTGTTCAAGCCCTTCACTCTCCTTCATTGTGGTCATCAAACAGCCAATGCATTTCAAGCATTTGACTCTCCATTCCTGACTGCGCAAATCCAAGTGCCTGCTCTTTGATCCTCACCTGGATTGCTTTGGCTGCTTCGTATCGCTCATTCGGAACCCGGCCCTCGTATCAGGCCCGTGGGCCTGGAGGGGTGAGGGAGCTAATGGCGAGGTGGAGAACTTGAGATGAAATCGAAGGGACGAGGGGACAACGAGCGAGATAGAAGACTCTGGACTCGAGATAACTGTTGAGTCTTCTCATATGTCGCAGTGTCGCTGAGGCTTGGCACCAGCACGTGACACATCGGAACCCACCCCTAGACTTTCCATTGTTGTCTCTCCAGTTGCTCATCCATCTCTTTTACCTACCTCACCGTAGAGACTGAAGAACTTCTCAATTTCTACCTCTGAGTAGGATATAGGTGGGGCATCATCTACGGTTGGGGTAACAATATTTAGCTAGTTTTGTGCTGCTTTTATCAGGTCGACCTTCAAACTCATATTGTCGCCCTCCCAAAGATTGCTGGTATGGGGAAAAAAAAAGCCGTTAGTTGAGTATCAGAAAATCTTCCCATATTGCATCAAAATGATCAGAGTTGTGTTTAACGGTGCCAGCGAGGTAGTAGTAGTGCAACTGGCGCTTCTGGAATGTGTAGAATGCCTGGGCTTGTTGCCGCTCATGTATCGTATCGGAATCCTTGGGAAGCTCAAGCTTACTGTAACAGCAGACTCAGATACCACGTCTCCATAGTCTTGTAGATAAGTAGGGATTCCACATGACAGAAATAGCGGCAACACAAAGCAGTGTTGCCAGTCAATCAAGCTCACGACAAGATCAGGGTGGCGGATCGTGGGCTAACTCAGAAAGCTATCCTTTCGTGGACATATGTGACCTGCCACAGGCAAGAAATCTGAGTCGAAGGTGGATCACTGCTGAAGGTCCATCGGATGTCTTTGGAGATGAGGAAGGAGAAGAAATCTGCCGCGCCTTACTCCTGAGTATCGACGACTTGGAACCGAATATGGCCAAGGTAACACTTTCAGCGGCCTGAGAAGTAAGTAGAAAGCACTTTGACAAGGCCGGACGATGATTGTACGTACTCCATTTGTTGACTATCCTCTCTTCACGCAGAAGGCGATGGGTGCGGACTCCTTCGATTGCGTGGAAAGAATGCCGACTCGAGCAGATAGACTGACTCTGGATATATGCGTCGACTCTTGGTCAGCCTGAAGACACCGAACAATACTTCAACGCTGCTGGCATTTAGATATACTACGGTATGGTAGGTACATCATGGCATTGCTCCCTGTAGTCTCTTTCCGGAACCCTCAACGAACGATTTGGTGGTTATTAATTTTGGCCTCGCGATGTACATTGGTTTGGAACACGAACATCAACAAAGGAATGATGTCAATCGAGCAATATATATACTCTGTACGAAATATTGACCCATGACGAGCACTTTCGAGATGGTGTTTAGCGCAACGAGTACCACATTGAAGATGCTATGTCGGTGGAAGGGCCTTTCAGATCGATGGTCATGAATGGGTAGAAATTCGCCACCATGACAATTCACAGGGCGGGCTCATGCACATCACCTTCAGCATTCCTGAGATACCTCAAACGGTAATGGATGAGGCGGCGATAGACGATCAAGAGCGCCTCGAAGCCGAAGCCGATCAATGAAGCGTGCGTTGGCAACGGACACCCCCAAGCAAGCTGCGCAAACCCAAAGACGGAGTGAAGTCAAGATTGGACACGGCGAATTCAACATGTCCAAGAGGCTAAGGAAGGCCGCACTTGCGTGAACCAGTAGATGAGTAGCCTTCAATAGATAGCAGGACGCAAAAGGGCTGAGGAGAGCGGCGAGAAGGAATGCATCCGAAAGCAGGCCGGTACACGCTTGTGACCATCGTGGTGGCGGGTCCAACTGGCTCCCCGATGGCACCCATCTAGAAAGTGATTTGTCCCGATTTCCTGTGTCTACAAGCTTCTGATGCTGTACTTGGTAGATTCTTACTATCTGCAAGATCTAGCTCGATACATTGCTGATAAACACTTCGTCTCGGTTGTGGTTTTGTCGAGCATCTGGCAAGCGCTCTTTCCCCGCGGGGCATGTGTGACGCCTCGCCTTCTACAACTTCTGATCCGCTTCAAATTGCTATCAGGCTTTTCTGTGCCGATTGTACGCTGGCAAAGTGGTTTGTGCATCCAAGGAGTTGCGACTACAGTGTCATCATCATATATTATACGCTCCGACCCTTCATCATGCTGCCACTTGACCTTCTCGCCCTTTAGTAACCCCCTCTCGCTGGATGACGAGAAGAGATTCTAGATTGCCTGCTACGTCGAAGTTCGTGATAGGGCTCCGTCTTGACTGTTCCGTCCAACAAACCTGCCTCCTTGAGGAATGAAAAGGCACGACAACTATTGACCAAGATCAGCATCGTGAAGATCACGTGCCTGCTCCTGCCCACTGAGGATTTTCCAATTTACCACTGGCAGCCCCCCTGCGTCTGGTATGCACAACGGGGGTGGGAGTCCCGTTTTCGATGGTGGTTTGCTGGCCGTCGACTTGGCCTGTGTTCAGACGCCGAGGCATTCCGCTGCTGACAGTCTCTCGAAGGCTGTTGACGCCGTCTCTTGTGCTGAGAAGGGAGAGAACAAACAAGCACGAACAGTTGCAAGGAGCAGAACCGGTGTGAGTGGAATGCCACAGCAGCAGCCACCCGCTCTCTGGCTGGCTAAATTTGGCCGATGTCAAGAACGGACGGTGCGGCTCAGAATGGAGCTCTTCCTCACGCCCACAACGCCGGCGTGCCCGAATTGGAGGTGTCGAAACTACACGCTCTGCCCACCGAACAGCAGGATCTGTTCCTCCTGACCTTTGTCTCAGACCTCAGACAGGCGGTCGAAGGCCTGGCAGCCGATGCCCTTCCCCCGCAGCAGGCGGCCATCAAGAGAGAGGTGATCAAAATCGCGGGCTTGGGAGCACCCGTTCCCTCCCGCATCATCAGGCACACCGTTGCAAAGACGCTGGCCGATGCCTTTGGAAGAGGCAGCCGCAGTCTCCTCTACGAAACCGTCAACGAGCTCCTCGCCATCCTCAATGCAGGCAAGGTCGATAAGGAGACGTCAGCCAAGCACGGGGCAGTGGCATGCTTGGGAGAGCTGTTTGCGTCTGCTGGTGACAGTGCCGTCAGTCTCTCGGGCATCGTTGGCCAGAGTCTCGTCAAGGCGCTAAAAGCCTCCCACGTGGGCATCCGAGGCTCTGCCTTCTTCAGCCTGAGCCGGTTCGTTGAAGGACTACACGCAAGCATTGATGAATCGCTGGCTAGGGACATCTGGAAGGCCTCGAGGAGTGCGGCCTCGGGCGACAAGTCATGCTTTGTACAAAAGAACGCGCTCCGATGCCTCCAGGTGCTGGTCACCCAGACTCCCTACTTTAACAATTCCAGTGACTTTGACAGTTTGAAGAGCACGTCGTGGAAGACCTTGGACAGCCCGGTACCGGCGGTAAGATTTGCTGTTTCCAAGACGTTGGCTGCAGCCTTAGTCCGTGCGTACTCAGAAAGCAGTGGCCATGATGTACCGGCCATTAAAAAGCCAAAGAAGTCGACCAAAAAGCAAGGGACCGTGGCAGATGACGAAGACGAGAGCGAGCGCCCAGCGTCGCCAGTACCGGGAGGCAAACCATCGGTCCAGCTTTGCCTCTCTCTGCCCGACATTCTGCGCACGCTCTCGGCCCAATTCATCAAGCCTGCCACCACGAACAGAGCCCGGGCCGGGATTGGCTCGTGCTACAAGCTCATCCTCAGACAGCTCCCGCAGAAGGCTGTGGAGGACAACTTCGGTCGAATCTGTGAACAGCTCCTTCTTGAGCTTGTTGACCATCCCAGCCTCCTCTACCACAGGCATCGCTTCTTACTCACCCGCAACATTGTGGCCCGTGTCCTCCGCTCGATCGTCCACTCTGGCATCATTACGGAAAACGCGCACATCAATGCAGCCCGCTATTTGATCAATGACATCCTGAAGAACTACCCCAAGGTCATTGCTGGACGATCCCAGCCATCCAAGCGAGTCCTCCCGGCCGCTCTGGAAACCCTGAATTTGCTCATGGACCAGCTTGGCTCCGCCGCGGCCGTGCTGCAGGATTCTTGTCGAGAAGCACTGTGTCAGGTCATGCAGCATCCCAGCTACACCGTTCAGACTTATGCCGCCCTGTGCTTTCGCACCTTTGTTCTCGCCTGCCCTTCGCAGCTCGTGCCCTCAATTGAGTTAATGCTGACTCGATTGCGCAAGTATCTTGATCCAGGTGGTGAAAACAAGCAAAGCATTCGAGCATGTCATGGGCCCTCTCTGTCTATCGCAGCCATGCTTCACTCAGCCAGCCGGAAGCCAATCTTTGGATCTCTTGCCATCTACTCCAAAGTCTTCTCCTATTCCACCGAGCTCTTGAAGAGCAGCGCCACTTCTGAACTCCGCCTCTCTGCGACACAAGTGCAGGTTGCTTGGACCCTGATTGGTGGCTTGATGAATCTTGGTCCCAGCTTCGTCAAAGTCCACCTCAATCAACTCCTTCTCTTGTGGAGAAATGCGATGCCGCCTCCATTGACACACGAAAATGCATCTCAACGAAGTCAACTCGAGTTCAGCTTCCTCTGCCACGTTCGCGAGTGCGCCATGAACGGCCTGCTCACGTTTCTGACCAGCTGCAGCAGTATCATCACCACCGATGGGTCGAGGCGGATCTCAGCCATGCTTCAGAATACCGTTCAATTCCTAAACAGTCTCCCCGCGTCTCGACAGAGTGAGGATATGGCTCACCGGCTGGTGCCAGCCATGCAACTGCAAGATATGGCCGTTCTTTTGCGAAGACGAGTCTTGCAGTGTTATGTAGGCCTTGCCGGGGTTAAGCATATCGACACTATTGAATCCTTATCCCACCCCGATCTCATGGGCTTGGCCATCTCAACCTTCACCTCGCCAGACCGCCCCTCCGACAGAAGGCTGGAGGCTTCCCTTGCGACCTCCGCAAGCAATTACGACGGCCTTTCTGAAGTTGCCGACAATTGGGCTTTTGGTGTCAGTAGCTTGATGCAGGGACTCGACATTTCCTACCCCTCTCTACAAAGCTTCTCCACCATCAGGGGACCCACCACTTGCGCCGAAGAGACTGACTATAGTCTCGATGCGGTTGCTGTTATGCCTGCGCTTCCAGCTCGCGAGCATGACCCCGTTACTGTTTACAGGCTTGACAACCTCGAAGATCTGAGTCTGCTTAGCGCTGCTTCAACCGCGTGTGTTGATGCCGCTATCGAGCTCTTCGCCCTTGCATTCCCCTTGCAGTCTGCTCGTGTGCAAGAGAGCACAATCGAGCAATTGGCAAGTCTGCTTTCTCAACCCTTCCAACGCGAACCCGGCAAGAAGGATGCGCTTTATGTCAATGTAACCCTGTCGATCCTGTTGGCCCTCGCCGTCGCTAATGACGAAACCCCCTTTCCTCCTGGCCGCATCCATTTTGCACTCGTCAGCAAGACGCTAAGTGACATTCTAAGGCAAGGAATAGGAGACTCAGACATGGGCGTCAGAAGCGCTGCAGCACGAGCACTGGGCCTTGCGTGCAATCTCGCCGGTACACCATATACAACAACCGAGGTGAAGGCGCTCATTGATAGCATTGTTGCCAACCGTGACCCAAACATGCGAGCGGGCTGTGCATTGGCACTAGGAGCCATCCATTTGGAGGTCGGTGCAATGGCATCAAGCCTGCACATCAAAAACATTGTTGGAGTTCTCTTGTCGCTCTGTAAAGATGCTCACCCTATCGTCCACTTTTGGGCTCTCAGAGGCCTGATGCAGGTAGCTGAGTCAGCAGGCCTGGGCTTCTCTGCGTATGCTGCCAGCACCCTCGGCATGCTCTCGCAACTCTACTCCAGTGACTCTCACAACGAAGAGTCGAGCTCGACGGCCACTTCAAATCTCGAGCTGGAATTATCTACTACTGCTGCTATTGCCCAAAGCGTCGACTGCATTATCAACGTACTTGGGCCCGACCTCCAGGATGTCTCCAAGCTCCGAAATCTCATCCTTACCCTTGTTCGATATTTCAAGAGCGAAGATTCGGTCGTCTTGAAGTATCAAGCTTACCTCTGTCTGGGCCATCTTTCCATGTATGTGCCGGCTCATCTGCAATTCAGCACGTATATTCAAGACCTACAACTCAACCTTGGATCATTAGACGATTTACTGAGCCAGGTCGTCATCATCGGTATCAGCGATCAGGCAAAGCGCAACGCCTCCGAGGTAGCCAGAGTGGCCAGGTCTAGTCTGAGCGACGATCTCTGGCTCAAGATCGACCAGAGTCCAGACAATGCACAATTGCAGAGTATCATGCGCAATTGGATGCAACAAACTGTCCTCGTAGATCCTGCCGATTGGGTCGACCGTTGTCGAGCCATTTTGTCACGAACTAGAGCCAAGGAGCCGCCAAAGGCAAGACTGGCCGTCGAAAAGACTGCAGTACCGGACTTGGCTGATGAGGATGTAGCGGGTCTAACTGCCACAGTAGCCGCCAGTCTGGGTGAGACAGTTGAAGCGACACCAGAGGGTCAAGAGTACCTGAGGTGGCAAACTCGGGTGTTTGCCATGCAATTGCTGAGCGAAGCTTTAGAAATCGTTCGAGATGCAATGCTACCCGATCAGACCATTCCGGCAGAAGAACAGTTGTACGGCAAGATTGCAGATATCATCAGGGCCGCCTTCACAGCTTCAACTGCAGGTGTGGTAGAACTGCGAATTTGGGGCCTTCGAATTATCGACCAAATTTTGAAGATGTTTGGCAAGACGCCTGATCCAGACTTCCTTGAAGCGTCTCTTTTGGAACAGTACCAGGCCCAGATAGCCTCGGCCCTGACACCGGCATTCTCAGTAGACTCTTCACCCGAACTTGCAGCCGAAGCTATCGCGGTATGTGCTACCTTCGTTGCCACCGGCATCGTCACCAGTGCCGAGAGGATGGGACGTATTTTCAAAGTTCTTGCCAACGGACTTGAAAACCTGACCAAGGAGCAGCCTGAAGCGTCCATTGGCGACCTGAAAAGTCTCAGCCCGAACGCGCAGGCGATGCTGAAGATGTCACTGCTGTCAGGATGGGCTGAGCTACAGTTGTCGAGCGTCGAACAGCCATATCTTGAAGATATCGTCCAGCCATACGTGACCAAGCTTGCTCCCTTGTGGCTCGGCGCACTTCGAGAGTTTGCCGGCCTCAGATTTGAGCCTGAGATTTCCGACAGCCTTGGGCTTGACATGCTGACCTCTAATCTTGACGACCGATATGCGTCCTTCAATCGTGTTGTGCGCTTGCAGTTCTATCAGGGCAGCTGGCTGAGCATTGTCAATGCCATCTCTGTGCTTGTTGAGAAGGACAGCAATTCCGTCTTCAACGCCTTGAACGGAAAGGGTAAGGAAGTTGAGAATCATGTAAATGGCGATCCATCATCCCCGGGCAAGGATATGAGCTTCCGCGAGGAGCCTGCTGCATTCTTCTTCATCCTCTTTGGTCTTGCCTTTGAAGCACTAGTTACCAGAGCCAGAGAAGATCCCTCACAGACGTTGTCCATCCTCCAGGCTCTGAGAAAGATCTTGACGCCCGCTATTTCTGGCGACGCCGTCCACGAAGATGTAGTCTTCAATGAGATCACCGACACCCTGGATCGGTTGGCGCTCACGAGCACGTCTCAGACACAATCTGTGCTGGTTGAGATTGCACGCAACCTCTCCATCGATCATCCGTCGGCAAAGAGTGACGAAGAGCGAGATGAGAAGCTCTCGGAGGATATAGAGCAACTTTTCGAACTCACCCGAATCGTCACTTTGGTACTGACTGGCATCATACCCACGCTGGAAGACCCTCCCGGCTCCGCGACGCGGCAGCTTGGCCCCGAAGCAGTCGCTCTCGTCGTACAGTCGGTTCGCGCCCTTGTTGATGTGGCCGAAGTATTCCCTGTTGTCATCCGAGCAGATCTGCACGCTTGCATATTCCACTGCTACTGTACCATCTTGGCCACGGCCATTTGCCAGAAAGAAGTTGTACCATCAATACTGCCAGTCTTTCGAGCATTTCTCCAATCCGCCATACGCGACGTGAAGGACAATAGCGCGACTACTACAAGTGCTACAAGTACTACTACTACTACTACTACGTCCAGGCTCATCCGCGGCTCTCTGCATCAGATGCTCGTGGTGCTCTCCGTCGCTCAACGGCGTGACAATGACTTCTCAATCACCTGCGCGAAGAACACGCTCTTATCCATCACAATCCTTCTCAGCTCAGCTAGCGTGGTGATCCCGGCCACCGACGATCTGGTGCGCAAAGCGGTTGAAGAAATGCTCGACTGCCTCCAAGACGTCGGCCTTGCCAAAGTGGCCGCTAACTGCGTGCGCACTCTGCTCAACGCCAACCCTAAAACGCCTTGCGACGAGGCCATCGCCCGCCTACTCTGGCCCAGGCTTTGCGCCTTTATCTGCGATGCCGAAGCCGACGATCCCGAAACCGTGCGCCCCACTCTGGTCGCAGCGCTAGTCAGTTCTGTTTCAACACTTCCCAGACAGCCATCCGCAGCCGCCGCAAGACAGCCGGCCATGGCAATTCTCATCCCTCTGCTCCTGTACCGGGCGACTAGCAACACTAGCAACAATAACAAGGGAAAGGAAGAACAAGAAGGCCCACTGCGCAGAGAAAGCGCGGCGCGGTTGCTCGATTTGCTGGCAATAGACCCGACCGCGTTCAAAAGTACAGTCGGCCTGCTGAATGAGTCTGACAGGACATTGTTGGAGGAATTGCTGAGATTGGCTGGCGGAGGAGGTAGGAAGCAGGCTTACGGCAGTGGTGATGTGGACGGAGATGAAACAGAAGAAGAGCAAGGAGGCAAGAAGCCGACCATTGAATTGAGGATGGACTTTTAAATGTTTTCTTTCTTTCGCTCGATCTAGATAGATGTCTGTCGATGATCATGATGACTCGATGCTGATGCCGATGCTGCTACTACTACTCCTACTACTCCTACTACTATGCTACTACTACTGCTCCTGCTGCTGATGATGATCATCATGCACACCGACCCATCGGCACGACAAAACAACAGCTAAACATGTCTGTCATGCACGAGTCCTGACGGGGCATGCAGTGAATGCAATGCTACATGTGCCGTCCCCTACAATACTGAAAAACCTCCTCGCCCAGGCCCATCTAAGTTGATCATATATTAACAAAAGTCCCAAGTTAAACCCTCATTTTCACATGGCCAAACTGTTGGCCTCATCGTTGTTGCTGTTCCCGCCTTGGTTTGTTGCATCAATATGAAAACAAAACATGATAAGATGCACACAACCAGCTAGCTTGGTTAGACTGGCGAATCCCTGTCAGGCCGATGTCCATGTCCATGGCCATTTCTCTGATCAAGCAATAATGTGGGCTTGATGTAGTCCTCGTCCAGCTGCCGCAACCAGGCGGTGTGGTCAGCTGCACCGACGGCACCGCGCAGGAGGTCTCTGATGCCACCGATGGTACCGTGGCTGTCGGCTCCTACTCCTGCTGCTTCAGCACTGTTGCCGCCTCCGGCGCTGAGGTCGCCAGTATCGTCCATGGTCTCGCTGGCCACGATGCCGGGCGCCGATCTGGTCCTGTCGCCCATGGGCTGGCGGAACTGACCTGAGATGCTCCGCCGCGGCGCAGCTGGGGGCAGATCAAGGTCGATTGCGTCGTTTTCGCCGTCATTGTCCTCGTCGTCGGAAACTGTAGAGGGTGTATTGTTGCTGCCTAGGAGGGTGTGCGACTGTTCGCCTTCGACTCTCTCGCGCGCTGACGGAGCGCTGCTCTTCCGCCGGCCAGCAAGTGAGTCGCTGGGGCTGGTCCCGCTAGCATGGATGGGCGGGGAATGTCGATTTGAGCTGGAGTAGCCGCGATCGGATGGCCGCCTACTGTTGGTAGTGGCGGAGCCGTTGGCGGCCTTGTGGGCTGGCTTATTCACGACATAGTCTAGTCCGATGCTGGGACGTGGATTATGACCGACGCCGCCGCTCCGACGGTAGTACGTGCCGCCGTTGGTCGTCTCGATGTCGAATTCATCATCTGAATCGATTTCTTCGACTACACCAGTGCGGATGCCAAGAATCTCAAGCATGCGTGCAGTGGTACCTCCGAAAATGATAACTGTCAGGACGACAACGACAAGAACTGTGGCGCGGAGAGCTGGACCGTTGGTTCCCTGTAATCCTGCGGCGAGGGCCACACCGACCGCTCCACGCAGGCCGGCCCAGAAGAGCATGGCCTGGTAATGCCACGGCAGCTCTTCGGCGGCTTCCTGGCCGCGGCGGCGAGCGCGTACGCGGATGATGTAGTTGATGGCTTTGGAAAGGGGGAAGACGGACAGCCATCTGGCGGCGCAGATGCCGACCACAGTGACGAGGATGAAGAGCGGTTTGAATTCCAGGTCAGTCTCGGTGAAGAGAGTCAGACCAAGATAGATGAAGATAAAGTTTTCAGACAGCTGAGCGAGAATTTGGAAGATAAATTTAGTGGTAAGTTGGGTGCGGCGAGACATGTTGTAGTAGGCGTAGTGTTTCAGAGTTATGCCGCAGAAGAGGAGGGAGACAATGCCTGGCAAACAGGGTTAGTGAAAACAGGACACGCCTGGCAGAGGGAAAGGCGAGAGAGTACCCGAGAAATGGGTGGTGCCAAGGTGGAAGCCGTTGGCAAAAAAGTAGCTGGCGTAGGCGATGAGGACGATGAGGCAGCTTTCAATCTTGGGGAAGCGGCGGACGAGCGTGTGCTTGAGCATGATAGCGGTGCCTATGCCGACGACAACGCCGATGAAGAGACTGCCAAAGAAGACAAGCAAGAAGATACCGATGGCTTCAAACAGGCTGAGGATGTTGAGATTGCCAGCTGCACCGCCATCTTTGTATCTCTGGGCCGTTTCAAAGAGGACAATGGCGATAGCATCGTTCAGGATGGACTCGCCAAAGATGACGGTGTAGAGCTTCGGCTCGACCTTGTAGACATTGAAAATGGCTAGAATGGTGACAGGATCGGTGGCTGAGAGCGTGGCACCAACGGACAGGGCCTCGACAAAGCTGATGGCGAGCCCGTCGAGGGGAATTCGCGTCCAGAGCCAGAGGATGAGGCCAAGCGAGACTGCGGAGATGAAGGTGCCGACAAAGGCAAAGGTGAGTATGGTGCCGATGTTGCGGAAGAAGTTGGCCTGTTCGTGGTCAGTCTTGGCGTTCCGTCGTCGCTGCTCTGCTGAGGGAGCGCCATCGTACCTGATGCAACTCATAGCCAGAGGCGAGGATGATGGGAGGGAGGAGCAGGTTGAAGAAGAACTGATAATCGAAGCTGACACTATCTTGGATGGCTGTTCCAGGGGTGACGCGGATGATCAGGCCAACGACCATACCTAGGAGCGGCGGTCAGTCAGTTTAGAGAATGTGGTTGGTATATATATCTAAAAAAAAACAAAACAAAACAAAACAAAACCGAGAAAGGTCGCAAGGGGACGAGCTGCGCACCTGCAAAGATGGAAATGACGGTTTCGTGGATGGCCTGGATCTTCTTCTGTTGCAGGATGTAGCTGGTAAATAGCGCTGTGATCAGCAGCATGATGAGAATGAACAGCGCCCATGATGAGAAGATCTCCTTCTGGCCCGAGTCAGGAGGATCTAGGCGAGTTGGCATCAGTCTCCGTGGCCCATGTCGGCGCGGGAGGACAAGAGGGGGTATACATACCATCCGGGTCGATCTCGGGGTCGGTTTGTCTCCCTGTGGCCAAAAGGGTCAGCGTGTCTATTCCTCATGTCTGTGTGTCGTCATCGCTCCTTCCGTCCTTGGGGAGGCCACGTACGGAGGAGTGCGGCAGCAGCGTCGTAGAGGGTCGACGCCATGGCGGCTGCGCGCGTACTGATTGTTATAAAGGCCACGGCACCGGGGAATGTATCATGGCCAATAGAAGCATCTGCAAGGCAACTGACTGGCAGAGCGATGATAATAATTCATGCTCGCAGGCAGGCAGGCAGGCAGGCACATGTTCACTGCCATACGGCACCGACGAACCGTGTCGAAGTCCGGGGCACGGTCTTGGCAACACTACGCCATATTAGGCTAGCCGATGTGAAATGGACTATTATGATAGTGGAAGATACGTTTCAGGCACAAGTTGCAGTCGCACCGGTACGTACAGGTTGAGCGAACATCTACTTTGCTTCCAAAGCCACATTACAGGGCCTTTTGAGTGCGAAGAATGTGTCAAGCGAGCAAGGAAAAAAAAACAAGGCTTCAGTGCCCAGCTGTCCCACCGACCCACCACCCCCCTTCTCCCCTCGTAAGGGCCCATGAATTTGTCCCATACACTCCATCATGATGTAGAGCGTGCACGCTTGTCATCAACGCCAGTCACCAGTCGCCACTCACAAGCACTGCTGCTGTCGCGACAAGTATTTGGTATCCTCAACAAGTCAAAAGCCTCACCCAATGTATCGCGTTCGCCGATGCAATTCGTGATAGTACATTATTCGGCACCGCTACCAGTCGCGCTGGCGGTTCCGTTGGTTACCACCCCGTTGCTGGCGGCGCCACCTCCAAACGTCAACTTCAGCTTGGTGCCCGTCGAGGGCGCAACTGATGCTCGGGGTGTGGCAGTTGCTGATCCGACTGTCGACTGACCGTCGTGGTTAGACTTGTCCTCAAGCAGGGCCAGATTGGGATGATTCTGCAGTTGTTTGGCCAGTGCCTCATTGCATTTCTCCTGTGATTTTTTTGTCAGCCCCACAACTGCCCAGCTCAAACACGGTGGTTATTGACTTTACCTCAATGATAGTTGCGTCATTGTAAATCATGCTGCCATCTTCGTTGTATGTCTTGGCATTCTTGGCCATCAGGCCGATGTCAGCACCCAGGTCCTTCAGGCTGCTGTATTGGTGGCTGCTGATCTTCTTCTCAATAATGTCCATTGCGATCGGCTGCTGGATGAACTGGTAGTAGTCGGCATATTCGCGCTTGTTGGGCAACTCCAGGAAGGGTCCAATGATCAGACGTGTCGGCGGCTCCTCGTCACTCTCATCAGCCGATGCTGGCTCCGGATCACTGTCGGGGACCTCAAGCTCCTTGAGCACCTGGACGACCTGCTTAAGTGCCTTCTGCAGGGCCGTACGCTCTGAGTGACTGAGGGTGTCGACATTCTTGGGTTGACGGCCCCTCTTTCGCTTGGCTGCCGGAGTCTCATCCTCAATATCCTCACCCTTACGCTTCGGACCGGCAGACTTGCGCCCTCGCTTCTTCGGCTGAGGCTCTTCAGAGCTCTCGCGCTCTGGCTCGGGAGACGATGCAACCCCTGCAGCCTCACGCTCACGCTTGGCCTTGTTCGTCCTCCGCTTATCGATTCGCGCAGCCTTGCGTTTGGCTGCCTCAGTGATGGAGTCGTCGGAGTCATCAACAGCGGCCAGCCATTGCTCCTCAGTCAGCCCGTCATCATACTTGACCTGTGTCTTGACACGAGCACCTCGTCCAGCATACTCTTCTTCCACTTCTTGGGCCGGAGTTTCTTCCGCCATGTAGATTTCTGGCAGCTCTGCCTCGCACATAAGACGCGGCAGCTTCTTGTCGGGGCCGTAAGCATCTCCATGCAGGCGCTCCTCATCCATTTTGGCAAAGAGGGTGAGTTCTTCATCAGAACGAGCCATGATCAGATTCAGATCCTCATCTTCCATCTCTTCTTGCTCACCAACTTGGTCAGCAGCCTCAGCAGCCTCCATGAGTGTCTTCAAGAAAGCCTCCCGCTCCTCATTTGTCGACTTGTTGTCAAACTTGCCAGCTTGGATAACCTTGCCATCCATATCAAGCTTGAACTGAGCACGTTCAAGAATCTTCTCCTCAACCGAGTTGGAGGAGATCAAGCGCAGAATACGCACCTCATTCTTCTGACCAATACGATGAGCTCGATCCTGGGCCTGCAAATCCTGATGGGGATTCCAGTCGGAATCATAGATGATGACGGTATCGGCAGTCTGAAGGTTCAGACCCAAGCCACCGGCACGTGTTGACAGCAGGAAGCAGAAATACGGCGACCCAGGCTCGTTGTACAGTCGCAGCAGTTCTGAGCGGTCTTCTGCCTTGGTTGCACCGTCCAGGCGGAGGTAAGGGATGTCCCTCCAGCGCAGGAAGTCCTCCATGATATTCATAATCTGGGTCATCTGGAAGAACATCAGGACACGATGGCCACTGGCGCGGAATTTGGGCAGGACACGGTCGAGAAGCTCGAATTTGCCGGCCGTTCGCCAGATGGAATCGTTGGTGGCCTTGCTAGGGTTCATCTGGTCTTCGACCGGCTCAAACACGTAGGGATGGTTGCACAGTTTGCGCAGCTGCATCAGCATGTTGCTTAGACCGCGCATGCTGGTCTTGCCACCCTTGCCGTCAGCAACTGCCAGTCGATTGGTTGTCATGAGCTGCTTATAGAGTTTTGTTTGCAGAGCGGAGAAGCGGCATTTGATCACGCGTTCTTGCTTGTCAGGCAGATCCTTCTCGACATCTTTCTTCAAGCGCCGTAGCAAGAAGGGCCGCAGCACCTTGTGTAGACGACGGATGACCAGCAGCGACTCTTCTTCAGACAGCTCCATCTTGTCCTGACCACCGGTGTTGGCAAACGGGGTGTTGAACCATTCGTCAAAGGACTTGACCGACTTGAAGATTGTTGGTAGGACAAAGTTGAGCAGGGCCCAAAGCTCGGGCAGATTGTTCTGCAGCGGTGTTCCCGTCAAGATGAGACGGTATTTGGTGGTGTAGTACTGTGTCAGCGTGCTGCTCAGTTTGGACTGCGCGTTCTTCATGCGGTGACCCTCGTCGACGATCATGTGGACCCATTTGATCTTGCTGAGAATGGGCCGATCCTTGATGATGTATTCATAGGTGGTGAGAAGAACCTGGAAATTGCCCTGGCGAATCCTCATCTGTTGCTGCTTCCGGCTGTTCGGAGGACCCTTGTACACGATTCGTGCGACCGACGGAGCCCACTTCTCGAACTCCAAGTTCCAGTTGGTGAGCGTGCTGAGGGGTACAATGACCAAGAAGGGCCCGTTCTGACGCTTGCGTTCGATGAGGTAGGTGATCAAACTGATGGTCTGAATGGTCTTGCCAAGACCCATTTCGTCGGCCAGGATGCCGTTAAGGTTGTTGTTGAAGAGCGAGATCATCCATTGCAGACCCTTGAGCTGGTACTCCTTCAGGGTGCCGCCGACCAGGATGGAGGGCTGGACGTTGACTTCTTCCTTGATGCGGTGAGCGACGGCATAGTAGTCAGTCTTGCCGGGTCCATCGCCGTCGGACTCGTTGTCGTCCTCTTCCTCCTCAAAGGCGTCTTTGTCGTCGCCCCATCGCTCGGCCGCACTTCTCTGCTGTGCCTTGACGGACTGTGCCAACTGTTTCAAGAAGCCGTTGGTCTGCTTGAGCAGGTGACTGATACGCGAGTCCTTGGCCTGGCCAAGAAGTTTGAGATAGGTCTCTTCGTCGTTGGCTTTCAAGGCCTGCAGACGTTGCTTGGCCGTGCGCTCGATTCGTTTCTGCTCCTCCCGTTCCATGTGTTGGTGTTGAGAGAGCATGAGCCGGCCGAGCTTCTGTTGCCGGCTTCTCTGGTTGGTAGCGGCCCTCTTGATCTCATCGCCGTGGTTGATGATGGACTGAAGATGGTTGGACTGGCGCGTCTTCTCCTTGTTCTCACGCGCGTCTCGCTGCTGCTTCTCCAGCTTCTCCGTGATCTTGGCTTCTCGCAGCGATTGCTTCTTCAAGCGACGGTGCGAAGCTCTGTTTGCAGTCATGGCTAGATTGTCGTAGGAGAAGAGGTCTTGCTGGATCTCGCGGCGAAGGTCACGCTGCTTCTGCAGCAGACACAATTTCTTGTACTCTATCAGAGCCTTGCGCTTGATGACATCCTCGTCAGTGGCCAAGTCCGAGCTGGAACTGTTCCACGAGGCAATGTTGACGGGGAGAGCAGCCAGTTCGTTCTTGCGGGCCGTGACCTTGTTGTAGATTGTACGCACGCGATCTTCACGAATTTGCTCGGGATCGACGCCGAGAGGTAGCAGACTTGGTATGCGTGGCCGCTTGGATCGCAGCGAGTGGTCGGCGTAGCTTATTGACTTGTCAAAGCGGTCGTATGGCGAGATGTAGGTATCGAAATGCGACTTGGCCATCTCAGGGTCGGTGGCGGCAATAGTCTCTCTGGACTCTGGACCGTCGTCCAATGTCTTTGCTGGTACAGCAAAGCCGTCTGGAGCCGAGTGGGCGGACGGCTTGTGCGTGGAAAAGAGTTGTTGTTGCACCTTGGGAGGCAGAGTCATATTCTTCGAGAGCATCTTGAAGGCGTAGATCTGCACTCTGAGCAGGTTGAGCTGCTCGGATGTGAAGCTGCCATTGGCTTGTGCCACAACACGCTGGACGGCGGCATTGCCTTGGGCCAGACCGGCAGCTCCGGCCGAGGCAGGACTGGCAGCCGCGTCTGGCTGGTGCTGGACGAGGCCATTCGAGTTCTGGCCATTGTGCACTCCATTTGTCGGAGGTGACTGCTGAGGCAGTTGGGTTTGTTGTATGTGCTGCTGCTGCTGATGATGATGTTGCTGTTGCTGCTGATGATGTTGTTGCTGTTGTTGCTGTTGTTGTTGTTGTTGTTGTTGTTGTTGCTGTTGCTGTTGTTGCTGTTGTTGCTGTTGCTGTTGTTGCTGTTGTTGATGTTGTTGCTGTTGTTGCTGTTGTTGCTGTTGTTGCTGTTGTTGCTGTTGTTGCTGTTGTTGCTGTTGTTGCTGTTGCTGTTGTTGCTGTTGCTGTTGCTGCTGTTGCTGCAGATGATGCTGCTGCTGATGTTGTTGTTGCTGCTGCTGCTTCTGTGCAGCGAGCTGCTGCTGGTACTGATTCCTCTTATGAACAGCAGTAAGGAAATTTCGAGCCTTGAGGAACTCCGGGTCGGTTTCGGAGACGCCAGAGCTTTTCATGCGCTGGAATTTCTGTCGAGCTGGTCAAAAGGCTGCGCGAGGAGAAGAGGGGGCTCACAGGCTCGCCGTCGACGGCGGCTGGTCTCTTCAGCGACTTACCTGGTACACTTCTTGCACTTGTTGGTTCGTCAAGTTGGGAGGCAGAGCGGGGAGGTTGCCCGGCATCACCGGCGCAGACTGCACCGAAGCCATGTTAGAAGGTCTCAGTCGGAGGAGCGGCGCGGCGCAGTGGCGTGCATCGGCAGAGATGGGTCAGGAATCGACAAGGGGATGAGGGGGGGGCAAGGAGGTCGCGGATGGTGGGCAGCTGCGAAAAGGGTCAGTATTGGGCGGCTCGCTGGCGCCGACTTGGCATGGGGAGTGCGTGCAGAGAAGGAAGGGTGTTGGCTGGTGTCAGGGTGGTGGTACTTACAGAAGAGGGGCGCCTGAAGCGCGGAGAGGGGGGGTGGGAAGGGCGCGTGGGCGCTCTGGCACCCGCCGTCGACGGTGGTACAGTGCGACAGGGATGGGCAGAGATGAGATTCGATGGTGGTGACGCGTGATCGATGATTTGCGCCGCGGTCCGTGTTCACTTTGGCTGCGCAGGAGTGAAGAAGCGAGGAGCAGCGGAAAATAGCCCCATTCTTCTTTGGGCCTAGCGTGCCTTGGCAACCCGCACAGCCTTGCCACCTCGCCCTTTTCCACCGGCTGTGGCGACAGCCATGTCTGGGACTGAGAATGCAGCTGTGTTGGAGTGTGGCTGTGCTGGAGGGAAGCTGTGTTGGAGTGTAGCTGTGGAGTGTAGCTGTGGAGTGTAGCTGTGGAGTGTAGCTGTGGAGTGTAGCTGTGGAGTGTAGCTGTGTTGGAATGCAGCTGTGTTGGAATGCAGCTGTGTTGGAGTGTAATTGGCGGTGTCTATGTCAGACAGAGCATAGCTGCGTCAGAGTGTAATTAGCGGTGTCTGTGTCAGAGTATAGCTGTTAGAGTACTGCTGTAATTAGCGGTGTCTGTGTCAGAGTATGGCTGTTAGAGTACTGCTGTAATTAGCGGTGTCTGTGTCAGAGTATGGCTGCGTCAGAGTATGGCTGTGTCAGAGTGCACGCATAGCAAAGTCAAGATCAATTCGGATAATAGTTGGCTATAGCATACATGGCCTGCAAAGCAATTCAGAGCAATTTCGTAAGCACCTGGTAATGTCACCTGACCTCCTGACCTGCCTGTGCCTGTTGATGACGATACCGATCATCTCGGGCACCTAAATACTGCAGCTCCTACTCCCCCGTACCCATGGCTGCACCGCTGCCCATTCCTCCCCTTCCCCCCCTCAACTCCAGCCCTCCCCCAGCACCTCGCATACTTACGCATAGACTGACCGCTTCTGAGGAAGGGGCGGCGGAGGCGGTTTCAAGGCCCTGCTCGGCGGCGGTGGCGGCGGCGCCCGCTTCTTCAAGGGCGTAGCAGAGGCGGAAGCAGTGGAAGCAGTGGGCGACGAAGCACCACCGGCATGAGGCTGATCTAGCGAGCTGTCCGAATGGGCGGCTGAATCGTCGCCAAACAGGCCTTCTGATTGATTACGCTCGGCCGTGGATCGGAGGTTGAGCCGGGCCGCCCTGGCCATCACCCCGTCACTGGGCACTCTGGAGAGGGCGGTCTGGGCGCCGGCGGGCGAGATGTCGCGGCGAGGCTGAGCCTGATCGAATGTCGTGGCCCTGGTGAAGGCCGGCTTGGCCGAGCTGGGCTCGGCCATTTCAGCGGCCAAGACATCGGCCAATCGCACGGATTGCGTGCGTGACTTGATCGACGGCCGCATCTCCAGCTGCTGCGGCGGAGCTGGTGGATCCTCGGCCGATTCATAAGCAAGCGATCGCAGCGTGCTGGCGCGAGAGCGCGGTGCTGGGCGACGCGACTGGGCAGGGCTGGCGCCATGTTAGTCAATCAGTCAGTCAGGCAGGCTCGCACCTCGCGGGAGCGTAGGCCGAGTGGGGGGAGGGGGGTGTGCGTGTGTGCGCGCGCGCGCGTGTGTGTGTGTGTGTGTGTGTGTGTGTGTGTGTGTGTGTGTATGTGTGTGTGTGTGTGTGTCTCACCTTGCCACCGGCCACTGGGCCCGGAGCTGCAGCAGCGCTTCCCGGCACTTGTCGTGGTAGGTCAGCTGAGCATCGAGGAAGGCGCCCAGATCCGCAACGCACTCGGGGTCCATGTCGGTGATTTCTTGCATGCGGCGGTGCACGTCGTCTTCCGCCTCCTCGTACTTGGCCCGCTGCGACCGCAGCTCCTCCTCGTTCCGGAAGTCTTCCTTCTTGGCCTTCTGCATCTTGGCCAGAGAGGTGTCGTACGCGAGCCGGCGCGTCTCGAGCCTCTTGCGAGAAGCCTGGTATTCCTTCATCTGCACGATGGAGCGCTCCAGCGACTCGAGCCAGCTCGACGACGCCGAGCCAATGTAGTTCTCTTGCGCACGCGCCAGTCTCTCCTGCGTCCTGCCGAAGACTGCGGCTCCAGTTAGCGGGCGCGCGCTCTCTCTCCAACGCCGCGATCGCAGCCTACTCACCGTTCAGGCACTGGCCCAGCTCCGAGTCGGGGCTGAAGTCGTCGCCATGCGCCACCATGGTCGAGCCCATGTAGCCAATCGGCAGGATCTTCTCCTTGCCCTCAACCTCGGACCGCTTGGAGATGGCCTTGATGTATGCGTTCATCGACTTCTGCATCTTGTCCAGGCCTGTGGCCCGTCAGTCTCTCGTCGGCGAGGCGGCACTGGCCGCTGTAGACGCTGCGCTGCACCTACCTTGCTGGCGGAGGTCCATCTCGACTTCCAGCGCCTTGAAGTCGTCTGACACATTGGTCTTGACCTCGCCGCCCATGCGCTCGCCGGCCCATTGCTTGAAGCGATCGAATTTCTTGTTGACATTCATCGTAGGCCGATGTGGCGGTCGAGCAGGGCCGCAGTTGCAAGTCTAGTGACGGGCCAAAGCGAGCAGAGGGGTGTCTGAGATGGCAGTGTGAGAGTTGATCAGTCGGCGCTTGTGTCGACTCTGATGAGGTGAAGTGAGGTGAAGTGAGGTGAAGTGAGGTGAAGTGAGGTGAAGTGAGGTGACGTGACCAGGGCGTCAGGTGGCGATGGGTGTGGGTGTGGGTGTGGGTGTGGGTGTGGGTTGTGGGTTGTGGGTGTGGGTTGTCGGTGTGGGCGGCGGCTGTGGGCGGCGGCTGTGGGTGTGGGTATGGTGAATGCTCAACCGCCCCTGGCTCTGGGCCCACGCGGCCGCGGGGGCGTCTAGTGAGAAGGTGAGGATGGCGGGAAACAGGAAGAAACGAGAGTTGCTGACCAGCGATGCACCAGCGAGACACGGAACAATGAACAACAGGTGCAAGTGTTGGTGCCTACAACGAGCGATGATGGCGCCCTTTCTCATCATCATCTCTTGCTGTCGTCCTGTCCTAGCTTTCGTTGTGGGCGTGCCCGCTATTCGCCAAACTAACACCCGGGCAACAACAACAACAGCCATCAGCACTGATTCCTCAGACCAACAAGCTTCACCCATTGGGCGATCTGCTCCACCAGGCCCTTATCAATGGCCCCTGTCCCAAAACCGGTCGAAACACAGACGCCACCCAACGTGCCAATTGGGCCTACGTCAGCCACTGGCCGGGCCATCATCACCTGAGTGTGAGATCCCTGGTCTGGGGGCTTCAAACCCGCCGGCCGGCAAAAGCCGCGGCCACCGCTTCTCGCGTGGCACACTGCCGCCCACGACGCCCTCAGATGCAGATCTCCTATGCCGTTTCACGCGCTCTCTCTTCTCAGTTCTCACTATCGAGTTCCCGCCACTCTTCTGTAGCTCTTTGTAAATCCCCGGCCCAGCATGAAACCTCAGCTGAGACAACTGCCAAGAAACATGCCCACAGCCCACAGCCCACAGCCCACAGCCCACAGCCCACAGCCCACAGCCAACAGCCAACAGCCAACAGCCAACAGCCCACACACACATCAGTGGAATCGGCGTCAGCAGCACACCATCGGGAATTTGATCAGACTTTTGACACATTTGGAATTTCCGCGCTGCCGCCGTGTTGGGAGGAGCAGCGTCTACTCTTATGATTGATGACTGTGCACGCCGCTCATCGTCTCGACCTTGAAAGCCACATTGCGCTATCTGTTCGATGACTGTGCGACGTATCCCATTTCTGCATCCATCACCACCAACCCACAACAACGTCAACATCAACATCAACAACCACCACCACCACCTCATCCTCCTCCTCCTCCAACAACAATAATAATGACGTCGCCTATTCCTTCGTCTTCTGAGTTCCTCGCAGCAAGCCAGTCCTCCGGGCAGCAATGAGACCGGCTTTCTGACCTTGTGCCGCGTATCTCGAGATCGTAGACGCCTTACCAATGTGCTGATGGTTACCACCACCGTGAGGATGGTCCACAGGGTTCATGGCAACACCACGGGTCTTGGGCCACGAGTTGCGCTTGACCGCAAACTTGTGCTTGGCTCTGGACGCCTCTGCAGAAGGCGGTTAGCAATTGACACACGCCCGTCTCGTCGGCCTTGCACCTACTCAGCATTGGCTTGTCTGTTCGTCCGCCGCCAGCCACGATACCAATCATGCCGCGAGCAGAGCTCAGAACCACCTTCTTCGCCCCGCTAGGCAGCTTGACTCGGGTCTTGCCCTCGTCAGGGTTGTGGCCAATCACCGTGACATAGTTGCCCGACGTCCGGCCAAGGGCGCCGCGGTCTCCAGTCTTCTCTTCAACATTGGTGACCACAGTACCCTCAGGCACGGCACCAAGAGGGAGGATGTTGCCGACCGTCAAGCTCGCGTTCTTGCCCGCGTAGATGAACTGCCCAGTGTACATGCCCTCGTTCGCGATCAGCGTCTCCGTGCGGTCCTTGAATCGGTACGGGTTGCGGAACGTCACTCGGGCAAGAGGAGCGCCACGGCCAGGATCGTGGATGATCTCTTTGATCACACCTCTGTCTCGAGTTAGCCGGCCCTCGCCTCTCCTCCTGCGCCTCCTCCTACTACTGACCGGACGTAGCCATGTCGCTCAGAATAGTCGAGTTGCCGAAACTTGGCCGGGGCCTTGCGAAGTCGCTGGTGAGCCGCTGGAAAGGTGTTAGCCTTCGTCTTTGCCACAAAATGGGAACATTGATCGGCCGAGACGTTCGATCGAGGTGTTGTTGGTGCTTGGTGACCTTGCTGGTGCCGGAACTGGGTGATCAGGATCATGGGTTGGCAGGGTGTTGCTTACTGAATATAGAGCCACGGCCCTTTCTCTGGTTCCGAATGACTCTACCCATCGTGAGATAGCGTCAGCGGAACGGTTGGTGTGGTTGGTGTCAAGTCGCCTGTTGGCTTCAGCAGTCTGCGCTTTCACTCGATTTTCGATGTGTGCTTGGCCTTGGCGGTGCCAAGAGTTCTGACGCGCTAACCCGATATGGCCGGGAAATATCTTGCCACGACCGAATTTGGAAACACATACTATGATATGGGCGCTTTCCAGCTTCAAGAGTGGCGTGACCTTGCCAGGTGTGTGGGATGATGGCCTACAACGCCTTTACTCTCGAACAACCGCAGAGCTTATTAGACATGGGCTCATTCGTCGTCACTCGTCATCATTCGTTATCATTCACACAGACTCAGCAGACTTCAGACGGCTCATAGGCAGCGCCTATTGACAGCTGTTCAGAGCCTTGTTTCCCTCGTCCTTGTCTCTCACTTTCCATCCCTCATCCTTGTCTCTCACATTTGATCCCTCATCCTTGTCTCTCACTCTCGATCCCTGGTCCACTTCAATGTCCTCCACCTCCCACCCTTCCAGGCGCCGTAGGCCCTGATGGGTTTGGACAAGCTCAGTCTTGACTACGTAGATCTCTCCTCCTCTCTCCTCTGCTCTCTCGCGTCTTTGCTTACTGCGCATTACTCTTGCACGACCAGCTTGCACCACTGACATCCTTTGAAATCTGTTTTCCAGATGACCACAGACCGACGATACAGGACACGACGCCAATTATGACAGCAAGGACATTCAGGATGAAGCAACAGATCCTCTTCCAGCCTTTGAACCAGCCACCTGGCCCATTGTCCCAGTACATAAAGAGCCAGAGCCAACCTGGAATGTAGTACGAGAATGCAGTGAGGAAAATAGCAGCAATCAGGCCTAAAAGATCGCTAAAGTTCGGAATACTTTCGGCAATGACCCAAGAAATGATCCAGATGCCAGCGGTAAGGGAAATCCAGGTGATGGTACTGAGTTTTGTTCTGACATTCAAGTGCTTTGTACCTCTGAACAGTCGCACAAAACAATATTTGGCAGCAATGTGTCCATAAATGACAGCAGCAATGATGATCTACAAGTCGTCAGCTGCAGTGGTCATTATGGTACAAACAGATGGGACATACCGTAGGAAGAGCCACACCCCAAGCCACTTTTTTAACTACTCCTTTGGCACTCCCCAGAGCTGGCGAGGCAACTTCGTCCCCGGCGAATCGGTAAATGACGACAGCGGCGACCAGGTACAGTGTGATGTCGAAGATCTGGAGGAAGGCTAAAGCCTTTGGCCAATCTTCTGGTTTTTTCATTTCCTGTTTCAAGTTAATCCATGATCGATCAACCTTGATGAATTCACACATACAGCAATGAAGCCAAAATAGCACGAATGCCCGGCGAATGCAAAGATAATGTTCGACACGTTGAGGAATGCTTCGGTGAAACCGAGGGCTGCGGTTGCTTTGACCTTGTTGTCGCCAATAGGCTTCGTAATGCCGACATCGATCATGGTAACCAGCACTGCGGATAAGATAGAGATACATGCTAATGATTGTTAGTGAGAAACCGACATATACCCGTTCCAATCAATCTGGCTCACAAACAACTGATATGTATGAGACACTACCCATTGTCCGGGGCAGGTCCAAGATCCAGAATACGGCGAGACCGATGACCGACCACCCCATTGTACACATTGCACTATTGGTTATTGTGTTCATGCAGATCGTAAAGGTGAGGATATGGCTGGCCATGGTGAAAATCTGGAGAAGGACTTGGGCCCAGCCGAAAACCTCTCGTAAAATTACCCCCAAGAGGCCAGGCCCTCCTATGATCTCTCCAGCATCGCCGAAGCTGTGTACCCAGGTGTACTTGAGACGGAACTCGCCGATAACATACCCAGTGTATGCAGCAATCAGGCCGAGAGAAATGATAAGAATGACGCCAGGGACCATGCCGACTGCAGCCAGCACAGCAGGGAGGGCCAAGATGCCGAGTGAAACAGACTCAGCTATCATCAGCATACCCGCCTGCCACCAAGCAACGGTATTGTAATCAATCACATCTTCCCCCTCATGATCGGCAGAGCTAACTGCTTCCAGGGGAACGATTGACTTGCGTTTATTCCATCCTGGTTCTTTCTGAACAGATGCTCGAATTGCAGCTATTGAACCTCTCTTGGTGATGCTGCCGCGGTAGGGCTCGTCTTCTACCAGTGCACGGTGCTCCTTACTCTCCGGTTTGAACTGATACGTGCCGAAGCTCTCATCCTGGGTTGCCATGTTGACAGGAACCAGCTATTGTGGCTAAACAAAGATGTGGCCTTTTGGTGTGAATCGACCTCAGGGCAGCAAGATGGGCGGTTGCACAGGTAGTAGAAGCAGGGAGAGCTATTTGTATCCTACCGCTTGACATCATCTTGTTGGACAGCCTTGGAGCTCCAAGGGAAAAATAATTCTTCATTGAAAGTTGGATCGAACACGCGATGGCACCAATGATGTGTCGGACATGCAAGATAGCAGCTAGGTGATCTGCATGAGTGATTGATTTTCACCCCTGTGCTGGGAGATGATAGTCGATGTCACGTGTTAAGGACATGACACTGCTCAGGCCCCCAACTTACCCCCTCTTGCCCACACTTAGATCTTTTGCACAGAAAGACCAAGTTCGACAATCACAGACGTTGTAGTATTTCCTGAGTATCTGGTGTCCAAGTAGCTTGATATCTGCTGCCGCGCAACTGAGTTCCCGAAGAACAGGATAATTGAACATATTGATCGTGCATGTGCATGTGCATGTTTTCAAGCGCTATTCTGCCGGGAGAGAACAGTCAGAGCATGCAAGCACCAACAGGCAGCAGGCATGGTAGTTGAACAAACGCACTAACTAAGCTGAGCAGCGGTGTAAGATCAAAGTAGAGTTGCCCTATATTACATCTCCACCATGTGCATCTCGCACCCACTTTCTAGCTCAATTTCACCGAAAGATATTCCAACTTTCCCGGAATGAACTGGGAATGCAAGGTAACTCTTGCTTCCCGAGTACAGCCGACGATATCCAGTACAGACACAACGTGGATGTTTTCAGCAATTCCGCCGACTGATAAGAACGAAATCTTAAACATCCCCGACATGGTATAATGATAAGGCTTGATAGACTCTGGCCTGGCAATTGGACCTCCTTTGAATTACTTAACAGCATTTATGTCCCTTACTTCTGTCGTGGTACAGCATTCACAGTCAAGATAAAGGAGAAATGCAAGCCGGTGGAGACTTGTCCATGCAAAGATCAAGTACAGCCTCCCAGAAAGCCCGTGGCGAATCAAAACCTGGATTCTCTCGGCCTACGAGCCTCTAATTTAACACTCTATCTACAATAAGCATTAGTGGAAATGCCAAGTGTTGGGGCACGTGAAAAAGTAGAGAACGAGTCATGCGAGGGTCAAATTGCCATCTCTAATTGTGCACGTCGAGAGGGAACTCGACGGCAATATGTATAGCGATACGAATCAGTGACTCGGTACCGTCCCTTCTCCATATACCTGCTTGTCAGCCTTGATGGTGAGACAATACCTCACTGATTTCTGCCTCGCCCGATTTGCAAACTCTTGGTGTACACTGCGGGGATATCGACGGAGTTTGGGTGAATTGGCCCCTAATATCTCCTCGCAGGGTTACGGCCCCATAATCGACGGGTCAAGAATAGTAAAGTGCGCTTGATCGAGCGGCAGAGAGATCGGAAGCAGTATAGGTGCGATGAATGGATGGATAGTTCGAATGAATGATCTAGATGCCAAGCTTCCGCCCGCAGAATAGTGAATGATTGGCGCCAAGGAGCGATATGATTGGATCTCGACACTAAATCGTCGAGGGCGGAATTGAAATCGGCGGCACTTGACGTCGATTTGGCCGTCGATTTGGTCGTCGATTTGGCCGTCGATTTGGCCGTCGATTTGGTCGTCGATTTGGTCGTCGGTGTGGCCGTCGAGCTGGCAGATCAAGGATGGAATGATGAGGCAAACCAAATAGAGCGTCTAGTCATGTGAACCTTGGCAATGTCGTGCTCCCCGTGGCCACGTGACCTCTGGTCGATGTGCCGCGAGGGCAGAATGGGCCTAATTCCAACAGGCCAATCAATAATTACCAAGCTTCGTGAACTTAATCGTCTCAAAACAAAAACGACGTTTTGACAAGACCACGCAGGCAAACCACGTCTGCTTGGAAGCATCGACTCACAGACCCAACTCTTCTTGCAACATGTACGCGCTCACTCTCCGCGTGTTGTTTGAGTCACTACAGCTTGTGGCGTCGAGCGGTTGACATGCCAAATGAGAAATCTTGTCGACGAAAATGCCGTCGCTCTGGTCGAGCCAGAGCCCACGGCTATGACAAGCTCGTGGCTATTTTGAATGGCTGCATCATTTTTGCAGCCAGACTGCCATTCTCCAACTCTAAAAGCAGGCAGGGGTCTTTTCACGCCTGCAATTGCAGACGCCTCTCTAGTGGAACAGGGCTCCTCTCTGGTCTGTAGAAAGCACGTTCTGAGAGCCGACATGAAGTTTCGGGCATGATCCTCTAGGCAAGCCGACACCTGTTTCTCCGGTGAGTCTCTTTCTGTGTTGCTCCCTGTGTAAGTTGCCATGATACCAAGACAAATGGAGGGGTTGCAACCATTTCGACCGTTCTGCACCTTGCAAGAGAGATTATGGCGGCACGTCAGGCTGCTTTTGACCTTTGAAACGACAATCCCATGCGCGCCCACACCGTAATCCTCGGCTATAGAGCCTCTACAGCATGGAACCACAGAGCCGGACGACTTCAAACCACATCGGAGCGGCTTCAAATGCCACTTTCAGCCGTTTCAGCGCCGTTTGAACCAAGCTGCGGGCGCACCGCACCGTCCAGGTGTGGATTCAGAGGACGCAGGCACTGTCTTCCCGCTCCAAAAATGCACGGCCGCGGCCGCTTCGTCAAATACGGCGGTGATGTCTACTTGAACCACGTCTCCCGCAATCCTCCAACGGCAGCAGAGCGCCTGGAACGGATTCGACTTGGGCCGTGCACAGCAATGACAGCGCACAAGTCCTAGGGATCGTCAGGCTTGGCGCAAGTCGGAAATTTCTCCAATCATGTACCAGACTTAGTCAATTGCAACGGGGCCTGCAAGCGCTGCTGTAGGCAATGGAAATGGCTCAAACCCGTGGAGCGGAAGCGAGAGCACGCGCCTGAAGGTGACACTGGAATTGCCCGAAGCAGCAGGCTGGTGGTGGTGGTAATGGTGGTAATGGTGGTGGTGGTGGTGGTGGTGGTAGGACAGGAGGCACGGCGGTCAGGCCAGCACCGGCACGCAAGCGTGTCGCGCCGCCAAGTGGGTTGTGTATTTTAGCTGCAGGCTGCTGGTCGGTCAACTTGGAAAATCAAAGCCTTGTGCCTCGACTTGACTGCTCGTCCATCCACCCGCGTACTGGACGTTCCCGCTTGACGCTCTCGCCGTACAGTAGGATCGTGGTGTTGCCGCGGCCGTGCTTGCCACGATGGCCCAGTCAGACTCGTCGTCTCTGTCGTCGGCGCCTTCGACCGACGATGAGGCAATGGAGAAATTTATGTCGAGGCCGACGGGCATCAACCGATACTTCAAGCCGGTGTCCCAGACCAAGGACGACGCGGACTCGCCGCCGCCGCTGCCGCCGCCGCCGCCACGCCGGTCACCGTCGCCACCGCACGAGTACGTGCTGGCGGACAGGGACGCGGTCGCCTTCCTCGTCATGTTCCGGTCGCGCTTCCACGACGCGTTTCCCAAGTCACTACCCCATTACGGGCCTCAAGACATTGAGCGGGGCGTGAGCGGAGAGGTGCCCGACGAGCAGATGGAGCGCCTGCTGTGTGCGCTGTTGGGACTGGTCCTCAACAGGAAGAAGGACGTCGAGTACGTTGCCGTAGACAGGCCCGGACGACGTCCCTACGCGGCTCTAGCTAACATTTTGCGCCAGACGAGGCCACTACGGCCGAGCCCTCGAAGAAGCCATCGCGTCCAACCACAACCAGTGGCCGACAGCGTGGAAGGGCGTCAACCCGCTGCAGGGAGGAGCAAGCTTCAGCACCATGACGCCCGACGAGCGGCTCGTCCTCCTCAAGACGCTGGTGTTGTGGGCGCTCAACTCGTCCGACGTGGTGCAGGCGCTGATCAAAGAGTCGTACAAACAAACGCGGAGAGACGACGACAAGAACCAGCCTCGGTCGGTGCAGCCCTGGTTTTCTGACTCGTACCGCCGGCGGTATTGGCTCATCGAGGGCCTGGAAGACTCTCATTTCCGCATCTACCGCGAGAATGACGGCCGCACTGCAAAGTCCAACACCTGGTTCAGTGTGGCTGGCACAATAGACGAGGTCAGTGCGCTGGCGGACAAGTTTGCCGCCGAGGCGACGACCAACGCAAAGATCAACAGCGACAAGCTGAGATCTGCCGTGCCGCGCTTTGAGGCTGGTGAGGTGAAGCGGCAGCGCAAAGAGTACCGCATTGCTCGGAAGGCAGCCTTTTCCCGTCCAGAACCCGGCTTTTCCCTCTACGAGGGCAGGACGCGCGGCAAGAGGATGAAGTACACCTTCTCTGATGGAGAAGAGGACACGGACTACTCAACCAGACGATCTACGCGCAATGCCACCCCACATGACTCCCTTCCCACCATTACTGCAAGTGGCCGCCAAGTCAAGCCGAGGCTGGGTCGACTTTACGGCGACAGTCCGCTGCCGGACCAGCAGCAGCAGGATACGGAGCAAGGAGCAGCCGTTGACACCAATGGGGACGAGAGCGCGGCTGTCCCCACGTTGACAGCTGCCGGACGGCCGATGCGTGGAGCTGCTCGACCAAAGCGGCCCGCTCCATCACCGCGACAGAGATACGGCGAGGACCTAGGGTCCGATAGCGATGAGCATCATTCAGACGGCCAGGAGTGGAGCGGCAACGAGGACGAGTCGGACAAGGATTCAGAGCCGGATTTTGATCAAGATGATGGCCTTGACGGCGATGATGACGATGACGAAGAAATGACCGACCAAGGCTTGGATGAGGACGAGCTTCAGGACGAGGGTGGCACCCAGGAGAGCCTGGTTGTGCAACTGAGGTACCGCAAGGCAAAGACTCCTGCCGGAGACGGTAGTCACATTTCGGCTGCTGCGCGGGAAGCTGCCACAGATGTTAATGGCGGAGGACCAGTCATCGAGTATCGACCGCTTGCTCCTGCCCCCCCTCGAACGATTGAACCGGCTCTTGCAGCACCTCCAGTACCTCCAGCACCTGTGCAACCTACAGTAGAACATGCAATGTCCAATGGCGTTCAGAGCCATGGACCAGGAGGAGCAGGCGTGGGTGCAAATATTGGTGACAATGGCGTGGATATTGAGCGATATGCACGGCCACAGTTGCAGGTGATGGATGTCTCATGATTATCCTGACAGGATGTGCTGAAGCCGAAGCTGAAGCCGTGGTTGGATACACGATGGTGGCAGTGGACAGTGGGTCACTGGAATAGATAGAGCTCCAATAGCATGCCTGATGTCTTCTTGTCACGTCTTCGAAGCACAAACATCGCAATTGTATTTTTCATCTTCCAGCATGCCCTTTTGCAGCTAACTTACCTATTACGAGTTTTTGGATTCATAAAATCCCTGTGTCAGCCATTCACGGGTGGTGAATAGGCCATGAGAGATAGATACCAATAGATCTCCCATTCGGTTGCCAGGCGCGTCCAGAGTAATATCAGAGAGAGGCTTACGCAATCATCGTCCAGGTGTAAGCCCTTCGGCAGCGTACATATAAGATGGTAAGAATTCGCTTGACGCCTTGGACTTTTCGTAAAGATAATCTTTGAGGAGCTCGACCCATGAATTCGGCCCCAATTCGAGTTGCATGTGGCGTACTTCGCTGTCAATCAGTAAACCTTGTTGGGGGAACGATATCTTGCCCCGCCATGCCTTCCAAGACCAAGATGGAATTGAAGCTGAGCTCGAAAGATTCAAGGTCATGTCAACGGCGGAGTCTAACCCAAGTCTCGTACATGGTGCCTGGTTAGCATGCATTTGACGTGCCCAAAGTAACAACGGGCGTGAAAGATTGGATAGGCTACCGCCAAGCCCAACTGCTTTGTCGCTCCTTCGCTTAGCATTATCACTAGCGCCGGGGAAATTTCCCTACTAACTACTTGCGTTGAATTGCAACTTCGTAATAATTAATTATTGCCCGGAGAGCATTCCTATCATGGCCAACAACTTCACGGCGGCCCTTGCCGCTCTTACCAAGTGTCAAAAGCAGCGATGGCGCAGCTTTACATGCTCCTCCCCCTAGTTGCTGCTTGATCTCCTATTCTTCGACATGCAAAAGCAGCGCGTAAGCATCTAGACTGCTTAGCATTTCGAGTCTGCAATTCAGGCCTGAATACACTCGAACCTCCCATGCCACTCGCTGCTGCTTCGAGATGGTCTGACCAAGCCAACATAAGATTGATCCACAATGGAATAAATTCTAAAGGTAAGCCCAGCTAATGATAGCATGGATGCAAACGAAGATCTATGTATATATAATAGGACGAGGAAACCACTGAGAGCCATCTTTCAACTTTGAAAAGCTGCACAGTGAAAAGGCCAGCCGTTGGGAAAGAAAAAAAAGAAAACAGTCCTCTCAGACTCACTATGGAAGCCTTCACTAGCACCCAGTACCTGACCCTGGCCTCTGGCATCAAGGTGTTCTATCGCTCCGCTGGACCAGCCACGGGACCGGTGGTGCTCCTCCTGCATGGCTTTCCAACATCATCCACGCAGTACCGCAACCTGATCCCCATCCTTGCGCATACTGGCTACCGCGTCATTGCCCCCGACCTCCCAGGCTTCGGCTTTACGGAAGTGCCGGCATCTCTCAATTACACCTACTCGTTTGCAAACCTCGCTGATACGGTCGCCTCCTTCGTTGAGACACTCCACCTGGCCAAATACGCGATCTACATTATGGACTACGGCTCGCCGACGGGCCTGCGCCTGGCTCTCAAGAACCCAAGTGCGGTCACAGCCATCATCACGCAAAACGGGAACGCGTACGAAGATGGCCTGGGCTCGTTCTGGGACCCCGTGCGAGCGTACTGGGCTAGCACTCCGGGAAGCGCGGAAGACAAAGACCTACGTGGCCGGCTGACTGCGGCTCTGCTGACGTATGAGGCCACCAAATGGCAGTACACCGACGGTGAAGCTCAGCCAGAAGCAATCGACCCAGCATCGTACACGCTCGACTGGGCGCTGCTGCAACGACCGGGCAACTTTGACGTGCAGCTCGACTTGTTCCGATCGTACGAGACCAACGTGGCGTTGTACCCAGACTTCCATGCTTATTTCCGCTCGAGCCAAGTGCCGCTGCTGGCTGCGTGGGGCAAGAACGACAAAATCTTTATCGAGGCAGGAGCCCAGGCTTTTAAGCGAGACTTGCCCAAGGCCGAGGTCGTCTTGCTCGACGCAGGACATTTTGCCAGCGAGTCGCGCACAGAGGAGCTGGGCAAGTTGATTGTCGCCTTTCTTGTTCGGAATGGCATTAAATAGGCATAGGCTTCGTTCATTAGAGGCATAGGCTTCGTTCATTAGAGGCATAGGCTTCGTTCATTAGAGGCATAGGCTCCCTTCGTTATAGACATAGGAGGCGTAGGCTTCGTTCATCAAATAGGCTTAGGCTTAGTTGAACAAGGTTTGGAGTGATCAGATCATAGTTGAGATAGTACAGGATGTTTACTTATAATTTATGCCTCTTCTCGCCGGCGGCAATCTTGCGAAATTCCTCCTGGGGCGCGCCAATAATAAAACGCTGCATGCCGCCCACGACCTCGCGCACACCCTGGGCCTCGAGAGCCTCGAGATAGGGCGCACGGATGAGCTGCTTGATCTTGCAGACAGAGTCCTGATTCAAGTGCGCGCCAAGCTTGTCGTCGATCTCCTCGAGCACCTTGACCAAGAAGCCATCACTGTCATTGCGATCCTTGCCAGTGATAACCTTGGTGATAAAGCCGCATGCAACGAGCTCGTCGCACGGAATGCGGCGCGACATGATCAGCGCCTCGTTGGCCTTGGTCAGACCCATGCGCTGCACGAGCCCGACAGACGCGAGCCCCTCGCTGACGAGCCCGAGCGAGGAAAAGGGCGTCAGCAAGAAAGTGTGCGGGGCCGCGTAGATGAAGTCGCAGAACCCGAGCAGCGCGGCGCTCAGCCCGACAGCCGGCCCGTTGAGCGCGCCGATCAGGATCTTGGGGTGGGTGTAGAAGCTGCGCGTGATGTCGAGGTTGCTGGCGACGAAGCCCTGCAGGATGGCGCGGCGCACGGAGTCGTCATTTTGACCCGCGTCCCCGCCTGGCCGTGTCGTCTTGACATTGGCACCGGCAGAGAAGAAGCGGCCTGAGCCTGTGAGCACGGTGCAAGTGATGTTGGGGTCGTCGGCGATTTTGCGCAAAAGACACGAGATGCGGTAGTAGTGGTCTTGCGTCAGAGCGTTGAGTTCGCCCGGGTTGTTGAGTGTGATGATCGCGATGCGCCCGACCGTGCGGAACGCGACTTGTTCTTCTATCGACGCGGACATGATGAGGCGAGTAGATAGATAGATATATCCAACAGGTTGTATAAGTTTCTCCAAGCAAGATGGCGACGCAGAGATATTGACGGGATTTTGAGACGCTGTGTCCGTAGAAGAAAGGCCGGTTCAATTGGAGCAGGGCAGTCTTCTGTCGGGTAGACGGTTTTAATTTCGGTGTAGAGGGCAAGAAATAGTTCTTATACAGATCCGGAAAGGGAATTTACTGTATAAAGTAGAGTGTAGCTTAGAACGCCTGATGCGGAGTATTCGTATTAAATACTATAATCATTCTTGGAGATGCCTCGGCTCCGGCTGTAGGATGGGGCTCTTGCCGCAAACAGTGTTGTTGGAGGAATTATTCAACTTAGCAGGACGCGTAGATATACAAGGCGCGGAGTACATGTCTACACGAAGGGAGGAACAGCGGCGAGTATAATTAGAGCTGTGAAGCGGACTGTGAAGCAGACTGTGAAGCAGCCCATTGAATGTGTCTAACTTGGTGGCAGCGCCTAGCGTTCTAAAACGGCTGGTGGCGTCACTTGCTGGTGAAATCTGGGAACTATCATCCTTCTGGTGGTGGTACTGCTCCTCGTTAGTGTAGGCATACATGATGACCGTGGCCACAACAAACCCAAGGTTGTACTGTTTGTTCGCCTTGGACGAGATGTTGGAGTAGTACACAGGATTGGGGCGCGGAAGCTGTGGCGAGACGGAGTTAAGCTAGCACTTAATTCAACGGTCACAAGTATGCTTCCCTCACTCGACCAGCAGCTCTCTTGCGTCCATCTTTCAACCCTTTTCACCCCTCGGCCATGTTCAACGCCTTCCTGCGCTCCCTTCGGGGCCCCAATCTCGAAATCTTCAAAGTACGTGCCAGCTCCATCCCTCGTCATGCAAGATTTTATACTGTGTAGCGTATTATTTCCGTGCTATCCTAACATCATTCTGCTGCTCTAGTTTGGCATGTACCTGGCCTTCCCGATCGGGTGGATGTACTATTTTGGCACAAACCTTGACGAGCGATTCTCCGTGCCGGATTTCTGGCCCACGCAGGAACAGTCACACAAACTGCCGAGGGAGAGGGAGGAACTGGCGCGGGAAGTCGAGCGTATTCGTCTGGAGATGAAGGAGCGGGTAGAACGCAAGCAAAAGATGGAGTTGGAAGAGGCAAAAATCAAGCTCCGTGAAGGAGTCTAGAGCAACTACTAAGCGTGCGTGTTTGTCGAGATCACTGGCTGTCCGACTCGCCCCAGCTCTCGGACGCGTGGCGTGAGGAAGAGACAATAATAGTTGATGCACAGTAAAAGAATCAGTTGAAGAATCGGCTGAAGAAGCATCAGAAGAATCATCAGAAGAAGCATCAGAAGAAGCATCAGAAGAAGCATCAGAAGAATCATCAGAAGAATCATCAGAAGAATCATCAGAAAAAGCATCAGAAAAAGCATCAGAAGAAGCATCAGAAAAAGCATCAGAAAAAGCATCAGAAGAATCGGCACAAGAATCAGCACACCTAGGCGCCTTTGTGCAAGAGCAGCAAGCCGAGACACCTGAGCCGGGCCTGATGGATGCGCGGACACGCAGACTTGTCAGCTCCAGGCACTCTCCAAGGCTTCAGCGACGAACGGCACTGAGCAGCACTAAACTCATCCTAGATCGCTCCCTTTCACCTTCCCGCTCAAAGCAGCCAAGATTAGGTCTAAACGACCAGGCCACTCACCAACGCCACGCTAAAACACGAAATTTGCTGCCAACAGTTGTATAAAGGCATGGAATAGTGACCGGCCCTGTCCGCCTTTGGACGATGACGGAAATGCACAAGTCCTCTCGTCCCATGCCGTGAACCCTTTTCACAGCTCCTTCCCAGTCAATGACGCAGTCGCCGTGACGACACTGGTTAGCGCCTCTTTGGCACCCACTGCCACCACAGACCCTGGCGATCCACCACCGGGCGCTGACAGTGGTGCGAGTGGTGCATAGAACTCGCCGTGGATGTAGTACCAGATCCGATTCGAGACTATCATGAGGTGATTGGGCAGGTAGAAGACCGCGGCCGTGAACAAGAGCGAGGTCAAGGTCAGGAGGATGATGTCTAGACAAGATCAGATTAATACCCACAAGCGACTTCAACAACAGAAAACAGCAACAAAACGTACTGAAAATGAATTTCTCCGTCGGTGTCAACATGTAGAGCGAGAACGTGACTTCATATTGGTACTTCTTGACCTGCAGCCATCGGATAAGCGAGGCCATTGGCGTAGACAGCGGTGATTGTTCTTGTAGGCCCTTGCCGTACTCGGGCATTGCCAAGTGTTGAATTAGTCGGGGACGGATGGACGGACGGCGACGATGACGACGACGACGACGATGACGACGATGGCGACGGTGGCGACGACGAGCAGGAGGCAGCGGGTTGTGTGAGCAGTAGCGGCGGCGTAGCAAGGACGGCAAGAGCGAGTTAGGGTTGCGAGCCGCTAGGAAGACAGGCACGCAGGGAAACGCGGTGGAAATCTGTCTGACCCGACCCACAAGCACAAAAGGCGCCTTATGGAGACTATTCAATCAAAAATGGGAATCAGCAGAATAGAATACTGCACACAAGTCAAACGAGTGACGTGGCCAACGAGGCGCCGAATTGGGTCGGACTCTCTCTCTCTTGCTCTCTCTGTGCTTCAACAGGTCAGCAGTAATGGCTAATTATGAAGTTCTTTATCACTTGCGGCACGACGATTGGAATTGCGCGCGTAGATCTTGTACATAGTACAACTGACCCCTGAGCTCGGAGCTTCTTTTGCCGGGGCAGGGGTGGGATTATGGCTAGGCGTTTGCAACGGCCCACACACCCCGGGAAATTTGATCCATCTACTTTCACTGGGGCATTTTAAGAGGTTGTGGCACAAACCTACTCGTACACTTTGTACATCTCAAACGCAATCAGCAATACCCACATTTAACGAGACGATTTCAACGGCATCTTGACACAGGCTCTTTGTCTTGACTAACAATAATATCAGAACAGTATTCAGAGCTAAAAGCTTGCCAGGTATCTTTTATACTCCGACTCTGTCGACTATCAGGACGCAAGTTATTTCGACCACCCTTGTCTGGATTATACAGAACGAGGGCGTGTAACTGTTTCTTTTCTTGGTGCAACTAATTAGCAATCACCTTGCCGTAATTTAGCTCCAGCAAGTGATAGTCTATCGATAAAGAAACAGAGGCACGACTTCGTACGTGTAGTATACTTGCGCCCAATCGACTACAGCTAATACTCCCCGCAGAAGGGTACCACCAAGTCCCGACAGTAATTCCGAATGTATGCGATTACAATGGGGTAATTTCCTGCCTGCCCCAAACAGATGAAAAGCGAGCCTCATCTCGGACCTGCGCCGCCAACTCAAGCGCCTCCTTCCTGCCCGCCCTGGAAAAAGCATTGAAGTAGGCCCAAAAAGCTGTTCACGCCAGAAACTAGGATGAGGCACCCTTTGGCCGCGCTTGACCAGGCACCCGCATCGATTAACGTGTTTCGCAAGGTCCGGCCTTTGGGACTTCAGCCCGGCACAGATATCGTCTGAATCAAGGATAGCTTGGCAAGAGGATGGTGGATAGTCTGTTGGAATGAAGACCATGACACAAGTGTACTGGGCCCCATGCTTGAATGACTGAGAGAGAGAGCGGGCGCGAGCGCGGGACTTGTCACCAATAGCGATGTGCATGGCAAGCCCCCAGTATTCGATTTCCGTAAGTTGATTCGATCACCTACCCGCCTGTGATACCGAGAGCATGTAGATTGATTTAAATGAGCCACGCACTGGGCTCCGGAGTTGTAGACCCAGTGTGGTCGTCGTGAAGATGAAAATCGAGAACTCCATCCTGTGTTTTATAATAGTCCGCTGACGAACCCCCCACGCGCTTTTCTAGATGCAGAATGTCGTTCTGCAGACCTAGTTTGTGCAGTGTATCTAGAAGTCATTGCGAAGCACTCGATTTTGTCAGAGGGATGTGCCGATGGGTAGACACTATTCAACTTAATGAACGTATTGAGCGAGCCTATGCTGGGGCCGTTGAAGTCAGCAGTCTTGGGGAAATCGTCGCACGCTTCGAAGAAGAGGATCGAGATTAGTAAGAGAGAGGGAGAGAGATAGATAGAGGGACAAGGGGAGAGAGAGAGAGAGGAGGCTTGAGATAGAGGTTGATTTGACGGGCCGTCTCAACTAATTATCTGGTGAGTCTGTTCTGTCTAAAGATCGATTGATTATAAGGGTTCTAAAATAAGCGAATGGACGAGCATCAGTAGCTCTTACTAGCGTGCTAAGCCTTGGCAAACAAATGGGCGAGTTTGCACGTTACGTTAATTAATTAACGCTTTGGTTTTTCTAACCACCAGATCAATATCCAGCGGCCTGGCTGCAGAGCCATATTCCCGGCCCTCTACCACCATTCGAAGGGTGCACTCGGCTCCCTTCTACGAATACTAATGTTTGGCATTCGACATTCTCAGGGAATATCCAGGGACGTAAATGTCACGAACGCCTAGTGCCAAGACAGCAGACGCCTCATGCCAAGACCCCCTCCACACTAAGCTACAATGTCAGACAGATTAATTAGGGTATAGCTGACAGCACAGACACATTGTAGCTTTGACTGAAGGATCACATGTATCCGGACGCTCCGAGGAGGAGGCTATGAGAGTACACCAAGTATCATGTAGACATTCGGACGGCAAGCACTAAGTCTTGTACAGTCTTAGACATCTTTTCGCCTTCTATTCCTTGGAAGTCTCTAACACTCAAGCCCGGACGCCACGGCGAGAGACAGTCCTTTCATTTCACCCTCCGCCCTCTGGGACTTTCTTTGAATCACAGTGCAGGATCAAGCCGGGTGTGGCAGCTGAGAAGAGTGCCAGAAGGTTGTCGGTGTCTGAGGGTGCGATTGAGGAGCCGCTGTATCTCTCAAGTGGCTCTGCAAGAGACACTGCTGTTGTCTCCACACATTGAGAGTCCCTTTGACGCAGAGGTATTATGTCTGAACGCACGATATACCCCCAGGCCCGTATGGGATGCACTAGTGGTGTGAAGACATTGCAACAAGAACTCGAACGCCTTGTCTGGGCCAAACGATTCTGATGTCATGTCACTCGCTGAATTTCCATTGCCGAGATGAACAAGATACCCGCTCTCAAGGCTGCTAAGAGGTTTGGCAAAACGGGACGAACAAGATTCTCGAAGACGATATCTAGCGACTGCCAGGCGCTTCCAGTGGTGACGCTCTTGAGTAGGCGCCACGAACATTCAAAAAGTAACGCTACTTCAGATTAGTGTGTCATGAATGACACGCACATATACATTGGACCATATTCCCTGCCTGTTTAGAGATACAAGGGCTCTCTAGCCTACTGGCGTTCCAGGCCTAATGTAGTGAGTGTACAATCAAAACGAGGCACTTGTCCCACCTCCATCTCCTCTCGACTGAACTTGAATTTTTTGAGGGGCCATCACAAAACCAAAGGCTTTAGAAGATAACCAGATGAAAAGCAGTACATGCGTAATGCTGCATGGACAGCAGAATAGAGTCTGTTATTCTCTCCTTTCCGTTACAGTCTTGAAGGAAATCGCTCGATGTGCATTGAAGATGACTCGAATTGACCGTGGACAACATTCTGGCAGGCCCGCGCTAGAGAGAGACTCGATAGTTCCTCTCGATGATTTCATTTCAGCAGCAACGCTAGTATGGCTGGTGAGTGACCGCCTGTCAACTCATTTATGTCTGACGTAACCTGTTACATTTATTTAGTGCCGCGGACATACGATATATGTCTAGTTCGTTAAACGAATCCCACACAAAATATTATCATACACACAAATTCCATTCATGTACACACACACACACTGTCCTGTGTGCTCCCTCTAGTTATCAGAATCCTTGCTCATAGAAAATTTATGAAGTTGAGAACAATTTCGGTCTTCTCTCAGCCACTGTGGCTCGGAATTCATCATCCATTATTTATCATTCACGCCACCGACTGATTGATTAATTGATTGATCGACTGAACTGCTATCATTCGCACCCTCATAACGTCTTGTAGTGACCGAACTCCCGCACCATACATGCTCTGACAAACTCCAATTCTGATTGTAGTGGCCCTGTGCAAAAACTCTTAAGCCCAGCCGTACATATCGGCGTCCTCGCCATTCTGGTCGAGGGACATCTGACCGCGAGCCTCGGTTTTGCCATCGCTGTCATCGTCCTCATCATCATCCCAAAAGCCCTTTCTAAACACAGGCTCCCCGGACCCATGCCAGCACTCGGCAGCATCCCCAAGCGGCAGGTCGTCTTCTCCCTCCTGCTCCTCCGGCTTGGGCCTAGACCTCGCAGCTGTCTTCTTCTTCTTGGGCATAGGAGGGGCGGCACGAACGGCAGGAACAGTAGAAGCGCCAAGGACAGAGGCAGGAGCAGCAGCAGGAGCAGCAGCAGGAGTAGTAGCAGGAGTAGTAGCACCAGCAGCCCTCCGGCTCTTCTCCGTCATCGCTTTCTTCGACGACATCACTGCCTCTTCTGCGCCCTGGACGCTCTCGTCGTCAGCCTTGCGCTTCTTTCCTGCCACAACAAGCCATTTGGAGAGGGAACCAGTCTTTTCCGATCATCAGTATGCAATTCGAATAGGTCGATAGTAAGGCAGTTAAGTTTGTCTTCACTTACCTGCTGTCGGTCTGGCGTTGGCGCTGATACTGATGCTGGTACTGGCCCTTGTGCAACCACTGACACCGGAAGAGGGCCTTGCTTCTTCTCTTCCTTTTTCTTCTCATCATTACCGGCTCCACCGGCGACACCCATTGTCATGGCGGCGAATTTCTTCACCGCGACGTCCTCCGCCGTCGGGCTGACTTTACGCTTCTTCAGCAGAACAGTCGACGAGGAAGGAGGAGTCGGGGTAGGCAGTAATAGAGGAGAAGGGGGAGGGGGTGCTGATGGTGTAACCATCTCCTCTCTCCTTGTCTGTCTCTGTGCCCCATTAATAGTGCTCTTTAGTTCTAATAGACCAATGAAACTACACTGGAAGCTTACCGAAATAGGCAGGTGAAAGCTCAAAAGGGCTGTGATACGGTGGAGTAAGTGGTGAAAAGATGCAAAACACTAGCCTGAAGAGAGAAGAAGGCTTGCTTGTCTCAGGGAAAACAACAAAGAAAATGAGGATGACCAGCCCCCCGTTGTTCAAGCCTAAAACGCTTGGATCTTGTGTTGCCATTCCCGTGCATATTAGTGACGAGTGATATTACCATAGATTGACGCTGTGGTAATATTCAAGCAGTGTAGTGAAGACATGGGCGGCAGGTGGAATAGAAGGGGAAAGTACCACTGTGAGAAGACTGTAGTCTTGTCTATCACTCTAGTTTTTGTGTACTTCTATGCCTTGCCATTACTGAATTGTGCAACAGCCCATTTCCCACTCCAGGCCCACATTCGTTTGCCACTGTTCTCCCCACCTCCCACGGTGTGCCGAAGTTTCTCGTCCTCGCCTGCAGCCAGCCCCACGACAGTGTCAGCCTTGCATGTACGGAGCGCCAACACACGAAGTCCAGAAGACACACCGAGCGGACCGATGGCCTGCTGAAAGGGTGTAGTAGGATCCCACTCTCCCTGATTTTTTTAAAAGTCGTCAGCAGGAACCACAATGTATAGCGAAGAGGGAGGTCGAAACACATGCAGACACATAGTAGTAGAACTTACATCGCCAACCAGCTTGCGGTAATTGAGATCTCCTTTGAAGATGACCAACTCGCTGCCCTGTCCGTCGTGTCCGTGCTTCAGATCAGTCAACACTTCGGCACCAAACTTGGGCAGGCGCCAGAAGCTGCCCGGATGGGTCCAGAAGCGACTGGGCCTGAGAATCAACCGGCCGTCGGTGTGCAGCTTAGACCAGTGGCTGAACAAAAACTTGATGTCGTCTTCCTCCTTCTGCGAGAGTGGCTTCTCAACCTGGCCATCAGCCTCATCGGACGTCTCGTAGAACGCTTTCGGATCTTGGACCGCGCTAATCAATTCTGCAAAGTCCTTGGGAAGCACATCCGACACAAACCACGGGATGCTCTTGGGGTGCAGAACCACCTCGCTGGCAAGCCCTGTCGCAAGCAGATAGCCAGCCAACACCAGGTCGACAAACAGCTCAAAGCCGGCATTGTCCAGCACGATATCAACCCTACCCCCTTCGCCTGGCTTCTGCTGCTGCTGCTGCTTCGCCTTCTTCTTCCGAGCATAGAGCACCTCGAACGCCTTGTCGAGATCATTCACCAAGATACTCTTCTCCCTCGACTTCCTGGCCTCGCTGCCCTGTAACTTCTGAATATCCTCATAGCTCAAATTCGTCAACAGACTTAGGTCTGTGGCGTTACCCCACAGACAAATCTCTGCCATTTCCGTGAACAAGACTCTTTCCTTCTGCTTCTCTATGTTACTATCATCATCCCCCTCCTCCATATCGTGCGTCGCAGCTACAATGATCTCTCTATACCTCGCAGCCAACTCGACGACTGCACTGCGCGAACTCTTAAACGTGCTCAACTTCTGCCGTCCAAACGGATCATACCCCTTCCAATGGGTAGTCGTATTGAAAAAAGTAGCAATACGACGATACAGATAGCATTCGGCATACAGCCACTCGGCATCATGCCAACTGACCTTTTCGCCGCCTCTCAGCTCCAACTCCTCGTTGTACAGCCGCACGTCAGCCTCTCCATCGTCCGCAATCGGCTCCAGTTTGCGATTATGCTGCAATTCGTACTTCAGGCTGGCAAGCTGGGAGATGATTAATTTGCCCTCCGAGATGCGAGAGTCGTCCGCTGCTGTTGTGTCATTAGCAAGTAAGAGCGCCGAGACAGCGCGGTGGACGTCGTCGATGGCGCCTGTGATGATGACCGGCCATCGGTCTCGCGCTGATGTGTATGCGAACGAGAGGGCGTCGGAGGTTTGCGATTTGGAAATCGCTGGATCCAGATCCATAGCTGAGGAAGATCTATCAGGATTGCAAATTTAAAGAGTGCCTATGATAGTATAGAGAAATAATAAAGTGTTGAATTAGATGATAGTACGGCTGGACTGCCATTCTTGGCGGGTTTTCCGACTATGGACAATTTCTACTATTAATTTCCAAAAGTAATGAAACTTAGAACAGGTGTTGGGGTTTTATTGTATGTACCACACTAAAACCATTGGACCATGTACACCACAGCGGAATTATACAACCCTGATTCTATCATCAGAACCCCTTCCTGTCAGTCTTATAATACACGTGCCTTCCCTATGTCCGCAATCAGGAAGATAGCCGTGCTTGCGCCTGATCAGTGTTCGGTAAGAAAAAAAACTCTCTCAATTAATCCTCAATTTCCACGGGCTGCGCTCTTCTGCCCTCCTTATCAGCTGCTTTGCGGTGCCGATTCGGTTGTCGCACTGACAACAATATCCGGGATCGCGGATGGCGAGCTTCGAGTGTTCTCGCCAACCGGTCTATCATCATCGCCCTTGTCCTCGTCTGCCACACCACCATCAACAACAGTAGCCATTTTCTGGCCCTCGTTGTTGCTGTCCAGCTCCTTCTTTCCCTCCGTCTTCGGCTCGGTAGTAGTAGACTCCTTGGTCTGCGCGTCGCTCGTAGTGCTTGTCTGAGCAGTGCGTCTCTTCATTCGTCGGGCTTTCCGCTCTTCGTCTGCGCCTTCTCGCCGTCTTCGGATCCGAAGCTCGTCGTCATCGATCGGAGTGGCGCTGCCGATCTCCCTCAATGCACGGGCAACGCGTTCGGCAACATCGTCGGAAGCCGGCACCGCCGGCTTCTCGCTCTTGGTCTCTTCGGCTGACTGATCACCCTCTCCTTCGCTCTTACTTGAGATTCCACGGCTGTCTTCAATATCTTGGCGGACTTGAGGTGGCGGAATCTGTTGGCCGCTAGCCAGTCTCTCTTGGTGCTGACCCTTGAGTCGGGCCTTCCGCCTTCGATCCTTCTGATCCTTGGGCGGTCCGGCAGCTCGCAATTTCTCAAGAAGGCTATCCATATCGCCCCTGCTGGTTGGAGCTCCACTGGTCTCCCCTATGGAGGCAAGACCATTGACATTGGCAGAATGCAGAGCCTTCTTACGCGCCAAATTATTGTTCATCCTCCGCTGGGCCTCCTCGCGCTCCATGTTCTTCTCTCTACTCTTCTTCCACTCAAGCAAGAAATTGGCGAGCTTGTTGAAGAAATCACGGCGATCATTCTCGTCTCGCGGGTCTTCACCGAAGAAGGTCATGATCTCGTTGTAGGTGCGGGTGGTCTCATCCAGGATCAATTGCATTTGCTCGGCCTTTCGTCGCGCGTCTTTCATTGACCGCTGCACAACTTGAGCCACGCGATCTTGGGGATGGAACTTCTTGGCGTCGCTGAGATTGCCGGCGTCGAGTGATGACTGAACATTGGCGATGGTGTCGATGTATCTTTTCGCATCGGCCTGCAGCTGGTCGACATTCACCTTGGCAACGGCTACAACAGTCCATATCTCATCGACAAAAGGTTCGTACTGGTTGTACTGGTTGCGCACGGTCTTCTCAACAAAGTCGGCAAAACTCATCTCATTCTTTTCATCCTTGATCATGGCCAGGCGAGCAAGCGAGCTCAGTTTGAATCCCGAGGCCTGCTTGTTGGCGTCATTCATGTAGTTTCCGAGATCGAGGATGACACCAAAGACATTCATGAGCTTGACGGAATTGCGCAACGACTCGCTGGCGTCAACAATCTTATTCATCTTCTGGCTGATATGGTCATAGTCAGCCTCGTAGTTGCGTGTCAGAGCAAGTGCACGCATTCTCGATTTCCAGTAGTGGTGAAGCTCGTATGCAGTCTGCAGGTAGATCTGGTCCTCCCTTGTCAGCTCCGAGGGATCTTGTTCACGCTTCGAAGTGAGAGCGTCTGGGCCAGTCCAGTCCTTGCTGTATGGCGCCATGAGTTTGGCCAGGTTCTCGGGAACGGTGCAGAGGTCTTCACGCTGCAAGAAATCCATGGTGTTGACGTCATCCAGGACTTCCCTGTCGCAATGAATGATTTTCCTGACAACCTCGTCGGCCGAGTATTTTTTGAATTTAGCCATTGCCACGGAGAAATTTCGCATCATGTCCGACGATATCAATTGCTTCTTGTCGTTCTTGCCCTTGCCAGGGCCAGAGCCAAGGATCTTGATGTCTTTGGCAAAGAAAAGCTTCTCGACTTCGTCAAGCACGCCCTTCTTCTGAAGCTCCTTGAATTTCTCTTCCTTGACATCGACATTGGCTGCGCCAGCCCATACAGTGACTTCAGGGGTATCGACTCTGTCCCAATGGAAGGCTTTGAGCTTCTTCTTCGGTCTCAGCCATGGATACTGCAATGTTGGAACACCGGTGGCTTGTTGCTGTGGCAGGAAATGACCATGTCCAGAGCTCGGGAGAGGCGGAGCAGATGGAACAGGCAGCGGGGGCGGAGGGGGAGCAGACATTGAGCCGAGCGGGCCCAACCCAGGTGCGGGTAGTGGTGGTGGTGGCGGTGGCGGCGGAGGAGGAGGGGGGGGGGGAGGAGGCGCAGCAGAGCTAAATCCTGGCATGGAGGGTGTCGACGGGGTACTTGAAGGCGGAAGTGGCGGTGGAGGTGGAGGTGGTGGTCCTGAGGTAAAGCCAGGGATGGCAGGGGACTCGGCCGAAAATTGAGGAAGAGGTGGAGGAGGTGGAGGAGGTGGTGGGGGAGGAGGAGGGGCTCCGGCGAGTTTGGGATCCTGAGGAGCTTCATCAAGAGGTGTCTTGGGGGAGACAGATTCAAGACTGGGGTGAGTTGGTCCTGTTGTGACACCATCGCCGACTTCGCCTTCATCGTCACTGGCATCAATCCTTTTCAGCTTGGCAGCCATTTCGTCAAAGAGACTAGCTTGCTGGTCCTGGGGCATCTTGGGACGCTTGAGCTCGACCAATCTTGGCTTCTCGAAGATGATTTGCTCATCCTCACCCTCGACTTCGACCAGGTCGTCGCCAGGCTCTGCCTCGGCCATGGCCCGTCTCGGGCCTCGGACGGTCTTTCGGTGAGCGTTGCTGCGAGTGACACTGCCGATGATGCTGGACGTGAGAGTCTTGCGGGTCTTTTCTTCAAAGTCAGCTTCGGGCACATCGTCCATTTGCTCGCGCAGCTCTCTGAGCCGGTCTGACGGACCGAGGAGACCCCAGATCTTGCCCTCGAGCTTGAACTGAGTCTTGGTGCGCTCGAGATTCGTTTCCAGGCGCTCCATAAGCTTCTCCCGGTCCAGAATGCCTTGCATCTGAGCAGCATCTTTGCCGACAGAGTCGGCGGCGCTCTTGGCATGGGATGCGGCAACGTCTTGAGCATCGCGGAGCATCAGATATAGTTCTCGGGTTTCAAGTTCGTTCCTCTGGAGCTCCTGGTTGCGCAGGCGCTGCAGCTCGGCTATCTCAGACTTGAGCGATTCGGCTTGGCGTGTCTGCATGTCAATGATGGCCTGTTGCTCCTCGATCTGCTTTTGCAATTTCTGGACGAGGCCATTGGCGCCCATGGCAATCTGACTTGCCATTTCATCCCGCTCAGACAGGGCGGCTTCGGCAATCTGTCGTGATTCGGTAGCCTCATCAAACGCAATCCGAGCTTCCGAGTCGGTGTACAGGCTGTCCAGCAGGCTCTGGACGGTGAAGTTGAGGGATTGCTTCAGGTCCATGTCTGGAAGGCGTCGGTCCATGGCGACGTAGCTGAGCATGGCATCCACGAGTTGAAACATCCTCAGTCTGTCCTCGGAGTTATTCTCTCGAAGAATGAGGAGATGCTGCATGGCTGAGATGAAGTAATCCTGCGTCCTGGTGCCTTGAATTCTACTCATGATGGCATCGGTGATCTGCAGGGGGTCGGTTAGATCCTTGGGTTCACCGGCAACACCGTCGACGATGCTGCTGCCCTCATGCTGGAGCAGATCTTCGTTGTCGATTTCTTCGTTGTCAAGGTACTTCTGGATCTGCTTGTCGATGACGTCGTACTTGAAGTCCTTCATCTTGGTCATCAGACGCTTGAGGCCACAGCCGTTGAACTGGGCGCGAAGGTGGCATCGTAGCTGCAGATCGCGTTCCGGGGCCTCGACAATGGAATTGACGAGGACAAGAGTGGCAACGGCGTACTCCATGAGCAGATTCTCCATGCCGACACCGCCGCTGCGGACTTCGTCGCTGGCGCCGACCAGGCTGCCCATCTTGCCCCGGCCGTCGGTGGTGACCTCCACGATGCGCATCCAGGCGTCGAAGCGGCCATTTTCGTTGATCATGCCCTTGACGTGGTCCATTGCCTGGAGGACTTTCCGGTGGCCGAGGCCTTCGCCGCAGTGGCAGAGGAAGGTCATGACCTCGCTGACCAGCTTTCTCGTCGTCAATCGAGGCGAGATCAGGCAGAGTGCGAGGGAAATGGGGATTTGCTGGTGGGTCAAGGCATCATCCGCACCGAATTTGTTGTTCATCAAGGCCTTGAGACACTTGACAATGTCGTACTCTCGGTCCAGGTCCTTGTCGCTGGAGTTGGCGGCGCTGGCCAGTGTTGGACCACTAGCCTGGCGGCGGTTGATCTTCATCAGCACGTTGGTCAGCGCGATCTGGCCCTGGGCCTCAATGAACGCCTTGACCCAGTGGATGGGCTGGGTTCGCAGGCTGACGCTCAAGCTCTGGAGCTGCTTGGTGTTGATGCTGTCGTCGAGGATCTTCTTGACATACCACTCGGGCGTGCCCTCCATGTCTGGCTGGGCCATTCTGCCGTCGCCAAGACCCGTCTGTCGGGCTTGCTGCCGTCGCTTCTGCTCGCCTTGCCATTCGGTCAGCCGGTCTTGATGCACCAAGGTCCACTTCTTAGCTGGAGGATAGGCCAACATCTGCCGGCGTGCTTGCTCGGGGAGATTCTGCCAGCCGCGCTTGTGCATGAGCTCGATGAACATGCGCTCAATGTCCTCGTCGTGTGCCGGCTTGGGGAGATTGAAGCCGGCCGGGGAGGAGGGAGAGTTGAAGGGCGACATCTGCTGCGAGGGCCATGCCGAGTGGGACGACAGCTTCGACAGTCGATGGTTTGTGGGAGACAGGACCGACAAGTTGTCCGAGTCTTGTCGGCTCTGCGCCGACGGCCTGGGCGTGGTGTCTGAGGAGAAGATGCTCGACTCGCGCGTCTTTGACGATGTTTGCGATCGAATGCTCTGGCCGTCCAAGGACCGGCGCTGGCCATGGGATGACTCTGACGAGATGGAATCGAATTGTCCGTGATTGGCCTCGTGGTTTGCGGGCTGTCCCCATTGCTGGTACTTGGTGCCGCGGTCGCCGCCTTGGCTGCTGGCCATTGTGATGTTCTGGATGTGGGGGCCCGGCCGCAGCCCGGTAACGTGGGATGAGCCATTCTGAGGGCCATTCACGGACGCATACTGATGGTGGTCTGTTCCTCTTGCTAGTTGGTGTGGCTGCGTGTCTCTCCTTGCTCCCGGCACGTAGTCTTCGCGGGGCACGTAGTCGATCGACACAGGGGCGGCAGAGTCGGCAGTGGAGGAGTAGGGGATCGAGGCAATGACGCCGGCGCTCGTGTGGAGGCCAACGTGCTCCGCGTCGTGGACCTTGTCCGGCACCGAGATGATGGATTCGCTCTTGTAATGGGCCGAGGCCACGGAGCCGTTGATGCTGGACTCGTAGACGGGGCCATTGGCGATGGAGCGGGTGTCCTGGGCCCGGTCTTTGTTGCGTCGGAAGAAGCTCTTGCCCGAGGACTGGCGTGACTCCCTGTCGACGGCCGAATAGGTGGGCATCTCTCACGATGAGCGCGTGGGATGGGCGGCACGAGTCATCAGACGCGGCGGAGGGTGGTGACTGCGGGTGGTGACTGCGGGTGGCTTGAGGGAGCGATCGACGGATGGATGAAAGGAGGGATGGATGAATCTAGGGATGGATGAATCGACGGACGGATGAATCGACGGATAGATGAATCGACGGACGGATGGAGGGGCTGGCTGATTCACGTCACCACGTGGAGTGAGTGGGTGGCGTGCGGTGTGTGGTGGCAGCTCGGTGTTGATGATTCTCGTGACGGCGAGGGTGGCGGCGGCGAGGGCAGGGCAACTGGCGAGGGCCCTGCTCGTAGCAGTCAATCGGCAAGCCGCTCTTCTCACTCGGCTTGCATCCCTCCTGCTCTACAGACACTCGCAGACTCGCAGACTCGCACACACTCGCACACACTCTCACACACCCGCAGCCGCCGGCGAGTTGATTTCAGGGAGCAGCAGCGCCCGGGCCGATGCGGCGGGTGCGTTGGGGCGAGGGTCAGCGCTGCGTATCGGACCAGGCAACAAAGGCACGGCTGCACGTCCAAGATCGGGTCCAGGGCTGAAGGGAAGCGTCACAGGTCGCTCGTCAAACGCCCGGAGCAGCGAGACACCGAGATGGGCTTCATGTCAGATGCCAGGCGGCGACAGGGTCGGAGGGTCGACGGAGGGCCGATCATGCCATTTGCTGACCGCAGTTTGGCACGGGCAGCCTAGTGTCCGGCCAGGGGCCGGGCGGGCCTGTGAATTTTTGAGTTAGGCATGGCCCAGGTACCATCGCCGCCCGCTTATAGGCTGCCACGCCTGCTTGGATGGGGCGTCTGGGGGTGGTGCGCTCCCCCTCTGCAGGGCTGCCCAGTGCTTCTGCTGGACTGGCCCTCTGGTATCCTGCGCTAACACGATCTACGATCCATACTAAGTTAAGAGGGCGTGGCAGAATGGCCCAATGATCGTGCGCGATGCACCTTTCTAGGCCCCCACGCCCCCCGGGTTGATAGAAGTGCGATGGTTGGGTAGCGGTGGATAGAAGCGCCCATAGTTGGTTTGGTACATGCCCGCCCACAAGCTCGACAGGCTTGCTGCGCTCCCCTCCGCTGAGCTGAAGAGTGCGGTGGCATTGCGTCGCCCAAGGTGCTCGCGCGGCCACCGCCTTGCCGGCCCACGCAATCGCCCAGTGCGACTTGTCAGCAGTTGGCTAGCCGGTTAGCGGCCTCGCGGGCTTAACCGTTTGTTAGCTGCACGGCGCAAGCCATCATCTCCGTGCCCACCCAGAACAGGCATCTAATTTCGTCGGATTACCCAGCACAAGACTCGCACTCACGCATACAAAACCTCATGCAAGCCTTCGCCGTGCTGGCCGCCGTCATGGCGGCCGCACTATGATCCTCGCCCGCTCGCTCCCTGGCGGCTTCGAAGCAGCAGGCACACCGCCTGTGCACGTCGACATCACCTCGACACCGGCGGCATCGGCATCATCATCGTTACTACCGTCGGCACCATCGGCCCTAATGGCTCAGTTCTTCAAAACCACGCTCCTGCCCATCCTCATCGCCCTCGCCCTCTACCTGCTTCTCTGCCACATCCTGCTCCCGCTCTACCGAAAACACCGGGCTCGCTACAGCCAATACCTGCCCCTCTCGGCCACCACCTCGGCCGCCACCGCGCTCACCTCTCGCCTGCCTAGCTCGATCCACCCCTCCACCATCCGTTCCAGAGTGGTTGGTGGTCTGGGCCGGCTACTCTTGCCCTCCACATGGGCTCTCGGTCGCTCTCAGCAACGTCAAGATGGCACACGCCGTGGGTCCAGCTCTGCTTCTTCATCTTCCACCGACGACAACATTCTGACCGACGAGTCGGGCGAGGCGCTCGTCAACTTTGACTACTCGAACAACACCGGCACCATTCAAGACCAGAACCGGCGGCGGCGTGACGCCATGGAGCGCCAGGTCGCGCGGGGACTACAGGCCGCGAGGGAGATGGGCATGGGCGAGTCTGACGATGAGCAGCAACTGGCCCGTGTCGGCAGAAGGCCAACGTCCATCCCGCCCGAGGGGAGACTCAGCAGAGACTTGGAAGAAGGTTTCCGCGATGACAGTGACGACGGCGAGGCCCAAGGAGACGAGGATGGGGAAAACGCCGTCACCCTGGGCCGTGGGAGGCAACCCGTGCTTACGGCTCGGTAGTCAGGAGGCGAGACAGGCTGTCGGAACAAAAGGGAAACATGTGTCGATCCACCCAATGGTGTACCAATGATCGGGTATTTTAAACTTTTGGCACCGTGAAATTGGTTCACAACCGTCAATCTGCTTGCTTCCTTTTCAACGACGCATCCAGATTGCAGGCGAGCCGGAGCTGGCTAGACTAGATAGACTGTCTCACTTGGCCATGAACTGAATGAAATGTATCAGACGAAGGTACGACCCGAGTACCATGACTCACACATCCTGAACACCCACTGAACACCCACTGAACACCCACTGAACACCCACTGAACACCCACTGAACACCTACTGAATACCCACTGAACACCCACTGAATACCCACTGGACACCCACCCATTTCTCCATCTATATACCCTCCTCTTTTTTACAATCACCCGAATCGGCTAGCTGGTCGGTCTCGGTTAGACAAAGAAGCATGCTCAACAAAAAAGAAAATTAAGTAATTGGAAGTGAAATCAAACGATCCACGATAGCGGAGACCGACCTCGGTAGGACTCAGGGGAGCGAGAGAAGAGACGGAGGGAGGGAGGGAGGGAGAGAGAGAGAGGGAGAGGAGGGATTATCAGGAGAAACTGCCACTCTGGGCGAAACATTGAAAAAGGCACACTTAGTTACCTTGTGTGACATGCTTAAGGTTAATAGGTAATTAGGTTAATGATATACACGTAATAGCAGCACAGGACAACACATACATACACCCATACATGCACCATGCACACGTGCATACTGTTCTTGGCTGTGCAGATAAAAAGGTACAGTGTGTTTGTGTTTCACCAAGGCTCGAGTACCGAACCGAGTATGATACTTTTAACCGTCACGAAGACACCTCCTTTTTTTCCAGGAATCTATGGTCCAGTTACGAGATTAGGAATACCTACCAAGTTATTGGGCAAACTTTGTTACACTCAACGACTTCAGCTTTGTTACACTCAACGACTTCAACTTTGTTACAATGCTCTCAACGACTTCAACTTTGTTACCAGGCTCAACGACTTTAACTTTGTTCCAATGCTCAACGACTTCAATTTTGTTACAAGGCTCAACGACTTCAACTTTGCTACAATGCTCAACGACTTCATCACTACCTAGGACTATCTATACCCTTTAGTTTGTTACACTTTGGCTTTCCAACTTTCGACGTTGTAGCGGCCACCTCTCCCCCTCCCCCCCTTCCTCCCCACCTTCGCTGTGACGCATCTAATACATCGCCCCCTCCTATGCTGCTTTGCTGCGTGATGCCGTATAGTGACGTGTCGTTTCTTCCCCTGTTCACATCATGTCTGTCAAAGCCTCGAAAATGCCAAGCTTTGTTGACATGTGTGCCTGAAATGCCATGCTTCCCCTCTTCCTCCCTCCATTACCCCTCCGCTCCACCCCCCTGCCACTTGAATGGTGGGGTGGTAGAAGACATGCCAGACGTACAAAACAAAAATAAGCAGATCCACACAAAAGAAAAGGATAACCTGAATAAGAGATCGTGGCCGTCGTCAGATACATCCCGCTCCCCCCCCCTCCCCCCCACTTCCAAATGCAAACTGTTGCTTCGCCCCTCATATCATCATACACGGCAACCCTTGCGATAAGCCAATTCTGCGTCTGTGAGGTCACATCAGATCAGATTGTATGCTGCAACAACTGCGGTTGCACCAAGCCACCCGACGCCACGGCCGGCTGCGGCATGTTATGCATCACCAGCGAGCTTGGCGGCGGCATACTACCAGTCACCAATGGTGCAAAGCTCTCCGGCCGCGATACCTCCTCCGGCGAACTCAGCTCGTCCAGTGATCCAAACTCGTTCTCCTCGACTTCGAGGTCTTCATCACTGTTGGGCAACCCAGCCAGGCTGCCGCCCGGTTGCGTTTCGTGTGTTCGTCGGTGCCTAGGATAGAATGTTAGACCACGCCCCGTGGCAGGGAAGGACAGTGAGAGGGGGCCATACTGAGCAAGATTGTCGCTCCTCGAGAATGCCTTGTTGCAGTACTTGCACACGTACGGTCGTTCTTGCGTGTGTGTACGCACGTGTCTGCATCGCGGGCCACCAGTCAGCATTGGTCTGTTGTTTTGGAAACATGTTTTAAGCGCCGGCAAAAAGGGCCAATTTCCCTACGCGCTCCTGGGCTGCTGCTTGCAGCCTGGGTGGGGGCCAGAGGCCTAATGCGGCCAGGGCGTGTCGGCGGGTAACAGGGGACTGACTCACCTCTTTAGATGCTCCAACCGCTTGAAGAGCCGGCCACAGCTCGGGATGGGGCAAGAGTGTGACTTGTACGGCATACCAAGTTCCATCATCGTGGCACTGCGCGCCCGTCGAACGGGGCCTGGCCGCTCAGTGTGTACGCCGGGGCTGGCTTGCAGCGAGTGCGAGTAGGCTTCATCACCACCCAGCGAGGGGAAGGAGGTGGGATCTTCTTCCAGGCTGGCGAGCGGCGTTGTATGGCGAGAAAAGTCATTCATGTGGTCTCGCGCCACGGCCGACGAGGGGTAGCTGCTGTGTGCAAGGCTCGGGGGGGAGTGGGTGCCAGCCTCGTCACCCTCGGCGATGGGGAGCACAGAGCTGGACATAGATCTGCGCAGGTCGCTGGGCCGCTGGGGCGCGTGCGCCTTGATGTGGCCCTGTGCCGCCTGGGCGGCCGCGTTGGTTGCCACAGCATTCAGGATGGACGAGGGGATGGACGACCTCCGTCGCCGTGCCTTGTACGTGGGCGAGCCTTCAATGACCGAGTAGACATTTGAAGGAGCAAAGTGTCTCGTCGACGCATAAGCCGGGCCGGCCATAGTGGAAGGAGGCGCAGCAGCCATCGGGTTGTACACCGGCATCGGCTGCATCTCAGGGATGGCAGAGTAGAGGCCGGTCTCCTCGTTGGCAATGTAGGCAGGCTCCGTGCCCACGGGCACGGCTTGCTGCGGCGGAGTAATGGGCTCGTAGGACAGGCCCCGGTTGCTGTAGTCCTCGTAGTGGGACGACACAAACGAGGGCGCGGGCGAGTACTCCATGTAGGCAGGCATGGACGCAGGCCGGATATGATGCGCACGGTCGAAGCTCATCTGCGAGTAGTCCGGCTCACGGGCCATCATGGCAGGGATCGCGGTCGGCTGCATGGGCGCAGGCATCGAGACATGGCCGTACATGGCCTGCTGGTGGTGGTGCTCTTGCGTGCGCGGGATCATGGCCGGTGGAGGCATCGAGTCATGGGCCCGCATGACCGGAGACGTCGACTGCGAGTAGTTGTGGGTCTGGCTGTTGACGTTGGCCGGCGCAGCATACGACGACGAGCTGGCCTGCTGGGCCTTGGTGAGCTGCTCAAAGAGCGACTGCGACGAGTCGAACTCGAACGACAGGGCCGGCTCGGCCACGGCCTTGGTCGTGGCTTCCTGGCCCATCTTCTCGCGCTTGAGATCGCGCTCGAGCGCGTCGAGGAAGAGCCGGTCATGGGGCACGCTGTACCAGTAGAAGACCTTCTGCTTCTTCTGCGTGCGGATGCAGTTGTTCTTGTACAGGAAGTCGAGGAACGGCGACTTGGGCTCCTCTAGCGAGGCATCCGTGCCCGACTTGAGGTTCCGCAGGTCGGAGAAGATGCCTTCCTCGAACTTCTTCGGGTTCTTGACCGGGCGGCCAAAGGCCTGGAAGCGGAAGGACAGGCATCGCACAATGTCGGTGCCGGAGATGTGGAAGAGGTTGTTCCACAGCACACAGGCGACATGCTCGCCAGTGGGCAGCAGGAAGCGCCGAATGAGTGAGTCTGGCGACCAGTCGACGGGGGCGGAGATGAGGAAGTACTTGAGGTTGTCTACCTGCTGCAGAGCGACCTGCGCGTCTTGAGGCAGAGACTGTTGGGCTTCATTAGACAGCATGAATGTCTCAGGCTTCTGAGGTTGCGCCATCCCGGGACCGCCTGAGGGAAACATTGTTTCCAGTTCCGCTCTGGCGGGAGGGGGGAGGTGGCTGAGGCAGAGAGTCGACGATGGGGTTGAATGAAACAGATGCAGCGTCCAAGCCAAGTGGTGCGGTGCTGTCGGTGGCCAGGCCAGGCGCAGTAAATACCCGTAGATTAGATTGACGGGTCAAGTGGAGATGGCAGGCTGATGAAAAACAGCAGGATGATGGATGCAAAAGGCTGGTAGAGCAGGCGTGCCCAATGCACACTGGTCGGCACCGCTGTTAGGCACCGCGACGGTCGAGGCCGTGTCTCTTCTATGATACAAACAGGGCAGTGCGAAAGACCGGCCTCGCACACCGTACGTTTCCAGACGTATAGCTGAGCTCCTGTCTCGAAAGGAATGAAGCGAGAAAACAGGTGAAACGAGAGTGTGTGCACACGGAGAGAGAACTGGGCTCTCCAGCCTTTAACAGCACGCTCAAAAAAGGAGCAGGCCAACAACAAGACGACAGAGTGAGGGTAGGAGACAATCACTTCTCGGCAATGGCGTCGGTGGGCAATAGGGCAGGTCAAGAAATCGATTCGAGGCTGAGATGAAACGTGGAGAGGAAGGGGGGGGGGGAAAAGAAGAAGAAGCGATGGCACCGTAAAAGGTGAGACGCCGAGCCATCTGAGCGATTCTTGTCCCTGAGCAGAATAGGCGGCCCACCGGCCCACTTGGGCCCTCAGCATGGCCCCAATTCCGGCGATAAGGTTGACCCTGCAAAAGCTCTTTGGCGCTGGCCACACCCGCACCCCGGGCACACACCGGCCATAGAGTTTGGCCTGTCGCGCTTTCGCCACGCTCCCTTAGCCCGAAACTGCCGCCCGATGCTTTGGGCGCCCTCGGCCTGCTCAAAAGCACCCAAGCGTGCTCGATTGCTTGCTACGCCTACCCCCTCGTGTCTGAGCAGAAGCAACGCGAGAGTCTGATACGCTAGCAGCCGATTGACTGGCCGGTGGCGCAACTGCTAACCTGCTTGCAGACATGCAAGCCCAGTCGGCCTTTTTTTTCTGGCAGACATCAACCCCCAAAACTCTCTTCTCGAGCATAGGATGGGAATCCCCGGCACGCGAGTGCCAGAGTCCGGAAACAGCACGCGTCCAAGTTGAGGGCCGGCCGGTCGCCCAAAGGTGATGGATGCCACCCGCGGCCGCACACGCGCGATGTGCCGTCGTGCTATTTTGATCGTGATAATGTGCGCCGCTCTCGCAGCGAATCGCCCAGCACCGTCCCAGCTGCACTATGCGCGCGGTGTGTCATGCTCATGAAACGAGTGGCCGGCAGTCTTTGGTTGGCTCGACCAATCACTGCTCCTCAACAACAAGTCTGGCATTGGAAACCAAGATCAAACAGGCGCCGAGGTGGGGGCACGTGTGCAAATTATCCGCTTACCGACTGCCCTCCCGGCTTTCCCTCCCGTCACCACCGTCACACTCGGGGAATTAGCAAACCCAAGCATTTGCCTGCAAATTATCACTTGGCACGACCAAGAATGGAAACTGGATCAGCCTTGTGTACTCGCCACAGGATAATGCTACTGGGCAGTTCATTCCACGATTGCCTGACAGAAAGAAGGATGTGCCAACGCCCACTGCCACATTACTCATTGCTCTGCTTTCTTATGGCGGCCTCTCGCTTTCCCTTGCTCTTGCTCTTCCATGCACACAGCCCCCCCTCCCCCCTCCCCCCCTCTCCCCCCCACGGAAACGGAAAGCTAAGGAGCTCCAGCCTTCGACCAACGCCATCACCCCGGTGAAGCAGCACGCACAGTAGACTCTAATTATCACCCACTCTACTGTAGTTTATGATTTAGTCACTAGTCACCTTGCTTGAGCTTGAGGCTCGGGTAGAGAGCTCCTTTTCCAACAATCGCCGGGGAACGAGCAGGGGGGCTCTTCAAATGGCGTGCATAAGCGTCGGTCGTTGGCTTGACGAAGAATCGTGCGGTTCCTGCATTGCCCGTGCAACCTATCCACCAACTGCTCGGGGCTTAGGTCAAGCTTCGACATGTTGTCATCAACATACTCACAGAACGATAGGCAACGGCCGTGCCTCAGCAGCATGCGTTTCGTTTCGCCAGCTGTGCGACCCGTGCGCGTGCGAATAGAATCAACAATCGGACGTGACGGCTGATGATGATCTTCCTGGGGCTGTGTTCCAATCACCTTCCTAGCCACCGCAAGCCTATACTTAGAGCAGGGTGTGCGCTAGACCCATGGATCGAGTCGAGATTTCATGTTTGCCAACGGCCGGCGGGACGCCTCCGCGCGCCCCACACCAACGCTACGTTTCAGGTTGCTCGCATCTGCCAGCTAGATTGGACGGACAGTTTGCTTGCGCTGCAGGGCAAATGTGCCTTGGTTCCCAGCAAGAACAATTGGCTGTAAGCACTTGCCGTGATACTGCGAATGAAACGTACATCGCTGCTGCATAGGCGCATACAGGGTGCGTGTGTATAGCTGTGGCAAAGCCACTTTGAGTATGCCTAAGCCGACAAAATCCCATGTTTCTTGCAAAGAGCGGGCCCCGTGCGCCATCGCGATCGATCACATACCCCTTCGCTTTGGCACTCCCAAATCCCTCAACCGGGCTTTTCGCTCAACGGCCGTCGTGACGCCATTAACTAGCTCTCTTCTTCCCCTGCTGGTACCAGCAAGCAACATCTTCGCTCCCGTCGAGCTTTGACCTCGCCACGAGCACAATGCACAGGGATGGAGACGTCCCAACCTCGCTTCCAAACTATTATCGGCCATCGGCACACATTCTCTCTGCAACTTCCTTGATCGGGAGTATGCGCCAATTCGACCAAGGCTTGAATTGTACTGTGGTAGGCCTTCTTCGAGACAGGGAAGCCCTCCCGCTCAAGGAAGGGTGGAGTTCGCCATGTTTGTCACATTGGTTGCCGTTCGGCGGAAGCATGATGAGACGGCCTGTGAGACGTGAGGAGTCTCAGTCTAGAGTACACGTACAATTCGCTTATACGAGCACGGTTGTGTCTGTTCCGAGAGCGCGGACTTGAATACTACATCACCGTCCTCTTCTAACCCGATTCCGTTCGCCACGAGGGGGACCCAGAGTAGTACATCATCGTCATCTTCTAACCCGTTTCCCTTCGCCACGAGGGGGTCCCTGAATGCTGGCAACATCCTGTTTGCTCAACGTCAGCGTACCTGCTCGAAAACGCCCAATGGCCGGTGCGTCGACACCACGCTCTCGTCTCGCCCTCGTGGATTTGGAAGAGTGTGACGCTGTCTCGAGCACGATGCCGTTCTCCTTCGCTTCCTTACGTCGCCGGCTTTCTCTCGCCGTCGCCTTGGCCTGGATTCCTTTTCGATGAGAAATTGGCATCTTGGTTTGCTGGAAAATAGAATCCTGGCACCCTAACGACTGTAACCGTAAATCCGTAGTCTTATGCCTCTGGTCGCCCGGATTCTTGGATGCGTTTGCTTGATCTAGTAAGTGCGATTCCTTAAGCAGGCGCTGGAGGTCCAGATCATGTTTCAAGTGGAGTGTTTCAGATTCCTCGTCTGTAGCATCGTCTCCAGCTGCGACCTTGGCTTTGTCCGCATTGACCTCTTGAGGAATCTTGGGGCTCTGAAAAAAAACAGGTCGGCTGTGAACTCTAGTTCTTTAGATGGGACGGCACCTACCATGAAGGACTTGAAGTCCGCCGATCGCGGGCCAGCTGCAGGAAGTTCGCATTCACTAGAGTGCTCGACCACTTCCACTGCCACCCCCTCTGCTGTTTCATTGTCCGAAAGCCCTTCCCATTCCTGGTTCGATGCAGATTCAACGTCTGAACCTTGTTCTTCGTCCTCAACCAGACTAGGTGTCGCTACTTTGACGATGTCAAGTGGCTGAAACCGTGACTCGAAATACCGCTTGAAAGCCTCCTGGTTGTTGTCGACAGAATGCTGACTAAGGGTCTCTTCTCGCCTCCTTGTCACTCTTCGCTGTCTTTTGCGTCTTCCCAACGCCGAGCTGGACTCCATGATGGATCGAATGCTCCAAGGAAATTAATGCGATAGCCTCTGGTTCGTGGTCACACATTTACTGTGTAGAACAAAACTGGGAAAGGAAAGATATGCGAGGCCCACCTTTTGATCATGTGATCGCCAAAACAGGAGAGTAAGTGAGCACTCGACCTTAGTCCATGAAGTCATCAACAACAAGGCGAGCTCTCACTCATTCACGCCTATATAGCCATCGATCTTATCTTTTCAATATACTGAATCTGCCCGAAAGGTCAAGTCCACGCTCGAAATTCGCAATTGTAGGATGAGCGAAGCCGCCGTAGAGTGGAGCTAGACCGATTTATTTCTCTATGCTCTAATATATTGTATGCCCGCCAACCCACTCCCCAACGGAACTCTGGCTTGATCCACAACCCCTTCAGTCACAGTCAATGCCGGCAAAGGCCTTGAACCAGCCTTGAGGTTTGTCCGGCGCAAAGAATAGATCGCCGCTCTTCTTGCTTCTGTTGATGGAATCAATTCCACGAGGGAACATCAATTTCTCGTACTCCGATACCGCTCGATCGAGATCATCCAATCCATGCTTGATTATTTGTTGGGCTAACTGGAGACTGTCTATCATAGCACAGTTGATACCCTCACCAACGAAGGGTGTGCTAGTGAGATCATCAGTTTAGTTGCTCCCTCTGGTTCTTATGGAGGATTATGTATGAGATAGCGTCTCTCACCTTACATGCGCAGCATCCCCTATCAACGCAACGCCAGGAACCGTCCTCCGCGACAGCGCTTCAGGCGGCAAGGCGTATAGTGGCCAAGCATAGAATTCCCCGTCGCTGTGTTTGATCAGGTCCGTATGCAGCTGAGGCCAGTTTGCGAAGTGCTCATTTAGCAGCCACCAACGTATCGCCGACGGGTCTTTGAGAAGAGCCACATTCTCTGAAACCCAATTCGCGGCAAGACTCAGCCCAACACCGACATTGTAAGAGCCGTCGCCTAGCTTGAGCGCAGAGATTTGCATTCCTTCGCCGAGGGCCCCATAGTTACTCTGTCCGGCCAACGAGAAGACCGTGGAGTGGAACGGAGTCTTTGAGCTAACATTGGTAGTCAAGTAATGCAGTCCAGAATATTGAGGTTTGACCGATGTGACCTTTTCGCCGTCAGTCGTTCAAAGACAGATATCAGATGGGTGATTTACCAGACTTCTGGCTTTAGACCATGCACCGTCTGCGCCTACGACAAGTCGAAATCCTGATTTGATACTTCCGTCGGCGAAATGGACAGACATTGAACCATCGCCATCTCTTTGGACTTGTTCAACCTTCAAGCCCCAGTAGACTTTATCAGCAGGAATCGAGCTAAGGAGCAAGGCTCGTAAATCCTTGCGGTCGATCTCCGGTCTGTCTTCATTGACCTTGTTGCTGTTGCCGGTTCTAATGTCAACTTTGCCCTGTGCTTCGGCTCATATGGTGTGTGCGTCGAGACGAGCAAGCTTCTTGAATTGGTCGAACAAACCGGCTTCTTTGAGAGTGAGTTGACCAGATGTGGCCGTACTCACTGAAGAACAACTTCTGGAAGGCCCGCCACTAATTACCACATACCAAAACTCCAACCACATCAACCATGGCTGGGACCCTCGCTGAATATGCTGTAAGCTTGTGTCAATTACAATCCACCAGAGGGCTATAAACTGACCAGAATCATGGCTGGAGTGCGATAAATGCCGATCCCGAAAGGTACGACGATCCCACCTATTTGGCAAGCCAGGAGGAACTGTCTTGACAACTAGGTGTAGATTGCATGCTCACGAGTACGATCTGGATGCCAGTGCTGTAAAGATGAAGCCATTGCTTGCACCTCTTCCCGATCAGGAGTATTTCGTCGCAACAGGAAGCGGAAACATGCCGCTGATCAGTCTTCTCCTGTTAGAGTCAGTCGCGACTATGCCTCTGAAGAGGCTACCAATAGTTTGCAATCCAGCCTTGCGACTGACATAGAAGTAACTCGAGAGCGGCTGCGCGGACTCGATACGTCGCCCCACAGCCCTCTAGGTGCGCTGTCATCTTTAGCTGAAGCCTGTGCGGGTGCCTGGCACCACACTTGGGAGTTTAATATGTCTTCTAACAAGTTTTTCTTGTTCGAAGATCAGGCGGAGTCCTGGGCCAATGGTGAACACTGTGATATGTCTAACTAGTGCAGGAGGCCGTTGACGCCAGGTGCAATAAATAGCATTCGCCGCCGGATTGCAACGAGGCCGTCCTTTGTTATCCCCTGCACCTCCAGAATTACTGAATCATTTGAGAGCATCGCGCCCGCAACAGGTGCAGGATAGAGCTTGGCTGGTGATGTATTATAGTATCATTCTCGGTATCGTTTCCTACACTGATCCCAAGGACGAACCCACAAAAGCAACGCTTCGATGCAATCTCTGGCTGGCCCTGAACGACGCTAGACTTCTCCTCGAGCCCAGCGAACCGAATATGCAGGCTTTAATTATACTCGCTCTCGACGTGGAGGAGTTCACCAAACCATCACTTTGTTGGATGTTAATCACAAGCGCCTGCAGGATGCTGCAGGCATTGGGAGTGACTCACCACCCTTTCGGCACTCATACCCGGGAGCGGCGTGCGATAATGTTTTGGCACCTGAATCTCGTGGACATAGGAATGGCTCTCATATTTGGTAGACCTCCCACTTTCCACCGCAAAATGGCGAGAGATATTCCTTTGCCCATATTGGACCAGCTCTCAGCTTTTCAGCCTCCAGCTTTTCAGCCTCCAGCTTTTCAGCCTCATATTCGCCCCGCTGGTGCACCGTCCTTGTTCAGAGTGCGTAAGTCTGTTCTCCAACAAAAGGCCTCCACGGGAACACCATGTGTTCACGACAATCTGAAGCAACAGATAAGAACTGACAGTGGTTTCAGATTACATCCACCAAATGTTCCTTCTATCGCGTACAATGGCCGATATATGGACTTGTCTTCACGAAGAAACAACGCCTAGTGATTGCGGTATCGAGACAACTAGCGAGAATCTTGAGTCGTGGTATCGCGAGGCAAAGCGGGTGCGCAGCGACTTCCAGAAGGCTTGGCTTTAACAGCTGACATGTGTGCAGATTCTTGAGGCTGCTGCGTTGGTGGAGAAACCTTTGGTTGACGCTAACAGTGCGGCTTCTATTGACCTGGGTCTAAGTAGTGTAAATTTCCAGTATGAGTACCTTTTCATCCTCCTCGCTCGATCGTCCACTCGGATGAGGGCGCGTTGTATTGAGTCATCAAAGCGAATTCTGCGTTTACTCGAAAACATGGTCTCTCACTCCGAGGAACCATATAACAGCATGGTATGGCACCTTTTGCGTGGTCTCTTCACCCCATTCTTAGACCTGTTCGGAGAGATTCTTTCGAATGACAAGGGCGAGTCAGAAGAGAACAAGGAAGCACTCGCCGCTATGAAACACCTCCGTCTTTCTGAATAAGATGAGCTCGCGGTATTCGCTTGTGGCAAAACTAGAGCGTATTGCTGTGGTCTTAGTGCAGCATGCCACATCTGTCATTCACCCTGAAGGTATGTGCGGATCTAGGAGATTCTTACCTATGTCAACCGCAACTAACTATCATGACTTTCTAATGTGTGCTGCTCGCGAAGAAGCCCCTGGCTCAACCCTGACGGGAGCCTTACATGATCACTGGCCATCAACTGCAAACATGTTGGATTGGGGCTCGATCTTCAACCATGTCATCACGGCGTCTATATCGGATCAGCCAGAGGTCGAGAATTACGATGCTGAACCGGGTGACTTGGCGGCTCGGACCAATGACTTCTTCGGGAACGCTTTTGTAGACTAAGTAGGTTAGAATTGCCAAGTCTGAGATCGCTTGCGGAATCTATTATCGAAGCTGTGGCCAGAAGCTGCCCTAAGCAAACACCACGAGCTGGTTTGGATGGGCTCTTGCTGTTGACTGGAACACCTAGTGTGATTCCATGAAGCTGTTATTCGAGATGAACGTTTAGCATAAACTCTTTTCAACAGAATCAGAGAGTGCCCCCAACGGCCTCATATTCGCTATAAGGTACTGCAAGTTGATGAGTTAAGTCTCACGTAATAGGAGTGCTGACCAGTCGATATCACAAGGAGCCTTTGCGAGCTCTCGGGGGTCACTCAAGACGCCAAAGACGGCACTAGACTCCTTTAGTCTTGTCGGGTTAAGGTTAATTACCTAAGTTTAACCTAAAAACTCACAAGAAGTAGTCGCCAAGAAAAAAAGTTTCCCGTCGCTCAAACCGTTGCCATTTGCATAGTAGAAGTGTAAAAATTATAGGGTTCTGCTCTTCTCCATGCTACAACGGTAGCTCGTCTTCGCTATGGCTTCCGATGAAATTGTCTGGCAAGTCATTAACCAGCAGTTCTGCTCATTCAAACTCAAACTCTCCACCAAAGACTCGACCTTTTGCCGCAACGAGCACAACCTCACCGGCTTCTGCAACCGACAGTCATGTCCGCTCGCCAACTCGCGATACGCCACTGTGCGTCCCGATCCTGCCACTCAGTCGTTGTATTTGTACATTAAGACGCCTGAAAGATGCCACCTTCCGAGTCAGTGGTGGGAGAAGATCCGACTGCCAAACAACTACGAGAAAGCGTTGGCCGTGATTGACCAGAAATTGATTTATTGGCCCAAGTTTTACATACACAAGTGTAAGCAGCGGCTGACCCGGTTGACGCAAGTGGCCATCCGCACGAGGAGGATAGCAAAGGAAGAGGAAAGATTGGGTGAAAAGCTTGTCCCGCGACTGGCCAGCAAAGTCAGGAGAAGGGAAGAGACGCGAGAACGAAAGGCGGAGAGCGCGGCAAAGGTCGAGAGAGCCGTCGAAAGAGAACTCATAGAGAGATTGAGAAGTGGCGCGTATGGGGATCGGCCCATCAACGTGGAAGAGAATGTGTGGAAAAAGGTGCTGAGAGGTCTCGAGAAGGCTGAGAAGGGCGAGGAGCTGGAAGAGGAAGAAGAGGAGGAGGAAGCCGAGGAGGAAGTCGAGTATGTCAGTGACTTGGACGAAAGCGATGCGGAAGCGGAGGAGCTTGAGGATTTTGATAACTGGCTGGGTGGCGAGAGCGCCGACGAGTCCGAAGAAAGCGACAGCGATGAGGCAAGCAGTGAAGACAGCGAGCATGAGAGCGGGCACGAGGATGTGGGGCCGGGAGAAAAGAGGAAACGGCCGCCGCAGAGGCCGCAAGCCCGAAAGAAGCATGCAAGAATGGAAATTGAGTACGAGCTCGAACAGGGCCAGAAAGACGCGGTCCTTGCTTGAACCAGCAGTGGAAATGAGATTACTTACGGCGTCGAGTGCGGGATCAAGATATGAGGGATCTTCTACGAGAGAATTAGGACCATCGAAAAAGACGAACTTTGAGAGGTCGAAGAGAATGAAAAGTTGTTCGAATGCGTGATCATGATCATTGTTGCCTCACATATTTCCTTCCTATGCCCTTTGCATGGTGATGCATCAATATGGCCTTCCGATTAGAAAGCTATTGACAGCCTGCAACGTTGCCCGGCTTGGATTCGCATCAGCCTTGCTTGACGTTATCCAAGTCAGTCGCTGTTTCACCAGGTGTTTATCCACAGCTCTCCCCGCCCCTGGCAGCCTGCATGGCATCCCGTCATCACCATAGTACAGACACAGCAACGCGACTGCTACACCTACACTCAAGTCCTTCCCGGAGTCACACGTGATGAGGATCCGGCAGTCCTGCTTCCTCTCCAATATCGTCCCAATGTCGAAGGCCTGTACTAGTGAGAGCTTCTCTCTCAAGTCTTTGCTTCCCAACTTTCCTGCTCGACAGTTCAGCCCAAGCACTCTCTTACCTTCGCTCTCCCCTTGGCAATTAATGAGGAAATCCCACCCGTGTGTCTCCTTCACAGGCCCAACCCCGATATATATGGTGCCCACCTTCTCGACGCATACATAGTTCCCTACCCGTCCCTGCCTTCTCTCCCTGTCCTCTCTCACCAATTCCTCAATCTCGCCTACCATCTCTTCCTCACCTAGCCTATCCAATCTGTCCTTATTAATCCAATACATATCGGGAGTCAGTCCCCGACTCCAGCCCTCGTGGTCATCTCCACTCCCCTGTATATAGCCGCCTTGACTCATTTCCGCCCCCTTGACCACCCTGCTTGCCGAACACAGCACGAGTAAGTTCCACTCTCTGCGCTTCCATCCCTCTATCACCTTCCTCCGAGTATCCTCCTCGTCGTCGTCTTCGGGCGCCCACTCACCATTAACAACCCACAAACACCTGATAGGCCTCCTGACTTCCTCCTTCAACTTGTGCAGATCCAACCCCAATCTGCTGAATGCATCACACCAACCCCCCAACCTCGCCTCAATCTGACTCCTTTCACTCTCGCCAACATCTTCCCATAACTCTACCCCGCCACCCATGGCTGCGGCTTTGACACGGCCGTTGTACTCCGGAAACAAGACCGCATTGACAACCGCACACCAAATTCCCACCGTCTTAGCCAGCGCATCCGGCACTCTCTTGCCTCTCCTTGTGCTATCCACAATCACCGCCCCATTTCTTTCCCGGCCCAGAATCCCAAGCAAACTCAAATTTAACCGTCGCAGACTAAACGCCCACTGGCCGTGATGGCCATCGGTGCTTTTGAAATACACGCTGCCGGCCTTGCGCGAGGGTGGGATGTACCAGCTGCCACAGCGTTCGTTGGCGATGAGCGGCAAGCCGCCGTAGTGCGCCGCCACTGCCTGGACAAAGCGCGAATCGGACTGAATAGAGGCCAGTCGGTTGCAGATGCTGAGGGTCGCTAGGCGCAGTGACTTGATTGTCTTGTATAGGTTTTGCGCGTCGTCATTGTCATTGTTGCCGAATGTGGTGTAGTGTTGTCGTTGGAGGTCGGCGAGGGTGGTTGGGAATTTCGATGTTTGTGGTTGTCTTGATCCCTCGTCTTCATCATCGGCAGTAAGAGCTGCTGCTGCTGCTGCTGCCAATACGAGACTGGTAGTGGTGGTGCCGATGGTGCCATTGCTCTGTATACTCGGAAGGCTGGTAGATGAGGAAGCAGATGGCATGGGCGATTTTTCTGGTTTGTTTCCAGTTAATAATTATATGTTAATTAACTGTGGCCCAAATTCTTAGAATACGGATTCCCTTGCCTAGATCTCAGCGCCGCAATCTAAGTCGGCATTTTGCTTCTACTAGCTCAGAAGATGATCAACACCGACAGAGACACAACCCGTGTCTTCGCCGGTCCAAATGCTAAGGACTGCCCCGTTGATTTTTGCAAGGACAGATGCATGTGACTTAACAAGGTGTATCACTAAAGAGAGAATATCCCCGCATCCTGTGGGTCGGGAACTAGATTTACTGCGCCATTGCGCTCTTAACTCATTCGATCTCTCTATGCCCTCGGTCTGAAGCCAGTGCAGTAATATTGCTGTTGTTGATAAAGCTAAGTACATTGTGTTCTTGATCCTCGATGCCTTCCGACAAGAAGAAGAAAGGAGTAGCCGGACAGGTTTATCAGGGTGAGGCGGCAAGCCGGCCTACTGTGATCGACATGAAGAACACAAGGCTCTGAGAAACGTAATTAGTGGCTACCACGCTTAGCGATATCCATAGTCCAGCAAACTCTGGTGCATTTCTGTTGGTGCTATTGAATTGTGTTGAACGTGAATTCAAACACGATGGAAACGACTACTGGACAAACGAGACGAAAAGGTCAATGTTGCACTAAGTGGTTACTTTCGTGGAATGACAATAATAATTTATCTTCATAGCTCGCTGAGATCTTGGACCGTGAAGCTTTGAATACGCTTTTATTCTCGCGCTGTCCACATCGAGCAAGTACCATTCATGACATTATAGCACTTGTGGAGGTATGAAGTCTGAGTAAATGCGACGCATGACGGTATCCTCTCGCGGTACGAGGATGATCGACAAACTCTCAAAGGTCATATTGCATTAATCATAACATAGAATATTTACAACGTCTAGCGCTCAGTTGAAGAAGACCTGGACGAGGTCTTCGTGGAATGGGGACAGGGGGTCAGAGGGTGTCAGAAGAGACCTGAGCCTCTCCTCCGGCGGATCAGGAACAAGCGAGAAGAGATGGTTACGCTACGAGACGGAGTATGCAGCAGCACCCTGCTCCACGATAGTCACTGACATTATACTAGCTCTTGAATACCACTATGGCTCGTGAAGCGATATAGAGTAGTCAACTCAATCAGCAGGGTCTGCGCCTTAACCGGTATGTTTTCGTGTTTATAGTGACAACTGTCATATACCTTCCATTGAGCTTCGTTATGATAGGTGGTGACCACTGGCACCCTTGTCTGGACTGGTTCTGCCGGTTCGCATGCAGATGACAACAGAGAGGAGGACGGGTGACTCGGTCGTTCAAGATGGTAATACTGTCAAACGTTTGACCAGGATGTCTACGACATGATGAACCAGGCCTCACTCGCTCGCCAGCAAGCTTGCCACCAAAACTGGCCGTGCGGTAGAACGCGAGGAAAGAGTGGCATAAAAAGAAAAGAAGACTTGGGAGGATGCATGATTCGGATTCTGCTACCGCCATGCGTACCTCAGCTATCTATTTCGCTGACAGCCTCCTCTGCTTCTGAATTTTGCCCAAGTTCCTCCACAGCCCCCCTGCTGCAGTTGGAACACGGGTGATTGGACTTCAGTTTTAAGCTGCTTGGCCGACAGGAATGGCGAATTGAAGAATGAATGACACGAGGAAATCAACTAGGGTAAGCTCAAGAGTCTCTGCCAGTACTTGCTTTATTTTCTCGTTCGAAATTGCTAGGTTTAGCACTAAGTGCGAGGGGGCTGGGTCAGTCAAACGCCGCTGAACAGCGGCATAACCGGAGTTGGCTGCGTTTTGGTTGTCTGTGGTCGTGGCCGGCTTTGTGAGCTGTGTGAAGGGGAGGATTTCACTTCGGGCGATTGTTCCTTGGGCCTGGCTCAGGAATGGAAATGGCAAAATAGAGCTGATCTCTTCACTCCTGTTGCTCGGCGCGCCGCCGTGTCTCTTTGAATCTTTGGGGGTAACCGAATCCACAATCTCCCGTGTGTATGACCCAGATTATGATTCACGTGACTGCGTAGTCAATGTCTTAGGTGTCTGTTGCCTACCTAGGCCTCCATGGTCAAGCAGCGGCAGCAGTCCAGGCCATTCCAACGTCGGGTCCCATTCCGTCCATCATTCCATTCATTTGTGCACCGTTGGTGTCCAGCAACCCCAGCGCCTCGAGATTCGGGTGGATAGCGTAAGTGACAGCAGAGATATTTTCGCTATCGAACAAGAGGAAGTTTTGCAGTGGCTGTTCCCTCTGGCCGAGCACGTTGATGACGTCTTGAGCGAGGGCGCCACCCAAGTAGGCCACCACAGGGCTGATTTCTGAGCCAATGTTGGCGAGGAAGCTGCGAAGGAAATCTGCGCGCAGAGACTCGCGGGGCAGATCCAACTCGAGTTGTTTTTGGTTGCAGAGCTGTGCGAAGACCCTCAGATCGTTGGTGTCGGTGGCCTTGGGCAAACGGCCTTCAGGGTTTGTGCGCTGGAATTCCAGAAGAGCCCTGAGGCATGCGAGCAGCGGGGTGACCTTCTTCTTTTTAGCCATGGACTTGGTGGCTTCATCGGGTAGCGGGGAGGAGTTGACCAGGAGCAGGGGTGAGTATTGCTCCTGCTTGGTGACGATCTCGATGGTCTTGGAGTTCTCCTGCTTCTCCGAGACAGAAATCACCGTTCTCATCGGTGTCTCGATGTCACCCGGCTTGGTGCGTCTGTTGGACTTTTCCTTTTCAATGACAAACTGGTGCACGCCAAGGTCGGCAAAGATGAAACCGTACATGCCATGGGTGTCGGTGGCGTAGAATTTGCGGTTGAAGGCTCGGCAAGTCATGTTGATATTGGCCATCGCCTGGAACGGAAGGCCGGTGGCAATGGTGATGTCGAAGGAGGAGAAGTATTCAGGCATCTTGGTGAAGACGATGTCGGTGTCGCTGAAGATCTGGACTCGCGGGTTCATCTTCTGGAGCGCTGCCGCCGCGACCTGCGCTCTGCTCTGGCCAATCTTGTCTGGCGTGACGAGGAACTGGGCACCCAAGTCGTCGGCTGAGACGGCCTCGTGGTCGAGGATGGTGAGGACACCAACACCGGCCAGAACAAGGTTTTTGGCGATTTCATTGCCCAGGCCCTTGATGCCAATGAGCAGGATGTTTGCAGACCGGATCTTCTCTTGCGCCTTGACTCCCCAGAGCCTGATCTGGCGGTCGTAGAGGGCGATTTCATCAGCCGACATAGGAGCAACGGTAGGCATCATGGGTAGTATTCCAGCTTGCAAGGGGTCCAACACACCAGCCATGAAGGTGGGATCGCCGTTGACAGGGAAGCTGTTGACCACTAGCGTCGGGTCCATGGGCGGCGGCATGTCCAAGTTGCCGTTGAGGTCGAGCTGAGCCGCGCTGAGATTCACGTCTTGGGGGAGCACATTGTCTACTGCAGCCGTAGGCACGGAGCCCTGCGGCTCTGTGGCTGCCTCTGGCGCCGTCTCTGGCGCCGTCGCTGGCTCAGGCTCGGGCTGAGGCTCAGGCTGAGGCTCACTAGGGACACCATGGGGTTGGGGGGTGGTCGTGGAAGAGGATTGGTCTGCCATGGTGACGAGGAAAGCGATTATGAAGTGCAGAGAGCCCAACACGTAGAATAGACCGCGATGGTGGTAGAGAGACACTCGAAGTTCGGGGTGAAGGACGCCCTCTTTTGGCTAAAGCAAGCGCCTAAGAAGGCAGCCCATAGGCCCGCTCCGGGGGGGGGCCGAGCTGGAGTCGCGGGCGGCCAATGGGCCGTGTGGCTGGCTGAGTCTTGGGTCTTTTAGGGCCGGTTGGTTCCTGTTAGGGCCTGTTAGGGCCTTTTAGGAGCTTCTAGGGGCCTTTAGGGAGCTTCTAGGGGCCTTTAGGGGTCTTTGGGCCCAGCGTGGCAGGGCCCCCTTGGACAAGGGTTGTGCTGCTAAGACACGATACGGGAGTCAGCGGCGAGGGCCGTGCACAGGGCAGCAGATGTGGGGGACGAGCATTCCGAATGGCCAGTGACCAGTGAGGGCGATGACTGGCGATGGACACTTGATGGCGGCCGATTGACGATTGAAGATTGACGACTGACGCTTGACGACTCACAAGCGACTCCGGGTGTCCTCGCCTTGGACAACACTCCACTCCACTTGGACCGATTGCCGTCAACTGCCATCAACTGCCATCAACTGCCATCAACTGCCATCAACTGTCACCAACTGTCATCAACTGCCATTGACTGCCATCGCCTCCGTCACACCACCAGCGAGCTCTCGCCTCCGTGGTACTCCATGCCATTGCCTTAGGCCGTTCCTCCTCAGCCTATCAGCCCATTTCAGTCCCCATCTGGCGCCCCTCCGCCCCCCCTCCGTGGGTCTTGTTCATGGTAGCTTCTCTTACTGACTGCCCAAGTCCAACACACCCTTTCTGATGCTGGAACGCCCTGGCTGACGCTGCCATAGGCCGACGAGATCAGCGAACGACTGCTAAGCGTGCGTAGCGGTCTCTCAGAGCCATCAACACGGCAGCGGCCGCTGAATGTCCTGCGCTCGAGCCTGCGCACTTTCCAGGACCAGCGACGAGCACTCGAAGTACTGAATGACGAGGTTGCTGCCATGAACATGGACCAGAGGGGCGTTCCTCCCCCGCACAGAGATGGCCGGCAGCGACCGAACACTGTCAATGAGCGGATGCGGCAATTCGACCGCCGCAGAACAAACATTCAGACCATCCTCGCGGAACAACCGGACGCCCCCCACGCCCCGACGCCGCCTCCGGCAGGACTGAGCCCCTCAAACCTCGTCCGCACCAGGAGACGGGCGTTCCGGCCCAGCGAGAGACTGACGAGGAGCATGAGGCAGCGGCTGGCATCGACGGCAGACAGCATCATCTCCAGTTCCAGTCCCTCGTCCTCTTCTGTTCCGCCGCCGCCACGGCCGCTCTCGCCTCGGCCCAGGTCTGATTCAGCACAGCGCGACTATGCCGACTCATCCTACGGCAGAGACACCCGGAACAGGGCCAAGCGGCGGAAACTGGACGACGGAAGCTACGACGACCAGCCAAAAGCACTAACCTACGGCCACAAGGGCCAGGTCGTCCCCGGCCAGCTGCGGCTCGAGCTTGTGAGCTGTGATGGCCGCGAGTATGCCGATCCTCGCATGCCTGTCAATTCCTGGCCGCAGACTGTGCTCGAGGACAACGTCAGCGCCTACTGCCCCAACTCCAACCGGTGCAACATGCTTTTCAAGCACTCCTCGGGCATGCCCTTTGCGCTGACTAAGATCGTCATCAAGGTCCCGCGCTCGGGCTACGACACGCTCGTGCGAGAGGGCATGGTGTTTGTTGCCATGGACGATGACTCTCTGGTGGAGAAGGCGGCCAAGCACGAAATTTACTGCTCAAGCCAGGCCTATCGCCACCAGCGCCAGCGCCCCGACCTTCGGCCGTCGCAGGAATGGAACAATGCTACACGCTCTCGCTCTCCTCTCCACACCGCCGACCGCTCTCACTACCTGCGAGACCCTGCACCTAGCTATCAGCATGTCGAAAGCGACCCCTTCCTCGCCTCCGCCGTTGTCCCTGGCTTTGCGGTTACTATAGCCGACCCTTCGGATGATGATGATGGTGATGATGATGATGATCAAGGCGAAGCTCTTTCTCGCCCTGGACCGCCGTCGCCGCGACCGTGGCATGACCCCGACGGCGAATACTCCTACCGCACCTATACAGACCGCTATCGTCCCGTGTATGCGGATGAGGAGCCGACTCGACCGCGGTACGACTACTTTTCAGGCCCGTCATCGGATTCGGAAGCCGAAGACTCGAACCTGCTTGACGAACTGCTCCGTCGCACGCGCCACCGGTCGCGCGACCCAGCCACATACGTGCCTCCCGTGCTGGACTTTGGCCGCCGCCGGGCCACCGAAGACGGCCGCTCCGGCGCCAGTATCCACCAGTCGCGTTCAGCCACGATCGGCGGCCCCTCGGACCCGCCAGGCTATGAGCGCCTGAGCTCGACTGAGCCAGAATCGTCGTCGCTGTCTACCAAAGCACGAGACGAGGCACTGGCGGAAGCAAGGCGAGTCGCTGCTGTCGACGGCCACGACACCCTCGCACCGCATGCCCGCTTCTCGATTCCCCGACTTCGCGATGGTGTAGCCGTGAGCTTTGATCCTCCTGTGTAAGTTGGCCACTTGATCGACCCCACCCCCGTTCAGCTTCTTTCTCTGCCCCTTTGGAGAAGGTGTGTTTGTGTGACATTGTTGATGTTGATGCCGCGATGCTGACCCAACGCAACAGAGCCGGGAGATACATCCTTGTCAAACTGTGGGCGACCTACCCCAATGCATTCATTGACATTGAAAACGTTTCCGCCCATGGATACGGAGGGCCGCGGTACTTTCCCAGCACTGAAATCAGATGATGACGACTTGCTAGCAAGTTTTTCTTTCTTTTTTTTGGGCGGTTCTATCAATGACAATGACAACGATAATGATTTTGAGACAATACGATGGAGACGTATAGTCATTCATGATGACTTGCAGATTTTCGCTTTCGTCAAAGCACCCCCGTAACTTTCTTGCCATCAATCATTGTTGTCTCTTCCTCTTCCTCTTTCATTTTTTCACCTCTTTTTTTGATTTTTTGATTTCTTGATTCTGCACCAACTTTCCCTACCTAGCTGTGCCCCTCTCTTTAAAGAGCATATATCTATCTCTCTATCAATGTCTATCAGTGGCAAGGTACAAGCAATGTGGGAGAAGAAACAGAAGATCAGCAGTCATGACAGAATTGGTTTGATTTTGTGTACAGTTCGGCGTATCAAGGGGGAGGAGCAATAGCAGTAGCAATGGCAATACAGAGTAGAAGCTGTGTAAACCCCCCAGGTGCAAGAGGGAGTCGCTTAACCACTCCACGCGCTCGCTTGCTCGCTCACCTGCTCGCTCAACTCGCTTCCCTGTCGCGCCTGTGGTCCGAATTGCTTTTGCTCAAGCTCTTGTACAAAAGAAAGCAAATAAGTGACCACTGGCTTTGCACGCACGCACGCATGCGCGCAGTTTGTGTGCCCCTGGACACTCTGCGCCTCGCCAAACCGAATATGTGTTGTTGCGTGCCGCTTGGGTATCTCAAGAAAGAAAGGAAAACCCCCTAGAACCGCGTGGATGCCTGCCCATCCCAGCAGAAAGAGAAGAAAATGACAAATCCAGCCCTCCTTCGTGTACACATCCATATCCATCCATCTCTGTTGTAAACCTGAACCCGTACCCTCAAGAAATTCTCACCCATGCACGCCACCAGTCTCTGGCTCTGAACCTGCACTCTCAAGAAATGCTCCCACCAGTCTCTGGTTCTGAACCTCCACTCTCAAGAAATGCTCCCACCAGTCTCTGGTTCTGAACCTGCACTCAAGACATTCTCCCACCAGTCTTTGGTTCTGAACCTGCACTCTCAAGAATTTCTCTTTGGTTCTGAACCGCTCAGGCCACACTTCATGGTAGTAGTATGCTGGACTCCATAAGAACAAATTTCAAAACACTCCATCCAGATGCTGTTGCCTTATCCGTCATCAATCATCTCTATGTTCCATCGCAATCGTCTATTCATCATGGATTATTTCCCCCATGTCTGCTGCCCTAAGCAGTGAGCCCGAGACCGACACCAGCCTGGCCATCGACCGGGTCACTGCTCAGCAGCCAGTCTCTCCTATTAAATTTTCTTGCTTCCTTCAGGTTCTCGTCGTGATCCTGGTCGTCAATATCAAGGCCAATGCCACTGTCGTCCCCCAGAGAGGCGCTGGCCACGGTGTGATGATGGTGCTGCATCAAGTGCTTGGCCACACTTGCCTGCATTACAGCAGTGTGAATGTTGCCCGGCGCAGACTGAAGTTTGACGGGGCTTGTAAGACCAGTATGGATACTGGGCAAATCCAAAGGTCCACCGCGCGTGATCTCGTCCATTTCCGCGTCCGTGTCTTCATCCGCCGTTGCATGGGCTACATGGTGGTGGTGCTCGGGCATCTCAGGGAGGGTCGGCTCGTCGTGCTGCGTCGCCGCATCTCCCGTTTGGTGCGGCCCTGCTTGATCATTCGATTGTCGACGTGATGGTGGCACAGAGGCTGCTGCGATCCTCGGCTGCTTTGTCAGGCTTCCCTCTTCGACTGTGTCTTCTTCTTCTTCTTCTTCATCCTCGACTTGATCTCTGCTGCGCTTATTGCCTGCAAGCATCTTGATCTGCGGAGCCAATGCCACTGCCTCTGTCTTCTTCTCAAGCTCTTTGGCATCCTCTCGCTTCTGGTCTTGCTCGCTCATCAGCATTCCCTGCATCTCACACATCCACGCGAGCATCTGCTGGGCAAATGTCTCAACGTACCACCAACTCTGATAACTGTGTGCGCCACCCGAGCCGACTTGCATCATCAAGCTTCTCCAGAACTTGGTGTGCCAGTCCATCATGCATTGTGGGTGGTGGCCGATGAATGCGTCAGGCAGCGACTCCAGCCATCCAATCCACTTCTCAAGCAGGCTAGGCTGAGAGCCAAACTCGTCAAGGTTGAGCACACCAGAAGACGTCGTAGGTGGGGCAGAAGAAGAGCTGAAGCCACCGAGGAATTGAGCGTAACTCGACCCGAGGTCGTCTTCGGCAGCAGCAACGAGAGCGCCCTCACGTGGTTCAATCAAGGTACGCAGGTCATGCTTGAGGATGCCTTGGATCATGGTGAAGGACTCGGCCGGTGGGACACTGTCGTCAAGCAGTCGATCAGGCTCCACCATGACCATCAAGTCGAGCCACATCTGCGTGCGCTGTTGAGGGTCATTGAGCATTTTGTTCAGCTGGAGAGTGGCAATATTGGCGTCCTTGAGCTTCTTCAGAAGGTTGGTGAAGCGTGCGGCAGGAACGCCCTTGGCGACGACGACGTGTACGGGGCACTTTTCTTCAAAGGTGGAGATGATGTGTGGGACGAGCCGGGTGGAGACGCGCTCAAAGAACATCCACACCATATCAGGAACGGTCTGGATTGCCAAGGGCGCCAGGAAGCTGATGATCTGCTTGTACATCCTCATGTCGCACTCGTGCAGCCAGGGAGCGAGGCATTCGAGATTGAAGAGCTTGGCCACAGGCACTGTCATCTTGCCGTTGAAGGCGGTGTGATGGCTGAAGAAGGGCTTCTCCTTGCACTTGCGAAATGCATCAATCACATCAATGCAGTAGGATCTGTACAGGTTGGAGAGCGCCTTGGCCATGTGAGGGTCATAGGTTTGGCCTTCCAGGTAGGGAAGAATGTCTGGAAGGTCAAAGGGCTTGTCTGGTGCTGATGGGGCAGGCGATGTCAGAGACTTCAGATTGGGCATTGCCACGTAAGTAGACAGCGTGCCCGGCATTCCTTGACGAACGGCGGGCAGAGCATTGAGGAGGCCGGGTGTGACATCTCGCACAGGCAGTCTGATGGTCGCGGTGTTGCTGTACTTGCAATCGAGCTTGAGACTAGCGCTAGTAGTAGGAGTAGTAGTAGGAGTAGTAGTAGCAGTGTTGGACGGGTCTGACCCGTTCGCCTGGGCGTCGTGGTCGTGTTGGTGTGCGTAGGCAGGCAGTTGAGGTTGCGGAAAGTCGGCAGTCTCGACCTGTGAGGAGGTTCTTGCCATCTGGACTGCCGACTGTTGGCTCTCTTTGACCGACCCACTCGGCTCACGTGCGAGGAGGCCGGCAGCGGTGGATGGACGGTCAAACGAGGACGTATACTGGCGCTCATCGTCTCCACCGACAAGAGATAAATCAACATAGTGATACTTTGACTCGCCGCGCACACCTAGTCTCCGAGTCTGGACGTTTGGGAAGATGATCCTGACCAGTTTTCCAAACGAAGCAGGGTTTAAGGTTGGCACGCGCATGTCGCCACATTTCTCCGTGTACTTGGCAAATACACGATCTCTGCGCACAGACTGAGAACTTCGTACACAGTTTTCGCGTAACCTGAGGCCAGGGTAAGTAAGTGTCTGATGTCTGATCTGTGACACACAGTTATGTCACTTACCATAACATGGCGAAGATCTGCTTTGCCTTCTCTGACTTACCGCCCGATCCTTCACTCTTCTGCACATCTGAAGCTACCTCAGGGAGCAGTCTATGCTGGTTCTGTGACAATAGACGTCGAAGCTCCTGGTCATTCGCGAGCGTACTGCTACCGCCCTTTTTGCGGCGCGCTTCCGAGTTTGAATCCTCAGGCGCAGGTGAACCTTCGTACTGCTCAGACGCGTGGCGTATATGTAAGTGGGCTGGTGGCTGCATATTCCAATGGGCGACTGGCGGCTGGAACTGACCCGGGTATGGCTGCACAGGAGGATAGGCGTGGGCAGAGACTGGCAGTATATCATGCTGGGACATTGCACGCGCGTGCGTGGCCATTACCTGATGAGACTGGATGGGCTGCATGACACTCTGGTGCTGCAGCATGGCCAAATCTTGCTGGTAGTTGTACATGGGTTGCTGCTGGGCCTGTGGTGGAGGCTGGGCTGAGTATGCATGGTGCTGGTTGCCGGGGATAGGGCCGTGCTGCTGGTTGCCGGGGATAGGGCCCTGTTGTAGCGGTGGTGTAGGCTGGAAGGCATTGCCGACGCCGATTGACTGAAGACTGGTGGTGCTTCCTCTGGATTTGGGTCGCACCTTCTCTCTGAGGGAAGTGGTGGTGTTGGAGCGCGAACGCGGCGGATGCTCGGAAGACTCGTCCATATCTGGCGACTGCTGTGCCGACGACATATAGAGACTTTTGGTCACATTAGCTATGCGGACATGTAGAGACTTTTGATCACCATTAGCTGTGCGCGCCCGCGCGCCCGCGCGCCCGCGCGCCCCCGGGCCAACCACCGTCCATCTGGCACCTGCCCAGCCCAGCGACGGGCCAAAAAGAGAAGGAGGGACTCACTATTCAGGATTTCATACACTTTATCCAACTCAGATCCCTCTCTGGCCGAGAATGGAACAGAGACGACAGGTAATGAATGGATTTTACGCGGTGAGAATTGGCAGAAATCTCATCGACTGCCAGTCCAGGTGGCTGGTGGCACCGCAGCACTCGCGCCTCAGCCGCGGGCGGCGGGGATGCCAGTCAGTCGGCCGACGGCGACGACGACGGCGACGACGACAACGAGAGGCCTTCTGCGCTCCGTACACACCGTCTCTAGGCCAACGGCAACTGCCTTCAACAAGCGGCGGCAAGAATCGGCGTCGATGGTTCCTTAGAGAAGCGGCCGGTCAACAAGTTGTTTGTTGTTACGGCAACCGCGAGATGGGGCCTGTGCTGGGCGGCTTGGCACGCGCTAGTGGCTATCCGGATTAGCGCGCCCTCAGCTGGGATCTGCGTCATGTCTGCCGGAAGAGGGAAAGCGCGATCCAACAATCACCTCACCCACACAGAGAGCAAGCTGGCCTCAGCTAACGTCACCTGCCTTCACACACCCGATCCAATCTCCTGTGAACTTACTCGCATTCCCTTAACCGCTGCTGCCTTATCATCCGATAATCCGGCTGTCCCTTCAATCCAACACCTACTCGATCACTCGCAGTTGCCCAGTTCTCACACCAACACATCCACACTGCCCCTATCTTCAGGATGGCGTCGTTTCAAGACAAGGCCCATCAGCAAATCTCTCACATCGATAAGGAGGTATAGTGCCACATGCTCCTTCGCTCCTGCCTCCTGCCTCCTCCCCATCACGTGGGCCGCGCCTGCCGTCAGAGCAGCCCACAGACACACATGATCCCCCTCGTCCCCCGATGGCTCTGCTGGCGTGGTGGACAGACAGACACATGGCTGACGCGGCGGCGGCGTGATAGTTGTCCAAGTACGAGGTGCTCAACAATTTGGAGAAGCAGGCTGGCGTGCCCAAAGTCTATGTCTTCCTCGGCTTGGTCGGCCTGTACTTCTTCCTCGTCTTCTTCAATATCGGCGGCGAGTTCCTGGTCAACTTTGCCGGCTTCATCATCCCCGGCTACTACTCGCTCGAGGCCCTCTTCACCACGGGCAAGTCGGATGATACGCAGTGGTTGACGGTGAGTGCACGGCAACGGCGGGGCGGCGGCAGTGAGCGGGAAGCAGCTAACAAGGCGGGTGCATAGTACTGGGTGGTGTATTCCTTCTTGAACGTGTTCGAGAGCCTTATCAATGCCGTGTACTGGTTCCGTAAGTGTGGGCCGGTGTTGAGCTGGGTGGACGACGCTGACGGTGCTGCAGCCTTCTACTACACGTTCAAGTTCATCCTGATCCTCTGGATGGCGCTCCCCTCGACCAATGGCGCTCAGGTTGTCTTCCGATCTGCCATCCAACCGCTCTTCGCCCGCTTCTTCACGTCGACCGGCACCACCGCCACCGACCTCCGCGGCAAGGCTGATGCTGCGTTGAAGAGCCAATAAGCGGCTCAGGTCGTCGTGGCAGGCGCGAGGCTACACGCGTGACTTGAGCGAGGGGGCCAGAGCACGATGCTGCTGGTTGTGTGGCGCGGTGGCCGGCTTGGGCCGACGGGGTCGGACGCCTGGTCTGACTGATAGATGGGTTTGGTGTGGGCCAGCATGCGGGCGGAGATGGCAGGAGCTTCTACTACTAACTACTACGACTACTACTACGACTACTACGACTACTACTACTTGGTAGTACTAGTCCTAGTACTACTACTATGACTACTCCTACTACTACTTGGTACTACTAGTCCTAGTACTACTACTATGACTACTCCTACTACTACTTAGTACTACTACATATGCAGAGAGAGGGGGGGTTATGGCAGATTGTCACAAGACAAGGAAGGGGTTGCGCAGGATCATGGTAGTGCAATAGACTTTGACCACAGCGTTGCCACTCACTTATTGACGCGTCACGTGAGTGCTATGAAACCCGATCTCGAGGTGGTGTCTGCTGTCTCTCGTAGTGGTGTCTGCTGTCTCTCGTAGTGGTGTCTGCTGTCTCTCGTAGTGGTGTCTGCTGTCTCTCGAGGTGGCGTCTGCTCTCTCTCGAGGTGGTGTCTGCTGTCTCTCGAGGTGGTTGGTGTCTTCTGTCTCTCGTCATGGTGTCGGCTGTCCTTGGCCCATCCATGGTCTTGTCGGCTTGCCCGTGACCGAAGAGTCAATCACTAGTTCCAGCCGCCAAAGCCCCGAGACACGCTGTCCTCTTGCTGCTGCTGCTGCTGCTTTGGATTGACGACCAGACGGTAGGGGAAGGGGTTCTGCTCGCTAGTGGTGATGGGCGGGATGTGGTCCTTGTCCCTGTTGACGATGCTGACGATCTTGAGGGCCGTCTTCTGCAACGAGGATTCCATGGCTCGCCGGACCTTGATCCGATCTGCGCGACAGACACAAGGGCCACGTGAGTCAAGACGGCGACGGATCAAGGGCGCGAGAGAACGTACCTGCCTCGCTCCTCGGTCTTGCCACGACCACCTGCAAGCACCACTCCTCCCAGCACACCTCGTCGTCTGTCTGCCCGGCCCCGCCCAGGCGGCCGAGCCAGCCGCCGGTGTAGGCGGACTTTCGCCGCTTGCGATCGAAGAAGCGCACCACTATCTCGCCCCTTGACCCGCCCGGTGGCACATTGCCGGGCGACGGCGACGTGAGCTGGGACACGAGAGCGGCAGTGTGCGCATCGATAGCGGCTGAGATCTCCGGCGGGTCGAATATTGCCGGCAGTGGTATTACGAGCGATTGCGACGAGTGGAAGGAAGATGGAGCCACGGCGCCAGCAGCAGCGGCGGCGGCGCCAGCGCCAGTGGCGGTTGAGGAGTGGTGCTGGGAGGCAGAAGAGGCCGACGGTGTGTAGAGTGAAGGGCGGATGGAGGGGAAGTAGCGATGGAAGAATATAGTGTGAAGGACGCCTGGGAAGGGGGGGGGGTAGTGGTTAGATCAGGCACGATTGATTAATTATTAGTTGGCTTGTGGGAAGAATATAAGAATATAGTGTGGAGGACGCCTGGGAAGGGAGGGGGGGGTTGTGGCTATAGTGGGCACGGACAGGGGAAAATTGATTGATTGATTGATTAATTATTAGTAGTTGGCTGGCTGGCTGGCTGGCTGAGCGCTTTCGGGCGGATGAGAGCAAGGCAGTGAATATGCAGGTAAGAAGGTAAGAAGGTAAGAAGCAAGGAGACAAAAGCGAGGCCGCTGAACCTACCTCGCACAATGTCTCTGACAAAGCTCTGATCGGCGAATACCTCGAGGATATATTCGCGAGGCAGCTGGGCCATGGTATCGCATTCAAATGGACGCTGGCCGTCTTAATGGCGCGCGTGTGATGGGTTGGGGGAGCAAGTTAGCGGGTGGTGGTGGTGGTGGTGGTGGGGGGGGGTGTTGGGATTTGCTGTCGCACGGCCTGGAGAGGTGGCAGCCAGCAAGTGGCGCCAATGGACAATGATTGCTCAGATCATGGTCATTGCGAGAGACAGCAGCGAGGCGCCAGAGGCAGACACACAAGAGACAGACACACTGCTCAACTGCTGAAGGTGATGCTTTCTGGCTGCTGAAGAAGATGCTTTTTAGCTACTGGCGAGGGCACTAACAAGCCGGCTGATTAGGTCTTCCACACACACATCCGGGGCCGTGGTGGGGTGAGGCAGGGCCGATGCAGTGCAGCCATGACCGATGACGGCAGCGCAAGCAGCAGTGGCGCCAGGGCCGTCACGTGCGGCCCCCCGGGCCCCCCCCCGGCACCCCCCCCGGCACCCCCCCCCGGCGGCCCAGCCCCAACGTTCACGTGCACTGCGGCGCGCGCGCTGAGCGGTACGGGGCAAGTCGACGGCTGATTTGCCTGAGCCGAGGCTGGTCTGGGCACGTCTGATTATACACTGACCTTGTGGTTGCGAGAAGGACGGTGTAAAAGGCTCAGACTCACCGCCCACAACCGCCCACAACCGCCCACGACCGCCCACGACCGCCCACGACCGCCCACAACTGCGCCGACTGCGGCCCGTCTCCCCTGGGCACCACCACCCCTCCCCCCGCCTCGACGTATCCGAGGGCGCGCGACCTCCGCTATGCTCGGCTCACCCCCTTCCTTATCGAGATAACGTCGACGGCCTTTGCCTAGTCGTCACACACAATGTTGGCTGCCACTCGACGATGGCTCCGCCGCAACCGGACTTACATCGCCGTGGGCACTGCGGTGGTGGGAGGCACGTATCTGGTCGGCCAGTACGTTCTCGGCAAGCTCAATGAGGCTCGAGAGCGCGCCCAACTCGACCGCATAGCCAAAGAGAAGTAAGCAACCGGTGGTGGTGGTGGTCGTTGTTGTTGTCGTCGTCGTCGCTGTTATTGTTGTTGTTGTTGTCGTCGTCGTCGTCGTCGTCGTCCTCCTGCTTCTGCTTTTCCTCCTCCTGCTTCTGCTTTTCCTCCTCCTGCTTCTGCTTTTCCTCCTCCTGCTTCTGCTTTTCCTCTGTGCTGACTGCCTGCCCAGCATCCGCCGCCGCTTCGAGCAGAACCAGACCGACTGCTCCATCACCGTGCTCGCCCTCCTGCCCACGCTGACCGACAACCTCCTCCACGCGCTGCCCTGTGAACAGGTCACGCACGAGCTGCAGCAGAAAAGGGCCGAGCGCCTGGCACGAGCCTCGGGAGACGGCCACTCGGAGCAGTCGAGCCAACGAGATGGCGACTCGGCCAGTGTGGCCAGCTTCCCGACCGGCAGCTACGTGTACGCCAGCCAGATGATGGACGGCGCGCCGCCCAAGAAGTCCAAGGCCCAGCTGTGGAACGAGCTCAAGATCTCGGCCGTCACCCGCTCCTTCACCTTCATCTACTCGCTCTCGCTCCTCATCATGCTCACCCGCATCCAGCTGAACCTGCTCGGCCGCCTGAACTACCTGCAGTCCGTCATCTCGCTGGCCCAGCCACCCGCGCCCGGCCGCCACAACTCGATCTCGCTCGAGGACCACGACGACGCCAATGCCGGCCTCAGCTTTGGCCACGACTTTGAGACCAACCGCAAGTATCTGACGTACTCGTGGTGGATCATGCACAAGGGCTACGCCCACATCCTCGACAAGGTCCGCATGGCTGTCGAAGACGTCTGGGGCCCTGTGTCGCCGACGGAAATGCTGACCGCCGACCGGCTCAGGGGCCTGGTGGTCGAAGTCAGGAAGAGGGTTGAAGGCGCGACCGAGCACGACCGCTACGCTGTCAAGTGGCTGCCCTACCTCCTTCCGCCGCGGGAGGAGGAAGAAGCCATGCTTGTTGACTCCGGCTTCATCACGCCCGCCCCCGCATCCCCGGTCCACCACCAGGCACAGCCGCCCGCTTCGGGCTCGCATCCAGGCGCCGGCGCCAGTGCCAGCGCCGTGCCATCACATCCCAACACTGACTCTGCCCCGCTGCGACAGCTCCTCGACGAGACCGCCGACCTGATCGACTCCCCCTCCTTCACACGCGTCAACACTCTCGTTCTCAACGCGCTCTTTTCCCAACTCATCGACCAGAAGGTCGTCCAAGCATCGTACCCGCAACCCAACTCCCAGACCCCGCCTGCATCAGAGGCCGGTGGCGTCCCTCAGCCTCGACTGCAAGAAATCGAGTCTGCAGTCACCGTCGTCCCCGCTGATCCTCGCGTCAAGCTGGCCAGCATTCTCGCCATCCTCACGCGCCAGGCTCACGTGCTGGGCAACGGGAATGCGCCCAATGAATATGTCTCTGCCGTTGACGCCCAAGTCCGAGAGCTGGATTCCTTTGCCGCTGTCATCTACACCAATAATCTGGACCAGCAGACCGAGCCGACGGAGCAGGCCAGGCCCAAGACAGCCGAATCCGGCGTAAAGGCTGCCGAGGCTGCGCCTGCCAGTCGTGTGTCTCAGGCACCGGCCGATGATGAGACGGTGGAGAAGGACATGGAGAGCACGTGGGCCAAGGTGACCGGCTCAACTGGATTTTCTTCGAGATGAGAGGAGGATGAAAAGGAAGGAGGACTTGGACGAGGACCTGCAGGCCTTTTAATCAAGAGCAAGCGTGGATACAGACCATTGTCTCAGAGTACTTTGTAGGCCAGCCTACACCGTCGTAGAGCTTCCAACATGAGCAAGCTTACTCGTTGTCACGGCCAAGTTCCACAAGCTAGTTCTTAGGCTTACGGTCTTGTGCACAGCGCGCGAGCTGCATTCTACAGAGCGAGCTGCATTCTACAGAGCGAGCTGCATTCTACAGAGCGAGCTGCATTCTACAGAGCTCTTAAACACAGATGTCATTATGGCTTGGCTGAACTTGAGGCTGCCAGCATTCTCACCGCGTTGGTCACGGAGGAAGGAGCGATGGGCTTGGAGGTGGCTAGCCTACTTTATCAGCTTTATCATCAGCATTCTCTCATCTGCTCCTTCTTCTGGCCCTCGGCCGTCAGATACTTGTGGTCCCATGGGCAGGTCCAAAACAAATTCAACTGCAGATCCTCTTACAATGTTTGTTCATTGTGCCTCGACGCCCTTCGTAGCGTGAATCCATGAGGGTGGGTTCCAGGTAATGACATGGACAGCAACATCGTCATGCCCTAGCTAGACGCTCGATGCATGCGCAATAGAATTGGAAATACAGGTGGCAATTCTCTCCTGTAGCGTAGTACCACAGTATCTGAGGTCTGCCTGATAAGTACGCCATGCCTCGTCCTCACGGCCGCACCATGTTGATGCCAGGACAAACGCAAGCCATTCCATTGAGTATGAGGTCGCACCAAAGTTGTTATAATCATCGACCGTAGTGCGGGCGAGGCTACGCTAACGATCTAACCTAGCGCCCCATAACCAACTAGCGTCATCTCCGTCCGCCCGGGCGTTTGGGTGCGCCTCAACTTTCTCTCAGCCAGCCACACTGTGTTTGTACTCCTCGACGTCTACGACGTCTGCTCTATTTGTCTTCTTCGACGTCTACTCTGTTTGTCTTCTTGGACGCCTACCCTGCTTGTACTCTTCGACATCCACTGTGTTTGTACTCCAGCGTCGCTGGAACCCCCGCCCGCCATGCCTCGCGCCGAGGTTGGCTCGACCAAATACATTGCAAATCAGATGAAATCAAAAGGCTTACAAAGACTCCGATGGTACTGCCAAGCCTGCCAGAGACAGATGCGCGACGAGAACGGCTTCAAATGCCACGTTGCTTCGGAATCCCATGTGCGGAACATGCAGCTCATCGGCCAAGACCCGCGCAGAGCCATCAACGACTTCTCCCGCCAATTCGAGCGCGATTTCCTCCAGCTCCTCCGCACCGGTCACGGCGAAAAGAAGGTCAATCTCAATCAATTCTACCAGGAATACATCGCAAACAAGGAGCATGTTCACATGAACGCCACAAAATGGCCCAGTCTGACGGAATTTGCAAAGCATCTGGGCCGCCAAGGCATATGTCGCGTTGACGAGGACACGGAGAAGGAAGGCAGAGGAGGAGCGTCTGCCCTGGTGATTTCCTGGATCGACAACAGCCCTGAGGCGTTGCGGCGGCAGGAAGCCCTGCGAAAGAAGGAGAGGCAGGACAAGGGCGATGAAGAGAGGGAGCAGAAGATGATAGAAGAACAGATACGAAGAGCGAGGAGAGATGGCCTTGAAGCCGACCGGGGAGAAGAAGAAGACGACGACGACGACGACGCAGACTTGGACGGCCGCAATGACCAAGGCATCCGACGGAAAAATGGCGACAAGGTCGTGCTGAATTTCAGCAAAAAGCCGACAGAGCCTGAAAACCGCCCGCCAACGCCGCCGCCCACCGACAAAAGCGTATGGCCCGGGCATGACCCCCCTGGTCCAGTTCGGGCTGAGAAGTCAGACTCGGACGCGGCGCAGAATATTGCCCAGCCACCGCGACCAGCAATAGACCCCGTCTCTAGCAAGCCTGCATTCAAACCACTATCGCTCAGTACTTCCAAGCCCAGGAACGTCTTTGCTGCATTGTCCAAGAAAAATGCTTTAGGCCCGTCCAAGAAGCCAAGTCCCTTCCTTTCATCCAAGCCAATGAGTGAAGCCGAGCGCATTATGAAAGGAGAGCTTGAGAGGAAGAGGAGGCAGGAGTCGGATGCCATGGGCGTGCCTAAGAAGCAACGGTTCCCATGAATCAGCCACTCAATAGCTTTCCTGCGCTATATATAGAGTGCACTCAGCTTCCCAACCTGTTTTTCCTTGCTTCTGCATGGAGTAATAATGTGTTACAAAAAAAAGTCTGCAGACTCATGAGCCAAGTAACTAGCGGGGCTATCGCCCATCCGACAAATGATTTTTATGCTGAAGATTGCCAGAGGCTTGTCTCATGCCCAGCGGCCAAGGCGCCAGCTCTTGATACGAACGATTAAGAAAGATAACAATTTCCTAGAGCACATCACAGAAGCCGAGTGGCTGCCTTATCAGCGAAGGTTCTTACATGCCCACATGTTCTTGATGGCTTAGCTGCTGCTTTCCCCCTTTCTCGCTTCCCGTCAATTGTTTGGGGCTCAAGTTTCGAGATCGCCCCCGGGCCCCCTGCCCTTGCTGCCGTTCGGAGGGCAAAGGCCAGACGAAACAGACTGGTGACAGATGTCAGTTTCTGCCTCGTCTCAATGCTCAGTTCGAGGGAGCTCGGCGTCTGGGCCTAACCGACCAGGCATCTCGCTTATTACTGTTTTGGTGCACTGCCCTCACGGTGCAATTAGAGTTGTGCTTAACCTCTGCCACCCATGTTGGTGCGTCCAGGCCAACATGGTCACCCGTGTCTCGCCCCTGTACCTCGCCTCTGTACCTCGCCCTGTACCTCGCCCCTGTACCTCGCCCTGTGCCTCGCCCCTGTACCTCGCCCTGTACCTCGCCCTCCCTCAACTTACTTGTATGTATGGCATATATTACTGTACAGTAATGTGTCTCCAGCCTCAAATAGGGTGCAATTCTGGGGAAGACCTTGGCGGTAGCCAAACGTGCACAGCATTCTCCCCCACACACAATGCATCATGATGACTTGTTAATAATGGCATTGCTAAACCTCTATCGGGCAAGCTGAATCTTCCGCTTGAAAACCAAGACCGCCTGCCTCAGCAAATTCCGGCGCTCAGATAAATAATTCACCAAGTCAAGAATCAGACGCGGGAACCAGCCGGTGCGACAGCGAGGGCATGCAAAGTCTGCTAACATCGATGGCACGCAAAGTCTGCCGACATCCAAGCCATGCAAAGCCTGCCGACATCCAAGTCTAGCAGCACAGTGACTGAGCCTGTGGCCCACCGCCAAAACTTTGATATCTGCCGGACGACGTGCAAGTATTCGTAACTCTGGCATCAACGTCAGATAAATTCCACCTTGGGAGACTGATAGCGCCACGCGTCTCTCTTTGGTGTTGTTGACTTCACCACTAATCCGCTCTTTGGGAATAGACCGCTCGCTTTGTGGGCTGAGCTGCGTCAGGATACAGGTCGGCAATTTTCCGCCCTTAGGTGGTCCGTCGCAGGGGTCGGGTTCCATTGACTGGGGCCAATTATCTTGTTAGCTTGGCCACAACTCCTTAAACCGACGCCACGCAAGACTTTTTGGCCGTACGCAAAAGACACGCAACCCTGTTCCAAAGACTCTAGCCGAAGCCTCGTGGAGCCACCAGCAACCGACCGTTTCTCGGCTGGAGCTCGTTTCTCTTACTTACCCTTCGGCAATTCACTCCCATTAACAGGGGTAACTACATTACTACAGTAGTAGGAGAGTGGCCAGCACGAGTAGGTAGGCCGTCGAAGGAATATCTTTGCAGACATCCCGGTTTGGCCTGTGACGTAGAATTGCTGTCTGCTGTCTGCTGTCAACTGTTGGCCAACCTCTCTCTCTCTGCCAAAAGTGTCAGACGCATTTTTGATGAGCCACGACCCACAAATTGCTCGGATCACACGTGGCAAAAACGGCTGTATCCCCGAGAAGGCGACCTGTCAACCTTTATTCAAGCCTCAAGTTAAATCATTTTAACCCCGAAGGTCGAATCTTGCCAAAGGAGGTGCGCGACGAATTCAGCGTGCCTCAAAACAAACATCGTTGAGAGAGTAAACAAAAACACATTGGAACCTGAGATAGATCTTATCCCACCAAACCTGTCGCGTTTTCTTCCCTGCATCAGTCATTTTTCTGATCCACCACGCTACACCTTCGGGGAACCGTTTCGTCCATTTGGCCCTCGAGAATTTGCATCATCGCTCCCGCGTCTTCTCAAAATGGAGCAGATCCAAAATTCCACACTATATCGGAATCCTGCTGGCTTGCTCTAATTACAGTAGTTTCAATCTTAATAATGCCAGCTTCTTTGACTCCACAGCGAAGCTTTCCACCGCGCGAAAGTGTATTCAGCGCCGGATCTGTTGGTGGCGTTTGGCTACACATTGGCGTGGATCCTTGGTGTCGTACTCGACTACTGTACAGTACTGTTGTTGTACTATGGTAGATGATGCCAGGCCGAATCCTTCGCCGTAATTTATTCATCACCCCCTGCATGATATCGCTGTTACGCCCGCTTGCCCTGACTTTTAGAAGTACTTGCCTCCCGGGAGATTCCCTTCCCTAACCACGGTTAGCTCTCTCTCTCAAAAAAAGGAGATGAGCCCCTGCCGCTCACAAAACACGGAGTTTTACATGCGCTGTTATGATAAGGTGTATGTTGAGTGGCCCGTCCATCCGGGCCTTACTCTCGGTTGGCGGAGATTTGTTGCCTCTGACCCATCCATAAAACTCTGTTCCTTATTATGAGAGAAGGAAACACCAGCACACTGTCTCTCTGTTACCCTCTAGGTTCGGCTTACCAAAATCTGGCGAGGCTACGGGGATCGACGCCAGCAAAGTCTTTCACCTAAAATTTCCTTTTTTTAGCACGTGGCTGATTGGTCCTACTCGTTGGTAATCTGACGCTCTAGCTTCCCTGCTCCGTTCAAGGGCCCACCGACTATTTCCCCATTTATCCAAGACACGGTAGGCTAGAGTTCACTTTAGATAAGATGGGTAGGGTTTATCCCAACCTCAATGGCAACATCCTGGCAGACAGGGGTTCGAAACAATGCGAATAATAGTCGTGGGATGTTGACACGCCTGCTGCTGCCATTGATTCCACCACGGCTCGGAAGCTCCACACGTGTGTTCATTCTGACTTGCAGGATGCTGCACACCCTGATCCCAACAGTCGGTCAGGACACGCAATGCTGAATCAGTACCACGTGAAGACGACTCATTCATTCTTCCCAACTCCCGGCATCTATCAAAGTTTGTAGTGGCGTGGCGATCAAACAACAGAAGGCTTTTCATGATTGGTGAGTCCAATTAAAAAAGGCAGGGAAAATCTTTGATAATATATGCCGGAAATAGAATTGTGAGGTCTGCCTACCGCTTCCGAGAAGGTTTCTATTCTTGCCCCCAGCCTACACGAGGGCCTGTCACAGTCGAATGTGGGTTGCACCAATACTGTACCACCAAGGGGGGGGGAAGGGGGGGGGCACCGTTACCATTCATGCAGAAGGACCCTGTCAGTTCGGGCTCCTCGAAGAGGAAGTCTTTGGCCTAATGTTACTCATGGCTTGGCTTCGGTTTCCACAAATCCCTCATGCGGCAAAGGCTTATCTGTCCCAATTTTGGGTAACAGCCCTCGTATACGACGAGGGCAGTGCTGACCCAATTCGCCCCATCCCATCTTGCGCAAGTGTGATTGTGATGGCTGTGAACACTGGCTTGGTGCCAAAGTCCAGCCTGCAGCTCGTATGCCCCCGGAGCGGAACTATTGCAAGGATTTCTCCTCTTTCTGCTTGCTCTCTTCTGCTTCAGTTCTGACCTTTAGACCTAGCATCTTCCCCATGTTTTGAAGCCACATAGCTGCCTGCAGGGCTTCAGTCACTCGCTTTCTTGTCCATTTTGTACTTTCCACTCGTTATGATACCCATGGCAATCACTGGCGTTTGGGGCTTGTTGTTTTCATCATGTCTTTCATTTGTGGCTGCTTACAGATATGACCCAGCCTATGTTAAGTACAACCTCAACACGAACGAAACTGCGACCGATCCCCTGGACTACTGGGGAGAATGGAGTGATCATGAGTATACAGCGAGCCCGGACAACTGGCGGTTCCCTTTCTATACTCTCTTCCTTGACAGATTCGTCAATGGCGACCCTACGAACGACAATATCAATGGGACTGTCTATGAACACGATATTACATCGTCACAAATAAGACATGGTGGTGACCTGGCTGGGTTGATGGACGGGTTGGACTACCTTCAAGGTATGGGAATCAAGGTACGTTACACTTTCCAATTCCCCTACCGTTACCGCCTCGTTCGAATGTCAACGGAAGTCGAAAGTGCATCTTCACTCGTGTGGGTAAGAGTTGGTGCTAACCCAAATCCACACAGGGTATCTACATTGCCGGTTCGCCTTTCATCAACCAGCCTTGGGGTTACGATCAGTATAGCCCTCTCGACCTCTCGGTCCTCGACTGGCACTTCGGCACCATCCATACTTGGCGACAAGCAATCAACGATATTCATGCGAGAGGCATGTACGTCATCTTGGATAGTACATTTGCCACCCTTGGAGACCTGATAGGCTTCCAGGAATATCTCAACGAGACTACACCCTTTACAGTAAAAGAGCACAAGGTTGAGTGGAAGACTAAGATGCAGTACTGGGATTTTGCATTCGGTAACGACTACAACGATACCTGTGACTACCCACGCTTCTACAATGAAACGGGTTATCGTGTGATTCAATCTGTCACCGACTCCCTGGTGGGATGCTACAACAGTGAATTCGACCAGTATGGAGACACCGAGGCCTTTGGTGTCTTCCCTGACTGGCGTCGCCAACTGTCCAAATTTGCTTCCGTCCAAGACCGTCTTAGAGAATGGCATGAACCTGTTCGCCGCAAGATCGAGAACTTCTACTGCATGATGATTGCGCAGCTTGATATTGATGGCTACCGCTACGATAAAGCCACGCAGGCCACGGTCGACGCAATGGCCATGGCGAATGATGCCATGAGGACATGTGCTCGTAAATACGGCAAGGAGAATTTCTTCCTACCAGGCGAAATCACTGGCGGCAACGACTTTGGCTCTATCTACATTGGACGTGGTCGACAGCCAAATCAGACGCCAGATAACTTGACGGCAGCTATCGAAATGACGAACACGTCAAGCGACAAATATTTCATTCGTGACGCTGACATGGGTGCACTCGACGCTGCTGCCTTTCATTACACCACGTATCGGACATTGACTCGCTTCCTGGGAATGGATGGCAATCTCGAAGCAGGATACGACGCTCCAACGAACTGGGTCGATCAGTGGAACACATTCTTTCTAACCAATGACTTTGTCAATCAAAATACAGGTGTCTTTGACCCGCGACACATGTTTGGAGTCACCAACCAGGATGTCTTCCGATGGGGATCGATTCGAAAAGGTGTAGAACGCCAATTACTTGGGCATTTTATCACCACAATCCACCTTCCAGGAATTCCGTTATTGCTTTGGGGTGAGGAGCAAGCCTTCTATATACTCGACAACACGGCGTCCAACTACATCTTCGGTAGACAAGCAATGTCACCGGCGTCTGCGTGGGAGATGCATGGATGCTACACCCTCGACTCTACCCAATACTACAATATGCCTTTGCAGGCTGCCAAGCATGGTTGCTCTGACGACACTGTCTCTTATGATCACCGAGATCCCTCTCATCCGGTCCGCAACATTCTTCGTCGGATGCATCAGCTGCGCGACACCTATCCTGTACTCAACGATGGCTTCTTCCTCCAGCAGTTGTCCAATCAGACCGGGCAAGTCGTCTACCCTGGTTCCAGCGACGTTTACACAGAGACGGGCCTTTGGTCAGTCATGAGATCAGAGTTTGCTGGCGTCCAAGATCTAAGCGGCACTGGCTGGAGCACTCCTATCTGGCTCGTCTACTCAAACCTGAACGCGAGCAAGGTATACGAGTTTGACTGTGCCAACAATGACACGGATATGGACATTACAGCTCTGATTGCACCCTATGATGAGGGGACAGTGGTCAAAAACCTGTTTTACCCCTATGATGAACATACTCTGGAAAGTTCAGTACGCACGCTTGGTATTAACGGCTCGACTAATCCGAATGGATGTCTCAGTAAGCTGAGCATGGCGGAGTACGGCTTCAAGGCTTACATTCCTGTCGACCAATGGGTTGGTGTCAAGCCCATGATCACTAAATTCTCACCTGGACACGATGCTCGAATCTTGGCGACAAGCAGCGCGAATGGGACTCAATCCATCAATGTTGAAATTCAATTCTCAGTTGAAATGGATTGCGATAGCGTCACTAATAGCATCCAATTTAACTCGACGACCGAGGGAAGCACCGTCCCCACAATTGACACTAGTAGTGTGTCCTGTGGCACACCACAGAACATAACGACGGCTGATTATGTCGGTGTTATTGCCTCAAATTGGACATGGAATGCGACTATTCTTGATGTGGCTCATGGCATTCATGCTCTCACCGTCCGCAATGCGTCTGCTGCCGATGGCACAACAACCGACGCCAACGACCGCTTCCTGTTCAGAGTGGGCACGACCAAAAATCCCCTCGTTTTCCCCAAGCTTGCCAATTACTCTAGCAGTCTCCTTGTCAAGTCTGAAGATGATCAGCTGACGATCAAGCACTCTGCTGCTGGAGCCGACTCCTGGCGCTATTCAACAAACTTCGGGTCTTCATTCTCTGACTGGATGTCTTACAGTGGCGGGCAGTCTGTAGTTAAGAAACAGAACTGGACTGGTACCCACTTGCAGAAGTGGAGTGGAGACCACATTCGCGTTGAGTACTTCAGCAGATTGGTAGGCAGCAGCGATTATGTCCAAGAATCAGACTCGGCAGACGTGACTCCGCGCAGATTCCCTCATTTGTTCCTTAACGGGCCGTATAACCTATATGGCTACGATGCCGGGCTGTCGAACAAAATGAAACTCGAAGATGACTACACTTGGACGAAGCACTGGATGGTCGAATGGAGCAACAACGGTTCACTCGCACAGATCAATGTCTGGGGTATAGATCCCGATGGCAAGCCTGATCAGTCATTCGTGATGGGTGATGCCGATGGTGATTCTATTCTTGATCGACTGCCTCCTTCGTCGCTCTCTGCAGTTGTGTTGAACGTCACTCAGCCACCGCCCAAGCCTTATCTTGGTTGGCGTTTCATCATTAACGACGGTGATCTGCGCTTCCGCCTGGTTCCAAGTGGATCAATGTGGGTACAGCTCGAATTGTTCATCCTGCTCTGGACTGTGCCAGTTCTCACTGCCGCCGCCTCGGTTTATGTGTACATGAAAGGATTTTACAGTGTCAAGTTCAATCAGATCGGTATAAGTGACAAGGCCGGTCTGATCCCGATGATATTCAAAAGGCCCTTCAAGCGTGTTGCATCCAATGAGCCTGATGATGAAATTGGAGCCTCGAGAAAGAGCAACGCGAGGCAAAACTTTTTGCAACAGAATGATGAAATCACGGCCGCTCAGGGAGGCCGTCGCCGGACAGTCCTGATTGCGACCATGGAGTATGACATCGAGGATTGGGCAATCAAAGTCAAGATTGGCGGTCTTGGTGTCATGGCCCAGCTCATGGGCAAGAACCTGGGCCATCAGGATCTTATTTGGGTTGTGCCTTGTGTTGGGGGGATTGACTATCCCGTCGATGAAATTGCCGAACCTATCAGTGTCACCATACTCGGCGCAGAGTACGAGATCGAGGTCCAAGTTCACAAGCTGAGAAACATTACCTACGTACTCCTGGACGCCCCGGTATTCCGTCAGCAAAGCAAAGCCGAACCATACCCTCCGAGAATGGACGACCTTGATTCTGCCATCTATTACTCAGCATGGAACCAAAGCATTGCAGCTTGTATCAACCGCTTTCCGATTGATCTTTACCACATCAACGACTACCACGGCTCCATTGCGCCTTTGTATCTGCTACCACGTTCGATTCCTGCATGTCTCTCGCTACACAATGCCGAATTCCAGGGCCTTTGGCCAATGCGGTCAAAGCAAGAACGAGAGGAGGTCTGCAACGTCTTCAACCTATCCCAGGAGGTGGTATCCCAATATGTACAATTCGGAGAGGTTTTCAATCTTCTACATGCGGGAGCATCATACCTGCGTGTTCACCAGGAGGGCTTCGGCGCCGTCGGTGTCTCCAAGAAGTACGGGAAGCGCTCGTGGGCCAGATACCCCATTTTCTGGGGCCTTAAGAAGTGCGGCGCACTGCCCAATCCAGATCCTTCAGATACGGGTGAATGGGACAAGAAACTGCCAAAGCCTGAAGACATCCGCGTGGACGCTGAGTACGAGGCTGGTCGCGGGGACCTGAGACGCCAGGCCCAAGAATGGGCTGGACTTGAACAGAACCCGAAGGCAGAGCTCTTTGTGTTTGTTGGACGATGGAGTATGCAGAAGGGCATTGATCTCATTGCTGATGTCTTCCCTGCGATACTCGAAGCTCACCAGAATGTCCAGCTCATCGCGGTGGGTCCTGTTATTGACCTGTACGGCAAATTCGCAGCTTTGAAGCTGGACAAGATGATGAAACTTTACCCCGGGCGAGTCTACTCGAAGCCTGAGTTCACGGCATTGCCTCCTTACATCTTTTCTGGTGCTGAGTTTGCGCTCATTCCCTCACGAGATGAGCCTTTTGGCCTTGTGGCCGTCGAATTTGGCCGAAAGGGTGCTCTCGGTGTCGGGGCTCGTGTTGGTGGTTTGGGTCAGATGCCTGGATGGTGGTATACTATCGAAAGTACGACGACATCTCATTTGATCCATCAATTCCGCCAGGCAATAGACGAAGCTCTTGCATCCAAAACCGAAACGAGGGCACTTATGAGAGCGAGGTCTGCCAAGCAGCGCTTCCCTGTCGCACAGTGGGTTGAAGACCTTGAAATCCTCCAAACCACCTCAATCCGTATCCACAATAAGGTTGAGGGAGCGAAGCGACATACTGCGGCAACAGGTCATACATCTGTATCTGCACCTGGACAGAATGGGATCTCTTCATTCTTTGGTACCAGCGGAGCCAACACTCCAACCGGGGCTCGGACACCAAGGGCTGGTGGTCACTCTCGGAACAGTAGTTACTCTGGTTTGCAATCCCTTGGTATTCGTCTCCGGAACCTGTCCCACACCCGCATCTTGACCCCTGAAGTCGCAGAGGTGCGGTCGGCGGAGACACGGTCCGTGGGTCTGACGAGGCAAGCATCGCTGGGTCACCGTCACGGTCCCGGGCACGTCCGTGGCGGGGAGCAACAACGAGATGGTGTTCACCCGCAGGCACACTTATCTTCCATTCCGGACGAGGCAGGCGGCCACGAGGACTATGATGATCAATCCATGAGCGATATGAGCGACGAGGAAGGCCTGGCGATGCCGTCTCAGGCGAGGACGCGCAGAAGCTCTCTGACCCTTGGCGATAGTGTCCGACTTGACTTGCCGCCACAGTCGCCTAGACTCTTGCCACCGGGCTCACCGCCAACGCCATCATTCCCAGATCCGGCCTCCGGCCTTCTCGCTCCTCGGCCAGCATATGCGGAGAATCGACTGTCTGCGTCACCATCGCTGCTGTCTGTTTCGAGCATTATCGGTGACAAGACTGACTACAAGCTTCAGTCGGTGGATCCCTTCTTCACTGACTCGAATGGCGAATTCTACCGGACCTTTGAGAAGAAATTAGAAGGGCTGAATGCGTCCAACTCGGAATCGACCAACTGTATCGAGACATTCTTGGCCAAGTCAGAGAAGAAGTGGTTTGACGACTACCGCAACGCCAGACTGGGTCGATACCATGTGCAATCTTCCCGCTCGTCGTTCACGATGGCTCGGGACTCGAGACCTGGCACGGGCGCCGGAATGCACGTGGATGACGAGGCGTCGTCGTCGGATGACGAGCATGACAACAAGGACAACATCGACCAATTTCTCCTGGGTCAAGACTACAAACCGCCCACAGGCCTGAGGAAGCTGTTCCAGATCAAAGTCGGCGACTGGCCCGTGTACGTGTTCTTCATGGGACTTGGCCAAATCATTGCTGCCAACAGTTACCAGATCACTCTTCTTACGGGCGAAATCGGTCAAACCGCGACCAAGCTGTATGCGGTCGCGTCAGTGTATCTGGTTACCTCGGTCTGCTGGTGGATCCTCTATCGAAGGGCGTCGTCAGTGTACGCACTGAGCCTGCCCTGGTTCTTCTACGGCGTTGCCTTTATTCTCATTGGCTGTGCTCACTTCGCTTCATCATCATCGAGAGTCGGCTGGATCCAGAACATGGGGACGGCCTTCTACGCCGTGGCTTCGTCTTCCGGCTCGATCTTCTTTGCCCTGAATTTTGGCGACGAAGGTGGTGCCCAGGTCAAGGCATGGGTCTTTCGAGCCAGCGTGATCCAGGGGACTCAGCAAATCTACGTGGCCGCACTGTGGTACTGGGGCTCAATCCTCAGCAAGCGCGAAAGCCTCGGCCTCGAGACCAGCACAATCGCTAATTCGTGGAAGATGACCGCGATCGCACTGCCGATCGCGATGGCACTCTGGATCGTGGGCATCCTCATGTTCCTCGGCCTGCCAGACTACTACCGCCAGAAGCCCGGGTCCATGCCTTCGTTCTACCACAGCTTGTTACGGCGCAAGATCGTGCTGTGGTTCTTCGTCATGGTCATCATTCAAAATTTCTTCCTGTCGGCCCCTTACGGGCGCAACTGGAACTTTCTGTGGAGCAGCGCACACACAAAAACATGGCAGATTGTGCTAATGATCTTCATCTTCTTTGTCGGCGTATGGGCTGGCTTTCTGTGGCTTTTCGGCTACCTGTCGAAATCGCACTCATGGATCCTGCCGCTGTTTGCCATCGGCCTCCTGGCCCCCCGCTGGGCGCAAATCTGGTGGGGCACCAGCAACATTGGCCTCTACTTGCCGTGGGCAGGCGGGTTCACGGCCTCGGCGCTCCTCTCACGCGCGCTCTGGCTCTGGCTCGGCGTGCTGGACGCCATCCAAGGCGTCGGATTCGGCATGATCCTGCTGGGCACGCTGACGCGTGTGCACGTGGCCTTCACGCTGATTGCCGCGCAGGTGATCGGCTCCATCTTCACCATGATTGCCCGAGCCGTGGCGCCCAACAAGATTGGACCAGGCCCGATCTCGCCGGATATCAGTGCTGGAGTACACACAATCTGGCAAGCCTGGTTCTGGATTGGATTAGTGCTCAATCTGGCAATTGCGCTGGGATTCTACAAGTTCTACCGCAAGGAGCAGCTGCAGAAGCCTTGATCATTGTCCTTGCGAGTTACGTAATTTCTTTTTATGAGAACGGAAGATGGAGAGAACAGGGAGGGTCCGAGTTCTCGGTAGGAAAACTGGAAAAATACGAAGGCACATATTTGAGAATGTATGACTTGATGATACTTGGGTAGATAGAGAGGATTGTATTATTTTGAACATTTCGAACACTTTCTCTGACAATAGACGTCAATGTGGATACTGCTGTACTGTATTTTTACATTTGGCAACTTGACAGTGGTGCAATCGTAGCATTACAAGTACTGTATATATCTTGGCGCGGGGCTGCTGGGCAAGCAGTCGCGTCGCTCGCTGATTAAGGCAAGTGCGGGGATCACCGACGACACCATTGGAAATTTTACAGCCCATCAACAGTTAAATGACTCAGAGGGCGACTAACAACGTGCTTTGTTTTGATACCCGATCATAAGCATTGTGTAGTCCAAACCATTTTCACATCTTCGCGTCTTGCTTGCTATACATACACACGCTTGCCATCATGGAATCTGTCATCTCCGCCGTCGAGTCGACGCTTGGCATCTCCCATAAGAAGGCGCTCCTCCTTGGCGCCGGGTTCGTGACGAAGCCGACGGTACAGCTCCTGGCTGACGGCGGCGTTGAGGTCACTGTTGCCTGCCGCACGCTTGAGTCGGCCAAGAAGCTGGCATCTGGAATTCGAAACACCCGCGCCATTTCGCTGGACGTGACTGACGATGCCGCCCTGGACGCTGAAGTCGGCCGCTCTGACCTGGTCATCTCTCTCATCCCGTACACTTTCCATGCCACCGTGATCAAGTCAGCCATCCGCAAGAAGAAGAATGTCGTCACTACGTCGTATGTCTCTGATGCCATGAAGGAGCTCGAGCCGCAAGCCCAGGACGCCGGCATTACGGTGTTGAACGAGATCGGCCTGGATCCGGGTATTGACCATCTCTGGGCGATCAAAACCATCCATGAAGTTCACGAGGCCGGCGGCAAGATCAACTCCTTCCTCTCATATTGCGGTGGCTTGCCGTCGCCCGAGGACTCTGACAACCCGCTGGGATATAAGTTCTCGTGGTCGTCACGTGGGGTGCTTCTCGCTCTTCGCAATGCAGCAAAGTTCTACCAGGACGGCGCGGTCAAAGAAATCGCTGGCCCTGAACTCATGGCGGCGGCCAAGCCCTACTTTATCTACCCCGGCTACGCTTTCGTGGCGTATCCCAACCGTGACTCGACGCCGTACAGGGAGAGATATGGCATCCCCGAGGCAGAGACGGTGGTTCGTGGTACGCTGCGATTCCAGGGCTTTCCTGAATTTGTCAAGGTGCTTGTCGACATTGGATTCTTGTCGGATGAGAAGAAAGACTTCCTGGACAAGGAAATCACATGGGCGGAAGCCACGCAGAAGATCATGGGCGCCAACTCAAGCACGGAGTCTGACCTCTTTTGGGCCGTCTCGTCCAAGACCAAGTTCGTTGACACGGCCCAGAAGGCCCGAATCCTGTCCGGGATGAAGTGGCTTGGTCTCTTCTCTGAGCAGAAGATCACCCCACGTGGCAATCCGTTGGACACACTCTGTGCCACGCTCGAGGAGAAGATGCAGTACGGGCCTGGTGAGCGAGACTTGGTGATGCTGCAGCACAAGTTCGAGATTGAGCACAAGGACGGATCAAAGGAGACGAGGACGAGCACTCTGGTAGAATACGGAGATCCCAAGGGCTACAGTGCCATGGCGAAACTGGTGGGCGTGCCGTGTGCTGTGGCGTGTCAGATGGTACTGGATGGCCGGATCAGCAAGAAGGGAGTCCTCGCCCCGGTAACGTGGGATCTGGCCCAGCCGTTGTTGGAGGAGCTGAAGAGCAAGCACGGGATTGAGTTGAAGGAGAAGACTGTCGTCTAGGTCTCCTACTGCATGAGGCTGGTAGGTAGGTAGACAAAAGCAAAATGATAGACGTCGTGTGATTCTACTCTTGCTCAGTATCTCAGATGCCAAGCTCGGATATCATATCCGTTCCCCTCGTCGCCGTCGCTCCTCGTCATTGCCCGCCAACAATAACAACCAACACACTGCCTCATCATCTTTCCCACTAAGCGAGGAAACGCCATGTAATGCACCTCCTACAGCGGCCTCACCTGCGGCCATACCCGTCTTTTTTATGGCGTGGACTGCTCGTGCCCCGCCGCCCATACGCTGTGCCCTCGTCATCGAGTACTGACAACATCAACACCAACGCCGACGCTAAACCACCCACCAAAGCTCGCAAAGCACACCGGCTGCCGCTGCCGCCGCGCCCCACGCTCCCAGACAACTCGATCACGCATGTCGCGCTCAAGGGCTCCGGGCCCGGCGGCCAGGCCATCAACAAGACCAACTCGGCGATCCAGATGACGCACATACCGACAGGCATCGTGGTCAAGTCGCAGGCGACGCGCAGCAAGAGCCAGAACTACAAGATTGCACGGCGCATCCTGGCCGCCAAGGTCGAGGAGGCTGAGGCCGAGGCAGCGGCCAAGGCAGCAGCGGAAGAAAACAAGGCCCAAGGAGGAGGGAGCCTCGCGCTGAGGGTGACGACGACCAGGACGGCGGCGGTGCAGGCGCGCAAGAGGGCAAGGAAGAAGAGTGCGGAAAAGAAGAAGAAGCGCAAGTATCGGCGGTTAGCTGATGAAAAAGAGGACAGGGAGGAGGAGGGGACGAATTGATAATGAATAGTCAACTTCTATTCTACCAACGCACTGTGTTACTCTTCGATGCCTGCAGCAGAATGATAATGAAAGTAATAGTAATTATAGTAATTGTAATAGTAATAGTAATAACAATAACAATAACAATAACAATAGCAATAGCAATAGCAATAGCAATAGCAATAGCAATAGCAATAGCAATAGCAATCAATAGCAATCAATAGCAATCAATAGCAATACTAATAATTCTCTGTACACGGTTTTAACCCGCTCGGTACCTCCCGTCAACTACCGGGCTAATCGCGCAACCCGCTCTCTCGGGCACCACCCGGCTTCTCGGCCGGAATGGCCTCGTCGACCCAGAAAGTCTTCCGGTCAAGCAGGTGTCTCAACTCAGGTGAAATGACCTTGTCATTGTTGGCCCCCTTGCTCTCGGCATCGCGGCCCTGACTGCTGGGTCTGGCCGACGCGGCCGAGCCAGTGGCGGTGGCGCTCCCTCTATCATCAGCCTTGGCCGGCCCTCCTCCTGGCCCGTTCATGATGGCCGCCTTGTTCTTTCTCCACCTCAGCTCGGGCAACGTGTCCTTCTTCTCCACCACACCAACGGTGTGCTCAAATCGCTTGAAGAGGCCTTCGGCGCGCACCAGTGTTTCGCGGAGGTCAATTGTGCCTGACAGCTCGTTGAAGTACTTGAGAACCTCGTCGAAGTGCTTCAAGTGGTCCATGATGACATCACGGTGCTTCTCGAGGATCGCCATGGCGATGAACAGGTGGAACTGACTGCTGAGGTAGTCCGTCCACAGTACCTCCCATAGTCTCAGCACATCGCTCCACTCGAACTCGCGCTTGTACCACACCAACAGCATGCGGAAGAAGAAGAAGAAATTCGTGCTGTCGGCGCTCTGCAAATGCAGATAGAGTTTGGGATCGAGAAGCTGCACGAGCTGGTCGAGCGTGTTGAGTTGAGAACGCATGCCGGACTGTGAGCGCACAAAATTGCGCGACATGCGGCGCATGAACGAGACAAAGGCCCAGAAGGCGAGCGCGTCGTCTTGGAAGACTGCATACAGCGGCGACAGGAGGTCCGACATACCCTGTACGTAGCCGAGGTTTTGAGCATTTGGGTTTGATGTCACGTATCGGCGGGGGGAAGACGAGGATGGGACTGTGCTGGGATCTTGCGGCTGTGACGAAACTGTGTCGTCGCCGTCGCTGGCCGGGGTGTCATATTCGAGGTAGGTGAGGAGCATATCTTTGAGTTGCTCCATGTGCACGTTGGTGCCGGGCCCGTCGGCACTGTAGAAGGGAGACGACGGATCGGGGTGGGGAATGTCTTCGCCAGCGAAGAGGGGGATGTTGCGGTCAGTACGGTGCACGTCCTTTTCTACACAGCGAGCGGCACAGTCAGCAACTTGTGAGTGAGAACAACACACACACACACACACACACACATCACCCAGCAGAGACTTACCAATTCGGCCCTTTTGTTCTTTCCACCACTCTTCCTGTTCGGCAGTGGTTTGTCCGTCGATCATCCGATCCCACCAAGCGCCCTTGAGCCGTATGTATTCATCACGTTTGCTGTTCAGGAACCCCTTTCTCTCCTCCGCCGAGCTCCGCCAGTCGTAGACTCCGAGCAGGAAGGGCCAGGCCGCCTTCCTGACTCCGTCTTCCGCGTCCAAGCCACCGTGGAAAATACGCTCCTTGACCTCGTTGACGGTGTTGTGCAGCCGGCCAGCCGAGTCGAAGAACGAGTTCCACTCTTCCAGATTGACTGGCTTGCGCTTGTCACCGGCCAGCGACATGCGGCCAGCCTTGGTGTCGAGGATCTCAAAGTCGCCAACGCTGCTCTCCTCAAGCTCGATAATGTCCTTGGCTGTCCAGATGCGCTGGTTCTTCTCCCGCTCACTCTGCTCGGCAATGCCCAGAGCCCAGCGTGCGAGGTACAGCCGTGCACTGTCAAATTCATCTTGGATAGTCTGCACTTCTGGATTTTGAATCAGCCGCCGTACTTGAGGCGGGATGCTCTTGTTGTTAGCAAGGTCTTCTGCCGTCCTCCGGGTGAAGGTGGTGACCTTTGACAGCTGCTCGAGGATCTTCCAACGCGTCTCCTTCAACGCCTTAGTCAGCGGATCCATTCCGGGGCCTTCCCGTTTCGGGGCAGGCTGCTTGCCCTCCGCGATCGAGCGCCTCTGCCCGTCCCATGACTTCGGCCCTTGGCCGAAGCCAACTCTGTCTTCCTCAGATGGATCAATCAGGTAGACAGACGGTTCAGCGATGCTCCGTTCCACATTGACGTACCTCTTCAGCCAGCTGAGGACCTCGTCGCCGCCCCAGAAGAGATGGCCATGCTCGCCAAAGGGATCAAACGATTCTCGTGCGCGCTTCTTCTTCTGCAGGATGGTGCTCTCGCATTCCGAGTCATGGAAGAACAGAGGCGGCACACTGGAGCCGGCGCGGGTGTTGATGACCACGCTGCCGTACCACCAGCCGAGACTGGGGGGCCTGACAATGATAGAATATATGCTGGACAGAGGCAGCGAGAAGGCGTATGGGCCCACAGCCTCGAAGGTGGGCAGTGGTAGGGGCGGGACCAGGTATTGTTGCTTCGGCGGCGACTCGGCGCTGCTCATGTCGACCTTGACATACGTACTGAGGTCGTCCTGGGCCAGTGCAGACTCGGGAGTCCAAGCCAGCAGATAGTCGGCCGCACTGGGCGACTTCCTTGAGCCTGACGACGTAGGCCGTCCATCTGTCGTCCCAGCCTGTGATTTCTGCTGCACTAGGGCGATGAAGCCGGGGATGTTGTTCTTGGCCGACGGCGTGGGATGGACATAGACTTTGCTCTTGGAGAAGAGCAGCTTGACGCCCTTGCCGCTACGCGCATGAGTGACGGTGTTGTAATCGGCCTCATCCTCGTCCGACTGGGCGTAGAAACTGGCCGACGGCGACGGCGGGGCTGGCGTTGACGTCGACGAGGAAGGAGCGGCCATGACGTCGGAGCACGCGGGGGCGGCGGGGTTAATGGCGAGCCGTCAAGTCATGCGCCTCTCGCCGTACAGTGCATCAGTCCTGGGACATATACCATTATTATTACATCCAGAGAGTGGCGACCGTTGGAATTGTTGGTGCCTGAATTGATCCAGCTCGATGCGGGACTGTGACAGGCTCTGGCGCCCCCGAGTTCTGTGACGTCCGTTGGCGGGGCTCAGCTGACGACAGCACCCGGGCAAACGAGCATGCTCGCATGCGGCTACAACAAGCTTGGTGCAAAGCCTGGCCAGCACCCAGTTTAAGCGAGTCGGTGGGTGGCCAGAATATTAGTCCACGGGATTTGCAGAGACTGTCTTGACCCTTTTTTCTACATGCTGTAGCTATGCCACTGACATAAGAAGAGGTAGAGTTGAGAATATCAGAACTTTTGTGGACCCTGCCCGCCCTCGCCGCTCATCGTCCCTTGCTGCTCTTGCTGCTCTTGCTGCTCTTGCTGCTCCTCACTTTCTGTCGTCTTTAATCATGCCACCATGACTCCATTAGTTTGCATACACATGCCCATCAACGTCTCGTCCATCGCGTAAAATCAAGTTGTGAAATGAGGTCCGACGCTTCCTCGCCCGCTCCCACGGGGCCTGCTTTTCTGCCAGCGCCCATTGCACTCGCCACCGCGGCGCGTGTCTGGCCTTCGTGCTGGCTACTGTCGGCAGTGTAATACTGCCTCAGCTTCTTGATTTCGATCAGTCTGCTCCTCCACGGGCTGTGAGTCTCCTTGTCATCTCGGTGCTCCCACGCCTGGCTGAACACACATGCACTGATGGCCCAGATGCAGACCAGCCGGGGCAGACGACGTGCACTCGCTATCTTTGGATCGGCTGCGGGCGAGATGTTGGGAATGTCGCCTCGCGTGAGGACCTGCACTTGGTAATAGTCGTCAGCGTCGTCGTAGGCGGTCGCCATCGTGTCTGAGCCACTGTCGCTCCTGTCGACCGGTGTAATGACAATATTGACATAGCTGAACGCCGTCTTCAACGTGTCTAGCTTCCATGGCTTGCCAGATTCATTGAAGATGATGTTGACATAGGCGTTGCCCACGTGACTGAACCGCTGCTGCTCCCCTTCGGGGTCGGGTGGCATCATGGTGGGCACGAGAAAGACGATTTCCGTGGTCCGGTCACACCACGCCACCGTCCACTCTCCGTCGGTGGGGTATTCAAGGCCTTGTGGGTTGAACAAGCCACACGGTGATTTCAGCGACACCTTGGTGCCTAGCAGAGACAAGAAGCTGTCGTAGCTCGCCGACCCGCGTTGGTTGGCCAAAATCTGGTCTTGCTGGTCCTGACCCGGGCCAACGTACAAGACGCCAGCCTTCACTGAGTCGATGGTCGGATTCCGGTCAAAAGTGCGGATGGCTCGACTGAAAATCGGGTCGTCTTCCGGCAGAGGGATCGGTTGTTCGCTGGGCGACGTCGGCTTGGCCGTTGTCTGCAACTGAAGAATAACATGTTGAGGAAGCATCTCAATCGACGGCCCGCCATCATCCATCATTGTCCCACTTGACGCCTGATGCGGCGGTCTTGGTCCGGTCAATTGCTGGTACACGGCGTACGTGGTGCCGGATGCCTGTCGCTTGATCATCTGCGTTCGACCTGTGTGTCCCGCTGTCTGAAGAGTGACGATGCTGTATCCCACCAACCAAGACATGCTGCTCACCCTCCCTTGACTCTCCTCCATGCGTGCTCCATCTTCGCCTCCGGCGATGGCTGACTCGAACTCAGGATCGGCCCGCGTCTCTCCCAAGTCGGAGTAGGCGGTGCGCAGCATCATGTCACGAAAGACCTCGGCTTGCTGATCAAACACCGGCTCATTCTGCTTATCGTGCCAGACAAGTCGGCCCATGATCTCTCGTGCCAGCTCCTCGCGCTCTGAGATGCGGACGGAGAGAAACCAGCCAATCATGGCTTGGTACACCAGAGCTGATGCGTACAGAGGCACGCCGACGTCTTGCATCATTTGTGCTCGATAGGGCGGCCGATTCCTTCGCACACCGCTGTATCTTGACGGCGTCTGCGACTTGGCTGGTTGATTCGACGCGGCGCCGGTCGGTTGCTCTTGCTGCTCTTGTTGCTTCAGTAGCTCATCACGTCTGTCATTGAGCACGGCAGTGCAGATGGCGAACACTTTCCGCTTGTCTTCAGTATTGAAGTGTTTGTGCACCTCTGGAAGCATTGCCACCTGGCATAGAAATTCCATCATGTGCACCGAGAGGTGCGACTTGGTTGTCACCTTGGACATCTTTTCGAGGATGTGTGGGTATTCTCTGCCAACCGTACCCGGCATCTCCAGGCTACAGACCGAGAGCGCGTGGACACAGCCCCTGAATGTGCCGTCAAATTTGGAGTCATCCATGCCGGCCATGAAGGCTTGGACCAGCTGTTTTTCCCAGTGAGTCTTATCTATCTCCGCGTCTTCGATGGTGGCATAAGCGATCAAGGGAGTCAGAATGGTAAACAAGCACAAGGCAACGTCCGACTTTGTCAAGCCTGACGCGGTCGGAGGAGCTTTCAGCGTTTCGCTGACAATCTGCTCATGAAGAACTCGCCTCAATGTGGCCACGGCTGAGAGCGAGTTGCGGAAGAGCTTGATGTTGGCGAGCTGGCTGCTCAAATGCACCAGAATGTAGCTGTAGGTCTCCCATTCAGTATCGGATTGCAGGCAAGCCGTAGCTTGGATTAGCCATGCTGCAATGTCAAGTCTGAATCTTGTCCCGTCCCGTAGATCAAGGCTCTTCTTGTCGACGACCAGGTTTGGGCAAGGCTCAAGGGTGATCGGCACCTTGGCTTGCTCGTCGTCAAACATCCACTCAGAATCGGCCGATTCCGTGTCGGAGGACCACAGGCTAGATCTAGCAGAGTGCCGCTGCGTTTTGGAAGAGTCCTGGAGGAGTGTCGCTGATTCATTCGTGCGACACAACATGGATGCTACATAACGACAGTCGGGATCACTGTCAAGGTAAATCATGCCTGAGGCTGTGCTTCGGAGTCTGCACAGAATGCGCATGGCTTCGATTCGTGCGGCCGGAAACTTGCAGGTTGTGCCGGCAACATTGACCAGGCTCTGGAATGCAAAGACAGCCGCTTTCGGCCGGGAGGTGAAGAGTTGGCCAAACGCGCCCACAAGGGCCCTTGTGGCGGCCACAGAGATTGCAGCAGAGTCGCTGCTGCTTGCAAGACCTTCGAGCATTGTGAGCATGTCGACAGCCATCTGCTCGTCGCCGCCATCTCCACTCGCACCGAGTGGATCTACCCGCTTAAAGAGTTCTAGCAGGATCTCGAGGCTGGTAACCACGTGAATCTCGATCCTGCTGTTTGGACAGATTGCTGCAACTTCCTTGACAATGCTGGCTGGCTGCTGGTGGCTGAGCGGAGTGCGCGCGAACTTGATGTAGTCGCGAATCAGTTCGAGCAGCCAGGTAACGTCTTGGTCCGATTTTGAGAAGCTCCTGGCGCCCGGGTCGTGCCTATCGACCTTCTTGGCCTTGGCTTTCTTGAACCAGGCGGGCAAGCACTTGACTACAAGGAGCAGGAAGGTTGGCGAAGTCGCATTCTCGCAGCGCTCATCCAAGTCGAGGAAGGCCTCGGGCAGATGAGTGCCGGCTACGAATGGAGCATAGGCAGCAATGCCCTCTCGAAATCTGGCCGGGTCATCCTCAACCTCGGAGAACTCCTCCAGGACCAGCTGCTGTGCTGGCTGCTCAACATGAGGCTGAGAGACTGGGCTCGTCGAGTCAGCATCACCTGCTCCATCCTGGGGAGGCATAGGTCGAAGAGGCTGAATTGGTCGAAATGATTGAAAGAGCGACACTAGTGGAAGCCAGTTAGACACCAGCCTAAGAAGACGCGATTTCAATGCAAAAACCTTAATCATCAGCCGCCCGTCTCGTTCTCGGAAGCCTCTCGCCAAATACAAGAGCCTCTTGCTTAACGCCTTCGCCGTTAGAGGATGAGTCCGACATGCTGTCGAGGGCGTGCCTTATATGTCGCGGGCCAGAAACTGAGTGGAGAGCAGTGGTGGGTGTCGCCAGGCTTCCAGCCAGAAGCAGCAACGAGGCAGCAGACCAGCCGCATCAACTCCAGCCGCAGCAACATTTTGCACGACCAAGCCACAGCGCCGAGAATCAAGCCAGGGAGTGTGGTAGTGGCAAGGTGCTGCTTTGGTGTGTCCACACGAGGCGCCAGCAAAGGGAGGGGTCTTACATGATTAGCCGGTCATACAAGTGGTACATATTCACACGTTGCTGGCTGTCAGAGGAGTGCGGCCTTGGTCAGGCTTAGGCACAGATAGTGCTGGTTCAGGGAAAATCAGTGTCTTGTTGGTGCTGCTCTCTCAGACAATGGCCGCACAACATGCACATGAGAATATTGAAATGCAACAGCATGAGGAAGAGATAAGGAACGATGAGATTGCAGCCATGAGGCGTGCTGGATAATATCAACCAGAAGTCCTCAGCTTAGCACCGCCCTAAGTAGTGGCAGTTCCCGCTGGACAGGTGCCAAGCCGGAAGCCAAATTCCCATTGGTCCAGGCTGTCGCCATCCCCAGCACAAACCCAACACAGACCTAGCGCACGAACGCTCCGGGGGCTACTACTACAGGGTCTTAGGCGATCATAGGCTGGAGCTTACCCCGATCAATTCTTGGTGGTGCCCACAGCTGGCCTGGTTCATCAGCGCAGCACACACCAAACAAAGGCGGAGAATTGTTTTTTGGGGGCGTTAGAATTTGGGAGACTGTTTGGCTGCAGTCTGAATCTCTTCACCAGTGCATCAGCAACATCAGTGCCTGCTGCTTTCTTCTGCTGCCATTTCTCCCATCGTCACCCTCATCTTCCTCCCACCGTCGCCCTCATCTTCCTCCCACCGTCGCCATCATCTTCCTTTGCTAAGATGAAGCCTTGATCGGCCGCAGTCTGATCCCTCTTCCTTTCCCTTTCTCCCGTCATGGCTTCCCAGCAGGCTCTGGCACAGCTGCTCGATGCCAGCTTGGACCCTCGTACCAACAAGCAAGGTCAGTGGCCGTCCGTCTCCCCTGAGCTCGGTCACGGGAACTGACGACTGTGTAGCCGAAGAGAAGATCCGCCAGCAGGAGACCAGCGCGGGCTTTGCCCTCGTCTTGCTAGAGATCGCTGCTCAAGCCAGCTTTGCGTACAATACCCGGCTTGCCGCGGCCCTCTGCTTCAAGAACTTCATCAAGCGCAACTGGACCGATGTCTCGGGCAACTACAAGCTGTCGGAAGCCGACGTGTCGGCCATCAAGAGACTGGTGATCGAGTACATGATCGCTGTGCCGGCGGGCATCCAGACGCAGCTGGGCGAGGCCATTAGCATCATTGCAGACAGTGATTTCTGGCAGCGTTGGGACACGCTGGTGCCGGATCTGGTGTCGAGATTGACCGCTGACAACCTGACTGTCAACATTGGCGTGCTGCAGGTGGCACACTCCATCTTTGCCCGATGGCGGCCGCTCTTCAGCTCCGACGACCTGTACACAGAAATCAAGCACGTCTTGTCCCACTTTGCCCAGCCCTTCCTTGCCCTCTGGCAGAGCTTAGACACGTACATCGACGCCCACGCCAATGACCAGGCCGCTCTCACACAGGCCTTCACTGAGCTCGACCTTGTCCTTCAGCTCTTTTACGATCTCTCCTGCCAGGACTTGGCGCCCGAGTTCGAGGATAACCTGCAGGGCGTATCTGACCTGCTGCTGAAATATCTCACCTACAACAACCAGCTCCTGCAGACTACTGACGAGTCAGAGGCCGGCCTGCTTGAACACACGAAAGCCAACATCTTTGAGGTGCTGACATTGTACGTGGCCAAGTTTTACGACGATTTTGCAAAGTATGTCAGGGGCTTTGTCGAAAGCTCATGGTCACTTCTCACCGCCGTCGGGCCCGAGCCCAAGAATGATATTCTGGTTAGCAAGGCTCTTCATTTTCTAACGTCCATCTGTCGAATCACCGAGCAGGCACAGTCGTTCAATGATGCCAGCATTCAGACCCAGGTCATCGAGAAGGTCATCGTGCCCAACGTGGCCCTCAGAGACTCGGATGTCGAGCTGTTCGAAGACGAGCCCATCGAGTTCATCCGCCGCGATCTTGAGGGTTCCGACAGCGAGACGAGACGGCGGGCAGCGTCCGACTTTCTCCGCGAGCTAAGCGACCAATTCGAGCATTCCGTTACCAGCATCGCAATGGCCTTGGTCGAGAAATCTCTGCAGGATTACAACGCCAATCCTGCCGAGAATTGGAGATCGAAAGACACGGCAACCAACCTCTTCTATGCCACGGCAGCCAAGGGCGTGGCCACGGCGTCGCACGGTGTGACCAAAACCAACGGTCTCGTTGATATTGGCGATTTCTTCTCCAAGAACCTTGCTGGCGATCTCCAGGAAGCTAACACGCAGCCTTTGCTCAAAGTCGATGCCATCAAGTATCTCTATGTATTCCGCAGCATCATCACCAAAGACCAGTGGCAGCAGGTCATGCCGCTGCTGGTCAACCACCTCGGCAACACCAACTATTGTGTCTACACCTACGCCGCCGTCACCGTCGAGCGCGTCCTCGCCATGACAGATGCCGACGGCAGGCCCATCATCGAGCCGTCAAGCATCATACCCCTGGCCAAGGATCTTCTTGAGCACCTATTCGGCCTGGTTGAGAAAGATCGTGCGTCTGAAAAGGTTCAGGAGAACGAATTCCTCATGCGCTGCATCATGCGTGTTCTCATCGTCCTGCGCGAAGCCGACTCCGCCGTCTTCAACTCGACACTCGACCATCTCGTTGCCATATCCACCATTATCTCAAGCAACCCTTCCAATCCAAAGTTCTACTATTACCACTTCGAGGCCCTTGGAGCCCTCGTCCGCTTCTCGCCGCCATCAAAGTCGATCTCGTTGGTCGAGGCCCTCTTCAACCCATTCCTCTATGTGCTACAAAATGGCATTGAGGAGTTCATGCCCTATGTCTTCCAGATCCTGGCCGCTTTGGTCGAAGCCGAGCCAAATGCTCCTCTTCCACCCATGCTCCAACCGCTCATTGCCCCAACTCTAGCGCCTGATCTGTGGGAGCAACGCGGCAACGTGCCGGCACTCGCCCGCATGCTTTCTGCACTGGTTATTCGCTCTCCGACCCAGATGCAGGACAACAATCAAATCGAGTCTGTCCTTGGCATCTTCCAGAAACTGGTGTCCAGCAAGGCCTTTGAGAACTATGGCTTCGATCTCCTAGAGACCGTCGTCAGCACCTTTGCCCCATCAGCCATCGATCAATACTGGGTCCCACTGCTCAATATCATCCTTACCCGCCTCCAGAAGCAACCAAGCAACACTTTCCAGCTCCGATTTGTCCGCTTCTATCACTTCGTCGCTTGCCGCGACGACAAAGGCCTCGGGGCCGATTTCTTCGTCGCAGCAACGGACAGAGTGCAGAATGACGTCTTCCGTGGCCTGTATCTCTCCATCATCCTCCCCAAGACCCAGGAGCTGGCGCGGCCGATCGACCGCAAGATTGCGGCTGTCTCTCTCACAAAGACACTAGCAGACAGCCAAGCCTTTGTTGACCGCTATCCCAAAGGATGGCCATTGACGTGCAACGCATTGCTGAAACTTCTCGAAGACCCGCCACTGCCTTCGAAACAAACCGACAACATTCTTGACCAGGATGCTGAAGAGGTCAGTTTCGGTGTCGGCTTCACACAGCTCAGGACAATCGCCAAGCCGCAGACGGATGACTTCCCCGAGATCACGGATTTGAGAAAGTGGGTTGGCCACTACCTGAAGAGTGCAGACCAGCGACATAGCGGAAGGCTTGGCGCCGTCGTTCAGCAGACCCTGTCACCAGATGCCAAGAGCGTCTTGGACGCATACATGAGCTTGTGAGAGCGTTGTGGTTGAAGCCTCCTCCTGTCGCCGCCCGTAGCTCGTGACTTGGTGCCGGCCATTTCGGGGCTCAAACCCCTATGTGAGAAGTCGGAACAAGAGTTGGAACCCAGAGAGCGAACAAAGGCTGGACGATCTAGTTAGTACTCTGATTAGATGCTAGGAGATAGAAGAAGTATGGTTTTGCTCAAGTTAAAAGCCGAGTTCCGTCACCCTGACGATCTTACAATGCTTCTTCTTCCACTACTCAAATCACCTCTTTGATATCAACTCAGTGAACCCACAACAAGACCATTGACGTCTTTCTCTCCACTGTAACTTAAACTTTATCATCCAAAATGTCAGCGGCGTCACCGGCGTCACCAGCGGCGTGGCTACAATTCAAGCATGTTCGATTTGACGCCGGGGCCCGCAACTTTATACCCACTCCTTGTCCCTATTTTGCTTAGCTAGTCCGCTCGCACGGCCGTTGCGTTGATTAACAGTGGCTGATCGCCTATCGGCCATCGTTGGCCGCGTCCTTATCATCTGAATGCGAACCGACTCCAGTTGATTTGCGATAGATTGACCATGTGAATATGAATTCTCAGACACAATACCGAGCACCCGAGCGGGAATACGTATTTACATTCGATAAGCCGATGGTCTGTAAGCCGAGGGACTGCAAGCCTGCACGTCATCAGTCATCAGCGCATGGATGATTGGCTAACTGACCGACCTACGACCTTGTTGAACTGGCCGTCGTCATTTCAAGTACTCCATGCCTGGCCTTCTCGCTAACACCACGCTCCAGGTGTGTAAGCTGTCGGGCCGTGTCAAACAACATCTTGGCGTAGGACATTAAGGCATAGAGGAAAAAAAGGTAAGCAGAAAGGCTCTGAAACTTCGCTAATGCCCGGTAAAAACTGCTCTTTGATCAAACGATTAGGTGTGCCCCTGAACATGGACCGCTTCGTGGCCCTTTTTTGTCGCATGGAGAAAGGGAAGCCAGTCTGGTCAGTGGTCCGGACGGACTCAGCAACGTGGATGCTCAAAGGTGTGAGATTGTGGCCGGCGGTCACGGTGGTTAACTTTACCGTGGTGCCTCGGGAGAAAAGAGTGTTGGTAGGGAGAGTCTACGTAGTCGGGCTATTTTGGAATGCGTATCTGAGTTTGATTGCCCAAGACAGTCAGAGAGGGAAAGACGTGTTGGTTACTGTGTTCGGGCATTTGTTTACTATGGCTTGGAGTTTGCCAAATAGAGAAGACATAAACTGTCAAATGCGCCTCCGCATCGCGCAATCCTTGCACCGTGAATCCACTATTAATTGGCTAACTCATGCCTGAGTCGGCTCGTCCAGGATGTACGTCCGACATTGCTTCCGACCAAAAGTTGGTCAATATGCTCACCGCCAATCCATCAGGGAACGCATGTTCTTCAGCCACCTTGGCAGGTGCATCGTCTGCCAACAAACAATGCTGCTCGCGGTAGACTTTCTTGCGACCATGTGCTCGTTGACAGCCAGCGGCGTGGATGACATGGTCGGCACGCTAGCTGAGCGCTATGACGCGCAACGTCTGTCGTTTCCCATTATGACAAGTTTGAAACCCGTCAAAATTGACGACCGCCCAATTCGGAAAAGCAAATGAGGCCCGACAACCAAGGCAAGTTTGCTATTGGAGTTGTGCAACTGTGCGGACAGGGCCTTGGTCAAATCTGGAAAGGAGTCTGCCCCATTTGGGTATCAATGGATGTCCGAGATCAGGAAGAACAGGGAACCCCTGGATCTCCACTTGCAAGTCACTATCCCGGTGATTCGCGAGGCGCTCCGGCCGCCCTGTGCCTCCCCCATGCGAGGAATCCGCCCAATTACCACGTTCGACATCGACCCCAGCAAACGCTTTCGCTTCCGGCCGGACGGCGGCCCTTTCGCCTGATGTTTTCTCATCGTGGGGGCCTTTGCAAAGGCCCCATTTTGAGACAGGGTCTCACAAGGGGCAATAACTGGGCGGGTCGCGCTGTGCACACGGGCATTGGTATTCGTATGTATATGAACGGCATCGTCTGCTTCACCCGTGCAGGCAACTACGAGACGCTGATGCCAACACCAGCTCGACCCACCCAAGACTACTTCATCGCCAACGCCTCAATCCCTCAACCGGGAACCAATCACCAGGACGGGTACCAGGACTGCCTGGTTGTGTGCATTACTGCTGCCCCCGGGGCTACGCCACTGCGCCTCAAGTGGGCCGACGGAGCTGGGATATACTGAGAGGCCCCCCCCGGGCCTGCTACCTGGTGCAATCTTTAGCTGCGCGCCACACAGGGTGGAGTCCAAGGCATCATAGACGCTGCTAGCCCAATCTGTCTGGACCCTGTTCATATCCTTGCATATCCCCAGCCTCCGTCATCTTTCTATCAGCCCTCCCCCTCCACATTGCTTCTCTCCGAGTTTCACAAACAAATGCTAGGGTGTTTGTGATGTTTTGATTTCCCCACACGACGCGCCTGGGGCAACAACATCTGTTTTCGCAATGCCCAGGTGTGTACTACGCCGAGTATACGTCCTGACGTGCACTTGATAAGTTATCAAGCAGTGAGCTTGCGGGCCCTCAGATCTCACCGCCGTGACGAATATGGGCGCCATACTACGGTTAGGTGGAAAAGAGCGGCCGTCATTCCTGCTCAAGAAACTCGGTCTGCATAATGGCGAGGATGCATCCACAAAAGCCAAGCCTGCCGTCAACGATGGACCTCTGCCTGCCATTGCCCACATCGACACCCAATCCTTTGTCGACTTCTTCGACTGTTTCCCCAGTCTGAATCCAAATCAAGAAATGAATAAGGATGTCTCTGGATCAACTGATTCGAGTACACCCAACCTGACCAATCCAGCAGTATGGGCTCGTCAGCCTTCGTCGACCATGCTCAAGGCTGAGAGCAAGAGCAAAGTCGGCTCAGTAACGCAGCCTTCGAGCATTCAGGTTGTTGCGAGGAACGATTCAACAGGCTCATCGTCAACCACACTATCGATGAGGAGCACCCACTTATCCCCAGTGACACTAAACTCTTCGACTTCCAGCTTCACCGAGCCTCCATCACCCGTGGTTAAGGAAGAGAGTCCGAGAAGGCGGAGTCGGTCTCTCGACGGCATGGCCAGGTTGAGAGACCAGCCCGCACCAATTCCAGTCGCGCCCCAAAAGGTGGACACGTCGCCGCCAGCTATTCAAACGTGCGGACCTGTAGATCGTGTGCATCAAGAGAGAGCCGAACTGGAATCGACGGAATGTACGACACGGTCACATGCCCGCTCCAGACACCGGGAAGCGAGCCAACGCCAACGGTCCAACAGTGTGCCCCGTGCAGCAGAATTTGGTAGCATTGCAGAAGTTGCAGAGTTGCCCTCTGTACCACGCCAAAGCACGCGAGGGACGACACTAGGCACCGCAGTGGCGCAAGCCCAGCAGATGCTGAAGCCGCGATCACTAATAATCGTCAACGAACTTGACTGCAGACCCCGGTTGGCTGCACGCGAAGAGACCAGGCCGGCGGAACAAGGCTCGGAGAGCATGAGAGCTACTACGACGAGAAAGCCAGCTGCTAACCTAATATCGGCCTCGGCAGCCGAGAGCATCATCTACCGTATCATGTACCATTTGACTGAGATCAAGGACCTGCAGTCGGCGGCACTCGTCAGCAAGGGCTTTATGAACACATTTAAACGCAACGAAAGCACGCTTGTCAGTCACCTAATGTACCAGGCTTCAAAGCCGGCTTGGGAGCTAAGACGGAGCATCCTTTTGCTCCGAAGGATGAAAGACTTTCGCTTGAAGGAATATGTGCAAGATCTGCAGACACTCAAGGGTCTCAAAGGGCTGATTCTCGACCACTGCCGCTCAGCCCTCAATCCAATGGCCATCGCAGGCCTGTCTGGTGAAAATCGGCCATGTGAGGCGGAGGTTGAAAATGCGCTATGGCGGATTTGGAGCTTTTGTTTGCTGTTTGGTGATCAATCACATGTGCCATTGGCCGGGGTTCATTGGCTGAATGGAAAGAAAGCCTTCGGCGGGAAACCGGGGGGTGCTGGATTTGCAGGGGGCAATGGTGAGGTCCTCAACTCAGACGAGCTGGACAATGTCCTCGGGATGTGGATGTGCCTGCAGAGCCTGATGCCTGGGTTTCATGGTCGTCTGGACGAGGCCGACAGAGCTGGTGTATTCGACAACTGGTCTCCCGAGCTGGGATGGACGAGAGAAGAACATTTCCAAGAATGGACGGCGTATCTGGTCACCCTCGGTCCCGAGATAATCCTCTTACTGTGCTCTGGCGGATTGTTCGATTGCGCAAAGAACCTTGGCTTGACACATTGGCCACTTCCGCCACCAGGACAGACGAGATCCAACTTCCTGACCTCTACCATCTCGCACGTCTACCAAGAACGCTTTCGAAGGCAAGCAGCGGCTAATGCAGCGCTGGCCAAGGTTGAACGATTGCGTCACACCCTGCCTGCTCCCAGCACATCTGCCGATTCGCGTTTACCCGGTCAGCAAAAGTCGCTTCGTCTCTCTACCTCGATTACCCAACATCGACATTTATCTGCGTCGGTGCCACATCGGCATTCATCTGCGTCAATGCCGCATCGACACTCATCTGCGTCAGTCCAGTATCGACATTCATCTGCATCGGTACCGCATCGACATTTATCTGCGTCATTCCCGTACACGGCTCCGGTCGAGATCAGACCGGATTGTGATCCTGAAATTGAACGTCGGGCGCTGAATCGCAGCAATTCTTTCTTCCCCGCCACGGCGTCTAACGATCCCACGTTGTTCCACAGGTTGACGGCGGCGACGACGACCGCATCAGCCAAGCTCGGCGCCACACTCTTCCCCGTGAACTACACCAACCAGACCATTAGCATGACGCGCCCAGCAGGGCAACTAATGGGCCCGGGACAGTCAACACTGGAGGTCATTGACCCGGTGGACCAGCACCTCAGTCTGCTGGTGCACCAGCTCGGCTTCCCCGAGGCCAACGCCAAGCGTGCCCTGGCAATGAGCGACACCGGCAGTGGGATTGATGTCCGACAGGCCATCGAACTGTTGCTGATCGAATCGAGACAGCACGAAGAGCCGGCTGCCAACACACCGGTTGAGCTTCCGACGCTGTCGCCACTGCCCAATGTAGACTCATGGATGAAGCGACACCAGAACAAGAGCAGTGACAGCAGCAACGTCTGTAAAGGCGACTGCAAGCAGCGAGTTTCTCTTTCGAATTCACCCACCCTCCGCAGACGTCCTGCGTCGGCGGCGGGCGGTGGTCAGAGTGCGTATCCGGATTCTGGTCACAATGGCATTCGTGATGAGGATGGTGGCAAGAAAATTGAACAAAATATCAATAGAATGGACAAGTCTGCAGAAGCAGCCGACGAAGCGATGGTGTCAGAAATCCACGGCGAACAGCTCGACGTTGTCTCACCGTTGGCGTCGTCGTCATCCATGCCATTGCTGTCTAGTATGCGCTGCATGGGCGCGAGAAAGCGGTGGCGCGTCTTGCGCCGTGGCCGTCCTGGATGCTTCACCAACGACGCGGGTGAGCACGAGGAAGCAGCGGCCAGTCCGCGAGACAAGGGGAAAGGGAAAGCAACAGCGTCGAAGAGCAGTCAACATCATGGCGTGGTGGGCATGGAAGAGTACGAGAGGCGCATTGAGCGCCGGCAAAGTCAGCGGCAGATGCAGCAGCAGGAAGATTTCCGAGGCCTGGGCATTTCGCCGCTCGGGGGTGGCGATGGTGCTGGCGATGGCCTGGGCGGCTTGAGGCAAGTTGGCCAGGGAGCACGAGCCAGCAGTGGGCACTGGATCAAGAGATGAAAGGGGGGGGAATACCTTGGGGGGGGGCCCAAAAAACATTCAGTCAAAGAACGGCCCCCTTAACCTTAGCCCCCCCATTCATGGATAACAGCTCGACCAACAAGCCAGCTGTTTAAATTTTTTGTCGGGACCCCTGGGGGCCAATGAAGGGGCGAAATCTATTTTGCACATTTTACTCGACAAACAGACAGCCGCCCCCAATTCGCGATATTCATGTGGATTTTTTCTGTCAGCGGAGGAAAGCCTAACTAACAGCACCGGTGGGTGGTGAAAAGAAAGACGACAAACAGACACCCTCCCCCATTCGCGATATTTATTTTTTGGAAGTTCAGCCGCTCGACATTTTTGGGATTCTTGATACCATGTTATTATTACTGCTACTACTATTATATGGGAGACTGGGAGTTGAGAACTGGGAATTGGGGAAGGCCAAATTAATGGGATTGGGGGTATAGGGATCCTTGAACACTTTTTACGGGAACACGAAGAAACGAACATTCAAAAGCAAACAAACCAAAAGAGCACACGATGATACAAGCATATATTACATATTTATATCTTTATTATACCCATCCATATATGTATTTCAAGTCTAGCATTCTGGATCGAAGGATGTACAGTATTCATGGATTTGTCCACTTGATTGTGCTGGATAGTATGAGATATCTATGTTCGTGTAACAGGTTGCCAGTTACAAGCATAAATATTAAAGTTCCAAGGGAGTGTACTTTCTCGGTCTTTTTTAGGCTTCTGGGCGATCTGTGGAACTTAGTCTTTACAGTTCGGTGCCGCTGGTGGGCCTAGTAGTGGGCCTGGTGGTGGGCCTGGTGGTGGCCACTGTTCCAGGGATCCGTAGATGTACGGTCGTCTCCCTTTGCACGGGCGTGGCTCTGACTGTCAAGCAACCTTCTCTTTCTCTCTGCCTCTCTCTCTCTCTGCCTCTCTCTCTCTCTCTGTGCCTCTCTCTCTCTCTCTCTCTGCCTCTCTCTCTCTCTGCCTCTCTCTCTCTCTCTCTTTCTCTACCCCTCTCTCTCTGTCTTTCTCTCTCTCTCTCTGTCTTTCTCTCTCTCTCTCTGTCTTTCTCTCTCTCTCTCTCTCTCTCTCTCTCTTCTCTCTCCCCCCTCTTTCTGTGTGTGTGCCTCTCGGCTGGCGTTGTGCACATCCCGATCAACGACTTACTCGGATCGGCACTGGACTGAGTCGTTTTAATGTTCTTTGATCGCCCACAGGGCGACATTCCGACCTCTCAGCCCTTCCTTCGCTTCTTCACCAGGTTCTTGTAGTGGGCCTTCCTGCCACTTGTCTTGGCGACCTGAATCTCGTTGTACTTCCTCTTGAAGCGGCCCGTGTCGCGCTCGGCATTCAGGGTCTCGTGGACAAAGTTCTTGCTGCGGTCCTTGCGGTTGATTCTTGCGCTGAAAAACTCGGTGGGGCCTTCAATCACGGTGCCGGTCTGGCTAAACTGCGGGATCTTGGGCTTTTGGGAGTTGGTCTTCTTGTAGTGCCGGTGCGGGTCGAGGACGGAGCGGAGTTGGAGGAGGGAGAAATCTCGCTTGAGCGAGTCGGAAAGAACCGTCTTGGGCATGTGGAAGAAGTCGGGCCCGGCGTCGGACGGTTCCTGACAAGAGTTGCGGGTCAGTGACACGAGTCGGGTGCTAGGGAAGAGCAGCAAATTTGTCCAAGACCAAAGGGGCATCAGAGTAACTATGATTTAGAATGTTTGATGGGCTCTCACGGAGGGCAGGGCACTTCAGGATGAAGTAACGAACTGCGTCAAGGAGATTGGGATATAATTTTCCTCATTGCGGAAATGAGATTGCAAGTGCACTGGTGCAGCTGCAACGGACGAGACTACCGCACAAACAAACACACACATACCTCTTTTTTGTGCTTCCGCTTGCCTTTCACTGGCCGCAAATTGTCCGCGAGTTTTGCAGTGTCTGATGCGCTGGAGAGCAGCACAGGATTCACCTGAGCAACGCCGTTCCTGTCCAAGATGTACGGAGAAGACGTATTGAGGCCATGTTGGAGCCGCGGGATGGCCTTGCGCTTGGCCTGGGCGGTGTCGGTGTCGGCGTCAGTCTCTTGCAAGGCAATCACATCGAGGCTCTCTGGATCGGCGGCTGTTTGTGCGGCGGCGGCAGCCGCGGCTTGGTTGGCTTTGGCACATAGACGCACTTCGGCTTCCTGCAGGAGCCGCTCGACCTGCTCGTCAGACAGCAAGTCGGGGTCTGACGCGGCAAGAGTGGCCATTCGACGACGGGTGTGAGAGAAGAAAGACTGGGCAAGTCTGGGCAAGCCACGGGTGTGCAATTTTAAGTACCTGCCTGTGGGTTGCCCTGTCTGGCCTAGCCGTCACGTGACCCTCGACATTTCTAGCTATAGCTGTCCACCGGCTCTCTACGTACTCTCTTGTTCATGGCTCCTGAGTCAAGGCAATTAATTCACTTTAGCGATTTCTGGCGGCCGGCGGCCAAAGGAACAAGCAAATAAGAGAAAATCTGATGGATGAAGTGATCAATCGAGAGGGGGAGAAGCTATGAGCTGTCGATGATCTGACGGCCGATGGCTAACAGGACGAGCAGATGAGCAAGATCTGATGATTGAAGTGACTGATTGATTGTCTAGAAGCTACGAGCTACGAATGAGCAGATAAAATAGGCTGCTGCCAAGCCTGGCTGCTCTCATCGCTCCTTCCCCGTGATAGATGAGCAGATAAACAATACTGTGTAGACTGCCGCCAAGCCCCTCTGCAGCGTCGTGCCTTCCTCTGTGGCGCTGCCTCAGTTCAAGGCAGTAACGAGGCTCTCCACCAGCAGCAGCAGGAGGAGGAGGAGGAGGAGGAGGAGGAGGGACGAGGCCTTAAAGAGTATAGATCTCTGGAAGAGACGTAGTACTCTAGTCCTGCTCTCCTAGCCACTAGGAGTAAGCAAAATTAAAGAGAGGCTGAAAGTTTAGACAGGTGTGTGCGCATTATATGCGTGAGACAGAGCAGGTGCGCCGCGGTTTTTCTCCCGAGGGAGAGCTTATAGAACACTATTATTATTATTAACTCACTTCTGCTATGATTATATCTGGTAGCAAGCTTGTCATGGCGGCAGGCGCCGTCACACAGTTGTTAGGCTTGGCAAGAGCCTGTTTATCTGCTCGTTCGTGGCTCGCAGCTTCCGGCGCCATCATATCATCTGGCTATCAGCTCGCTTCTCGCTCATTGCCGCTCTACCGTGTGTGCAACGCTAGATAGCTGTTGCTATGAGAGACAGAGCTATGGTAGCTCTAGAGTAGACTCCAAGTACACTAGCCCTTGACCATGGTTGAGGGCGGTAGATCCTGGCTGATAGTCTCCTCACCAGTCAAGGCTCCGTTGTTGAGAAACTCTAACTAATAGATCGACATCTTGTTAGTGCGGACACGCGAAGATCGACTACGCCGTATCTTGTTAAAGTTTGTGGCTACCAAGTAATTCAAATTTTGTTTTTAGTTTTGAGGCGCCGATCACGTGCCCACGCCGTCCCAAGTGCCAGCACATCACATCATCGGCGCTGCTGCACCCTGCACAGCTGCCCAAGATCCGGTGGGGGCCGCCTTGTTTTTTTGCGATCTGAACGATTAGATACCAAGCAGTAGGCAGCTCAGCCGGCCGGTGCTGCTATCGCGCCGATGTCGTGATGGAGTCGGCCTCAAAGCTGTTGAAAATGAGGCAGACGCATGCACGCTGGCCTCTGCTATTCGCCTGTCGACCGGTCGGAATCATGGGGTGCATGGGGGGAGGCTTGATAGCAGGCGTGACGATTTTATTAATCACAGATAGCCTGAGTACGATGATTTATCGGCACTTGATCTGGTGCTGATGTGCCCCGAGGTGCGCTACTCATCATGGCCGACAGGCCTCGTTTCCCATTCATCCCAGCCGTCGCTGCTCAGCGCTCTTCCAGCTGTTCGTGTAGCTTTGTACCCGGCCACGACTTCTCCCACCAGCCTATCATTGTCAGGTGAGGCGGAGAGTGCCAACACGGCCACTGGACTGGTGCTGAGGGCCAGTGAGAAGCAGCGGACTTGCCTCAGCCTGGTACGCTAACCCGCAATCCCATTGTCATTGGGCGACTGCATGACGCCTCGCCGATTGGATGCCGACTATTCAAGGCGTCTCCATTGTTTACACTGTCTTGGGCCGGCATCTGTAGCTGGCGAGCAAGGAGCTCGTCCATGTCCATAAGGGAATCCAGAAGGCCACGATGATCAGGCCACGGTGCGCGCCTAGAGCCCCTGCGTGCCCTCTGCCCTGTCTATGTCGGGTCCGCCAGCGCCGCCCACGAGGCGCCTTGGAGGCGCCTCCGAGCCCCCAGCCCCGCCTCCAAGCAAGCAGGGTGGCAGCGCGAGCTAGCTAACCTCTTCCCCCGTACTCCATCACCGCTCTTTTCTTCTCTTTTGCATCGCTTCCGTTCAACGCTGTCGCATTGTCGCCGAACTATCGTACTATCGCATTGTCTCCCCGTCGCTCCTGTCCTGCCCAAAGTGGTCCGTAGCTACCGACTATTGTTGTTGTTGTTGTTGCTGTGCGCCTACTGTCTTGGAGCGGTCTTGTCATCGAACTGATATCCACCACACACCACACCCGAGCCCGGCGAACGAGAGTCTGACTGACGCGCAAGCCCCTGGTGAACAGGCGCGCACACAGCGGCAATGGATCAACAGCAACAGCAGGGCGGCCAGGCGCACCAGCCGCCCAAGTACGACATCCAGAACGGCGGCCACTACGGTACGTGAGCCTCGCGCGCGCGCGCGCGCACGCGCGCCGCTGCGGCGGACAAGCACTGCTAACTCGGCTGACAGGCGCATCTGCTGCGGTATGTTCTCTTCTGTTTTGTTCTATTCTTCGCCCTCGTCGGCGGCATCGCCATCTGTGTACGCGCAGCGCGGCCAATCAAGTGTCGCCGTCCCTGCGCGCGCGCATAGCCCATCGCCGACTGTGCGCGGCTGATTGGCGCCCGGCTGGTGACTGACTGGCGACGGGTGACTGGCGACTGGCGACGGGCGACGGGCGACTGACTAATGACTGACGGCCGACGGCTGACGGCGGTGGGCAGCTCTCGGCCCAAGGCTACGGTCCCCACACAGATCTCTACTCCGGGCCCTGGAGCAACATCAACCAGGGCCTCACCGGGCCCTCACGCGACATCCTGGCCACGTACTGGCAGCAGACCATCAACCACCTCGAGACTGAGACGCACGACTTCAAGATGCACCAGCTTCCCTTGGCCCGCATCAAGAAGGTCATGAAGGCCGACCCCGAGGTCAAGATGATCTCGGCCGAGGCGCCCATTCTCTTCGCCAAAGGCTGCGACATCTTCATCACCGAGCTCACCATGCGCGCCTGGATCCACGCCGAGGACAACAAGCGCCGGACGCTGCAGCGGAGCGACATTGCCGCCGCCCTGGGCAAGTCCGACATGTTTGACTTCCTCATCGACATCGTACCCCGAGAGGAGTCGACCGCCCACGGCGGCGCCAAGCGGCCCACCACCTCGGGCGGACAGGCTGCCTTCCAGCCGCCTGCGGCCCAGTCGACGCAGCCTCAGGCCCCGACCCAGCAGCAGGCCATGGGGCCCCCAGACTACGGCCAGATGCACCACGCCATTCCCCAGGACTCGCAATACCGACAGCCAGGCATGGCCTACAGCGGCCATATCGGTGGTGAGGGACAGCAAGATCCCACCCAGCCGTATGGCCAGCAGATGTTCAGTGGCCAAGACATGTACAATCCCTATGCCACCAGCCAGAATTTTGGCGGCCAGGTAAGCAGCACAGCCTCTCGCCGCACCTTCCCCCGTCTCCGGCTAATCTCGTCCATGTGCAGATGTATGCCGGCATGGGCAACCGGCCACAGTCACAAGGCTACGCCGCCGGTCGGCCAGGCACTGCTGACGGCTCAGGCTAGAGGCCTGGCAGCCCAGGCGGTGAGGCCGCCGGCGACGGCGAGATTGAGGCCAAGGCCGCGATTGAGCCTGACGGCCAGCATCCACGCTTGGCCGAAGAGACTCCGGACACTCCAACGGCAGTCATGGATCCGCAGCTGTTGATCAGCTCGCCATCTCAGCAAGAGGAGGCCGAAGGCCTAGACGCCACTCGGCAGGTGAGATGAATGATGTGTAGGAGGCGGCATGAAAACGGAATGGGATAGAGGCCAGCAACGCTGCACCACCAACATAGGTATGAGACTATGACTCTGTTCTTTGTCTGGCTGTGCGTGCATGTGTGTGTGTGTGTATGTGTATGAATGTGATGCTCTTTCTCTCTCCTACCCTCCCAGCCCCTGGTCTCTCGCTTCGCCGGCCGCTGTCTCATCTCAACAATGGCCTTCTCTCCTCTTCGTCTGCTCTTGCTTGCGGTAATTGCCTGTGCCTGTCTTAGTGCTGTCCATCTCCTGCACAGCCAGGCCTCTGCCCATCGCCATCGCCATCGTCATTATCATCATTATGATCAACATCAACATCAACATCAACATCAACATCAACATCATCATCATCATCATCATCCGACAACTCATAGCAGCCATATCATCCGTCAAGCTCTCGCCACAGAAGCACTCAAACGAGACCATTTCTTCATCTCTGCTAACCATCCCCGCTTTAGTGTAGGTTCCCTTCCTACTTGAGCTAGAAATGGAGCCCAAGCTGAGCCTGTCGATAGTACAATGGTAGATGGGTGCCCACATCACACCTGCTCAGGAGAGATACCAGCTTCGTGGGTGCTTCCCTCGAGTTTGCCCTTGGCAATGTTTCTTCTGCCTATCTGCAGCTGCGCAATGACAATCGCCAGCAGAAACAAAAGCAAAAGCAGACTTGGCTCCCCACAGACGCGGAGGAGGAGAGCACGAGGAGGCTGGCCATTTTGCCTGGAGGCGATGACACGCCGCCATCAGCGCCCGTGAGCCTGCGTGTCGAATTCAAGGACCGCGCACTGCACTTCGATGGCAATGCGTATGGAATCATCGCACTCATCGACATCAACATCAACCAGCAACCCCTCGATACGGCAGTCCGAGTCCTCCTTGCCGCCGCACCGCCAGCCACCACTCTCGAACTCGAGGGGCTGTGGCTGAACCACGGAGCCCATCTGAAGAGTAGCCCACCGCGACATTACGACCCAGCATCTTCTCGCCGCAGAGCGCTCATCGAGGCCGTCACCTCGTCGTCGTTGGCGTCTTCTGCTCTTCTCGACGGCCACGTATCCCTTCTCGCGTCATCCTTCAACATCTCCCACCACAACTATCTCCAGCTTCCCTACTGCCTCACAGCCACCGCCTGCCCGCCCGGCCAGCCGACCATTCGCAGCCTCTACTTCCGTTCCGGCCTGCCCTTTACCTCGCACTTTCCGCTCCCTTACCATTTCCCCCACCCCCCACCTTCCATCATCATCCTCGACCTCGGCCTACAGGACTACTCTCACTTTCTCTCCGCCTCCATCGCTCCACCCTCTGCTCATTCAATCACACAATTCAACCAGCGCTTCATCCAGGCCTATGCCGCCTTGATCAAGTCCATCCGAGCCTACCGCTATCCCCACCCTTCATCCTCCGCCGTTGACATGCCACTACACCGTCAAGATCAAGCTCAAGATCAAGAAACCAACACCCTCAACCCCGACGCCATCTGGCTCTACAACTCGGCACCCTCCACCCTCCCCATCGTCCTCCTCACCCCCTTCACCCCGCACAAACTCCTCCGCCGCCTCCTCTCCCACAGCCTCGCCGAAGTTGTCCAGCGCGTGCGCCATGACCACGGCGACACGAGCACCTTCTGGCTCGACACCACTGGGTGGGTCCACAGCCATGATTTCCGCCGTCATAATGATCATGATCGTGATAACAGTGAACAACAAGAATTCAAACAAATTGCCGTGTTGACAGCACAAGCCCACGTCAAGATCGCCGGCCTGCTTGGCGCCGAGCTGTGTGCATACTTAAACCAAGCGGCGGTGGAGGGAGAGGCGTGCCCGTTCAGAAAGGCTGGCGTCGCAGTATCAGCACCGTACATGGGAAATGTAGTCGTGCCAGACGTGAGCGACATGGGCGTCTTGCTGGAGGAGAGGAAGGTGAACTTGCTGAGGGAATCAATTAATTAATCAATCAACAAGTTAATTGGTTGAATCATATGCATTTTGCATCATCGACCAAATCGACCAAGTTGAGGGAATTAACTAATCGATCAATCAATCAATCAACTAATTCATCAGTTGAATCATGTATATTTTGCACCATCGCCCAATCGACCAAGTTGAGGGAATTAACTAGCCAATCAATCAACTAATTAATCAGTGGAATCATATGCATTTTGCACCGTCGACCAAGTTGAACGAAGAGAAAGAAATGTAATTGTTGCAATTGCAATTGCAACTTGACATCCATATACATGTTTTCCACGTTCAAATACTCGAAAAAAGGACAAATCATCGATTCCCATGCATAAATCTCTGCTGCCACCCGGCAATCCGGTCGCCCGCCCTCATCCCGCCAGCAGCACCAGTCTCCCTCACAAGTTGCGGCAATTCACTGGCCGGCACCAGCTTCTCCAGCAGCTGGGGACCCTTCAACGGGTCCACGCTGCCATACTTTTTATTGCGCAGGCTGATGTCGTAAAACTCCTCCGGCTGCGACGACTGCAGCAGGCTGATGGTCTGCGTCAACTCGTCCAGCGACTCCAGCAGGATCATGTGGTTGGGCAGCGACCGCACGTACTCGGTGAAGTGCGCCACGTCCAGGCTCAGCTGCTCCACCGCCAGCGGGCTGATCTTGTCCACCTCGGCCGACAGCGGCAGGCCTAGGATGGATGACGCCGTGTGCGAGATGGCGTTGAACAGCATCAGCTCTTTCAGGCTCGCCGGCAGTGACAGGAGTACGGTCGATGTGATGTTGGTCAGGTACGTGGTGAGCGTCAGGATGTACGATGATGGCTCTGTCGGCCGCGACCCCAGCACAAAGTCGTACTCGGCCGTCTCGATCAGGTCCGTCACTTTGAGGTTGACCAGCTCGAAAATGCGGTTCTCTGCCGTTTTCTGGTGCATTGTGAATTGCGCTGTTGCTCCCAACGGGCTGCTGTGTGCTTGTGTGTCCCCACCCCCGCCGGCTGCTGCTGCTGCTACTGATGATGATGATGAAGAGTGGGATGTCGATACCGTCGATAGCAGAGATTCCAGCTCGTTACACGCTGTTGAAAAGTGTGTCAGGTTGATCAGGATTTGCACGACCTGTCCGAGGTATTGCGATGACAGTTTGCCTACCAGGCTGGCGCACACGCGTGTCGTAAGGAGGTCGTCGAGCGACGTGCGCAGTCGGCTGTCGATCACGGACGACAGGCCTCCGGTCGACGCGGGCGCGTCGCTATCGTTGAAAAAGTAGAACTGGTTGAGGAAGTTGCGGATGTCGATGCAACAGAGCGGATACATTTGTGAGAAGGGGAAAACTGTGGGGAACGTGATTTGGTCGATCGGCCGATCCGGTGTGTACCATGACACGTTGACGACCTTTTCGTATTCTTCCGCATTTTGGATCGGCATCGGCATGTAGTCGTCCGTCGACACAATCTCCACAAAGTCTTCGCTAAATCGCTGCTTGAGCAACTCAGCATAGCGATCAAAGAGCGTGAGGAGGTACGTCGACATGGTCGTCGTGTTGTATGAGAAGGACGCCATAGTTTGCATGAAAATCGAGATCAAGTTCTTGATTTTCAGCAGATGCTCGGCGTTGTCGACCTGGTCCAGCGTACGGTTCATCAACGAGATGGCCGACGTGCAGAGCGTTTCCCACAGTTCCTCCACTTCTGCGTTTGTGCGCAGGTCCGGTGCTTTCTTCATCACAGCCCGCTCGAGGATGGCAAAGCCAGCAATGTTTTCGAGCAGGTTATGCAGAGATCCTAGATCTTCTTCCAGCAACGTCACCGCCTCTGCGAGGATCAGGTCTCGTTGCCCTGTTCGGTTTGTCGCGTAATCAATCTTGAACTTCTCCATCATGCCCAGGGATCGATGGATGTGGAGTGCTTCAAACAGCGGCGTGAAGTCAATTTCGAGGACTTCATTCTTGAACAAGTCTATTTCCTCGCGCTCATCCGCAACCAGCTCAATGGCGGAGTTCAGCTTGAACTGTGACAGATATGCCGTCTTTTCTGCTCGTTCTTGCTGCCGTTCTTTTCGCAGGTTTGTGTGATAGAATGAGAGCTCACCAAGGTACTGACAGACCTCTCGAATGCGGAAAAGCCATGTATTAAGGTCTTTCATCACCTCATTGGCGATCTTGTCCTGGGTTTCAGGAACTGATTGTTGAATCAGGTCGCTGAGCCTGTATTGACTGACATTGCGAAGGTGAACATTTTGAAGCTCATCCAGCGCTCTGAGTGCCGCGTAGTACTTCTTCTTGTCGAGCAGCTCCTGAACTTGGTTTGCTAAATGGAGCACTTCGATACAGTCTTGCAGAGCTTGGTTCGCTTCGTCGATGTTCTGTCGAACCCCTCTCGCCTCCACAAGAGCCTTCTTATGGTCAACAAGTTTCTCCGTGCTTGATTGTATGGACTGATTGAGATCCAAGATCTCATTCGTCAAGTTGACCGTTCCCTCCCGTATCCGGAGGAGCTGATTGACCGAGTTGACGAATTCTTGGTGATTGGTATTACATTGTCGCTCAATTTCCGTCTCACGATTCAAGGCAAAATCTGATAGCACCCCTAAAAGCTGCGAGGTCTTGTTGCCATGGCCTGTTTCTCGCAGAGACGGAATCAGCTGATCAAGATAGTCAGAGTCAGAGTGAGAATTCACAATCTGATCTGAAGTTAGTCTCTCATGATTAAGCTCCGTCCATCGCCTTCTGCTACTCACCTGCTTCAACACACTCGATGGCTCATTGCGAAGCTGAGCAACTGACGGCATTGCGACAAGGCGCGGGATAAGGAGAAGGCTTGAGATCAATCCTCGGTCCCGAGTCTTTGTATCAAGGAGTAATTCCTTACACACCCTGCTAAACAAAGCCGTAGCTCAACAGGCAGGCGATCCTGCACTTGTAAGAATCCTGACAACCTCTGTCCATTCACAACTTTAGCACTGAGAATTGCACAAGGGACAGGATCATATTGTTAGGGGGTCTGCCTATCTAGAAAGAACTTAGCGTCACTTGGTGCAAACAGTGCAAACCTTAACTGTATTTCGCCAAGCCGCTAACAATCTTAGGGTTGCGTTAAAGTAGACCGACCTGTCCTGAGGAAGTAACGACTTTACTTTCTGGCGTGTCTGCTCATGTTCAGTGCAACCCTGGAAAGAGCTCTGATCGACTTTTGAAGGCTGGTGCACCATCAGGCTTCAGGACAGGTAAGTTTGTATAAAGATACCATGGAGAGAATGTCATGAGAATGCGCCACTGCTGGGCTGGCCTCTGGGCCGGCTTCTGGGTCGGCCTCCACCCAGGTTAGAGAAACAGTGGGCCAAAAAAACCGGTGTGATAACAAAGACCCAAGGCTGTGGTTTCATGACCCTGCCTTGAGTGCATTGAAGTTTTGATCCAGTTGGCATCAGCTTGGGGTGCTTGCAAAGAACGATGATTGATTGACTCGCGTTGTTCGATTCAAGCGAGATGCCAATTCCTAGCAACTACAAGGGCTCAGATCAGACAAATACCATCCGCTGCAGCTTTCAATGTCACGAAATCGAGGTGCTGAACATCAGGCCTTACCAGATTGAGACACTCGTGCTGCTTTACACCGACACACGCTCCACTTGACTCGCGAAGCAACTTCAGTTCGACAAACTACTTCACGAAATTCTGGCTGATCGAGCAGGGAAATATCGTTTCTTAGGGGTATGATCTGGTTCCTCTCGGCTTCAGGATTCGATACATACCAGTTGATCTGCATTTCGGGCCCAAACTTTGACGGTTTTGGGCGATTTTTGAATACTTCAATGACCTCGTCCCACGCGCCTTCTCTCAACACACAACCCCAATCCCACTCATACACCTTCCTACAGTGAGATCATGCTCCGATCAAGTATAGCTAATTCGATCGAATGCCCACGTGCTGTGGAGCCTCGCTTTCGCCCTGGAAGGTATAAATTCCTCTTCTTTTTCTTCCTAGCATCTTCGACAATTTTTGCAACTACCACTCTCTTCATCCTCAACCATCCATCACATTCGTTACTGAAACAACTATTTCCCCATTTGGAGCCTAGGCTTTCCATCTTCATCAAGTCAGAGTACCCCTGGTAAGTGCCTTCATCCTCCCCCATGCTCTAGAGGCTTGCCCTGGTGTATAGCAGACCTTGCCCTCTGTTTTTGCAATGACAGAGATCTAACATGTGAGCAGACATCCATCACCATGGGTGTCAGCCGTCGTGCCGGTATGGCTTCTAGCTCGCCGTCCTCTGATGGTGTCGGCCATCACGACACTCCTTCAACAATTCCTACCACCTTCTCTCCTGAGGCTGCTGGCAGTAATGAGAGCAAGACTAAGGCTAAAGCCAACGCTCCCACCAGCATCGCTCTCCCAACTCTTGGCCGCACCCAGTAAGTGGCTTGGCTGCTTTCTACGTTGACCCCTGACTGACCATGTCCAGTAGTGACGACGTCTTTCTCAATGCACCTCTGCCTACTCCTGGTGAAGGTCATCCAGGACTGTCGCCCACTGCAGATGTCTTCACACCTGGCTTCGCGTTGAGTCCTGGTGCAAACACTCCGCGAGCCCATGCACCTGTTGGTCGCGTTAGTGTAAGCCATTTCCCCCCCTAGCTATACGCTGGAAGGGGGGAGTACTGACGGATGAACAGGTCAGAAATGCAGCTACTCATGGCGTCATCGGCGAAGGTGCTAAGGGCTGTACTCCGGCCGCTATGCTTCTGTCAGACATGCGCAGCATGAACATTGCTTCTACCGAGTCCCTCACAATTGCTAACCTTGCTCACTCTGAGGGCGTCTTCAGTACTGATGAGCATGTCAATCGTTCCTTCGCTATTTCAATGGCCACTCCAATCACTGTTGGCGCATTCCAGACCCTGATCAAGGCAAGCCCCCATCGTCTTCAAATTAATTGCCAACTGACTGACCACTGCTACCAGTCTGCCAAACTTCAGACTTTGGAGCTGATGGACCTTGGTCGCCTCGAGACTGCAAGCGTCATTGCTGCTACCTTTAGTGATGTCCGTGAGGCCAAGCAGGCTTACGCCCTCTGTAGCCATTCTGGCTGGCAAGTGTCTCCTCTCAACCCTCGCGAGGCAGCCTTCCACCAGGGTGCTTTCAATGCTGGCCAAGTGTCTCTTTTCGAAGGTCAGGTCATTGTGGCTGTCTACTATGACGATCGTGACCAGCCTCCGGCTCGTGCTGCGCTGGCCGAGTTCCGTCATCAGCTCCGAAAGTTCGGTTCTGTCAAGGCGATGGCCTCGCTTCCAGCCCTGCAGCGCAATGTTCGCGAATTCCGCGTCGAGTACTTTGATCTTCATGGTACAGCTCGTCTGCTGACTGCAGGAACCATCACTGCCGATGTAAGACCATTTCTCCTTCAACCAGAAGCCTTTTTCTGACCTGTCATGTCACAGGGCTTTGTCTTCAGCGCCGAGCGTTTTGCACCTGACCTAGCTGCCTACGATCTTCCACCGGCTGGATATGGTCGTCAAGTCGCTCGCCCTCCCGTTCACCTTAGTGCTACAGGCCGCTCTACCATTCCTGCTGGTACTCCAGGTTATGAATCATTGCTGAATACGCTTCAGGATGGTGTTGGGGGTCGCCGCAACGCTGGCCATGCTTTCACTCGCATCGACGTTCAGCGAATTGAGCTCGGCTTAGATGTCCGCACCACAGTCATGCTTCGCAACATTCCCAATCGCGTGACGTCTCTCACACTCAAGGATATTCTCGATGAGACAAGCCATGGCAACTACGACTTCATGTATCTTCGCATTGGTTTGTTCCATTTCTCTCCCTTTTCCACCTCTCTCACTGACTGCTGCTTCACAGATTTCGCAAACAACTGCAATGTTGGATATGCATTCATCAACTTTGTTGACGTGAGTCATTTCTTGCCGACTTGCACTCCCAGGTACGATTGATTGCTGACATTGCCAAAGCCTCTTGCAATCATTCCTTTTGCCGAGGCTCATCAGGGCAAGCGCTGGAACGCATTCAACTCTGACAAGATCGCCGAGATCTCGTACGCTAGTGAGTACATTAGTGTGATTTGTTCAAATATCGTCTGACACCCAGTCAGCTATTCAGGGTCGCGAGAACTTGATTGAGAAATTCCGCAACTCCTCAGTCATGCTCGAGCATCCAGACTTCCGCCCTAAGGTTTGCTTGCATGCACCCAGTTTCCTAAGCTGTGCTGACCTATTCAGCTCTTCTACACTGGCCATGGTGCTGGTGCCGGCCAAGAGGAAGCCTTCCCTGGTCCCAACAATCTCCAGAAGATGCGTCGCTCTGTTGAGAACGCTGAGCATGTTGGTCTGTATAGGCCCAGTGCATTCCTCAGCCCAGGCTACCCTCCTGTCATCAGCCCTAGTTCCCCTGGTCGTGGCTTCTATGACACCCCTGCACGAGCAATCGGGTCTGCATCCAGATCCTTCACTCCTCCCGCGACCCCAGCCATGGCCAAGGCGCAGTTGGTGAGATTCAACACCACTGCACCTCGTGGTGCATCCGCTGGTCGCAATGGTCATCCCACATGCAACGAATCCCGTGAGCACAAAGATTTCATAGCCACCACGAATCACCAGCACTGGATTTTACTGACAGACCCTGCAGGTCTCTTCGCTCCGCGCCAGGGTCAAGCCTACCGTGAGGAACAGCGTCGTCGTCGCTCTCAATTCGATCGTGGCACTCCTGGTGCTGAGCTCGAGATGATCGATTTCCGTGGAGCTCCCCGCGCCTTTGGTGGTATGAAGGGGTCTCCGACGGTGGACTTTCACGCCGCAGCCTTTCGCAAGATCTGAGCTCAGCGCAGGCGCCGGATTGGGCTCCGGTCTCTCTGGTGCAGATGCTTTGAGCAGTCTTGGTGATTTCGACTGTGGATGACAGGGGTGGTTTGTATGATGGCTAGGTGTGGTTTGTATGATGGCTAGGTGAGGTTTGTATGATGGCTAGGTGTGCTTGGTGATGTTGTTCTGCCAGATGTCTTGGGCATGAGAAGTTCTTTTGAGGTCTTCTTGTCTCCTTTTCAGTGGCTTGGGACACTCACTCACATACGTGCCAATGTGGATGAAGACGGCATGGCGTTCGGCGGTGAATGGGCCACGATTCGACTACGATGCGGTCTGTTTCTTTCGGGTTATTTCGGGTTATTTCGGTTTTTCTTTCGGTGTACTTGAATGAGCTTCATGCCAGTGGATGATAATGTGGACGAGGACGAGGGCGAGGACGAGCAATCCGCGCGACAACAAGGGCTTTGTGGCATGGTTTTCATTTGTTATTCATGGTTGATGTGGCCAAAGGTGTATGACTGATGACAAGAGTTCAAGAATGTGCCGGCAAGGAGCTGAGAGAGACTACGGCCGATGAGATGGGACTGTCTGCAAGTGCTACACGTACGCTTAGATGCGACCCCGAGGATGTAATGTAGGATGAATGGCAATCATGTTGTTACTCTCGTACTTTGCCCGTGGTACCATGCTCGGTATGAGGCTTGAATTCTTCGTTTGCATTGTAATCCAAGTAAGTACACAGAATGCTCGCGTTGGCGTCGACGTGAAAGGGGTATTGGCGGCTCATTTTCGGCGCACCATTACTAGCGCATAGTCGAGGCGGTATAAGGCGGTATAATTTCCCCCAGCACGGGGTCATATCAATATCATTAACGATATGGCCCGAGTATCATCAACAGCAAAGACGGCGACAACGAGGATGCACAAGCGGAAGAATGGGAATTGGAAGGGGAAAAGGAAGAAAAAAAGAACTGTAACTCTACTACCACACCCTCGTCGATCACGGCCACGCCGCCAACAACAACAACAACAACAACAACAACAACAACAACAACAACAACAACAGGAAGAAACAAGCGGTCTCTTGCAGCAGCCAGCATTATCGTCTACTACTGCGACTGCCACTGACAGCAATGAAAGCTCTATCGCAAAACTACAGCAAAGCCACGACCTGCTCCAGCAAATACACACACGACATCGCAACCAGCACGGCGGACAGGCGTGGTTCAAATGGATGAACCTGGTACGGCGGGCGGTGGGCAAGTTGTTGGAATTGAATGCTGCCATTAAGGAGAGTACTGGCGCAGGTGCAGCGAGTGCAAGTGCAAGTGCAAGTGCAAGTGCAGGTGTAGGTGCAAGGGCAAGTACAAGTGCAAGGGCGAGTACAAGTGCAAGTGCAAGGGCTAGTGCAAGGGATGTCCACGAGCGACTGGAACGAGAAAGCCGGCTTGGGGCAGAAATGGAGCGGATGCGGGAATGGCTCAGAGAGGAGGAAATCGCGGGCAAGGCGTGGGTGGCGGCGAGCGCGGTGGTGGCGGATGGGCAGTTTGCGGGGATCGGGGTGGTGTTGATGGGAGTAGTGGCGGTGGTGGGTGATGCGGTGGGGGTGGGGGTGCCGAAGGCGCCCAAAGAGGGGAAGGAGGAGAGGAGGAAGGAGAGACAGGGAGGGGGAGAGGGAGAGGATGAGGGTGATGATGCGGGGGAGGTGGTGAAGAGAGACAATGATGAGGGTGTAGTAAAGGAGAAGAAGAAGACGACTACGACGACTACGACGACGACTACGACGAAAAAGAAGAAATCGAAAAGGAAAAATGCAATCGACGAGCTCTTCGCCGGGCTCTCGTGAGCTGATTTGATCTTCTCGGATCGGAAGGAGCTGTATGTAGGACAACAGCTGGCTAGCTACTGTATTGAATTGTATTGTATGATACGACTGTCAAGTCTACTACTCCTGGCTCGGCGGCGGCGCCGCTCAGACCTCAGGCTTCCTTTCCTTTTCCGCCTTGGCTGTCCTGGTTGATAGGAACAAAAAGGCAAGAAAACAACGCCGTCGCTATACACATGGTCTGTTACAATCAAAAGGCAAAATCGAAAAGGAAAAGCGCGTGCCGACATCACCGGCGGTATTGGATATCATCTCTCCTGGCATCATAGCCCATCCTGCGTGGACTGCGGCTCCTCCGCCGCTCGCCGTACATGGCAAGCGGGGCAGACGCAGTAGCAGCGGCAGGAGGTGCTCCACGGGAGTCGCGACTGAGCGGCCTCTCGCGGTCGTCATAGCGGCTACCGGCTCCGGCTCCGGCTCCGCCACCGGCATAATCCTGTGAGTCCCGGTTGAAGCGCTGGGGTGGGGGTCCGCGGTCATCGTATCTCAGCGGCAGGGGCCCGTCGTAGTCATAGTCTCGTGACGGACGTCGGGGGGCAGGGTTGTACCGCGGCGCCGGGCCAGGACGGTCGTCATACATGCGCTCGTTGTAGTCCTGGCTGCTCCTGCGGTGCGAAGGTGCGGCATAGTCCCTGTCGCGGTCCCTGTCGCGGTCGCGGTCGTAGTCGTAGTCGTAGTCGTAGTCGTCTCGCGGCAGTGGTTGCCTCCGCAGGCGTGGGCTGTGGTCGGCGCCCGAGTAGGCCGTTGCGAATGTGTCGGCGTTGTTCCGAGGGCCTAGCGTGGGATTTGTCGGCGGCAGGCGAGAGCGCGGGGGGAAGACACGCTCATCTCGCACGCGGTCTCGGTCCCAGTCCCGGTCCCGGTAGGGTGCAGGGCCGCGATAGCCTTCCAGCGCCTCTATCTCTGCCGGCGGAGGGCGCGGCGGGAGCGAGGAGTCAGACGCCTGCGGCCGGCGGGAATAGAGGTCGTCGTTTGGGTGCACAGACGGTGCGAGGCGCGGGCCAGCGTCGTAGGGCGCGCGGCGCGAGTCCTGTGATGATGAATACGTCCTGGGCTGACGGGGCCTGTAGTCGGCCTGCCTGGCGCCGTTGCGCTCGCGATCACGATCACGATCACGGTCCCGGTCGTGATATGGCTGCTGCGGTCGTCGGGCGCCCGAGTCGTGGTGATAGGGCCGGACGGCAGCAGGATGGCGGCGGTAGGGACCGACAGCGACGCCACCACCGCCACCAGCGCCACTGCCAGCGCCACTGCCAACGCCACTGCCAACGCCACTGCCACGTGCCTCGGCAGCCGGGCCTGGGCGCCCGTTGATGGCCCACTCGCCGTGCGCCTGGATGCCGACCGATCCGCCGGCGGGCGCGGGCGGCGGCTTGTTCTTCTGGTCGCGGAACTTCCGGCGGTCGAGCTCGTGCGAGTCGTCAAAGCTGGGCAGGTCGCCGGGCCGCGCGGGCAGCGGCGGCGTGGTGAAGTAGGGGTGCTCGAGGGCGTCGATGGCATTGATCCGTTTGCGCCAGTCGAGCGTGAGCAGCCGCTCGAGCAGCGACACCGCCTCGGCCGGCTGGTCCTTGAACACGGCACGCAGGGTTGCGGCGCGCTCGGCAAAGGCCAGGTTGCCGTCGACGCCCGGCAGGTCGCGCCAGCCCGGCATGGACTCGTCGGTGGGCGAGCCGACCAGATCGAAGATGATGTGGGCCTGGTGCAGGTCGCTGGTGCCGGCCAGGATGGGCTTGCCCTGGAACATCTCGCCAAAGACACAGCCGACGCCCCACATGTCGATGGCGGTGGTGTACTTGCGCAGCTGCAGCAGCAGCTCGGGCGGGCGGTACCAGCGAGTGACGACGAGGGTGGTGTACTCGCGCGTGGCCTCGCCGCCGCCCTTGCCTCGCTGCGGCGCCTCGTCGTCGTAGGGCCGCGCCAGGCCAAAGTCGGCGATCTGCAGGATGCCGCGGTTGTTGATCAGCAGGTTGGCCGCCTTCATGTCGCGGTGCAGGATCTTGCTGGCGTGCAGGTAGGCGGTGCCGGCCAGCAGCTGCTGCATGTAGCACTTGATCTGCGCCTCCGTGAAGCGCACGCTCGGGTTCTCCAGCAGCCCGGCCAGGTCGTGGTCCATGTACGGCGTCACCATGAACATGCTGGTCCTCTTGCTCGCGTTCTTCGGCCGCTCCACCGCCATCTCGGTCAGCTTGAGGATGTTGACGTGGTCGAGCTGCTTGAGCAGTTTGATCTCGCGCAGCGCCGTGATCGGGAAGCCGTCCTTCTCGTTGTGCATCAGGATCTTCTTCAGCGCCACCACCTGGCCCGTGCTCTTCGACCGCGCCTTGGACACCTCGCCAAACGTGCCCTCGCCCAGTTTGCAGATGTACTCGTACTCGCTGATGCGTGAGCAGCCGTGGAAGCGCGGGGTGTTGTTGGGCAGCCGCTCGAGCGACAGCGAGGGCACTGCGGGCGCTGCTGCGGGCGCTGCGGCTGTGGCTGTGGCCGTCGTCATCGTCGCCGTGCTACTGCTTGGCTCGACCGCCGCGGCCATGGTGAAGACGAGATGGGGAGGGGCTGCTGCTGCTGCTGCTCGCTGTCGCCGTCGTCATCGATGCCGCCGGACGGGACGAGGAGGCCGTCGGTGAGGCCGTGGTGGCGGTGGTCAGGCGGCAGTGAGGCACGCGAGAGACTGCAGTCATCAGCAGGGCCCGCAAGACAGACGCAGCCAACAGACAGACGACCATCAGACACCCAGGCGTCGTGCGTCGACGCCGCCGTCGATGTCGGGCACCACCGCGCAGGCCCGGCTAACCTACCTCGTTCGGAATATCACGGCTAACCTGCCTTGTTCGGAACTCACAGCTAACCTGCCTCGTTCGGAGTATGCCGGCTAACCTGCCTCGTTCGAAAGACACCGGCTAACCTGCCCCTTTCGCCCGGGATCCTCTCGCAGCTGCCCACCACTGCTCTCTCGCCCGCCTCCGCCTCTGCCACCGCCATCGCCATCGCTCCTCCAACGTGTCAACTCACTCTGGTCAGTCGTCTCGTCGCTTACCCTCGCCTCGGCCCACCCCTTCTGACAACGTGCAGCCGCCACCACCTCCACCACCTCCACCACCACCATGGCGGGCGGCGGCCACGGCAAGATCGCCTGGCAGGGCGCCAACCACCCCGTCGGCAAGATCTACGCAGCTCGCCCCTTGTACAGATTCGCAGCCACCGGCCTGGGCGCGGCCATGTGGTTTTTTGTAAGTCAACCGTGCTCCCCGATCCATCTCCTACGTTAGCAGGAGAGAGGGAGAGAGAGGGAGAGAGAGAACGCACGCTGACGGGTGGCCCAGCTGTTTTACCGCATGAAGAAAGACGGCCCGGCGCTGTTGGGCTGGAAGCATCCGTGGGACCATTGAGACAGCGGAATAAGTCGTTGCAATGTACAAATCCACATTTTGATCCTACAGATCTGCTTCTGCTGCGTCTGCTTGTTCTGCTGCGTCTGCTGCGTCTGCTTGTTCTTCTGCTTCTGCTGCGTCTGCTTCTTCTGCTTCTGCTGCGTCTACTTCTGCTTCTGCTTCTGCTGCGTCTGCTTGTTCTTCTGCTTCTGCTACGTCTACTTCTTCTGCTTCTGCTGCGTCTACTTCTGCTTCTTCTGCTTCTCTTCAATACATCGCTTCTGCCGCGTCTACTTCTGCTGCGTCTACTTCTGCTTCTTCTGCTTCTCTTCAATACATCACCTCCACTGCGCCATGTCCTCGCCAATCACCTTGTACCGCTTGCGCTGCTTGCGCCAGCCCGGCTGCTGCAGCCGCCGCATCAGCCGCCCCAGCTGCTTGGCCAGCAGGGGAAAGACTTGGGCCTCGGCCACCGAGGCAGTGGCAAAGCCCACCAGGGCGATTGCCAGCAGAAACAGCTCGTAGCCCAGCGACATGTCGGTCAAGTCCATGAAGCGCTTGACCGCCTGCGCCGGGTCCAGCAGCAGGTAGAGTGAAATGGCCAGGGCAATGACCAGCGTCACACAAAAGGGCGCATTCGTCACCACGGGCTGCCGGAAGGGCGGGCCCACGCTCAGCACCACGCCCGACAGCGCGTACTGGAAGCACGAGACGAGGAAGAGGGCCGTGTTTTGCGAGTTGTCGATGCTCGACTTCTCGCGGTCGAGCCGCGGCGGCTGGTACCACGGCTGCCGCTGCACCGTCTCGAAGACGACGAGCTGCACCAGCACGCACAGGCCGATGTGGCCCAGCAGCGGCGTCAGCACCTTGCGCGACACCAGGCTCGCCGTCGGCCGCTTCGTCGACAGCTCCGGGTAGGCGCCGGTCCAGCCCATGAAGATGGCAATGGGCAGGATCAGCGCCAGGTCGATGAAGAGAAACTGGAAGTCGCCCAGGTTGGAGGCCGACGCGTACAGGAAGCTGACGGTGGTGAACTGGATGGCCGAGTACAGGCTCATGTACTTGAAGCAGCAGAAGCTCGTGACCAGGGCCGCCCGGCCCTCCTTGATCAGTGTCGGCACGCACGAGATGTCAAACACGTGGCTGGTGAAGGGCGCGGCCACCGAGGCCTCTGCCTCCGACAGCGACACGCCCACGTCGGCCGCCTTGAGCGCGCCACAGTCGTTGGCCCCGTCGCCACAGAAGCCACAGGTGTAGTCGATCGCCTGCAGCTTCTCCACCAGCTCGTGCTTCTCGTCCGGCGACATGCGCGCAAACACCTGGCCCTTGACCAGCATGCGCTGCACAAGCTCGGCCGGGCCAAAGTCCATCATCCACCGGAAGGCGTCGCCCGTCACCGCCAGGCTGTAGTCGGCCAGCATGAGCCGGTCAAACGGCGACCCGCCGTGCTGCTCGGCCGCCATGGGCATCGGCAGCAGCGTGTGCTCGTCCAGCTCGTGCCTCGAGTTGTCCACGCTCTCCCAGCTGATCTGCGCCATGGGGTCCAGCTTGTCGCCTCGCACAAAATGCGGCACAAAGCAGTGCGTATCGCGGTCCAGCAGATCGCACTCGCGCGCCACGCTGATGGCCGTCAGGATGTTGTCGCCCGTGCACATGACGTTGCGGATGCGCGCCTGGTTGAGCTCCGCAATCACCCCGGCCGTGGCCTCCTTCAGCTTGTTTTCAAACACAATGAAGCCCGTCAGCTGCAGCCTCGACTCGGCTTCGGCGCGCTCCATCTGCTCGACCTGGTGCTGGGCCAGACGCGAAATGTACTTGGACGCACACGCAATCACACGGAAGCCCTTGTGGGTGTAGAAGCTCAACAGGTCGTCAAAGTCGGCCGGCATGCTCGACGGCATGCAGATGTCGCGCATCACTTCGGGCGCGCCCTTGACATACACCGTCACCCCGGGATCGCGGCTTTGCCGCACCACGACACTCGCTCTGCGCAGGTGAGACGCGAACTCGAACGACTTGACCACTGCCAGCTCCACCCGCAGCCGGCTCTCGTGGCCGTCTCCCTCATCGCCCATCTCGTACTCCATGCCCGGCGGCGGCCTAGCCACGGCCGGAGGCATCTGGTGGCTGCTGCCTACGTCGGCCAAGTGTGCAGTTGCCGCCGAAGCCTCTTCAAATGACCAGCCGGTGAATTGGAACATTTTCAGGTCGAGCGGATCACCGATCAGCTCGTCGTCGACCAGGCGCAGCGAGTGGCAGGTTGCCATGGCGTACAGCATCGTCTTGTTGACGCGGTAGTCCGTCGTCGGATCGCGGTCATATTTGGCCCACGGCAGCACCTCGTGGTGCTCGGCCAAGAGCTCGCCAAATCGGATTTCGGGATGCTGCACCAGGCGCACGCCCAGCACGTCCAGCCCGTCTTCGGTCAGCGTGCCGGTCTTGTCAAAGCACACCACGTCCAGCTTGCCGGCCACGTTGACGCGCTGCGGGCTGATGCAGAAGATGTGCGATTTCTTGAGCCGCGCCAAGGCAAAATTGGTGCCGATGGTCAAGGTGGCAGGCAGAGCGGGTGGCACGACGATGGTGATGAGGTCTAGCGCGCGCACAATGATCAAATGCCACGCGAGCCCCAATCTGACAAAGTTGACGACGGAGGCGATGAAGCCGAGCAGGGCGATGCCGCCCATCACGGCGATGTAGCGAAACGAGTCGCGGTAGAACTTGAAGCCCGACGGCTTGGGGAAGAGCATCGACCGCACCAGGGCGCCCTTTGTGGTGTTGAAGCCTGTCCTCACCACCATGGCCAGGGCCACTGCCTCGTCCTCGTCGTCGTCGCTGTCGTGGGGCCGACGCGCTCGGATGATCTTGGTGCCGCAGAAGAGGAAATGCCGGGCCACCAGCGGATGGATCGAGGTGGCGCCGAGGGCGACGTAGGTCAGCATTTCGTCTGTCAGCGGCATCTTCGACACCGGGATGGACTCTCCAGTCAGCATGCTCTCGTTGACAATGCAGTCGCCTGCCAGGAGCAGGCTGTCGCACGGCAGCTGGCTCAAGGCCGGGTCCGACACCTCGAAGACGTCGCCGGGAACAAGCTCGGCAGAGGTCGACTGGCGCCAGAAGCCGTTGCGGAGCACACGCACGTCACACTCGAAGCGCGAGATGTCGCGCAGCCGCGTCATGGTCGACCGCGTCTCGATGATGGTTGTGGTGATGCTGACGACCGAGATGAGAAAGATGGCTGCGGCGTAGTAGTAGTATTCGTCCATCGACCAGAGAATCAGGCTGGCAATCTGGAAGATGTAGAAGGGGTGGAAGGCCTGTGGCTGTCAGGGACGACGGTCTCGAAAGGATAGCTAGGGACGAGGGTCTCAAAAGCACAACCGTCTCAAAAGCACAGCCAGGGGCACTATCTCAAAAGCACAATCGTCTCATAAGCACAACCATCTTATAAGCAAAACCGTCTCATAAGCACAACCGTCTTATAAGCAAAGCCGTCTCATAAGCACAACCGTCTTATAAGCACAACCGTCTTATCAGCAAAACCGTCTCATAAGCACAACCGTCTTATAAGCACAACCGTCTTATAAGCAAAGCCGTCTCATGAGCACAACCGTCTTATCAGCAAAACCGTCTCATAAGCACAACCGTCTTATCAGCAAAACCGTCTCATAAGCATAACCGTCTCAAAAGCACAGCCAGGGACACTATCTCAAAAGCACAACCGTCTCATAAGCACAGCCAGGGACGCTATCTCAAAAGCACAGCCAGGGACACTATCTCATAAGCACAACCGTCTCATAAGCACAGCCAGGGCAATACCGCTTTCGGCAAAATCAAATCAAACAAGATACAAAAACAAGCCGCGCTTCTTACCTCGTCCAGCATCAGCTGGGGAATGCTCTTTCCGCCCACCTCAATCATGTTCTTGCCAAACACCTGCGACCGCGGCTCGCGCTCTTCCGAGTCCAAGCCGGCGCGCAGGGCCTTGACGTCCGTCCACTGCGGATCCCACCAGTCGTTGTTGGGCACAAACTTGTCCAGGGTGGGGTGGTAGATGAGCCGCATGTAGCGGTAGTCGAGGAAGCGCAGCAGCTTCAGCTCTGCATCGGCCCCGTAGCGATAGCCGTTCTGCTTCTCGCCGTCCAGCGTATTGAACACCGTCGACATCGCGTGGCCGTACTCTTCTGCCGTGACGTAGTGGACCGAGAATTCACCCCATTGGTTCTGGCGAGTCTTAGCCGGGGTCTTGCGCTGCCGCGATGCCTGGAGCCTCACCTCGACCACCACCCACACGCACTTGCGCAGGGGCGCGGGCACGCCCACCAGCCGCACGCGCCAGCGGGGCATCCACCGAAAGACCAGGTAGCCAATGCCGGCCGTGGCCAGGCAGATGGCCGTGTACAGCAGCAAGCCGAGCGTGCTCGTCGTGAAGCCGGCAATGACAATCGTCAGGTCCTCGGCCTCGATGTAGAGCTTCTGGCTGAAGCTGCCGCCATCCTCGTGCTCCTGCACATCGCTGGCCGACTCGCGTCGCCGCACCAGTGGCTGGTCGGACGCCGCCCGCGAAGCGCGCGAACGGACCGAGGACTTGCGCCGCAGCAAGCCGCGGGCACCGGCCTCGAGGTCGCGGTCGGCCTCAGCGGCGCCGTAGGCCCCGTCGTCGTAGTCGTTGTCGTCGTCGTCGTCGTCGTCGTCGTCGTCGGCGTCGCTGACATCGACGATGGCCTCGTCGTCCACGTACTCGGGCGGCTCGCCGTCGTCCTGAAAGTACGTGAAGCTGGAGATCGAGCCCTGGCGCTGGCGGGAGCCGCGGTAGGCGAAGCCGGTGGTGCTGGTGGGCACACTCTCGGCGGCAACACCGCTGAATGGCTGCGACCGTCAGTTAGCAGGCTGTCTTTGCTGCTGTTACTGCCAAGCCATACTTCAGCCGTGGCAAACTCGATCTCCGACACGTAGCTGGCGTTGGAGCCGCTGGACTCGCGGCGCTGCAGCCGTCGGGCGGTGCTGCCGTGGCGGCGCAGTTCGGCCTGCGACCGGCGTGATGGGATGTCCATCAGTCAAGAGCTACAGCATCAATCACGGTATTGTGGGAAGCCTTGTGGGCGCCAGCCCGGCATCGCATTAGCAGCCTACTGTCTGTGTATATTGATAGATTGACCGATGGATGAGCAGGTGGATGGATGAGTAGATAGATAAATGGATGGACGAGTAGATAGATGGATGGATCAGTAGATGGATGGATGGACGAGTAGATACATGGATGGACGAGTAGATAGATGGACGGATCAGTAGATAGATGGATGGACGAGTAGATAGATGGATGGATCAGTAGATAGATTGATGGATCAGTAGATAGATGGAGGGATCAGTAGATAGATGTTGTTCTGTTGTGACTGGTGATGACTGATGACTTGTGGCTAATGATGACTGATGACTTTGGTGATACTGTTGCTTACCTTGCCATACACATACACATACACACACTCTCTCTCTCTCTCTCTATCTCTACTCGCCCACTCCCACTCGCGCCTGCCGCCCCGCGGTTGCTGGTGCAGATCGCACTTCCTTCCTGCAGCCGGCCTTGGCAAGTGTGCTCCTGCCAGCACCAGTCGCACTGCGCTGATTGGCCAGGGCCTGGGCCGCCTTTGTCTAGATTTTGACTGGCGGGGCACCAATTTGGGTGAGTGCGGTAGCAGCCAACAGCAGCGGCTGCAATTCTCTCACTGCCATCTCACAACTGATCTCAAACGCACCCATTGTCCTGCTCTGTGGGGTGTGTGTGTGCTGTGACTGCATCTTCTGCTCCCTGCACCTGCCTGAACACCTCTTCGGCCCTGTGCCGGTGCCACTTGCCCGCCCCAACCAGCGGTCATCATCGTCAGATCCCTCTCGACCGCCCAACATCTGTTGGCCCTGGGTGTCCTCAACAATCCAAATTAGACATGGCTGATATCCCCAAGAGGAACGCCACAGCGGCGCCGTATGTTCCCCCGGCCCTGTGTCTGGCCCTGTCTCCTGCCTTTGTTCTTTATCCTTTGCTCTTTACCCTTTGTTCTCCTTTGGCATCAGCCGGCATACCGCTAACATGACTGTGATCATCAGGACGCCACAGAACAGTAGGCAGCCTCCCCTGCTTGACTACCGCTTCCAAAATACTTACTCCTGGCAGCCCCCGCTAGTAATGCGCCCATCTCGTCCCATGCGCAGGCTCCCAACCTTGGAGGCATTGCTGAAGGTATGTGGGCTCTGGTCGTGATGAGCAAGCAAGCATGGCAGCTGGACACGGCTGATGTGTGGCAGAGGAACTTGATCGGGCTGCGGCAGCGTCCATCTTCGCCAAGAACCCGGCGCTGGTGTCGATGATGCAGGCCAAGCTGGGAAGCCTCGTCGGCCGCACCTCGGGCTACATCGAGAACCTGCCAGCGCCGGTTCGTCGCCGCATCGACGGCCTCAAGGGCATCCAGAAAGAGCACCAGAAGCTCGAGGGCGAGTTCCAGGAGGAGGTGCTCCAGCTGGAGAAGAAGTACTTTGCCAAGTACACTCCTCTGTACGAGAAGCGCGCGGCGATTATCAAGGGCCAGGCCGAGCCGACCGACGACGAGGTGGCTCGCGGCAAGGCCGACGACGACGACGACGGCGACGACGGCGGCCCAGAAGACAAGGACAACAAGAAGGACGAGGCTGACACGGCCGAGCACACGACCGAGGAGTCGGCCGCCGAGGCTCCCAAGGGCGTGCCGGAGTTCTGGCTCAGTGCGATGAAGCAGCACATCTCCGTCTCGGACCTCATCACCGACCGCGACGAGGAGGCCCTGCGTGCGCTGACCGACGTGCGCATGGAATACCTCGATCGGCCGGGGTTCAAGCTCATCTTCGAGTTTGGGCCCAACGACTTCTTCACCAATAAGACCATCTCCAAGACGTACCTGTACCGCGAGGAGAACGGCTACGGCGGCGACTTCATCTACGACCACGCCGAGGGCGACAAGATCGACTGGAAGGCCGGCAAGGACCTGACGGTGCGTGTGGAGAGCAAGAAGCAGCGAAACAAGAGTACGTTGGCCAGAGCAGCCGTGCAGCTGTGCAGCTGTGCAGCAATGCAGGCCCATGATGCAACGAATGGGTGCAGCCCGCTAACCGTGCCGCAGACACCAAGCAGACGCGTGTGGTCAAGAAGACGGTGCCGACCGAGTCCTTCTTCAACTTCTTCTCGCCGCCGCTGCCTCCGGCCGAGGAGGGCGAGGAGGACGAGGAGGACATCGAGGAGCGCCTCGAGCTCGACTACCAGCTCGGCGAGGACATCAAGGAGAAGCTGATTCCTCATGCCGTCGACTGGTTCACCGGCGAGGCCCTGGGCTACGAGGACGGCCTCGAGGAGGACGAGGACGACTTTGAGGATGACGATGACGATGAGGACGACGACGAGGAAGAGGCCGACTCGGACGACGACGACGACGACGAGGGCGGCAAGCCGCGATCACAGCAGAACTCGTCCGAGTGCAAGAACCAGTAGGCCGTGGCTGGCTTGCTGGACGTGCACGATGCATCTGGCCCTGGCCGGCTTGCTGGACGTGCACGATGCGTCTGGTCGTGGCCGGCTTGCTGGACGTGCACGATGCGTCTGGCCGTAGCTGGCTTGCTGGACATGCACAATGTATCTGGCCGTGGCTGGCTAGCTGGACATGCGCAAAATGCATGTGGCCGAGGCGCGCAACGAGAGGCGGCCGTCTGGACGCGGCGCTGTTGATGTTGCTCCCCCCCCTGCCTTCCATATTCGGCGTTTGTGCACAGATAGATGCCCACGACGACTCCGGCGGCGGCGGCGTGCACACCTCCGCGGCCCGTGCCTCGCTGATGCGCGGTGTCTTTTGTGGTAACTTCCGTGGTGTCTTCTGTGGTGATTTCTGTGGTGTCATCTGTGGTGACTTCCGTGGTGTCATCTGTGGTGTTTTCCCTGGTGTCTTCCCTGGTGTCTTCCTGCCAGGTCGCGCAATGCAGGCGTTTGAGCGTAGAGACAAGACCATGCTCTGAGTTTGATCATAGACTCCAGGCCTATGTAGCTAATCATCTACCATCGTGGCACCATTGAGGCCGATCCTGTCCCTTCCGTGCCATCAAGTGCAATATGTACTGTAGTGCATGGCAGTCTGATGCACCGGCCTAGGGAAGAAAGCCTCGACTGGTGCGGCTGACCCTAGACTTGTGCCTGCCAGAGTATACTCCGGCCTAGCAAGGATGGAATTGTGGATGGTCTCAAGGACGGAGAGTATACTCCTGTCGACCATGGATGGAGAGTATACTCCTGTCGACCATGGATGGAGAGTATACTCCTGTCGACCATGGATGGAGAGTATACTCCTGCCTACCAATGATGGAGAGACAGAACATACTCCAGCCTGACAAGGATGAAATCATACATGGTCTCAAGGATGGAGAGGATATACTCCTGTCGATCATGGATGGAGAGGATATACTCCTGTCGACCATGGATGGAGAGTATACTCCTGCCTACCAATGATGGAGAGACAGAATATACTCCTGCCTAACAAGGATGAAATCATACATGGTCTCAAGGATGGAGAGGATATACTCCTGCCTAATAAGGATGGAGGGCGTATTCCTGCCTACCAAGGACAGAGAGAGAATATGCTCCTGCCTACCAAGGAGGGAGACCAAGGATGGAGAGTATACTCCTGCCTAATAAGGATGGAGGGCGTATTCCTGCCTACCAAGGACAGAGAGAGAATATGCTCCTGCCTACCAAGGAGGGAGACCAAGGATGGAGAGTATACTCCTGTCGACCAAGGACAGAGAGACAGAATTACTCCTGCCTACCAAGGATGAAACTATGGTCTCAAGGATGGCTCCATGGATGGAGAGCATATTCCTTCCTACCAAAGACAGAGAGAGAATATACTTCTGCCTAGTAAGGATAGAATTACAGATGGTCTCAAGGATGGCACTATAGAAGAGAGCATACTTGTGCCTACCAAGATAGAATCATAGACGGTCTCAAGGATGGAGAATATTCCGGCCTTCCAAGATAGAATCATAGACGGTCTCAAGGATGGAGAGTATTCCTGCCTACCAAGACAGAATCATAGAATCATAGAATCATACATGGCCTCAAGGATGGTACCAGGATCGAGAGCATATTCCTGCCTAGCAAGGATGGAATCATGCATTGGCTCCATCAATCATGGTACATGTCAAGTGTTGGGGCCATACACGAGCGCAGGACCAGCTCCTGGATTGACGGTGGAGAGCTGGTTGGTTTCATGTGGGCGTGGCCGCGATCTACTATGATCCTAAGACGAATTTTTGCCGCACTAATGATCAGCGCTAAACAATAGTCTTACTGTATCAGAGCTAGGGAGGGAAGAAACGGCAACAGCTTGGCAAACAGAGCCAATTAGCACCCCCTATTCGAAGAAATCTAAATCCTACTAGGCAATTCTTTTAGGATGGCAAGCAACCCTAACAACTTTAAATCACCGGCCCTGTAAGACTTCAATCTGGGATTATAGTAGCAGCCCGCCCATTTTTGGGCGCCAAATCCACGCACCGCTGCCGGTATTGGCTTAGGCCCCGAGGCCGCCCCCGATATTGGCTTAGGCCCCGAGGCCGCCCCCGATATTGGCTTAGGCCCCGAGGCCGCCCCCGATCAGGGGCTCTGGCAGGGCTAAACTGCCTTTGGCACGCCACTTGCGAGCTGCGGTCGCGTCTCTCCCGTCAGCCTTTTTGCCAAAAGAATGATGGGTGGTACATCGTCGAGTTGACCCCATTGCATCTCCCATCGTCCGCTGTCCATCTCGCATCTGGCATCCGTCTCGCCTTCCGCCTCTCTTGCCTGCCCTTCTCTCATCTCCCTCTCTCCCTCTCTCTCTCTCTCTCGCTCGTTTCCCGCCCTCCTTCCCCCTCGACCCACCGCTCGACCTCGCCGTCGCCCTGCACGCCCCTGTGAGCGTGCTCGCCGCCGCCTCTGCCGCCGCCGCCGCCGCCACCGCCGGCGGTCCCCACCGCTCATTCAGTTGATGCGGCTGACGCCTCTTGGCCTCTCCCCCCGTGCCTGCGTGCCTGCCTCGGTCGAGAATTGATGGCTGCTTCTTCGTCACCTCGGTGACCGTCAGCAACACCCACGCTCCCTCCGGCAGCCACACACACGCTAGCAGCCATGGCCAGTTGGGATATTGGCACTCGGGCCTGGTTCCCCAACCAGGCCGAGGGCTTCATCCCCGGCGAGCTGGTGGAACGGACGGCCCTGGGCTCGGGCAAGATCGGCCTCCGCTTCCAGCTGGCCGACGAATCCTTCCACACCGTCACCACCACCGAGGCGGCCATCAATGGCGCCGCCCCCAGTGCCGGGCTGCCTCCGCTGATGAACCCCTACCAGTTCGAGGCGGCCGAGGATCTGACCAGCCTGTCGCACCTCAACGAGCCGGCCATCCTGCAGGCCATCAAGCTGCGCTATGCCCAGAAGGAGATCTACACCTACTCGGGCATCGTCCTCATCGCCACCAACCCCTTTGCCCGCGTCGACTCGCTCTACGTGCCGCAGATGGTGCAGATCTACACGGGCAAGCAGCGGCAGTCCCAGGCCCCGCATCTCTTCGCCATCGCCGAGGAGGCCTACACCGACATGCTGCGCAAGAACATGAACCAGACCGTCGTCGTCTCGGGCGAGTCCGGCGCGGGCAAGACGGTCAGTGCCAAGTACATCATGAGGTACTTTGCCACCCGCGGCTCCCCCAGCGAGGCCCTCAAGGGCTCCAAGTCGAGGTCGGATGCGTTGAGCGAGATTGAAGAGCAGATCCTCGCCACCAACCCGGTCATGGAGGCCTTTGGCAACGCCAAAACCACGCGCAACGACAATTCGTCGCGCTTCGGCAAGTACATTGAGATCATGTTCGACGACAAGACCGACATCATCGGTGCCAGGATACGCACCTACCTGCTCGAGCGCTCCCGACTCGTCTTCCAGCCGCTGAAGGAGCGCAACTACCACGTCTTCTACCAGCTCGTGGCCGGAGCCACCGAGGCCGAGCGCCAGGACTTTGGCCTGCTCCCCGTCGAGCACTTTGACTACATGAACCAGGGCGCCGAGCCCGTGCTGGACGGCGTCGACGATGCCGCCGAGTTTGCGGGCACCCGCAGGTCCTTGACCACCATCGGCGTCGCGCCCGAGGTGCAGACGGAGATCTGGCGCGTGCTGGCCGCGCTGCTGCACCTGGGCAACGTCAAGATCACGGCGGCGCGGAACGAGTCGGCCAACCTGTCGTCGTCGGACCCCTCGCTCGTGCGCGCCTGTGCCATGCTCGGCCTCGACGCCGCCACCTTCTCCAAGTGGCTCGTCAAGAAGCAGCTCGTCACGCGAGAGGGCGCCATCGTCTCCAACCTGGGCCAGCAGCAGGCAACCGTCGTGCGCGATTCCGTCGCCAAGTTCATCTACTCCAGCCTCTTCGACTGGCTCGTCCACACCATCAACCAGGGGCTCGCAACCCCGGAGGTGCTGCAGCGCCTGCACACCTTCATCGGCGTCCTCGACATCTACGGCTTCGAGCACTTTGCCAAGAACTCGTTCGAGCAGTTCTGCATCAACTACGCCAACGAGAAGCTGCAGCAGGAATTCAACCAGCACGTCTTCAAGCTGGAGCAGGAGGAGTACATGCGCGAAGAGATCGACTGGACCTTCATCGACTTTGCCGACAATCAGCCCTGCATTGACTTGATCGAGGGCAAGCTGGGCATCCTTGCCCTGCTCGACGAGGAGTCGCGTCTGCCAATGGGCAGCGACGGCGGCCTGATCAAGAAGCTGCACCACACCTTCCTCGACAAGCAAAGCTTCTACAAGAAGCCGCGATTTGGCCAAACCGCCTTCACCGTGTGCCACTATGCCCTGGACGTGACGTACGAGTCGGACGGCTTCATCGACAAGAACCGCGACACGGTGCCGGATGAGCAGATGGACGTCCTCCGGCGCTCGTCCAGCCGCTTCTTGGTCAACGTGCTCCGCACCGCGAGCGAGCTGCGAGAAAAGGAGTCTGCCGCATCCGCCACCACCAAGACCATCGCCAACACGCCGAGCAAGCGAGTCGGCGTTGCTGTGACTCGCAAGCCGACGCTGGGCGGCATTTTCAAGAGCTCGCTGATCGAGCTGATGAACACCATCAACTCCACCGATGCCCACTACATCCGCTGCATCAAGCCGAACGAGGCCAAGGAGGCGTGGAAGTTTGAGGGCCCCATGGTCCTCAGCCAGCTGAGGGCCTGTGGTGTGCTCGAGACGGTGCGCATCAGCACTGCCGGATATCCCACCCGATGGACGTACGAAGAGTTTGCCCTGCGCTACTACATGCTCTGTCACTCGTCCGAATGGACGACCGAAATCCGCACCATGGCCCAAAACATCCTCCGAACGGCGCTGGGTGACGCCACCCGCGACCGCGGCGACAAGTATCAGACCGGCAAGACCAAGATCTTCTTCCGTCAGGGCATGCTGGCATTCCTCGAAGACAAGCGATCTGCCCGGCTGAAGGAGTGCGCCATCATGATCCAGAAGAACCTGCGGGCCAAGTACTACCGCAAGCAGTACCTGGCCATTCGCCAGGCCATCGTCCAGGTCCAGTCGGCCGCCCGCGCACATCTGGCCCGGCGCCAAGCCGACGAGGTGCGCCAGGCCAAAGCCGCAACCACCATCCAGCGGGTGTGGCGCGGCCAGAAGGAGCGCAAGAGCTACAACACCACTCGCAACAACATCATCCTCTTCCAGTCCTTGGCCAAGGGTTGCATGCTGCGCAAGAGCATGATGGAGACGCGCTATCGCAACGCGGCCACAACCATCCAGCGCTCCTGGCGGTCCTACAGTGCCGTCAAGAACTTCCGCCAGCATCGCAAGAAGGTTGTCATCATTCAAAACCTCTGGCGGGGCAAGACGGCGCGGCGCGAGTACAAGACCATGCGAGAGGAGGCGCGCGATCTCAAGCAGATCTCGTACAAGCTGGAGAACAAGGTGGTCGAGCTCACGCAGTCGCTGGGGGCGCTCAAGCGGGAGAACAAGACATTGCTCTCGCAGCTGGAGAACTATGAGAGCCAGATCAAGTCGTGGCGTGCGCGCCATAATGCCGTCGAGGCCCGGAACCGCGAGCTACAGACCGAGGCCAACCAGGCTGGCATCGTGGCCGCGCGGCTCAGCGCGCTCGAAGACGAGCATTCCCGGCTGCAGACCAGCCACGACGAGCACATGGGCAACGCGAAACGGCTGCAGGAAGAGCAGCGCCGGCTGACCGAGTCGCTGACCTCGTCGAATCAGGAACTCGACACGCTGAAGCAGGCCAACGTCACCCACGAGTCGGATAAGGTCGGCCTTCGACAGCAGATCAACGAGCTTCAGGACCAGCTAGACGTGGCCAAGCGGGCCGCGCCTGCGCCGGCCGTCAATGGCGGCGAGTATGTCAATGGCAGCGCGCCGCCTCAGCCGGCCGCGGCCAACGGGCTGATCAACCTTGTGTCGTCGAAGAAGCCGCTCAAGCGAAGGAGTGCGGGAGCGGCCGAAAGGAGCGAGACCGACCGGTACAGCGGGGCCTTCAGCGCACGGCCCGTGTCCATGGCCATTGACCCCCATGCCAAGACGGTGTCGGGATCGACGTTCAATCCCGGCCTCGACAGTGTCGAGATGGAGCTTGAAAACCTGCTCGCGCAGGAAGACGAGCTCAACGAGGAGGTGACCATGGGCCTGATCAGAGCCATCAAGATCCCTCAGCCGGGCGCCAATCCTCCGCCCACGGACAAGGAAGTGCTCTTCCCCTCGTACCTCATCAACCTGGTCACGTCGGAGATGTGGAACAATGGCTTCGTCAAGGAGTCGGAGCGCTTCCTGGCCAATGTCATGCAGTCGATTCAGCAGGAAGTCATGCAGCACGAGGGCGACGAAGCCATCAACCCGGGGGCCTTTTGGCTGTCCAACGTGCACGAGATGCTGTCCTTCGTCTTCCTGGCCGAGGACTGGTACGAGGCACAGAAGACGGACAACTACGAGTATGATCGGCTGCTCGAGATTGTCAAGCACGACCTCGAGAGTCTCGAGTTCAACATCTACCACACGTGGATGAAGGTGCTGAAGAAGAAGCTGCACAAGATGATCGTGCCGGCCATCATCGAGTCGCAATCGCTGCCGGGCTTCGTGACGAACGAGAACAACCGGTTCCTGGGCAAGCTGCTGCCGTCCAACAACACGCCGGCCTATAGCATGGACAACTTGCTCAGCCTGTTGAACAACGTCTTCAAGGCGATGAAGGCCTTCTACCTCGAGGACTCGATCATCACGCAGACCGTGACCGAGCTGCTCCGACTGGTGGGCGTGACGGCGTTCAATGACCTGCTGATGCGGCGCAACTTCCTGTCCTGGAAGCGTGGCCTACAGATCAACTACAACATTACCCGAATTGAAGAATGGTGCAAGGGCCACGACATGCCCGAAGGCACGCTGCAGCTGGAGCACCTGATGCAGGCAACCAAGCTGCTGCAACTCAAGAAAGCCACGCTTAATGATATCGAGATCATCCAGGACATCTGCTGGATGCTGTCTCCCAACCAAATCCAGAAGCTGCTCAACCAGTACCTCGTGGCCGACTATGAGCAGCCCATAAATGGCGAGATAATGAAGGCGGTGGCGTCGAGGGTGACGGAAAAGGGGGATGTTTTGCTGCTTGCGCCCGTCGACATGGAAGACTCGGGCCCGTACGAGATTGCTGAGCCGCGTGTGATCACGGCTCTGGAGACGTACACTCCATCATGTAAGTCAAGCTGTATTATTGATCTTACTGCCAGACTCTGGCGAGCTAACCGACTGGCAGGGCTGCAGACTCCTCGATTGAAGCGGCTGGCAGAGATTGTGTCTGCACAGGCCATGGCTCAGCAAGAGCAGGGAATGGGTATAGAAGAAGCGTTAATGGACAGTCAACTTATTTCAACGTAGATGAAGAAAATGGCACGCACGCACGCACGCACGAACGGGACACAATGTGTGCAGCTGGGCACAACTGATACCCCTTGTGACACGCCGGTTTTCTGTTGGCACAGCATGACGGCGTCAATTGGCGCACTTTCAAGACATCATCATATACGCGCGCGCATGGCATGAGAGAGTTGGCCATCTTAATTGAACAGGCATGGCGTGAGAGAGTTGGCCATCTCGATCAAACAGACATGGTGTGAGAGAGTTGGTCATCTCGATCAAACAGGCATGGCGTGAGAGTTCTGGCCATCTCGATCGAACAGACATGTCGCGTCAGGATGGATGGATGGATGGCTTTGCATGCTGTCCGCCCACGCGCACCGGACATGCTAACTCTAAGACCTAAGACATGTAGCCATACTTAATGATAAAATTTGGATTCACGAACTTGCAATTATGTGGCGGGCAGCACGTACCAATGCAGCACCTACATACAACAGCTTGGGCCAGCAGCACCTACAACAGCGTGGGCAAGCAAGCACCTACAACTGCCCGGGGCAGCACCTACAACCGCACCTACAACAGCCTGGAGCAGCACCTACAGCAGCTTGGGCCTACCACAGCTTGGGGCAGTGCCTACAACAGCGCCTACAACAGCCTGGGGCAGTGCCTACAACAGCGCCTACAACAGCCTGGGGCAGCACCTATAACAGCGCCCACAACAGCCTGGGGCAGCACCTACCAACACCCCCCAACAGCTTGGGCCAGCACTTGAATCAAGTCAACCCGCGCCTGCGCCACGTGTCAGCCGTGTCAGCCGCATTCGTCATACGCCAAGCCAAGCCGCAGGAGGCCGAGAGCCTGAAACAGGGATACAACAGGCGGCAGCAGCAGCAGCAGAGTAATAAGCATCACAATGCTCACACCGTAGCACACACAAATTCATCACGCTCCCTCCTGCTGGCCCACACAACTTCATCGCACTCCCTACTACTACTGGCTCGCTTCACAGGCTGGCCATCCAGACACAACAGACATGGCAGACACAGATACCAAGAAGTCGGTAGGCAGTCCTACAGAAGAAGCCTGCCCCACCCCCCCCCAAGAGACTGACCGGCCTAGGCATCACCCATCTCGCCCCTTATCAAAGCCTCAGACGGCCGCGAGTCCCCGACAACAGCCCGGCCACTGGACTTTGACAGTGACCACGATGTCGAGCCCAAGACGGTGCCGACTCCTACCAAGGCCGACAGCGCCCCCAAACCCGTGGCCAAAGACGAAGCCCCTCCGCCCAAACCACCCCGGCCCTTGTCGCCGCGAGAGCAGGCAGAGGCCACTCTCAAGGAGGCCTTTCCCTCCATCGATGCCTCGATCGTCAAGGCCGTCTTGACGGCTAGCCGCGGCCAGATTGAACCTGCCTTCAACGCTCTGCTGGGCATGTCAGACCCTGATTGTCAGCGTGAGCCCGAGCTCGAGCCCGAACCCGAGCGTCGGCGTGCACCTGCACCAGAGATAGCGCCGGTGCTGCCGGCCAGGCCTCCTCGGCCAAAGCAACGCACAACACAGCCCCAGAGCCAGCTAGACGCAGACGAGCTGTATGCGCGCCAGCTTCAACAGCACTATGCCAACACCGACCAAGGACAACAACGACGGGGCTCCGACAGGTTCAACAGCAATCTGCCCGGCTCTCGCCCAGGCAGGCCGGGCGCCAATCCCAACCCGGACGATGTGCCGTGGCGGAGCTTCATCGATGGTATGCTCGCTTGCTAGCCCACCGCTCTCTGTCGAGGCCAACGTACTGACGCAGACCAGACGACCTGCCCGAGATCCGCGACAACATCAAGAAGGGCTTCATTGAAACCCAGTCCACCATCAACAAGTGGATCACCAACTTCAAGAAACGGATTGACGGTGAGGATGACGATGTCGATTTTGCCTCTCACCCGGCGCAGCCCGCTCAAGGCTACAACAGCAACAACAACCAGTCCTTTGGCAGACGCAGCTCCGAGAGCGCGCGACGAAGCGCCGACCTGCAGCGCTACGACGCCGATCCGCAGTTGATCGACGACGACTTCTCCAAGCTCGAATTGAGAGAGGCCGATCCAGCAGCGTCCACGGCGTCCAATCGCCCGCTGGCCGGCACAAGTCGGTTCCAGCCGCCCAGCGCCTTGGCCAGGAAGTCGCCTTCCCCGGGCAACGGACGCAAAGTCTCTTTCCAGGACGGCCCGCCCGACGAGATTGGCGACATGTACTCTGGTGGCTCGCTGCCGCCGCCGCCGTCCAGTACGACAAAGTCGAGTAAATGGCAACCCCTATCGCAAACAGACCCTTCTCCCGTGGACAACGATCCCTTCAGCCTGGGCGACAGCGACGACGACAAGGATGCCAAGCCGATTTCGCTGAAGGACAACGACGACGAGCCTGAACACGACAAGAAAGCTTCGTCGGAAGCCACGAGCGGGGCAACGGCTGGCAATGGCAAAGCAGAAGACGCCAAAAAGTAAAACACAGCCAGCCACAACTGCAGCTGCCTCACCCACTATTGGCCTCTCTCAAGTACCTATTGTCAGTCCAATCTAAAATGCTTCACTGCCTGGGCAGTCAGATTCTCCTTTGCAAGGCCGTCCTTTTTCTCCCTCTTCTTAATCTACATATTCTCTCAAGTCATTTTGTGCTCGCCTCCGCTCATCTGTCTGCTCACACGGGAACCCGCCCTCACCTCCACTAGTCCCGACTACTTGCCCTGCAACTATTATGCGCGCATCCCATCTCCAGCCAGGCCGTCGAAACTTTTGGGCATACTGGTCGCATAAGATATTCATAGCATGTCTAAGAAAGAAATCCATAGCCGGTCTAAGAAAGATATCTATAGCCGGTCTAAGATATCCATAGCCTGTTTTTTTCCCACTAAAGATATCTTCTCTAGGCACAAGCATTTCCGTCAGTAATAAAGTTTAATGCTTGCGATTCTTCGGATCCAGGTAGCCACGCAGCTCTTGGATGCGTGGCTGGACGTCAAAAGGTTGAGGATTTGGAAATGCGGAAATCGTTGACCTGCCCCTGGCCCCCATTGTGTTGAAACTTATTTCATGAGAATGCCCGTGTATGGTGCAGATCGAGGGGGGCAGGGCCGGGATTCTAAGGCGAATTTGTTGGCTGCCCTGCCAAGGCATAAAGGCATAGTTTAAACCCACCGGAATACACCTTACAGCCTCTGACAACAATGTCATCATGCTAATCAGACGGACCCATGGAATCAGATATCCTTATCCCCGGTCTCTTCAAGCCCGCAACCTTGTTGCCCATTGCCAGACACCGGCAAAGTATTCTCTACACCATAGAGACAACCCACTGCACAATAGTCGTCGGTGAGACAGGAAGCGGCAAGACAACACAGATCCCCCAATTTCTCGACCAAGCAGGATGGTTCACCGATGCCAAGGGAATCGCCATCACCCAGCCTCGACGAGTAGCTGCAACATCAGTGGCCGCTCGTGTGGCAGAGGAGATGAGATGCAAGCTTGGTGACGAAGTCGGCTATTCCATTCGCTTCGAGGATGTCTCAACATCCAAGACCAGGATCAAGTTCTTGACCGATGGCATGTTGTTGAGAGAGGCTTTGGTCGATCCACTTCTGTCTCGATATCGTGTCATCATGGTGGACGAAGCTCATGAGCGCTCATTGAGCTCCGATCTCCTCCTCGGACTGCTGAAAAAGATTAAGAAGAAGAGACCCGATCTCAGGATCATCGTGAGCAGTGCTACACTCGAGGCCGAGAAGGTCGCCGCTTTCTTTCTTTCAACCGAGCAAGGCTCAACGGATGATGACCCCAACAAATCTGGCGTGCACCAGTGTCGCATTCTTGCCATCGAAGGACGCTCATATCCCGTTGATATTCTCTACCTGAGTCAGCCAGCCGAGGACTATGTCGAAAAGGCCGTGGAGACGGCATGGCAAGTGCATACCCACGAAGCCGAGGGTGATATTCTAATTTTCCTCACTGGACGAGAGGAAATCGAGACCGCTGTGCAGATGCTCTCGGACCGAGCATCCACGCTACACTCCAATGCTCAAGCCCTCCAGCCTCTGCCTCTCTATGCAGGACTGACGACCGACGAGCAAATGTATGTCTTTTCAGAAGCTGCTGAGAATACACGCAAGTGTATTGTTAGCACAAACATTGCTGAAGCCAGCGTCACTGTTCCCGGAGTCGTCTATGTCATCGACTGCGGCTTTGTCAAGTTACGCGCTTACAATCCTGCGACCAACATAGAGACCCTAACACCATGCCCGGTCTCAAAAGCTTCTGCCACCCAACGTGCAGGGCGTGCAGGGCGAACACAACCAGGGAAATGCTTCCGACTGTATACCCAGGCAGCTTTCAACGCTCTGCCTGCGGCTACACCTCCAGAGATCCAACGATCCAATCTCGCACCGCTCGTTCTGCAGCTCAAAGCGCTCGGTGTCGACCACATTGTTCGCTTTCCATTTCTATCCCCTCCACCAGCGCAGCTCATGATCCGAGCGTTTGAGCTGCTGTATTCGCTTGGTGCCGTTGATGACTATGCCAAGCTGACATCTCCCACGGGTACCCGCATGGCCGAGCTGGCTGTTACGCCCATGATGGCCAAGTGTCTCCTCAGTTCAGCAGAAGCAAAGTTTGGTTGCCTGAATGAGATGCTGAGCATTGCGGCTATGACATCAGTGCAGGGCAACATCTGGTTCCATCACGACGGACAAAAGAAAGCTATGGAATTGTCTAGACGAAAGTTCGCCGCTGAAGAGGGGGACCACTTAACGCTTCTAAACGTATTTCAGGCCTTCACCGCAAAAGGAAAGAAAGAATCAAAGTGGTGTCGGGACAATTGGCTGAACTTCAAGTCCATGGAGAGAGCGGTAAGCATACGCAATCAGCTGCGGCGATATCTTGAAAGGCTCGGCATCAAGGTTGAAGAAGAGCATGTCTCGGCCGACCGTCCTTGGAAGCTGGGGGCGAAAACATCCCTGCCTCAATCACCCCTGCCTCAATCACCCCTGCCTCAATCACCCCTGCCTCAATCTTCGGATAAAACATCAAATATTCTCAAGTGTCTGACAGCTGGCTTCTTTGCCAATGCAGCAAGAATGCAGCCTGATGGCTCGTTCAAAACAGTTTCAGGAGCCGTCACGGTCTTCGCTCATCCGACGAGCTTGATGTTCAATCGGAAGGCCGACTATGCCATCTTCAGCGAGATTCTTGAGACCAGCGACAAAATTTTCATTAAAGATGTCAGCAAAATCGAAAAGTCCTGGCTGACAGAGTTCAGTAATGGATACTACACCGTCAAGGGCTAGCTAACTATTCTATTCATCCATGCTCCGGCTTGAAGTACTTCAGGAAAGGCAGCAAGGGTTCGAGGCTCTCCATCACATCCTTGCCCCACGCTACTTCCCTCCTGCAGGTGTCGTAGGTCTTGATGGTTTCAAGGACAACGTTCATTGGCGTGCAGATACTGGTACGACCAAAATCGAGGTTTTGCGGCTGCATGCAGAACTCAACGCTTTGACACACGTTTCTTGCAACGGTGATTACATCAACTCTTGGCAACAACTGCGGCAGTTTGGTCATGTCGAAAAATCTCAGACACCCATCTCCGCCACAGATGCAGTCACTGCTGCAAGCCGGCATGCCCTCCAGCAGCAAACGATTTGCCCCTTTATGCTCCAGAACCTCATCTCGCCGCGTAGGGATCTGCTGCATAACCCCATAGAGAAGTGTCATGCCATTATACATCATGGTCAGCGCGCTCCAGTACATCATCGACCAGGTGGCTGTCGGAAGGCTGGAAAACTCGTACGATACAGGGAATACTTTCCCCAGATCGTCGTCATCGGCTGAACTTGACCTTGTCGACAGCTTAGGCCAATACAGTGGTCCCGGAACGCTGGCTTCGAGAATGTGATAGAGCCCCTGCATGCTTTCATCCATGTCCCAGCACTTTTCAATTGCGTCGAGCGCAGTGCTGAGGGTTTCAATGGGCCGCATGAAGTCAAATTTGTCGGCTATGTTCAATATACCCGGCGCCTGCGCAATATGGTCCCAGAGCCTGTCTCCTATTGTCTTGGGCTCATGCTGCCATGGCACCTCCATCCATTCAGGTTCAGTCAGGAATGTGGGCTGGTGTCGATCCATTGCTTGGAGAATTCCTTGGAATCGAACTGCAAGAAACAGCGAATGAGCAAAACCGTGCTGATGAGCTTCTGGACCTCGGAGCTGCACTGGAGCGACGTCAGCACAGGGCACACACACAGTCTGCCTCAGGGTTGTTAAAATTCGACCTACCGAGGCGGAGACTCCCGTCGCAATGGGAGACATATCCGAGCTTATTTCCACCAGGACACTGGTAAATTTCATACAGGGAGAGCAAGAAACAAGCAGCAAGGACTCCATCAGTGTACATCAGCTCCGGATCCCAAAGAGCTTTCTGAAGCTGCCAGAGGCCCTCGGTGTACAAAGCAAGTGATTGTTGAGTCAAGACATTGTCATTATGCTTCTTTGACACGTTTACTGTTGCCAAGGACAGAATCGCCGTATTCAGCACAGTCGGCTTATCCGGCAGGTCGACCAGGTTAAGCAGCCAGTCAAGTTGCTTTAGCTCACCCAATTCCTTTGTTGGGACAAGATTGCGGATGTAAACGTCTAGCAGCTGGTCGCGATAGGCAGGCACAGGCGACACCTTGGACGGAAGAAAGACAGTCTGGGTCTGGGTTGGTTTCTCTCTTTTCGAGGAGGCGTGCACAACGACGATGTCACCATTCTTCTCTCTCGATAGAGTTGTGACATGGATCAATGGCTTTCCATGCACCACCCGGGTTGTGATACGATTGCTGTTTTTGGCACCAGGCTTCTTCCCGTTAATGACAGATTGCTTCTGCTGCTTCTGCTGCTGCTGCGTATTGACAATGAAGACCCTCTCACGTTGATAGCCTCCACATATTCTATTCGACCGAATGCACTGATCACATTGTGGACGCTGAAGACCGCTGAATTTTGTCCGTCAGTACCGAGTCTCAGGGCTTACAATACGGGAAGGTCACAAGACAACAGAAGTCAGAAGAGCGTGTGTGTGTGTGTGGACGTATCGCAAAGGACAGGCCCATTCTACGCTCGTTCACTACCCGCGAAACATCCCATCCTTCAAAATCCTTGCACCAATGGGGGAATTTTCTTACCACTGCCAACACGTCAGAATCGAGACGCCGGGGGTTTTTTGGTTGATTTTTTTCGGTATTTGGATACGTACAGCAATCTTCCGCTGCTTACAGGTGTTGCAACCTTTAGACCTTCCCGCGACGCCGACCATGGCGCCCGACTAGTGAATGCAGGCAAAGCGTTTCGTCGTACTCGCCCGCCGTCGCCTCGCCAGATGGGTGCTTTTGTAGTAAAGTGCCGCCAAGCCCAGAAACAAAAAAAATTGAACACATAACCCGACGAGGTCGGATGGTGATGTTTTGTAAATCCTTGGGTTCTGAGGATAGGCGTATAGAGTCAGCCTTGGTCATGGTCTTGTGGGACCCAGATGAGCAGACTAGACCACTTTGAGAAGCATTTTGCGAATGCACAGACCAACGGCCGATTATGGCACGCTATGTACTAGTGTCTCTTTAGTTGCGCTTCGATTTTCATCTCATCTCTTCCTCTCCATCTAGCCCTTATTTACTCTCCCTCTATCTCTCTCTATCTCTCAGGGCAATGCCATGCAACGCGATGCAATACGATGCAATAATCCTTACTCAGCCGGGGCCTTCCCCCCCTCTATGCCCTCCACTCTCGGATCCCTCTTCATATTGACTCCCGGCAGCGGCTCCGTTAGTTTCTCGTAATCATAAAATCCAAATGTCCTGTAGAGCGCGCTGCCGTCCTCTGAAGCCTCCACCCAACCCGGCAGGAAGAGCTGATCAGCCAAATCGCATCCCCATTCCATCATCATGTGGCCCGCGCCCCGGCGTCGATACGCTTCGTCTGTGAAGCAGATGTGTAGATCTACAAAAAACGGTTAACAACCAGGTTTTAGACAAATTGTCCAAAGTTGAAAACAAAATAGGACGAAAAGAAAGAAAATACATACGGACATATCCCGCAGGATTCGCCCGATGGCGCTTCTCGTTCATGATATCGAACATCTCCTTGGCCTGCTCAGCGCGCTCGCCCGTGAGCCAGGGTGCGGGTTTGTCGTCACTCAAATCAGCAGCACCAGCACCTGAGGATGAGTTGAGGTGTACTTTCCAATTGCTTGCCGCAATTATCTTGCCGGAAGCGTTGTCGGTCACTTTGATCCAGATGTCGTGCGGGTCGCGGGTTATGCCCGCGCCGAGATCTTCAACCACGCGCGGCAAGTCGGCCTCGGAGTTGCAGCCCATGAAGAATTCGCGGACGAAGGGCGGGAAGCACGCGTATTCCAGCGCCACAATCTCGGTCAGGTCGGCGGCTGTGGCGCGACGGAGCGTGAAGGGCGGTGAGGTTGCAGCTGAGTGTGCCATGAGTAGCTGAGTGTAGGGTTTTGTTTCTCAAAATGAGTGCCGAGGTGTTCTAAAAACAGAGAAATTCAAAGAGTGAATGAAAGAATCGGTCTTTTTTTTGGGGATGGTTGATGTAGCTTTTTGCTATGTCTGATAATATATAGATATAAGACTTTGTCGAAAGTTGAACTACCCTATTTTCTCTATCTTCCCGCCCCGCCCCCACCTCCCACGTTCTGAGAAACGCAACTCCGTATTCGGACGAGGTATAATAATTAGTCAAAAAAGATATTTCAGAAGAGCTCATTCCCAACATGTCAAATTCAACCCGTCTAACTACTGGGGGTGGCAGAAATGAGAAGAGACCATCTACGGGTGGTAGGTAATAATAATGTGGGGCAAGATGAGGAGGATGGGCAGGAGTGCATGTGAGCTAGAAGAGCAGCTTCGATCACCATCTTGACTGATGCCATCTTGACGGATGCCGCCACTCCACGGGATGGTTTAACTCAAACGCAAGTCTCGCGCGTACGCGGGGACGGCAAGCTATGAGGGAGTGTCCGTTTGCAATCCTTTGCTGTCGCTCCTGCTCTCTGTATGGCACCAGGTGCCGACAAGCAGCAGGGGCGGGTGAGGGCGAACGTTAGCACAGCTTGCAGTAAATAGTCGACCCATCAACACGATTTCCCCGAGATATGCTCAGCTTCAGGTACGCATTACCGACGACTGTGAACGAGATCTTGATCTCGATCTCATTCATACCATCTTCCGTTCTCGACCTCCCTCTCGCTTGACACATTCCGGGAGGGCTGAACAGCCCAAAAATCAAAAAGGGTATCTGCACTGAGACACACGTCGCCATACAACAAGTTTTTTCTCCCTGTCATGTTCAAGCTGGTGCATATCGGGCCCCCGCGCGTGCCTTCTTTGAGGTCGTCAAAGGCAGCCTTTTTAAGGACGGATAGAAACGGAAAAGGCGTGGTTGACCTGGTCGCTGTAAGAAATCCGACAGGCACTGTCTTACCTTCCTTGACAATCTTCTTGAGACATCAGTATGCCGTTCTTACACGCAGCTCCTCTTCCTTGCTCTTAGGCAAAAATTCGGTCTCGCTCTTTCTCTCTCCATTCCTGCAGTATTGCTGACTTCCTCTCCTCTCGCTCGTCTGTCAGCTCGTAGTAATAGTGGTCCGCAGCAGGATCGTCGTACGATGTCTCTGACTCGTCATCGTCGCTGCACTGGCCATAGCCCTGGCAGTCGTCGTCATCTTTCTCTCCCTTCTTCTTAAGCTCGACATCACCATCACTCTCGTGTTTCTGTCCTCTCCCAGCTCTGACAGATGAGCGAGAGGAGAGGAAGCCAGCAATACTGCAGGAATGGAGAGAGAAAGAGCGAGACCGAATTTTTGCCTAAGAGCACCGCACGTGACCAAATGACGCGAGTCAGGGGGGAGTAACTAGTGGGGTTAAACCTTTTCTGACGGATTCCTGCTGCAAGTCACGAGCCGATCACTTAACGGTGCAGTGGGTCTCAAGGCACAGCGAACTATGGAGATGTCAAATGCAAGCCTGGCCACGGAAGATAAATGCACTCCCGAGTTCAATATTAATCAAAACTAAACTCCGGCCAGCGATGATGTCTCATATTCTTGCATACTGAAGGAGAAGTTCAAGTTGTAGACTCAGCAAGCAGGGATCATTTCCCCCAACTTTTCCTTTTACAGAACATGATTCCCACCAGCTTTGTCTTTGAGAGGAAGAGCTGAGCCCCGGTATTAATGTACAGAGTGCTGACAGTTACAATAATCGCCATACTCTTTCGCAGTTCTGAGATCCTAAGTTGCTGTTGTGTCCCGTTCTCTGCTGTTAGGTCTTGTAGGTTTGCGCCATTGAAAAATAGGTACCGAGCTCTAAACCCAAATTGTAAGTTTTGATCTCTTCCGAACACGGGTTGTATTTGACCGCTAATCATTGCATTTGCTTGCATACCCCCGCTGTTAACTGTGCATCTACTTGCATCCAATAGTATGTCCGCTCAGGATCCGAACAAATGGTTATGGCAAGTGCAAGTGAGATCCGATTACTGGACATGCCGTACTGCAAGTGAAATCTAGATTAATGCTGGTTCCTCGACCTCGCTTGTAAGCAACTCGGTACGAAACCTTCCCTGAATCGTCGGTATATATCATTATATTATTCCCTTCGCTTTGGATCCAGGCATGTCTCCAACACCTGTTCAAAAAGCCTGATATCTGACATCTAACGGTTTCAGCTTCCCACCAGGAATTGCCAAGATGGTTAACGTCTATCATCGTAAGCGCGGCTGAAAGTGCAACCTACGTGTCACCTACTAACAGTTACTTTAGCACCTGCATCAGTGATTGCCAGTTGGCCCACTCCTAACTATGTGAATCCGGAAACACACGGCCCTGGTCTCATTATTGTCGGCCTCCTCCTAGCTATCACAGGAATCTGCATTGTCTCTACCCGCCTTTATGCTCGAATATTCGTTACTCGCGCCCTCGGTATTGATGACATCCTTATTGTCCTTGCAGCCATCTTTGCTGTCGGCCTGACAATACTTAATATTATTGGCAATGTCAAATATTATAATGGTCACCATATTTGGGATATCCCGAGCTCCGCCTATATCCCTCACCGAATCAATGTTTTTATCTCGGAAATCTTTTTGGCTCTCACCCTCTCATTTACCAAGATCTCTGTCCTCCTTTTCTACCGTCGTCTCTCCGTCTCTTTCTCCAAAACATTCCTTATCGCGGTCAGAGTCGGTATTCTCTACAATATCCTCTACATCATCTCTATCATTCTTGCAACATGTCTACTCTGCCATCCGATCGAGGCTTGGTGGATGGAATTCGACTATGTCTATTCTAGTACAACAACCTTCAACTGTGGCAAAGAAAGAATCATGGAACCACTTACTGCGGTTTTTTCGTCCATCAGCGATATATACACGGCCTTGCTCCCTATCATCCTAATATCCCGCTTGGATCTCCCCTCTACACGAAAGCACGCCCTGTATTTCCTTTTTAGTTTTGCCTTCCTTGTTGTTATTGTGGGGATAATACGGATTGCATATATGTATATTATGTTGACTGTTACATATGACTTCACATGGACTCTGTGGAAATTCTGGGTCCTAACTCAAGTGGAAGTGTGGGTGGCTATATTTGTGGCCAGTGCGCCAGCGTTGAAGCCAATGGTAAAGAAACTGCTGACATCAGCGGAACAGAGTCTCTCTATGGTCAGTCATAGGATGAAGGGATTGCATGGGAGCAGAGATAGGTATTCTGAGCAAATCAAGGACTCAGCGGCAACAGGGACAAATGGGAGTGCTAGTACAAAACGGGGGGGAGACATGGAGGATGGGATAGCGTTGGAAGCAGATAAGTGGAGGCGACACTAGGAATGATCAAATTGTTCTAGTTTTCCCCGTCGAGTGCGAGCCTGATGGTAACCATATGAGGGCCAACTGAACTCAGGCTTAACATCGACGTGGCCGTCGATATTCTTTCTTTGTCACCTGTTTCCGTCAGCAGATTCTAATATTCTCGTAACATATTGGAAGTTGTTGCTGTTGTATCAAGCTGCTGCAACCAATAAACTTCGTTGAAGGTGCAGCTGATATTCGATCAGAGCTAAAACCAAGATATCATATATCATAGCCAGTGCTCTGTTCATTTGTCATTTCGTCGACATCTATGAGGATAAACGGGGTGAAATTTTGAACAGTTCGAAGGAGCGTCCAAGCTAATGCGAGAGATTAGGATCGCACTATCATAATCAAGCCTCATGCAGGCCCGATTGACTTCTCTTGACACAGTTAGTGTCATGAATGTCACGCATATAATATATATTGGAACACCCGAATCTTGGCCCGAGAGTGGCAAGATTCCCTGCCTTTTTGGAGTTATAGGGCTCTTGTCATGAATGAAAGTACGCATATATATATTGGAATGCCTGAATTATCAGGCCCGTAGGCCCGAGAGAGTTGGAGGGATCGATATCGAGAAGGAGAGGACGAGAGAAACGGGGGAGATATGGGAGAGAATGAGGGAAAGAGAGAAAGAAGGGGAGAAAGACAGAAGACTCTTGATAGCAGTTGAATCAGCGTGGGCTGCCTGCAACTATCTAATGAGCGTTCTGTCTGAGATGATCGTAACGAACGAATCCATGGAATGAACGAGTGTTTGATATCTGGCAGTGTCGCCAAGACTTAGCCTGGCCGCGGCACGTGACATGAATCTTGGCCTTACTGGCGAGATTCCCCGTCTTTTTGAGCTAGGTTTGGGGTCCTCAGCCTCCTGGCATTCTAGGCCTAATAGCTCTCTAAGCCTTCTGGCGTTCCACGCCTAACAGTTAGCGCTGCTTTGCAGGGTTGTAAAATAATAGTATTCGTTGCACGATATTATGTTCAGAATTAGAAAATGTGGGATAGAAGAGATGCAGAACTCGTGTGAAGATTACAAGGCGTGGACGAAGAACCATACAGACCGGAAGTGTCGCAGTGGCGCCTAGGCTCTACTGTCGTTCAGCTCGGTCAGATCCAAAATCCGAAATGTGAATACCCATGTGATCAAGTATCTCTTGCTCGATGCGATTAAGAAAATTGGTTGCAAAGAGTCGCAGGGCGGCTCAAGGTCACTGCCTAGGAGCAGAGGTGAGAGGCAAAGAGAGGGAGTGAAGGGGAAAGACATGGGAACGGCGTAGACCCTGAACGCGTCGGCAGCGTATTCTTAGCGTAAAAGCACGAAGAACCCCGAATGGCGAGGTCGGATGGGCGCTACGCGCTAGCAAGGCCCTAGGGCATAACGCTATTGTCAACGTAGCTGCTGTTATGATACCTGCCCCTGCTGTCACTACTGCCAGCGTCGGAACATATTGTATGTATGATGACTGCCTTCGGGTAATAATGTCACCAACAGTCACTGGCACAAATAAGAAGGCCCCCCCGCCTGGCCACGTCAAATTAAAAATTCCACCCGTCCTTCATATTCCGACAGGCCACGAGCATGACTTTTGTGCCCAACACTGTTCCTTGTTTATGCCTTCTTTCGCAAGATACAATAAAAGCACGAATCCCACCTAACACACTCATAAATGAGTCAGCTAAAGTGTGGTGCCCGGCGGAAAAACCTCATCGCTGTCTTTCCCAAGGCAAGCGTTACGAGGACCTAGTACCGCATGGTATAGGGACCTAGCTTAGACATTAGGTACTTCTGGGCGCTCAAAAATATGAGAACCATACCTAACTAGAACCTACAAGTATAAGCATCATTGTCTCTAGTTGGTCCCTATAACCTCTAGAGTAATAATACCTATAGTTTCGGTACTTTGCAGCGCCCTAATACTTAAGTTTAGGGAGTATGGAGTACCCTGATGCTTAGATTTAGGTACCGTATGGCGCCCCGACACACATATTTAGGTGCACCACTACGTCCGGAACAATTATATTCCTACCCTTTCGCCGCGCAATACGGAATGTTTGCCGGGATATGTTGCGAAGTGGCTCTGTGTCTGCAACACTGGCAAAGAGTTCCCTTTCAGAAATCCTCCCTCAACCTCAGCTGCACTTCTGCATTATTTCTACACTTGTTCCCTGTCTGGTTAAGCAGCTGTTTACATCTGGGTTAGGTCCTTGAGGCCCTTCGCAGGAAACACCATGCTCCACAAGGCATTGGTTTAACAAACTTTGTTAACCGTTAAGTGACGCGAGATCTCTGCACTCTCAGCGATACATGCTAACCGAAAGGGCTGCATTCGCATCAATGATGAACAGACACCACACCTCCTCAATTTCGACTAAGAAAGGAGCTGGCGACATCTGAGAAGGAATCTATGTCACGTGCACGCGTGATTTGGTGGGTTTTTCCATACGAGCTTTGTTCGAGACACTTGTCTTTCTTCTTGCCTTCGGAATAACACCTCGTCTTGCCTTCATGGCTCGGTCTGCCAATAGTTCCAAAGCAACCGATGTAGCCTTCACGCTGAGACGTGTTTTCAAGAAGAGTGCCTTTCGCCCCTTGCAGAAGGAAATTATCAATGCTGCCATCGCGGGCCAGGACATCTTTGTATGCGCAGCCACATCCTTCGGCAAATCATTATGCTATCAATTGCCTGCTGTCGTTTCTTGTGGCGTGACCATCATTGTCTCTCCTTTACTGGCATTGATGGAGAATCAGGTCAATGCTGCCAAAGCTCTAGGTATAGCAGCGGAATGCATTACTGGCCAGACACCGCGATCGGAACGGAAAAGGATCGAGGATGATTTGCTATGCGGTCACCCACAGACTCGACTGCTTTATGTGACACCAGAGCTATGCACCTTTGATCACTTCCGGAAGATCGTGACAACTATTCACCGCCAAGGACAGCTGATCAGGATAGCCATCGACGAAGCACATTGTATCAGCGAATGGGGCCACGACTTCCGGACCGCATACAAAGAGCTCGGTTGGTTCAAGAAGACGCTAAATTTCCCCTCTGTCCCCGTCATGGCCGTTACGGCTACGGCTACCAAGCAGGTCCGCGAAGACATCTATAACTTTCTTGGCCTGCACAGTGCGCAGTGCTTCAATGCTTCCAGTGCCCGGCCCAATATCCACTACGAGATCCAATACTTTTCTGAAGCAGCTCCCCAAAACCCCGAAGGCGATCTCTTACCTTACCTCATTCATTTCCTGACAGCCATCCACTCTCGCCGAGTGCTTGCTCAGATCAACACACCCATTCATGGCATAATCTACTGCCCGACCCGCGCCAAAGCTGATGTTCTATCCTCGCACCTCAAAGAATCTGGCGTCTGCGCGACATCATATCATGCCGGTCTCGACCCATTGCGTCGCGCGAAAATCCAGGCTGATTTCCTCTCTTCACCCACTATCCCCGCACACGAAATAGACAAAATAAGCTCCTCCTTCAACCTCATCTGCGCCACCACCGCTTTCGGCATGGGGATCGACATGCCCACCATCCGATTCGTAGTCCACTTTGGACTCCCTCGCGGATTCGAGTCTTTCATTCAGGAATCTGGCCGCGCTGGCCGCGACAACAAGGCTGCGTCTAGCATCATCCTCTACACACGGGAGGAAATGCAGCGCGCGACTTTCCTGCTATCGAGGGACCTTTCACGTGAGAAGAATCACTCAGTAACCCAGGCGAAACAGCGGAGTCTTACCAAGATCATTGAGTTTTGTGAGAATACTTCGCGGTGCAGGCACCAGCTGGTAGAAGATTATTTTGGCCGGGAGGAGGTATCAGCGTGGCAGGAAGTGAGGCCATTGTGCGATTATGCGTGCGACGTGTGTAAAGAGGGCAAGGCGGCATTGGAGAGGAGGAAGGTGAAGGCCTTGGCTGCCGAAGAGGAGGCGTGGGAGTTTACGCAGAGAGAAGGCCCAATAAGCTACGATGATGATTGACCTACTCTCCGTAGGAACGGAACGGTATGATGTGATGACATGGACAAAGAACACACTAAATAGTTCTTGTTTGGCATACCAACGAGGAGGCCCTGCAGGGGTCAGTACGAACCGTGGGGTGAAGAAAGGGTCACTCCTCACTTTTGATAACGTTGTACATCTCACCACTATGAAGAATTCATTGTTCTGCTGACCTCTGCATCCAGGACAAATTCAAGCCAAAAATTGAAATCAAAGGGCTGAAAGGTGTCGTACGGAAAGAAATCGAATTTGACTTGCCAGCTATGTATCATCTGGAGAAGTTCTTATCGTCTGGAAGAGAGCCGACCAAGTCGGCTCCGCCGCGAGGGTTGCACTCATCCTGGTACCGCTCTGCAGAACTATACCAGCTTGAACGACGAGCCATATTTTCCAAACGATGGCTTTTGCTCACTCACTCTTTGCGTTTCGTTAAGCCCGGCGACTTTTTATCCTTTGACCATGCCAACATCTCCTTCTTCTTGGTCCGCGATCGCGACGGCAACCTCAACGGCTTCCACAATGTCTGTCACCACCGCGCCTACCCCGTGGTGCAAGAGCAGTGTGGAACTAGCAGTGTGGAACTGCTAACATATTAAGCTGCAAGTACCACGGCTGGTCGTACGGACTGAAGGGAAATCTGTCCAAGGCGCCTCGGTTCGACATGGTCGAGGGCTTTGACAAGAACCAGCATGGTCTCCTGCCTGTGCATGTCCACATAGACCTGGCCGGCTTTGTTTGGGTGAACCTGCAGGCGGGTAAACCGGACGTAAGGTGGGATGACGACTTCGAAGGCACCGACGAGCTGCCACAGCTACGAGCCTTCAATTTCCCTCGAGAATTTGTCTTTGATCACTACTGGGAAATGAACGCTGATGCCACCTGGAAATGCCTCATCGAAAACTACAACGAGTGCCATCACTGCCCGACCTCACACCCTCTTATTGCCGGTGTATCGGACCTGACAAAATACCGCGTCGAGCCCATTGCAGGGCGAATTGATCACCATATCGTCAACAAAGACGGCGGCGAAAACACTCAATGCCGTCGCAGCATTACCTTTTTATTTCCCAGTACCTCCGTCACAGTCACGTAAGTTAGTCCGGTCAGAATTCCGCTAGCCTTTCCAAGGAGACCCTTCCTAGCTTTCTACTGAACCGCTCGGATTCAGGGACTACTTCTTCTACATTCAGCGCATGATCCCAGTGACCGCCACGACGAGCAAGATCGAATATGAAGTGTTCCGCCACAAGAGTGCCACTGATGAACAGTTTGAGAGAATATGCGCTTTCTACAAGCAAGTCCTGGAGGAGGACAAACAGCTCTGCAACGCGGCCCAGGAGAATCTGAATACTGGCATATTCGTCAATGGAGAATTACATCCAGAAAAGGAGAAGGTGAGAAGCGAGTGGTACCTTGCTGGTTGAGAGATCTCTGGTCAAGCAAACTAACACCTTATACACTTACAGGGCCCCATTCATTTCCAGAACACTGTTCGGAACCTCGTCATGCACTATCGCAAAAAGGAAGAGCAGAATGACAACCGCGAAATTTGGCCTTGCATACCCATCCCAGAGGGCGAGATGAAGACAGATAAGCTATTGGAGAAAGAGAGATTCTGTTACCAGCTCGAGCAAGCGGCATGTAGAGCCCGATATGGGTTAAATTGGTAGAGGTGGACTGGACCATGCTTCTATCCTCGGCAATGTGAGCACGAACTCCCTTGATATCGGCTGAAGTTGTCAGAGGCAACAAAGATTTGCCAATGTAGTCAAATCACAATTCAGCATTCAACACGGACATAGAGTAACAAGGTGGGCAGCGGATTCACGCTGCTCGTAAACTCAAGATCCTTATGCCAATCCCTAGAGATACTGTTAAGACTACTTTTCTATTGAGTATGTTAGGATATGGACCTGCGAGCATATTCTGGGATAACCGGTAATCTACGCTGTGAATACTTAAATTGCTATCTAACAAAAAGGTCTGCACAATGCGCATCAGATCGCCCGCCTTTTTGCTGTCTCCAACAGATTTCAACAGAGTGGCTTGATGAAGTACCTCGATGATATGGCTGGAGGGCAGATGGCCTTGTACTAATCGCAAGTTTTGAGTACAAGGTCCAGAGACATGAATGTATGCTTGGCAAATCTTCTCTTCCCAAGTGTTACTATTGTTTAAGATTGTCTTGATGAAATGTACTATGGTAGGGAGTAAGTTTTGTCATGCTAACAATTCACGCTAAACCAAATTCTTACTATTTCGGCTAGTCAGTTTTACAACAGCAAAGATTTTCCACTACGCTATCTCTCAGGGGCCTTAAAGAACGCAAGTTTAGCGAGGGATTGGCAGCCAATTAACCATCAAATACCCCTGCAGCCTTCTCAATCTATCTTTGCTTTAATTGGGTAATTTGTATCGTAACTCAATGTATATATCATTCTGATTGGATCAGAAAGGGCAGCAATGGCGCTAGTAACTTTAACTCTCCAGCGTTACAAAAATTGGTCCCTGCGCTGTATGGAGTGCTCCCCCACTTTCGATTGATATGCCGATCTTAGGGGTTATCAGGCGATGGGCAGAATACGATATGTGCCAAAATGCTGATACGGTGAGATCGAAGATAATTGGTGTAAGTCTTGATCTCAAAAATAGACGTCCGAGCTCACAGGTCTATATGGTGACCGGGCGTCAGAAGATAGAAATCTAAACCTTATCCCTCCCGATAATCAGTCTCACAATCACCGACAACAATGTCCTTCGAGAAGAAAGTCGGTGAAGAGACCGTCTCTTCTGGTCAGGATGGCGCTATCACAGCTCATACTGTTCAGGAACTTAGCATCGACGACCTAGTCAGTCGTGAGTTCTATGGCAAATCTATCACCGACTCTTACCGTCTCAAATCGGAGCTGGTCGGCAAATGTATGGAAGAGATTGGCATGGGTCGCTATCAATGGGAGCTTTTTGTTGTCACAGGATTTGGTTGGATTACCGATAACTTGTGAGCTGCCCGTCTTTATCCTGATAAACAACGAGTAGTGGTGGGGTAAGAGCACATCGACTAATGTTGATATGATGTAAAGTTGGTCACAAGGCATTGGGACGATCCAACCTGTCGTGAAGCTTGAGTTTACGGATATATCGCGAGTCAGCTTTAGCTCTATTGCTTACTATGCCGGGCTCATCTGCGGTGCCTCCTTCTGGGGCATCTCAGCCGATTTCATCGGTCGGAAAGTCGCCTTCAATGCCACTCTGCTCATTGGTGGTATCTTTGGCATCGTTGTCGCCGGATTGGACCACTTCGTCGGTTTCTGCGTCATGTGGTCCATTATCGGGACCGCCGCAGGCGGTAATGTGCCTGTTGACTCAATGATTTTCCTTGAATTTGTGCCCGGCTCGCACCAGCACCTTTTGACCGCTCTTTCCGCTTGGTGGAACTTGGGACAAGTGATCGTGTCCTTGCTTGGCTGGGTATTTATCGCAAACTACAGTTGTCCGTCTGACTCCGAGCCTGGGACGTGCCGTAAGGAAGACAATATGGGATGGTAAGGCGACCTCTATGACAAAAAGGAAAGCCCATGAATGCTGACGTCGAATCTCCCTTCCATTTAGGAGATACATCATGTTTACCTTGGGCGCATTGTCACTTGCCTTTGCGATCATCCGAATGTTCATTTTCAAACTGCCCGAATCACCGCGATTCTTATTGACGAAGGGTCGCGACATGGAAGCTGTCGAAGCAGTCAACTACGTGGCACGTCGGAATGGAAAACCAGAGCCCTTGACGTTGGAGATGTTTACGCAGATCGACCTGGACCTTGGAGTAACCGTGAGCCCCGAACAGCAGGGTCAAGCTCTGTCCAAGATGCAGATCCTCAAGGAAAATCTCGCCGACTTCAATTTGTCCAACTTCAACAATCTTTTTGCAACTAGGAAATTGGCCCAGCACACCTCCATTATTTGGCTGATCTGGCTTACCATTGGGATTGCCTACCCCTTGTTCTTCAACTTCTTACCCACCTATTTAGCCCAGAAATTCACGGAGAGTTCTTCACTGAACGAGACATATCGTAATTACTGCATTGAGTCTGCCGTCGGTGTCGTAGGGCCCTTATCTGCCTCCCTCATGGTGCAAACCCGACTGGGCCGTCGATACATGATGGGGATATCTGCCATTATCACGGGCATTTTCCTTTTCGGCTATACGGGGGCGCGAACTCCGGTTGCCAATCTCGCTTTCTCCTGCATCACGGGGCTGTGGGCCAATTTCGGTAAGCTATTCCATATAATTTACAGTTGCGACGTCATTTGATCTGGACAGGCTGACCTTTTGACCATAGAGTATGCTATCATGTACGCCTTTACTCCTGAATCGTTTGCAACACCCACCCGGGGTCTAGGGACAGGCTTGGCTGCTACATTCTTGCGATTCGGCGGCCTGTCTGCAAGCCTGATAGGCACGTATACCAACTTCACTGTCGTGCCCATCTATGTGTCGGCGGCTATGTGGATGGCTGTGGGTTGTATCTCATTTGCGTTGCCGTTTGAGACGCACCATCATGCCGCAATTTAAACAACATTGGAAGTTGCAGGTGCAATGAAAGAGACTAATAATCGACTCGCAGAACAGACTGTGTACCGTATTGGCTAGTTTTTTTGGGGATCTATCATTGTTTCCAGGTCGAGATCTCCTTTCCACCTCAGGAGTGGTGTATAGCCCATGATAAGGTGAAACGTACCAGTTCATATTGTCCTTCATCTTATAAGTTTTTGGAGTAGAATCAGACGGTATGAGATACTGTCAGTAACATGCCTGTAAATCAACGCAGTACAGCCAACACGAGAAATTAGCAAGTGGATACTAGTGAAACCTGTAGGCTAAATTATCAACGCAATATATTACAGAGCTGACAGCAGGACTGTTATGAATGACAGTACACATATATATTGGAATGCCTGAATCTTGGCCTTATTGGCAAGATTCCCCGTCTTTTTAGTGAGGTTTGGGGTCCTCAGCCTACTGGTATTACAGGCCTAACAAGGACTGCTAATTCCTACTCCCTGCAACTAAAGCCTATCGCAACGAAGAGCTTCCATTGCTATCGACCTATGTCACGTGCCAAGGCTAAGTCTTGGCAACTCAGTGATGAAACACTCATTCCTTCATTTCATAAGTTAGAATCAATCATCATCCAAGACAGAAGACTTTCCGATAGTTGCAAGGCAGCCCACGTCTATAGACGGCTATCTCGGGATCTCTGTCGATCTCTCTCCCTCGTCCCTCTTGATTTCGTTCCTATCTGCCCTGTTTCTCTCTCTGTTGACTCCTCCGCTCCGCTCCTAGGCCCTGTGGCCTTATAATGCTGCTGTCTTGGGAGAGATATTTGGAAGAGCTCCGAATCCTAAGAATAGGACGGTGAAGAGACAGCTTCTTGATATCTATGAAAAATGCCGGAAGCAAAGGACCGAAATGGTTGTGGACAGGGGAAACCTGCAGCAATACTTATATCATTTGCACGATGGTCCAGAACAGGAGGAACGTGACCGCAAAATGATCGAAAAGGAAGCAGGTGAAGCTCTGGCTTGGAGAGATATAGGGTTCGCTCCTCAATTACTTGGCTATGAGGTTGAGAAGGACGTGAGTATACAGACAAGTTGACCTCTTCAGAAAATTGCTGATGACATCAAGGTTGATCAATACTGGCAGCCACTGAGCCTTCAACAAGCAGCCACAAGTCCCGAGTCAACGGTCACACAATCAAGATTATGATGCAAGAGCAGGCGAACCCAAAGCGTGATAAAATAATTGTGGTGAATAGTCGGTCAATCAAGATCAAAGCCTGCTTCAACGGAATTAAGACGTAGTATAAGTCGATCTAATCTCATCGACCACTACTTGATTTCCTCTAGGACGTTGGCTTCATACTGGAGAATGAGTATGTTGCAATCTTCCACATTCCTTCCACCTTGCGAAGGATAAAGAGCTCCTGATTTGCCGCAGCTTCCGAGACTACTTGTTGCAAAAAGATTTTGGTTCCTGTTGCCGTACTCCGCGCAAATACCCACTCTTCCGACATAGTGACGGCCTTAATAACGGTGAATGTGACTTTGAGTCTGCTGGTCGAGAAAACTCTGTGGTATGCTTCGTGCAGTGCTGCGGTTCCCACTGCCGGAGATTGTCCAGGCGCCATAAAGATACCATCTTGGGTATAGAGCTCAAGGACGTCGTCGATGCTACCTTGTCGGAGGGCCGCTGCATAAGCCTCGAGAAGATCTATAATAGTCTCGTCATTGGACATGATTAGCTGAATGAATCGCAGTCTCGATCATGGGTGGTGAACTGGAAAAGGAGATGAGAGATATGTGGAAAGGGTCTCAGTTTAGCCATCAAGAAACAATGATCAAGAGCAGCCCAAAGTGCATTGTGCTCTAATCAGTGCTTATTTATATAAAAGTCGGTCGCCCTGTTCGCTCCTGCCCCTCCACCTGTTTATGATGTTGCGGCCCTATTCGAACGAGTCGTTAAGATGGACATGCCTACACAGACTGTATCTGGGCCCGAAGCCGGAACTGTCCGCCCAGTACCAGGTCCTGCAACCCGTGCATATACCACGTCCCCGATTCCAATGCACATGATGAGTAGTTTTCATGAGTGGACTAAGGGTTATGAACTATCAACGGACCTAGACATGCAGTTGGCAAGAGTGGGGATCCCCATTTTGCCAGCTGCGGAATTAAGAGTGGGGGACGGTCTCGCCACAACTAGTCTCATGTGCATGAGCCCGGACTTGGCCTCGTAGAATGATGGCTGGACCCCAATAAAGTCTACCAGAATCAGTCCTGCTTCTTCTCCACACAGTCTACTCAATTTAGAGCAGCTTGCTTCAGGATCTCTCCTGGCGAAGCTGGCATCAGAGCACCGACTGGAGGAGTGTTCTTGCTCTTGAAATCGTCACACATCTGTTCCATCGTTACCCACTCTACGCCTTCGTGCTTGTTAATATGCTCAATGATCCTGGTGACCCAAAATTAGCCATCTCGTGATTGGGGGTTGGGAGCAGAGGGATAGTATCACATACCTCTCATGCATGAGCAGTACGTGCGGACGGCCAGACACGTCTGGGTGGATCGTCATGGGAAAGACGAACTCGTCGTATTCGCGATAGTAGTAATCAAAGTGGTCCTGTAAAAATATCAGCGGCTGATCTGCCAGATATAGGAGAGCCTTCACTCTGCCTTACCTTCCAGATATCTTCAATATCCCTCGGATTGACCCATCCATGGCTGTTGGCCGAGTTCTTCATGAACATCATCGGCGGCAGGTCATCTATATACCACGACCCAGGGATCTCGACCAGTCCCGTCATCTTCCCCTTGACCAGGGGCTTCATCCACTCGACGGCCTTTTTCGAGTAGTCGATCTTGGTCCACATGTCGCCCGTGCGGAGCCAGTACATCTGACAATCCTCATGACCCATGCTATGGTCGTATTCAATGCCATAGCTCAGTAGGAGCTCCGTCCCGGCCTCGCTGACTTCCCACCAAGGCGCGACACTACCACGGGGCGGTTTGCCACAGAAGTCAGTCAGCAGGCGGAACGTCTTGTCGAGGACGTCGCGTTGCTGCTCGAATGTCATGTCAGATGGGTTTTCGTGTGAGTACCCGTGTAGACCGATCTCGTGCCCAGCGTCGCGTACCATGGCGCACTCCTCAGGGAAGGTTTCGAGAGAATGTCCTGGGATGAACCATGTTGCCTTGATGTTGTATTTATCGAACAGTTTCAAGAGACGACGTGTGCCATGGGTACCGGCAAATAGACCTAATCATGGGCGTGAATGTCTATAAATGGAATCTCAAGCTTCGCAGTTTTCCCTTACCTCTGCTTATATCGCTCGTTGAGTCTTCGCCGCCATATGAGCCTAGCCAACCAGCGACGGCGTCAATGTCAACCCCGTAGCTGACGAGAACGCGTTTCTTTCCCATGGCGACAAGGTTGAGTCTGTGGGTATGATTCAGTCACTATTTACCTCGATTTCCTCTGTCCTAGTGATATCTGTGCCGCGACCACGACCGTCGATGCCTGGGAGGCAGTTGGACAGAGTCATTTCGCAAGATAACGGTCCTAAAGGGTTTTGACACTCTGATAGGCCCCATGCTCCGTTACCGGGTACCTGCATGAAGTGGGCAAGCAACTTGACTAGGCTGATAAGAAGAGCAACCTTTCACTGTCACTCGGGGATCTGCGTTTTTTGGCGTGGAATTGCTTGGCGTGGAGAATGTCGAGCCTTGACGATTCCTTAGATCTGGCAGAGGTGGGGATGTCATGCACGTTCTGGCTCTCGGTATTGGGGTGCTTGTGCATGTGGGATTCGTGATTTCGGAATATCTGCGAAGATGGAGGTGCATGATGATAGTGAGGCTTTTGACCAGGAGGGCCTATAGCCAATGCTCGAACAACCCGCATGAGGCCACAATTTCGAGGCAAAGCTGAGTCTTGCTGACTGCAAACCATCTAGGATCCTCATCTTCGCGAACCAAGTAGGCTTCTTCTTAGATTTCTAACCTCTTGTCCTGTCCTCACTCGTTTGGCACCCTGTGTCGGCTTCTCCTGATCTCGCACAGCCTCGCACGTGATTCGTGAGACCATCAACAGGGTAACTGGGCCCATCGCGCCAACTAACTACCTAGTCTCCAACTAAGCTGATACGGGATTCCAGTTTTCTTTCAAGGGTCGGACGGCACTTGTCACTGGCGGCGCTCGTGGTTGTGGACTAGCATTTGCTGAAGGTCTCGCAGAGGCCGGAGCAGATGTCGCCATCTTTGACGTGATCTATCCTGTTGAAGCGTTCTTTGACATCGAAAAGCTGTATAAAGTCAAGACTAAGCACTACAAATGAGTTATCTACAAATTACCCTTCTCCCTTGATACCATTGGCGACTCCTAACCCTACTTCCACTAGAGTCGATGTCAGCAACGTCGAAGGTCTCACCCAAGGTTTTGCCGTTCTCAAAGACGACTTTGGGGGGAAGCTGGACATCTGTGTACCCTGTGTCGGCATCAACAGAAACTTGGCATTTCTCGAAACTTCTTTCGAGGCACACTAGAAGTTACTGGGCGTCAATGTCATGGGCGTGTATCATACCGCCCAGTTGGCCGCGAAGCAAATGATTGAGAACGGCACGAAATGCGGCAGCATAATTCTCGTGGCGAGCATTGCGAGTTATATGGCCATTAGGAGTCAGATGAGCAGTGCGTATTGCGGGACAAAAGGCGCCGTGAGGGCGATGTGTCCTGCAATTGCGGCGGAGTTGAATCAATACGTGTGTCTCACACTGGATCGGTGCTTGTGAACGGCCGCTGATAGACCTTAGAGTATACGAGTCAATTCTATCTCTCCGGGATACGTAAGGACGGAGATGACAGCCCCGGTAAGCGAAGCTATCCCCTACATGAGTGGAACCTCTGACAAGCTGACTTAGTTTCCTCATCTCCTGGAAAGTTGGAAGGACGAAATCATGAACCGCAGGGTTGCTACGCCTGACGATATCCGAGGAGTTTGTGTGTTTCAAGCCAGCGATGCCAGCTCGTACATGACAGGTCAAGACGTTTGTGTTTACGGAGGTGTTACGAAATGGTGAATCGAGATCATGTCTAGTTGTCAGGTAGCAGAGACTGGTCTATTCTTTCATAAGCTTCTCTATGACAGATGCGACTCCTAGCACCTTCTCCTCTTCAAATCTCCGTCCTATGATTTGCAATCCAATAGGATGCCCATCCATTGTCTTTGGATCATACAGCTTCCAGTTCCAAGAGTCATATTTATTACGAGGCTCATAACTTGGGACTGCAGCATCTTTGGAAGCGTTCACCGTGCCTGCTGGAAACGAGAGCGCGGTATAATCAAGGACATTCCAAACTTTCGTGTACCCAACCCATTTACACGTTCTGTGTGGTACTGCTGCGTGAGGCATTGTAGGCATAAGAATAACGTCCACTGGACGACCTGATTGTGGCGCTTTGGTGGTGTTCCATTTGTCATTGTAAGCTTGTTGGGCAGCGAGCTTTTGCTTGTTGAGTTGCCAGTATTCGAACACGGAGATAGGTTGGCCACGGTTGATAAGGGCTTCGACATGTGGAATGAAAGGCTCCCCCCCAGCTTCTACTTCTCGTCTAACATCTTCTCCTCCGTCAGCGGTGTAGAAGAGGTCCTTTTAAGATATTAGAAGGTAACTGACGGACACAGTGTCTGGCTTACCAAGATTTCAACACACTCCTTGTGACCGGAAGAGTCCCAATTCACAACCTCGTGTCCTGCCGCCTTGATTTTTGCCTCGAGTTCCTTGAGAACTCGCTCAATCGGGGGGTGGACCTTTACCACACCGTCATCTAATAAGATACCTATTGTGAGATATTGAGATTGTGCCGCCTGGAATTCTTCTTGTCTCCATGGAATCGGAGTGACTTTGGGATCCAGCACCCAAGGCTTCCCATCAAGAACACATTTCATGATAGTAGTCAATGATGATAAGGATCTCGCCATCGGCCCTATGGCTGATGGTACATGCTCTTGCCCTTCCGTCGATACGGGAACCCCTTGATACGGCAGTCTGGAACTAGTCGGCTTCAAGCTCCAAAGACCGTTGATGTGTGCTGGGATCCGTACTGACCCGCCAATGTCAGTTCCCCAGCCAATCATGGATCCCTGAAGTGCGAGGAGGACACCTTCTCCTCCTGTTGAGCCGCCCGGTGTGAATTTGGGATTTCTTGGATTCGTCGTGAGTCCCCAGAGTGGATTTTCAGTCTCGCACCACTGCAAAATCTTAATCATAGTTTTGATGAAATAAGGACAAAAAGGCATTACCATAATGCTCTGTGGCAGATTCGTTTTCGCCAGTATTACTGCGCCCATGTGTGTGAGAATCTGGACAACTACTGCATCCTCTTTCGCGGGCTTGTATGCCCGGGACACATACCCGAGGGTAGTGTCGACGCCTCTCACGTTGAACTGGTCTTTCAAGGTGATGGGCACGCCGTGAAGAGGTCCAAATAGCTTTCCATGTTGATGAAAATAACTGTCCAAGACTTCCGCATGAGCGAGAGCCTCGTCGAAGAGAATTTCTGTCAAGCAATTTGTCTTTCGATTACCATCAGCGTGATAGCCCCCAAATGACGCTCGCTGCAACCTACCAATCTATGAACCTCCGCAGCTCTTCGTGGCCATTGTTAGCAAATGGGTTGGGTGAGTGATGCTGGATGATCTGGTGTACCTTTGGATGTATGCTCGTGTGGCATTATGAACTGAGACCTTCCCACTCTCATACTGCTGGACCAGTTCTGTCACATCACTGATATCGAGAATTGGGGCGGCGATATCTCGTTCGCCATTCACATGGCCCAGGTGTGCCTTGATGAGCCGTTCTCGTGTCTCGCATTTTGTTCGCACAACGTCCCTCCAGGGGGGAGACATTTTCGGGGTACAAATCTGAGTCTGACGTAGACGTAGCCATCCTTTTAGGTAGAATGTCTCGGCAGTTGATTCTTCCAGTCATTGGCGGTGGTCAACTCCGTCTTATCGGCAACCATACATACACCGTACATTTGCCGCATAAACGCCGTCTCACATCCACTCCACCCTGTGACTTTCTGCGAGACCTACAGTTAAGAGTGGGGGACATCTAGTGCCTGGATTCGATCGCATCTGCTGCGCCTGAACTATAGTGTAACTACCACAGTGTCAATCGGTCAACGATGAGCCAACCACCCTCAACAGTCGACCATCGGGGTCACCTGACTAGGACTCTTCTGACCCAGGCTTTTATGGCACTCCTTAAGCAGACCGTGCCCAAGGAGTTCTCGGCAGGGCCGACTGTTCATGAAGCGAACTCGATCTGACATCTCGCCGGAAATGTCTCCGGGGGCGAATAACGAGGGTTTCGAGACTGATATAAACAGCCGTGGTGACAATGGCACCCCTAACGGAAGCCGCAGTGAAATTGAGAACGTTGTCATCGTTGGGGCTGGTCCGGCTAGGTTGATGCTTGGGTAAGACATCTTTCCTCACGATAGGTAGAGTCGTTGACGACTCCCAGATCCAATCTTGCTCGTTATGGAGTCCGATTTAAAATTCTGGATGACCGAGGTGATAAGACGCCCACAGGCCGGCTGATGGCCTTCAGCCCAAGACCATTGAGACTTTTCGTCAGTTGAGACTTGCAGACTCTCTCTTGCGCAAAGGAGTCAAAATCTACGATATATGCTTCTGAGTGAGTCCATTTCCCCCCTGGTAGTGGCGTTGCTGACTAGAACTCCTCAGAGTTCCACTCCGAGCAAGCCACTGCACCGAACAGGCAGGAAAGTCCACTACCCTGCTCAAGATGATGTCAAGGATCCGTTTATTCTCCTCGTCCATCAGGGCATGGTGGAAGAACATCTTCATTGAGGATATGAAGGAACGGGGTATCGAGGTTACCAGGAGCTCTCCGTTTCTTGGGTACTCAGTTGGGGACGATCTAAATGCTTCCATCAGCGTCATCTATCAAGACAAGGGCACTGGCTCGAGCGGTGCTGTAAGGACGAGGTATCTCGTGGGGCGCGACGGTGCGCATTCGACTGTCCGCAAGAGTATACCAGGGCTCCAAATGGTGGGCGAAAGTAGTAATTCCAAATGGGGTGTTCTTGACGGTAAGACTGGGTTACTGTATTTCGTCAAGAAACTCTTAATAGACTGACTATGAATCCTGCAGGAGTTATCGAGACCGACTTTCCAGATCTATGGAGCAAGGTCGTCATCCATTCAGAAACTGCTTGCACGGTCCTCTGTATCCCTAGAGAGAGGAATATGACCCGGCTTTACATCGAGCTAGACTGGTCATTGAATGACAATGTGCCTGCAGAGGTGACACAGGAATTTGTCACGAGGAAAGCCCAAAAGATCATGGCCCCGTTTTCAGTGACCTGGACGAGTGTTGGTACGTACTTGGTAAAACCCGTAGTCATGCTTGTGTCAAGTCCCACTGATCCTCTCTAGAATGGTTCAGTCTCTACAAAGTCGGTCAACGGGTTGCAAGCGCGTTCACAGACCCTTCCGAGAGGGTATTCATCACAGGAGATGTAAGTTCTCGTCTCTCCAGATGATGATGTTCAGAAGATGACTGACACATACACTTAGGCTGGACATACTCATTCACCGAAAGCTGCGCAAGGCATGAACACGTCTATGCACGACGCCTTCGACCTCTCATGGAAATTGAATCTAGCCATTCGTGGCCTCCCCAAACAGGCATTGATATCCACTTACCAACACGAGCGGCGGAAAATTGCCCAGGACCTAATCAATTTCGATCTCGAGCACGCGGCCGCTTTTGCCAATGGCGACTCGAAAGCCCTAGCGGAGAACTTTGCAATCATTGCGGCGAAGAAGTCCTACGCCATACTCAACTTGCCCTCCGTCGAAGCCGACGAGTTCATCCAACCGGGCCGATACACTGCAACATCACCCCTCTTCACGTTTGCGCCAGTAACCACGATGGATAAATCTCGCGTCGAGATCGACGATCTACCAGACTTACTAAGGCAGAGTCGCTGGACGTTCTATCTTGATGACATCGTCAACTCTAACTGCGGGAAGACTTGCACGGACAAATGGCTGGGAGGTGTTGCGGATGATGAGGTGGTAATTGTCAATATCAGGCCTGATGGGTATGTGGGGAGTGTTGGACGGTTTGATGGGAAAGGGAATGCAGTTGATGCATGTGCGTGGTTAGATTCGTATTATGGCAGGTTTCTAAGAGCGTGAGACCATTTGATAAATTAACGACACCCTTGACGATAGAAGAGAGGCCAGTGTTCTCCCATCTCGGACTTGCATTGAAGACAAATGATACCTGGTATATTCAATCCGGCCGGTGGTGCAATATCTAAGGCCATAAATTGATAGCTTATTACCATGGAACGGTTTTGATACTACATGAGCAATACAAGATTGCTAGATTCTAGCTTTCGCAGTTTTCACCTCAAATCACACCGCGCTCGCCGTAGGCTGTACGGCCGCTGCAACTGGCTTTACCGCCACCGCCTTGTACGCGTCCGCCGCTCCATAGCTCTGCTTGTAACTCGCACGAATTGCATCTTCAACGGAGATAGGCGGGTACTTTGCCGGTTCCCCCTCCCTGCGGCAATTCGGGAGGCATTCAATCACGTAGTCCGGGTTGCCGTGGTAGAAGAAGGGGACAGAGTATCTCTCCTTGCCTGACTTATTGATGACACGGTGGAGGTTGGATATGTATTTGTCATTTGACCTAACCATTCCAGCTTGTTAGAATATCCTGGATACTAGGGATTTGGGGGCAGAGGGACTGTTAGCAGGAAAAACTCACCATCTCATAAACATATTGCCCAGGTTAACAACATATGCCCCCTGCGTAGGCTCGACATCGATCCACTCGTCAGTGTTCTTCTCGTAGACCTGAAGGCCATCGACCTCATCTTGCATAAGTAAAGTCACGGATCCAAAGTCCGTGTGTGCCCCGATGCCACGGGTGATCTTCTCATCCGAGTCCGGGGCCTGGGGCGGGTAATGTAGATATCTCAGCGTCGCGACCGCACCGGCCGTGAAGGCTTTGAAGTAGTTCGGGTCCAAATCGAGTGTTTGACCGATAACTGTGAGCACGTCTCTCGCGAGGCTATTCATAGCGTCGTAGTAGACCAGGGAGACAGATTTGAATTCTTCGACATTCTCCATGCTCTCAGGCCAGATGTTTGGGCCGCTGTTGAGGCGTTTGTTAATAAAGTACGGGTGGTCCTGGGAGATCTCCTCGCCGATGTAGAATCCTTCTTTGAGATCAGGGGCAGTTCCTGGTTCGAAGATTTGTGAACCGATGCGCTCGTAGCCTCGATTCCAGCTATTCTTGTCTAGGGGTTGATAAAATCAGTTGAGTTTGAACGCTTCTTAGTTGATCAACAGCTCACCCTTTAAAATTTCTTCCTTTGCTTCCACAGGAAGGGCAAAGAATCTCTTAACGTTTCTCAGGATATTTTCTTGGAGATCTGACGGCACTCGATGACCGACAATCTGGAAGAATCCATTGTGCAGACAACACTTCCTGACTTGCTCGACCAGATTCGCTTTGGCAGTCTCATCATCACCGTAGAATGCTACGGGAAGTTCATGTCAGAGGCTCATTTCTTAATTAACAATGATGCAGATACAGATCGCTTACGTGAGAAGTCAAGAATCGGCGGGGCACTTGCAATGGTCATCGTTGCCGGTTGGATCAAATGATCAAGAGCTCAGGTCCCTCGCAGGTTTCGAAATTTCTCTCTGCTCACAGATGTGACAAGGTCACTATCTTTTTGTTGCTACGCACAAGAAGTCTGTGTGGGCAAAGTTTGTATACAAATCCCCTCAGTGCGCACAAGATACCATACTATGGCCAAATCCTGGAGATTAGATAACGAGGATGGGAGAAGCCCCCACTCTTGGGCTTCGTTTCCTCCACGGACAAATTCCGTCACTACTGATGCCTTTTCCAAGGATAGGGGGCCATCTTGATACCGTGAGTGATACCTATCCATCCGACATGTAGCATGAGAAGGATCGCTGTGGTCATTTGCTAGCTCGAGGCTACGGCTTCCTCACAATATCTGTTGGATTAACATCAGAGAGATATGATAATACACAGTCCTTGTTTCTCTATCGCTCACACCGTTTCTCGGTTTACAGGAGCAATAGAGGAGCAAACAACACCTCAGTCACGGATTCATGGCAGGCGCCATCTTCTACATTGCCGTCTTCTACACCCGAGATGAGCCTGGCTTTTGCATCGCCCTGTTCTTCGGCTGTGCCCTCCTCGCCGCCCCCGTCGCCTTTAGCGGACTGATATCCTACGCCGTGCCAGAATAACCCATCTAACAGCTCATTCCCGTCCTCCATCAAAGCTTGCATTCACTCATCACATCATGTCATGAAAATACAAACCAAAAGTAACGCGTAGCTCACTTCACCAAAGTCTCGTGCTCGCTAATTCGACTGCTCCGGCACTAAGCACTCTCAAGACATTCATGCCCTCATGCACAACGGGCCCTGCGCACGTTGCTGAGATGTGTTGCCATCACCGCCGTCAAGCCCGCAGTCGAGTACTTACCCAGTACGCGCCAGAGAGCCTTGGGGACCACGCTGGTCATGCTGCTCACGAGCGCATTCATCTCGGCTTTGGCGTGCCAGACGGTTCCGTCTTCTGAACGGAAACCCCCACAAGCACCAGCAACAGTATTGAGATGAGACTCGGACGGAATTGAGCGGGCGGCACCAGGTTATGCGGAAGACGAACCGCGGTCCGCCACGCTGGCAAAGTGGAATGCCCAGCATGTGAGCGTGGCAAGGTATAGACACCATGGATAGTGAAATGCGTTGTTAACGTCCCAGTTTTCGAGATTCATGACTCCATCGCGGAGGTGTGCGGCGTGCCAGGCAGCTTTTGCTGCAGGTGTCGATCCCCCTGGCTTAACCCACTCCTTGACGACCCGCCTAGAGCGGTCCTGGTCGGTGCGTGTGACGGGGCGCCCGATAATATGCCGAGCACCGGCGTATATTTGGAGGTCGAGAATTTCGACATTGAGGGTAATATGGGCGGTATGGTAGATTGCATTGGTGGCTGTGCTAAAGCGGGTGAAATCGGCTTTCTGAGCGGGGTTGTCGTTGAGAGATAAGGTCATGTTCATGCAGTATGTGTCAAAATCTGCTTTCCAGGCGTGGTAGGACTGGGCAAGTCTGTCTTGCCATTTGAGTTGGCCACATCCGTCTTGGATGCTTGTTCCTGGCATATCATTCAGTGTCTTTGCCACGAAAAGTATGATTCGTAGTCTGTGGCTTACCCAGCGAAGTCTGATCTCTCCGCTTGAGATCCCATTGGACTGACATGAGCCCATGAAGCACCAAAAGCCGCGAAAGTGCGTTCAGCTGAGAGACTTGGACAGGATCCGGATTCATGTATGCCTTGAGTACAGCCAGGTATGAGATCTGAGGCTCCCTACGGGTATGGCTCCACGATTCTTCTGCAGAAGTGGCTTCCCATGTCGCTTGGCTACATGGAAGTGTGGTATGAAGTTCGAAGGAGGACATGCATAGTGACTGTGAGAACAATACAGCATGCTGAGTGTCCCATAGGAAGCACAAGAAAGCAAGTCTAGCGAAAGTTAGCTTGTTTTTGGGATGACACCAGTTGGTTTCTGACCTCTTTCGAAGCTCAACATCGATGGCCTTGCGCCAATTTGACTTCAAGTCTCCGGAATCATCTCCAAAGTTGCGCTGTCGGACAGTTTGGCAGTGACTTCGGCGGATAAGGCTGGACAGTGTTAGAACAGACCTATCAATGTGGCACTTTGGGGGAACTTACTTGATCAGAAGTCCATGGAAGAGATGAGCCACATCGTGTTGTTTCTGGCCCGCTCGTGATTTCCCAAAACATTCCACCAACAGAATAGTCTGAAGCATCCAGAGTTCCGGGGTTGCGGTAAATGCAGAATTCTGGAATATTTGGGCGCGAAGGACGTCATGGATGCACACGGCCACTCTATGAGTCGCCTTATCACTGTATGTAGCTCCCAGTAGGAGTACTGAGAGTAAAAGCAAAGGTTCGGTCTGAACGGGGTCGAATGTCGCTTGGTGCAGCAATGGATAGGCGAGATTGAAACGGGAGAAGAAGAGGTCTAGGTAGCTCTACATGCAAGACAAGGCAAGTAGAGGATGCTCTCGAGTGATTTCTGACCCATCGGGCATGCACGGTCGTGCATTGACCAAGACATTCAGTACACGGTTGTAGGAAGCTCCATCCATGGTAGGCGTGTTCCGGCGAGGCTGATTTGGAGGGTGGTGAGCTTGTGCATCGAATGAGGGTAATTTCTCAAGTCGATTGTTAGATAGGTGTATTGTTGAACCCATGTAACTTGGCTCTTCGATCGCCAGAGTATAGTTTTGTGAAGCGGTGAAATGTCTGACTTCGGGTGAAGGGACTTGTGATACAGTCGCTTCCATAGACGAAGGTGTAATTACCAAATGATGGAACTCGGGATCGTCGAAGCTTTCTTCTTGCTGCTGCTGAGATGTAAGAAGTCTGGCAAAAGAAGCTGAGGAAGAGGATTGTCCAACAGTTGCGGACATCGCCTTCCGTGGTGCTGAGAAACTGTACTCTCTCAGTTGGACCTGTGGCTGCTGTATCGACCTCTCACTCATAGGGACAGGTGTGTTCTGGGTCAGGTTGATAGTCTGTAGCGCCGATGCCGGTATTTGCGCGGTTCCCCCCAGGTCGAAAAGCCAGTTGTAATTGTTCATGGTCGTAAAAGGCATATTGAAAGAGCTCGCAGTATCGGGCTGGAAGATGTCATCAATTCCGCCCATCTGGACGTTCACCGGTTGAGTAGAGTGAGTTCCCCCAGGCCGAATTGGCCAGGAAGTCCAGCAGGGGAGATCTCAGGCAACAGCATCCACCAATTTAGCCACCCCTAGGCACTGGCTTATTCATCTTGGTATATGTGACATCTTTAGTCAGAAACTAATAAGTCTCGTGGGGATGTTCTGTCCGATGCCTCTCCGACGAGGTTCTGCTACCGTCCTTCGGGCCCTCTTGGCGACGTGGGAGATTCGTCACCGTGCCGAGGGCTATAGGGCCTGCAATGGGGTCTTGCGCTGGGGGCGGTGGTGGTGGTAGCGGTGACGGCGGTGAAATGTCGGGTAGTCTGCTGGAATGGCTGCTGGGTTCACCCGGAGGAGCAGCAGCCTCTGCCCTTTCAAGCCACTGCTCTACCCTATTGCTGTCGTACATGGTGTCTAAGTCAACCTCCATAGCGCCGTAGTCTGAATCATCATCGTCGTTGTCATCTTCAAATTCTGCTGGATCTGCGGCACCAGCCATGGACGATATAACAATAATAGCCCATTGCAGGTCAACCATATCTTTCATCTTCTCTGCATCTTCTTTGCTATTGAGCTTGACTTTGAAGATTTGGCCCGAGAGAAGCGGCTGGTGAGACGTAACATGAGACATAGCCACAATTCCACTTCCATCTTCTGATTGGGTATTTGCATTTCCATGCCAGACTTTTAGGGCATCAGTCATCTCCTTCATCCCACCTTTTTCAAGGTTTATCTTCCTCTGCCGTGATAAACCACTTCGTTTGGGCATCCACTGGAACTGGAGTGTGACTATATATTGAGACTCTGGAAGAGTATTGTCAAAAAGCCCTGGTGGAGTAATACCAAGGCATTCTACTGCCCAGAACCCCATACCCCACCATTTATGTAGCTGTCTATTTACAGCCAACATATTCCAGGCATAGTCTGAACAGCCTAGACTACCTGCAAGGAGTCTCCCCCATGGACGACTACCAAACAGATGCATAGTAGGTGCCAGAGTAGAAGTACGCTACATATTCTCCAGACTTGAATTAAATGCAAATGGGACAATATGACAGATTTCTGGGTTTGCCATACCAGTGAAAAGACAAGCATCATTCTCCCGTCTGCGACACTATATCATAGTTAGTATATAATTAATTATTCCTTGAGTATAAATCATAGACAACATTTTGAGCCTCTTTTTCATTTCGAGGAATGACTTTCCATGTACGCTCTGCATCACTTGTTGTTTGTATTGTGGATTGCTGACCTGCTGTAGTCCCAGGGGTGATCTTAGCCTGCTTACTGCTGCGAGAGGCTGAATTCTTTGAGGATAGGTTTGCAAGCTTCTTATCCCAAGATAATCCTGAGAGGACTAGCTATATTATTAGCTACCAGATAAAGAAAGGATTAAAGCTGGGTGGATACTTACATTCGTAGGCTAAATCGGCTATGAGCTGGAGTGCAAGCTCAGCACGAATATCAGAAATTAGACCACTGTTTGCGAGCTCCCTGAGAGTGCTAATTGGCATGACAAGCACGGCCCAGAGCTGAGAAGCAGTGAATTGCCAATCATCCTGTTGAACTTGCTTTCGAATTGTACCTTGCAGCTTTTGAGCAAGCGCTAGGCGGATCTCGCATTCTGTTGTTGGTGGAATAATTGGGGTTATCCCCTCCATCGGGACATGTGTGGTTAGAAAGGACTCGAGCGCGTCCAGCTGCTGGAGGCTGGCGGACGGGACGAACAAGGCCATCTCTTGCTGCAGGAGGTGCAGGCGTTTGCTGACTGTCGGCTGGCTCTCATGCGGAGGTGTCTGAGTTGTACTGGTGTTATCCACTACAGAAGGGTGCGCAGTTGGCGGCGGATTGTTTTCTAATTGAGATAATATATGCCTTCTCAACGTATTACACGTTGTCGATGGTTTTTGATAGCCTTGGGTCAGGAACGCTAGCAGGAGTTGAGAATATGATGATTGGTGTGTGCCATCTGATTGATTGATTGAAGCTAAGGGCTGCAGGTGCAGTAAATAAGAGGTTATGCCGAACGCTAAACTTCATTGAGTAAGAAGGTGTTGACACTATGCAATTCGCTCCTCCTGCCGTCAATTCGACGAATCTACCTGATGACTACGGTGGACCATGCGACCCAGAAGCGCACATAGAGTCCTTTACCTTTGCTTACCCTTAATTAACTCACGTCATATTCCAAAAAAGTTTATTCCTCGTGCGACGCTTTGTTAACCCTTCTTCCCTCACAATTATATCCTAAAACCCTTCCGCCCCCAAAAAAAGAAAAGATATAAAAATTATGCGCAAATACCCCAATATTATCGTCACGGGGACGCCTGGAGTCGGCAAGACGACTACGGTTGCCACACTCCTCTCCCTTGCTACTGCTACTCCCAACGCAACATCTATCCCGCTCAAACACCTCTCGATCAACGACCTCGTCAAATCCCGCTCCTGCCATGAGGGATACGATGCGGCGTTGCAAACGTACATCGTCGACGAGGAGAAGCTGATGGACGAAGTTGAGAAGGAGATCGACGATGGCGAGGGTGAAGGCGGGTGGGTGATTGATTGGCACTCAACCGAGGGCTTTGCGGTGAGGTGGGTGGATTTGGTGGTTGTGTTGCGGTGTGAGGATACGGCGGTATTGTTTGACAGACTCAAGCAGAGGGGCTATCCTGAGGCAAAGGTGCAGGAGAATATGGACGCGGAGATTTTTGGGGTGGTGGCGGACGAAGCGAGGGACGGATGGAGTGAGGAGGATGGCCAGGTCGTGGAGTTGAAGAGCGAGGTGGCAGAACAGGTGGAGGAGAATGTGGAGAGGATTCTGGAGTGGATTGTGAGATGGAGGAGGGATAGGGAGGAGTAAGAAGAGGATGGACGGGTGAAGGAGGTGAGAGGAGAGGGGATGGATCTATTCTATTTTCTCTTGCCTCCCCGCCAGATTTAATTTCTGATGGCACTCTCACCCTCGAGAATCTGCAACGGCTCGACCTCGCCACCGGCCAACCACCGCTTCAACTTGTCGAGAGCCTTGCCTCTGTGAGAAATGGCATTCTATGACAGACGTCAGTCAGGGGAGCTGGCAAACACACCTCTTCATATGTCGGATCATAACACGAGTTCGGATCTAGATCCTGCATGGACATCAACCGGCGCGGACCTCTTTGCAAGCACAAAACAAGAAGGCTCGCACTCAACAGGGGGGGCGTAGCAAAATCGTGGACACACTCACCTTAGCAGCCCCATCCAACTCTGCGTACGTCTTTCCCTGATACTCGAAGACCGGGTCCCAGCCAAACTTACTCGGACCGCGAGGGGCGACGATTTTGCCCTCTGTCCTGCCTTGGAACAGAAGGACCTCTTGGCCGGGCCCAGCGCAGAAGGCAAAGGTGCAGATGGCGTAGGCTGTTTTGTCGGGATATGCGGCCAAGAGATTGTTGAGACCCGCGTGGCCGAGGGCGTTGATGAAGTACTTTCTGGGACGCGGGTAAGTGCTAAAGAGGATAAGAAAGGAGGGGTAGGAGCTCAGGAGGAGGAGTAGGAGCTTAGAAGGAAGACCAAGAAGAAAGGGAGAAATACATATACGGCCCTGGCAGGCCCTTCAGACTCTTAAACTCCAGTGCGGTGTCTTCCGTGAGCACTGGCCCGTTCACCTGCAGAGCAGAATCAAATTATCGGGTCAGCACTGGGCTTTTCAAGCAATCAATTTACCTGTCCTTTGCACTTTTTTGCCCTCCTCACATGCGGACATGGCGCCCTTGTTCTACCCGCCTCCGTGCCTCTCTCGCAGCTCAACTGATCCAATCCGCCCCACCCCACGATCTCCTGTGTCTTCTGCTTCTCCTCTTCTCCCGGTAGAAGAGTGCAAAGAGAAAGAAGATGAAAAGGCACCGACTCACCGCTGCAGCAGCCCTCCGGGCTTTATCGCGGGCAATCTCCTCAATGCTCCCCTGGATCTCATCGACATCGACATTGCGGCTTTGCAGGTGCACGATGTTGCCTAGAATGAAGCGCACCTCTGCGAGTTTGTTGGCGTTTGAGGTGATGAAGTTTAGCGATGTGGGGCGGGAGGCTGACATTGTGAGATTGGAGATTTGTGGAAAAAAGGAAGACAGAAAATATGGATGGATGATAGTGGGAAGGCTTAATGCGGAGGGAAAGGTGGTGGTGATATGAGATGAAATGGTTGTGTGGTGGTAGGTGAGTGTGGGGCGGGCGAGCGACGGGAGGTGAGTCACTCGATGATCTACGTAAAGCACAGAAGTTGTGGTGACTGCAAACGTGGGAATGAATGCGAAGATGGAATGTGTGATTGATTCGATGGTAGCTTGGCCGCAAGTCGATACATAATACAGGAAGTAGACGGACGGGCGATTAACACGTACGCTTGCGATGTCCGCGAGTGCCATTTTTTCAAAGTAGACGGACGATGAACACGTACGCTTGCGTTTTAATACTGCTGGGCTGAGAATCATATTCGGATATCACATGGGCCCGCTGACTACTTCTGCATAACCCAATATATTGTCACTATCGTTCTGGCTCCGACGGCTGTCTGGCCTGCTGCTAGCTCTCCAAGAATACCAGCTCAAATTGGTCATAGCGCTTCAATTGATGGATGGAATACCGGTGGTTCCTCAACAGGGACGTCTTGTTCTCCGGTTTCGACGCGTCCAGCGACATTCTCTTGAGAGAGCGGTTGATGCGAAAAAGGGGGTCGAAGACGACTAGGTTTGGGCCGTGACCCTTGGCCAGCTCTTCAAAGCCAACGACTGTCATTGAATGGCCCTTGTACTGCAGGTAGATGGGCGCGGAATGCCCTCCATTGCCATGGGCTTGGGCGAAGTAGTTCTTCACACAGTCGACCAAAGCGTTGCAGGCGGGCAGTTCGTCTGTGCTTCTGAAGGCTTGCGTCCGACACACAACGCCTTTGGCCGTGAAAAATGCCTGTGCTTCCGACGTGCCAATGTACTTGCGGGTATTCTTGATGCCTCCGGTTTCAATTCTTCCGACGGCATGTATACCTTGGTCCCAGGCCGCTTCTATGGTGTCCTGCAACTCAAAGATGGTGGGCAAGCGGCCTTCAAAAGCCGTGCCTGGTTGAGCTCGCAGGAAGGTAATCAGCATCTGGATGTTGCGATAGCCACAAAAGCCGCCTTCTTGGGAGAGCTTCCTGACGTGGTTGACTACGGGGTTGCAGAAGACAGAATACGTCACCGAAGGGTCGGCTCGTGATATCCGCCGGAGTTTAGGCACCAGCAAGGACGTTTCGTTCTCCAGAGCCGGGTAGGAGAAGCTGTGACGTCCGATGACGACCTCTTCGTGGCGGACACCGACATTGTTGGCCAACATGCTGTGCAACCGCCTAGGCATGCGTTCCTCATTGGCATACGGACCAAGCTCAGACTTTCCTAGACGCCGTGCGGCCATCTGCAGGCCGTGCCTGGTTGACTTGGAATTTGAGACAGCCTGGATAGCGTGAGGAGGATGAGGAGCTATCTGGCTACTAGGGCCGGGGTGGTGGTGTTTAACATCCTCCTCATCATGGCTGTCATCCAGTTCAGCCTGATGCATGCTTGAATGGATGTCGAATTCTTGCTGCAATACGAGTTCACCGCAGAAGCAGTCTATCCACACGTCGGCACCTTCTTCCGACACCTCAACCTTGCCATGGCCAGCCTTGCCATGGCCATGGCCATGGCCAGCCTTGGCGCTTGGGAAGTCTTCGAGGGCCAAGGCGGAAGGTATGCCTGCCTCCTCAAAGGCAAGCAGCTGCGCCAACTGTGCATCCGAAAAATTGGGCTCATCGTCACTACCTTGATTGGTCGACTCAAGCTGGTCTGAGTGGGTGCTTTGCATGTGACTCTGCAACCGCTGGAAGTCGCGGTCTCTGAGGGAGCAAAAAGGACAGCTCATTTCTTCTTGGATTGCATTATGCTCGTTACCGCTGGCTGTCGAGGCTTGAAAATAGCGTCTGATATCAGCCATCGCGCGATAGAGACATTCCCCGGGCTAGTGCCGATTGGGATGCGAGGCAAGGAGCAGCAGAATTCAAGGCTGGTGGGACAGCGATGCAGAATGGCGGTAGCACCAGACTCTGCCGGTAGTCAGACTGAGCAGCTTTGTGTGCCGCAAACAGCGTGGAGCACGTTGCCGCTGCTGCCGCTGCTGCCGCCGCCGCCGCTGCTGCTGCTGCTGCTGCTGCTGCTCACCAGAAAGCCTGTCGGTCTTAGTCATCATAGAACAGAAATCATGTCCAGCGCGAGACAGAGACACAGAGGTAAGACCTGCGCGACTTGCCAGCTCGGCCAAGAATGTAGACGAACAGCACGACGACGACGACGACGACGATGATGACGACGTCGTCGTCCTCGACGTTGTACCATAGTAATCACTAGGCGTGGGTTTGCACGCCTCCTCGCACAGTGGGTTATTGATCACGCCATTTTAAGCCTATCAGGGCCTACTGTTCTCACACCCCTCGGATGGGAACTCCCGAGGTCCTCACCGCCGGGGGCCGTGGGGCTCTAGTCAGAGGGAGAAAAAAAAACATCGTCGAATTCTGCCACACAGTCATGACGAGCTGTGAGGCTGAGGCCGAGATTCCTACTATTCCCGGCCCCCCTCAATGCCCCATGCCGTCACACGCAGTGTTGGTGGTTGTTAATTAGCATGCGTCCGTCGCCTTCACATCCTCATCTACAGTCGCCAATATAAATGTCTCCCCTGGTGTCGCAGGGAGTGGTTGGGCCGCAGGTGAACGGCGTCTCGCACGGCGGCTCTGACAAGATCAATGTGCTGAAATTTGGAGGTACGTGAGGCTCATGTCTTCTGGCGGTCAGGTGACTAACTGACTTGTCCAGGGACGAGCGTGGGCAAATTTCCGCATGCCATTGTCAATGTGGTCAAGTCCAGTCTTGCCAACGGCTCTGTGGCCATCGTATGCTCGGCTCGGTCGAGCAGCACCAAACTCGCGGGCACCACGAACCGGCTCCTTCGAGCGGCGGCCGAGGCGGAACAGCACCGGTCACAGGAGTACAGACAGCTGATCGAAGACGTGCGTCAAGACCACCTCGAGACTGCCGACATAGAGGTGAAGTCAGGCGAGCTTCGTGAGCAGCTGAAGCGGGAAATAGACGTCGAATGCAACCATGTCTTGCGCATCCTGGAGGCTGCAGAGACGCTGGGCGAGACGAGTCCGCGGTCGAGGGACAAGGTGGTCAGCGTTGGCGAGAAGCTCAGCTGCCAGTTCATGACGGTGCTGCTGCAGGCCGAGGGGATTGAAGCTGAGTATGTCGACTTTGCCCATGTCATTGACTTCCCAGTCGCTGCCGGCCTAGACCAAGACTTCTACGAACAACTAGCACACAGCATGGGCAAGAGGCTGAAGGGGATCAAGGGGAAGGTGGCGGTGATTACCGGCTTTTTTGGCGCGCTCCAACAAGGCCTCCTCGGATCGGTCGGCCGGGGCTACACCGATCTGTGCGCTGCTCTTGTCGCGGTTGGCCTTGAGGCGCAAGAGCTGCAGATCTGGAAGGAAGTGGACGGTATCTTCACGGCAGATCCGCGCAAAGTGCCGACAGCAAGCGTCATCTCTCAGATCAGCCCGGCTGAGGCAGCCGAACTGTCCTTCTACGGGTCGGAAGTGATCCATCCTGCTACGATGGAGCAAGTCATTCGAGCGCGGATCCCAATCCGGATCAAGAACGTGATGAACCCCAGAGGCGCGGGGACCATGATCTATCCAGACGTCGTGGTGGCCGAGCCGGCCCGGGCCTCTCCACGGCATGACGCCGCGCTCTTCCGTCCGCGAAGTGCGGGTGGAATCCGGCGCGGACAGAAGCCGAAGCGGCCAACGGCGGTGACGCTGAAGAACAAGATTCTGGTGATGAACATTTCTTCCAACAAACGGTCCCTGGCGCACGGCTTCTTCGCCGGCATCTTCTCAACACTGGACAAGTGGAGACTGTCGGTGGACCTGATCTCGACCAGCGAGGTCAACATCTCCATGGCACTGCACTCGGAGGCGCCCATGTGGACAGGCGGCGGCGCCGACGAGTATGAAATTGTCGACCAGGACCTTCGCGGGGCAATTGAAGAGCTCCAAAGCTACGGCACGGTCGACATCAAACCGGGCATGGCGATAGTGAGCCTGGTGGGCAAGGACATGAAGAACATGGTTGGCGTGGCGGGCAAGATGTTTTCCACGCTGGGAGAAAACAACATCAATCTGGAAATGATCTCGCAGGGTAAGTAAGACCCCGCCGCGGACACGGCCATTTCTCTCTGGCCGGAAAAGCAGGGAAAAGCAGGGCTGACTGTTGGCACAGGCGCGAGCGAAATCAACATTTCATGCGTCATCGAAGAGCGAGACGCTGCTCGTGCGTTGATCTCGTTGCACACAAATCTCTTTACATTTCTTGACCTGTGAGCAGGGGCCTGCCTGCCTGGTGGAGACTAGAGAGAGGGCGGGCATCAGGCATCAGGCATTGGGCACCGCGCACCGCGCACCGGGCATCGGCATCGGGCATCGGGCATTTTTTGAGCATGAGAGCAAAATAGCATAAGAGCATGACAGCATGGCAGCATGAGTCAGCTTGGAAATGGGAGAAACGGGCAATGGTGGGCAATGGTGGGCACTAGCATAGAGCAGGGGTGATTTGGGCCATATGCACGGAATGCAAGGCACTCTGAGAGACCGATAGATCGGCATAGGTTACAGCAAGATCATGCTCGACGCCCGATTCAGACAAGCAGGACTGTTTGCCCTCATTTGGTCTTCAAACTGCCGGCGTGACGCGCGAGCGGAGCCGGATCTACCAAGGTGTTTGCCACGCCAGCAGCCGGGGAGTTAATAGACGAATGGCTGATGGGCTGCGAAGCTGTTTGCCACGCCAGCAGCCGGGGAGCTGATAGCTAATAGACGAATAGCTGATGGGCTGCGAATGCCGACAGAGGAGAGAGGGCATGTGGGCCAGCGGATGGCCGTGGGCGGGGCAGTGCTGTGGCCGGCCGGCTGGCTGGCTGGCTGGCTGGCCGCCTGCTTGCCTGCCTGACCTGGCCATCCTGCGCGCGTTCTCGCAGGGAAAGCGTGTAAGCCAAGCCAGGAGATCGCGACTTCACGTGTGGCGGCGCGTCGCAATTGGCTGGGTGGCCTGCTGGCGATTGGCCGACCAGGCCTGGGCTGCGGGCTAGCGTGGAAGACTCGTTGGTGGTGTGGGGGACGAGACCAGGCCAAGCAAGACACGAGAGACAAAGCAAGACACGAGAGACAAGCCAAGACACGAGAGACAGGGCTTTGTCACAAGCTGAGGAACAGGCGGCAAGAGACCAAGGCCTGTCATCGCTCACACGGGATTGGCGATCTGCAACGCCGGCCTCTCTGCTGCTCTGTGTGCAGGGCTGAAAGCTGGCCAGAATTTCCCCGGCGCGGTGCCCGCATGTCGCATGTCGCACGTCACTGGTGCCCGCTGTGTGTCGCGCTCTTGACGTCCATTCCCTCTGCCCACAGGCTCTCAGTTGGCCATTGCATCGCCATTTTGTGTGTAGAGCCTGTGGCCACAGTGTGTGTAGAGCCTATCCCAGCATCCAATATAACAATTGACCGGTCTACGCCGTTTCTGGCCCATTCCCTAGAAGCCAAGTGCCAGCCAGTGCCAGCCAGTGCCAGCCAGGGCCGACCAGGCCTGACCAGGGTTGACCATCGCCTGTCAGGCAAATTGCCTACTCTCGACATTTCTCGATTTTGTGTGCGGCCGCTCCATTCTGGGAAGTTCTGCATCTCCGACTCAACGCCTCAGTTGCTGGTGCTGACCATACTCGGCCGGTGTTGACCATACTCGGCCGCTGCTGATTGAACTGCGCCCCCGTCACCGACCCGTCATTGGCGCCGTTAACGACATCTCGTCTCCGACCTCGACAGTGCATGGGTACAAGATACCCGTCTCAGACGCGCCATTTCCCTTGACAAGCCAGTTGCTGCACCTCTCTGACCTGGCAGAGCCGTACGGCCATGGCAGCGACGCGTCAAGCGCCGCCCTTCCCGGCTTTCCACCATGCTCCTCCCACCACTCCTTCTGCCCTCCAGCCTGCTGGTCCCAAGCAACCTCCTCAGCTGCAGCCCTCGGCCATACCCATGCAGCCCTTTTTCACCTCCGGGTCTGTGTCTGTGTCTGTGCCTGTGCCGGTGCCTGTGGCCGGGTCTCTACAGCGCTCTCCGCGGAAGGCCCACAGAATATCGCCGCCGGCACCGACTGCCTACCCGGATATGGGCTGTGTCAGCATTCCCCCACCGCAGCCAACGCTCTTCTCGACGGATTCGCCGACAAAGAAGGCCATGCCTCCGCACCACTATGCTCCTCCCGCACCGAGGCCGCATCAGCCGCTTTTTGCAACCTTCAACAGCAACTTTGACGCCTTTGAGCAGGCCAACTTCTACCAGCCCGTGGTCGCCGGGGCCCCCGTGGCCCGGGTGGGCCGGCATGAGAATGCCGATTTCGCCCAACCTCCACTTATGCACAAGGCCAACAACCTTCGACGCTCGTACTCGGACGCCACCCCGGCCACGGCTCGACTACTAGACAAGGCCAGTGCCGACGACGAGGCCGACACGGCTCTGCCGGAGCCGGACGAGATGGCGCCAATCGACGACGACGGCAACAAACCGTCATACAGCTACGCACAGATGATCGGCATGGCCATCCTGCGCGCGCCCAATAGACGCTTGACCCTGGCCCAGATTTACGACTGGATCTCGTCGACCTTTGCCTTCTACCGCGAAGACTCCAAACAGGGCTGGCACAACTCCATCCGCCACAACCTGTCCTTGAACAAGGCCTTCCAGAAGATGGAGCGGCCCAAGGGCGATGCAGGCAAGGGCAGCTACTGGGTCATTCAGCCGGGCATGGAAGCAAGCTTCCTCAAGGATAAGAACCGCAGAGTCGGCGCCGCCAGCTTGGCCCAGATCCAGGTGCACGCCAACCTGGTTCGGCCGGACGTGCAGACGGCCTCACAACCTCTGCCAGAGCCTCTGCCCGCCCACGTCCCCGTCCCTGCCCCTGCCCCTGCCCCTGCTCCTGCTCCTGCTCCTGCTCTTGCTTCTGTCCCCTTTCTTTCTCAGCCCATCAAGCTTGAGCAACGACCGCAGACCGCTCCTGCCCTTCCCGACCTGTCCTCCGACGCCACGCTACCAGCGTCGGATGCAGGCTTGGACGAAGGTGCTCGTGGTGGATCACGGCTGCCCCAACCCCAGTCATCCCCGCCAGACGCCATCAATTCTTCTCCACCTCTGGCTGTCGCTGCACGTCGGCGATCTGGCTCGTCTCCCTCGCACATTCGCCGCGCCTCTGCCCCCAAGCACAAGCGCAATGCCGCAACAATGGATGACAGCGGCTACTTTTCCTCCATCGAGTCCTCCATCCTCAGACCCAACGCTAGATCGGCGACGACTCTGGCCGCCTCGGAATTAGATGTCAGTCGGCCGCGCAAGAAGCAGCGGTTTGGCCGTGCCGAGGATGAGATACAGCGCCTACGGAGCTCCTCACACGACCTCACGCCGTCGCATCATCAGCGTCATCATCATCGCAGTCGCAGTGTCACCTTCAGCCGGGACCCTCAGTCGTCCTCGTCGCCGCTCAACCCCACGCCGCCACCGCGACGAGAGCCAGCCACTCCTGCTGCGGTCTTGAAGAAGCCCACGTGTCCGCCGCCGTCTGTGTCGCCCCATACCCAACTTGTGAGACACCGGAAGGCGATGCAAGAATTCACCAATTCGCCCCTGAAGAACTTTGGCTTGTCGCCGGCGCCGTCTAACGCTCCCTCGCTCCTCGAGGCGTGGTCGCCGCTCAAGTTCGCCCACGCGGCGACCACAAGCGTGGGAGAAGAATTCGAGATCTTCTCTGATCCTGCCACCACCATGACACCGTCTCCAGTCAAGTCGACCAAGCGGCGCTTGATGACTCCCGCAACCACCACGGCCAAAGTTCTCTGCAATATTCTCGGCACCGCCACCGCGAGATTGAATGCAAACACGCCCACCAGGCTTCCCACTTTGCACCCCCTCCTCAAGCCAAGCCCAAGTATTGCACTCAATGGCAGTCCGCTCAAGCGTGCCACCACAGCAGTCCCTGCTACCACAGCCGCTGCCAACGGCTATGTGTCTGGCTCCATCATGGCAGATGAGAATCATGACGACATCTTTGACTGGGACCAATACAATGAGAATGACGAGGGCTATGAGAATGTCGATCTCACCAAGGGCTTTGAGAAGATTGGCGCTCCCGCACCTTTGATGGGGAGACCTCGGCAAGCCACGACTATACCCACGAACACGACAACAACCACAGCAACAGCCACGACGACCACGACGACCACGGTAGCAGCAACGCAACAGGGAATGATGCCACCCGGCGTGGGAACAAAGCCCACTTTGATGTATTGATTCAGCAAATCAATCAATCGCGCACACAGGTTTTGATTTCTTCTTTAACGACTTGGATTTCTCAGCATTTCAGGATTTGATTAGCGAGCGATGAAGACGGATGGAGAAGAATGAAAGCAGCAGCCGCATTGGAACTAGAAGGATGGCATGGCACGCCAGGAGTGTCGAGAGCACTGGGTCTTGTTATCATTGCTGCCGCAGCTGTTGTTGCTTGCTTACGCTTATGACTTATACTTTCTGCCTCTGACTGATACTGCGTATGACGACTGTTACTGCTCCGCTCCTCCTTCTCCTTCTCCTCCTTCTCCTTCTCCTTTTCCTTCTCCTCCTCCTACTACTACTGCTGCTGCTAGGCAACTGCTATCACACTGCTACTCTCATCAACACTTTCTTTCTTATTCGCAGTCATCTCTCTCCATGGGTCACCCATTCATGCATGCACGGGGAATCCAACTGACAGACTGGCACAGGGAGAGACGGGAAATGGTCCGTCTGTCATGACAGAACTTTAAACTCTGCCCGATTCTGTTTGCCGCCGCTCTCAGGGCCGCTCCTGCCGACACAGAACAGCCATACACACACAATACATCGATCCCTTTCTTCCTTCCCTCCGCCAAGTCAATTTGTCCCACTACCCCTGCCACTGAGACACGTGCCACAAAAACACCTGCTGCAAAAACACCTGCCGCAAACCCACCTGCCGCAAACCCACCTGCCACAAACCCACCTGTCCCTTCATGCAGGCATGCAGTGAACTCATTATACGAAAAACCATGCTCGTGTCAAAGGCCATTAACCAACACCGTCATCCCCTAGGCCTAATGAGTATGCCGCGCGGCAACAGCAAACTTGTCAACCCGATGCCCTCTCTCAATTCCCCAACTCATACACATACGCAAAAGAAAATCTTGGACAATAGCCAATGACTGTACTCGTGTCCAATCTTGGCTATTGCATCCTTTTCTCCGCCCCCACCAAACAATGCTGTGGGGTACATGCATCTTCCAGGCCATGTTCACTTCCGACAGGATCATGCACACCCAGTCCTAACCTCACAGACCTGCATCTTTCAGGCTATGTTCAATGCCCTTGCGTCGGACAGGATCATGCACAACCATGTCTTTGTCCTTGAAGATGTTCTCTAGCGTATCGCAGACACGGTGGAAGCTACTGGCAGCTCCTTTCTCCTGCGTAAACTTCATGATACTCAGGTTAGCCTTTCGACCATGCTCCAAAACCGAGTAGAGGTATGCATGAAAATGAACCGGCTTGATGTGTAAATCTGCATCACAGTCAGCTATGCTCATGCCAAGAGCGCATAGCATATATATAGTTCGTTGAGCCACTCACAGTTGCAGGCATCAACCCTCCCTCGCACAACATCACCGCCAGCACGCCTCTCAGAGACAACATCCCTCAGCCCGTACTTGTGCCAATTTTTCAGCACCTTGACCAGCTCTTTTCTTGCCCGCATCTTGCTGACAGACAAACACATGATTCTTGTTGCCGGCTTGATGTGGAATACTTTGGCAAACCAATTCTGGCTCACCTCAATGGGGCCATAGGCTGCTGCACTTGGAGCTGCACCATCGGCCCTGGTCGCTGGTGGATAGCCCATTCCAACCACACCTCTCCCTGCCGAATGCTCGACTGCTGTTCCACTGGATTCGCTATCTTCAGAGATGTCGTCAACAATTTCGTGGTCCTGCAGAATGTGAATGCTCTCCTTCTGCTTCGCCTTACCGAACATCTTCTGGAACCACTTGCGTTTCTTCTCCACCATCTCGCGGCCTTCGGCAGAACCCAAGTTAGCAGGTTTGCCTATTTTCATGTCCGACGAACTTGCAGATACACTCTGTCCCAAACGAGTCGGGCCACCAAGGGACTTTGCTGGAGAATCCTTGCGAGGCGGAGTAGGAGGGCTGTCGTCTGCAAACTGTACACTTCGTTTGCCCATCCACGACCATTTGTGTCCCAGCGCCGGAGACGTCGAAGACCTCTTCTTTGGCGAGCCTGGATCCTCCTCGATTGTGTCTAGTCCCTTCTTGGCGTACAGACGAGGATCATAACCGCCACGGTCGTACTGACTGCGAGCCTTCGCCGGCCGTGGCTCTCTCAAAGAGTTGATTGCATTGGACTTGTTCTTGCCGATGTTCAGAACTTCAATACGAACAACGGGAGAGGATGGATCAGGCGATACCAGCCGAATTGTGGCATCATTGATGCAGTCTCGTGAAGCACTAGCACTGTTCGAACGAGTCGATCCTCGGTACATAGCGAGATCTTTCATCGTGTCATCAGACACCACACGCGCACATCTTTGCTTTGGCCCATTGTGGGTTGGGTCGGATGTCGATCGCGGTTCGTTTGCCTTTTGACGCACCATCTCAGCTTCGATACGCCTATCCAATGGAGCGAGCATGTCCGCCAGGACTGCCGGGTCACCATCACCCCATGTCTCGACGATTCTCTGTCGTCGATCAAGCAATTCTCGCAAGCCAGGAGTTGCAGGCAAGGGGCGATCTCTAAGTGTCGGAGGGAATGGTGCCTCCGTAGCGGATACTGTGGTGGCAGGAGATTCAACCGTGCCATGGCGACTTTCACTTATCGAAGAGAGCGAGGATCGATTAAAGGCTTCCTCACAGATCTTGCCAAGTTCTGCACTGACCTTTCTCGTCTCATCTTTCCAGTTGTGACTCGCAGCACGCGTCTTTTTGATATCGAGGTCTGAGCCTGGCTTTCGAGGGCGATGCTGGGGTGGGGTGGGCAATGTCGGACTGCTCTGCGTCTTGGATATTCCCTTGTCAGAGCTCCTAGTCTGAGGGCGACTGCCTGAGACTACACCGTGGCAGGTAATCCCATCTCGGGCATATTGACGCGCTTTGGTTGATGGGGTTGGTGCCGCCGGCATTCTTCGATGGAAGCTCACAGTTCGCTTGTAGCTTACCGACTTTCTTATTCCACCCGTATGTCTCGAGCTTGCCAGAGAACTTCGCGAAGCTGTCATCGAGTAAGATCTTCGTTTTTGGTCAACTGGTTGCTCGCTGCCTTCGCCCGGCACGGGCGGGACAGCCGGAATCTCCTCTTGGACGCGACTAAGAGGACTCTGTCGCAGACTAGAAGCATCACTGTTGGATCTTGCGTCTGTGTGTCGACGAATGATGATCGTAGGACCTTCCCGAGAATGCTGAACGATGGGAGTCTTGCTTGATCGATAGGGATCATAGCTCCCTTGGGTTGTCTTGCTTGCAGAGGTTGCTCCATTCTTGTAGTAGCTATCTCGCTTGCCACTATCCTCACTGACGATCGAGAATTGCGAATGTCTCCGTGTATGGCCGATTCCACGCCCACCACCATTTAGTTTGGCATTCTTGCGCACCGGCCTGACCACATGGTGGTAATCACTAGCCGAGTATTGAAGGCATTCACCATCGAAATTCTCAAGCTGCTCCTCGCGAAACTTGGTCAAGGCCCAGTAAAATAGTTTCTCATGGTTGGCGTCATCATTGAGGAGACGCTGGATCAGTTGTTCTTGGGACTCGCCATGCCAGAGTGTCTGTAAGTTTCTGAGGATCTCGTGGTCGATATCACTACGTTTGGCAATCCGCATTACCGGCAGTTCCGCGGTGATGGGAGGGGGAGGGCCGACCAGAGTTCCAGGCGGTACAAGACTGGCATGGTATCGTTCATACTTACGAATCAGCGGGTGAGTCCACATCTCGTCCATGCTGATGCGCTTGTTTGGTCGCTTCTGGAGGACTCGTTGGATGAGATCAGAAGCTTCTACGCTTAGAGTCGGGGGTAAGAAGTACTCGCCTTTCTTGACGAGCCGTAGGGTTGTTGGCAAGTCCCCTCCATCAAAGGGCAGGAACCCGTTCAGCATGGCGAAGAGAATAATTCCAACACTCCAGATGTCGGCCTTGTCACCACGATACTGGTGGCCCAGGATGACCTCTGGTGCAGCGTAGTGAGGACTGCCGCAAGATGTGTTGAGCCACTTGTCTCTGGGTTGAAGAGCAGCCATACCAAAGTCGGCAAGTTTCACATTGCGATCAGCGTCGAGGAGGATGTTCTCTGGCTTCAAGTCTCGATGGCAGATATTATAACGGTGACAGTGAGAGAGACCTGCAATGATCTGTCGGAATAAACGCACAGCCTCCTCTTCTGGAAGAGCACCATTGCTGGAGACGTAGTCGAAGAGTTCTCCACCCTGGACATACTCAAGGACAAGGTAGAGCTCGCCTCGATTCTCCCAAACATCGTAGAGATTAATGACATTCGGGTGTTCAATCAGCTTCATGATAACTACCTCACGCTCAATCCCGAATGGCATTGTTCGACGGCCGGCAGCATTGATAGGGATGCCGGAGTCTTTGTCCATGCGAGCCATGCTAGCACTCTGGACCATTGCGGCAGATTTCTTGGACACGATCTTGACGGCGGCAACTTGACCAGTCAAGCAATGCTTGGCGAGTCGGACTCTTCCTGTCGCACCCTTACCCAGAGTCTTCCCCAGCTGCCATGGCCCAACGTGGGTCTTCCTCTTGCCCCTCTTGGTGTGGATGGTCGATGATGCGGTAGATGCCGCAGAATTACGCTTGCTGTCTCCGGTGGCTTCTTCTGCAACGGCATATACAAGTTTGTTCTCGATGCCTTGGCCTGAAGCAGTGCCTTTTGCCCGGACTGAGGAATTGCCATCTGCTTTGGCTGATTCGTGGTGGGAGACGCAAGGCGAGGGAGGCGCCATTTCAACGGACCTGGTGGAAACCTGTTGTTTGTTGACTCGAGGCTGTCGATCAACCAGAGGCTGTCGCCTCAAAGACGATCTGCTGGAACGAGAAGGTCCCTCCATGATGGTTGCTATCGGACAAGGGAGAAAGAGGGGCTATCTCTGTCTGCTCGACTTCGATTCGAGGGCAGATAAGCAGTTCCAAGTAGATTTGGCCAAAAGTTCGAAGAGAAAGGAACTGTTTTTGCTCGAAGAGCTGAGAACAAGTGATTGTTGGTGCTCATCTAAGACACTCTGATGATGAAAGAAAAGAGGGTGTACAGAAATAGGTGGATATTGATTGGGAAATCAGTAGGCTGCTTAGCGCTGCCAGCTTCCTGTTTCCATAGCAGCCTCACATGTACATGTGTGCACGTGATGTGATAACTGGAGGTAGTAGGACAGGCACTGTCTAGGTGACGGGAGGCACTGCCTTGATCCTTGACAACATCAGTATGAGATCTACTTCCTGTTACTCACCTACAACTCATCGGTCTCTATACCAAGCTCTGTGAGGCAGGGCTAAGTTTGTTGTGATGTATTCAAGATTAGCAAATTCTTGCTGAGGTTCAAGACTTGCGACCGTGGCAAAGGTGAGTAATGTGCAAGTAAAGAAGACAGAAGCAAGCAGCCAAAATCCGATTCCAAAAGTGTCTGTCCAAGAAAATGGGCAGGCAAAAGAGCGACAGGGGGTTAAGAAGTAGGCGACTCAGGTTAAAGGATCAGAAGCTGAAGGTCCTCCCTCCTTCCTCTGGCTCAGGGACGAAGCTGCAACCTGAGTGGCCATACCACCAGCACTGCCAACAGCGGCAGCGGCAGCGGCAGGCACAGTGAGCAGAATAGGGCCGCCATCCTGTTAATTGCACTTACCATTGCTGTTCACTTATCTGGAAAGATTACACTAATTAGGCCAGTAAATGTGAGGTGTGTCCAACCTTAGTGCACAAAGAGTTTATCAATAGTCTGCCAGCCAACAGAGCTGTTGGAATATGGCCAACCGATTCAGCAGAGACATCTGCAGCCTGCCATATATATGCCTGGTAACTTGGATAACTACCAGAATGGCGCTGCGATGTACATCGAGCAGTGGTAGGCTGGGCTAGGCTATGTCGCCGAGAGCAGTGCCATCAAGCCACTTTCCTGGATTTTACCAGGTCTTCATGCACATCTGCTCACCATTTAACTTGAAGCATATTACAGTCTGGCGGCGATACCTTCAGATGCCACAAGCAGTGAATCCAGAAGGAGCTTGGTCTGGGGGGCTCAGAGCTTACGTCGACAGCTCCGCATTCTGTCCAGATTCAGACTGATAGGAGACAGGGGCCTATCTGATGCTATGACTACGATTGGCCACGCAACACCAACGTCACCACCACGCACGTCGGCATCCTGGGTCGAGATGACACAATCAAACGAAAGGAAACATCTGATCGAGACAGACGAGTCCGTCGTCATCTAGGCTGCACATTTCTTTGTTAACCCTCTCACCTTCTCATTGTCGTCTGTCTGCCTCACGTTTTCTCTTATCCTGGCTCTACTCTTGCCCATTGTTGACGACTTTCACTATCATGAGGTCTGTTGCATTGGTCGGCCTGGCCTCGCTGGCCTCGCTAGCCAGGGCAATTGTCATTCCTGACCAGAATACGCTCAATGCTCTGAGTCTTGAGGGCACAGAGCCAACGGAGCAGGACTCCCATCCGTTCTGGAACAAGATCGACTGTGCCGAGAAGTTCTGGGAAGCGCTAGAGAAACAGTTTACCAAAGCAGTCGATTCTGTGCAGGATAAGCTGGAGCATATTGCCGACGAGGTCGAGGATAAGTTCGATGACGATGTCGACTTTTCATATGAGACCGCAATCCAGTATGAGAAGGGCATGCAAGCTGCTTTTGCCCCAAAGGCGTGGCTAGGGAGTGCCGATGATGACATCAATCCGCCGGAGAAAGAGCCTCCTCACGACGGCCCTCCTCATCGCGGCCCTCCCCATCGCGGCCCCCCTCGCGACGGCCTATCCCAGGACGACTCACCCCATGACGGCCCTCCTCATCGTGGCCCCCCTCGCGACGGCCCATCCCAGGACGACTCACCCCATGACGGCCCTCCTCGCGACGGCCCCTCCCAGGACGACTCACCCCATGACGGCCCTCCTCGCGACGGCCCTTCCCAGGACGGCTCACCCCAGGACGACTCACCCCATGATGGCCCTCCTCGCGACGGCCCTCCTCATCGCGGCCCTCCCCATCGCGGCCCCCCTCGCGACGGCCCTTCCCAGGACGGCTCACCCCAGGACGACTCACCCCATGACGGCCCTGCTCGCGACGGCCCTCATCATCGCGGCCCTCCCCATCGCGGCCCCCCTCGCGACGGCCCATCCCAGGACGACTCACCCCATGACGGCCCTCCTCGCGACGGCCCTTTCCAGGACGGCTCACCCCAAGATAGCCCTCCCCATGACAGCCCTCCTCATCGCGGCCGTCCCCATCGCGGCCCCCCTCACGACGGCCCAGCCCAGGACAGCTCACCCCAGGATGACTCACCCCATGATGGCCCTCCTCGCGACAGCCCTCCCCATCGTGGCCCCCCTCGTGATGGCCCTCCTCATCGCGGCCGTCCCCATCGCGGCCCCCCTCGCGACGACCCATCCCAGGACGGCTCACCCCAGGACGGCCCTCCCAAAGACGGCTCACCCCAGGATGGCCCTCCCAAAGACGGCCCTCCCAAAGACGGCCCTCCCAAAGATGGCCCTCCCAAAGACGGTCCTCCCAAAGACGGCCCTCCCAAAGACGGTCCTCCTAAAGACGGTCCTCCCAAAGACGGTCCTCCCAAAGACGGTCCTCCTAAAGACGGTCCTCCTCATCGCGGCCCTCCTCATCGTGGCCCTCCCCATGGCCCCCCCCCTCACGACGGCCCTCCCCATGATGGCCCTCCCCATCGCGGCCCTCCCAAGCGAAAGCCTCATCACCCACCTCATCATGGCAAACCCAACGAGACCGTGTATGAGATCATTTCTAAAGGCAAGCATACTACGAAGCTTGCGGCTGCTATCAACGAGTTTCCGGACCTCGTCAATCTGCTTAGCGGAACAAAGGCCAACTACACAATTTTTGCTCCCACCGACCAAGCGTTTGAGAAGATTCCAAAGCACGCACCCAAGCCGTCCAAGGAGTTTCTGAAGAAGCTGCTCACCTACCATCTTTCTACAGAGTTTTACCCTATTGATCAGGTGTTCGCCTCCCGTACTATTCCAACAGCACTCGATGCCGAGTTTCTCAGCGAAAAGGGCCACACGGTTCCACAGCGCCTCTCGACGCAGATTGGATTCAAGGGTCTGACCATCAACTTTTATTCCCACGTGGTTGCCGTCGACATCTTCGGATCCAATGGCGTGATCCATACCATTGACTCCATCCTCCTCCCTCCGCCAAACACAGTCAAAATTCTCTCGGCCCTGCCAGGCGAATTCAGCACCCTTGAACTGGCACTGACCAAAACCGGGCTCATCGAGAACTTCAGTGACACCTCCAAGCACGTTGGTGGCACCCTATTTGCGCCTTCCAACCTCGCATTCCAGAAGCTAGGCCCCCGCATCAATGCCTTCCTCTTCAGCCCGCTCGGCCTGAAGTACTTGAAGGCCCTGCTTCTCTACCACACCGCTCCTAATGTTACTCTGTACTCAGACGCCGTCTACAAGAGCGGTGCTAGCGATTCGGATCACCATAGCGCGCCCAAGGGAATTTACCGTGTTGATCTTCCCACCGCTCTCTATGACAAGTCTCTGAACATTGACATGACCAGATTCGGCAGGCTAATCTCTATCAAGGTCAACGGCTCCAACAAAGTGGCTGTGTCTGACGCCGTTGCTGCTGACGGTGTGATTCATGTAGTGCCTGATGTCCTGATTCCACCAAAGACGCCGGGAGGTCATGGAGCCGTTGAGGGCGAGATTGATCTCGATGAGTTTACGGACAGGCTCGCGCCCTATGTCGACGATACTGAACAGGATCTTTTGGCCCCTGAGCTGTAATCTTTGGTCTGCGGTTTTACCACTGCTAAATGACGTTTTGGGATACAGGCTTGTGATCTTTTGGCGTTTTTAAGCGAGATTACACATGAAGAAATTTCACTTAGGTCATGTTATGTACCGCTAGGAATGTTATGTACCTTAGCTTAGGGATGGCTCCGCCTCCGTTCAATAGTGCTTCTCGGTGATCAGCCTCGTCACCTCGTCCGCGTCCACGTCGACACCATCCCTGAACCACCTCCCCTCGACACCCAACTCGGCTATGCCCTCTCCACTCCCCCAAATACCCAACACCACTTCGTTACCACTCATCATCCTCTTCTTCATTTTGCCCTTTTGATCAAAGGTCCAGTCCTCCAAACCGTAACACCTCTTCCATTGCATCCCGTCGTGGGCATCCTGGTACTCGTACCAGAACTGAACCGCAATCTTCTCGTTGTGGTCTCCCCCCACGCAGAAGAGCTCTTTACGAAGGCGGTAATTCCTTTCCTTGTTCCATTTTGCCGTTAATAGGGCGACAATTTGATCGGTGCCTGTTCAAAGGATCAGTATCTACGCGCACGTGTCTGCCTGTGTGGCGGTGGCGGATGGGTTGACAACCCTGGATGAAGACGCCGCGATTGCGCCAGATGCAGTCAGAGGTATACCCCCTGGCTACACGCTCCGGGTCACATGTATTCCACATGTCCTGGGCGAACTTCAGCTTTTGCTGTGCTGTTTCCTTCGTGAACGGAGGCTTAAGGTCGGCCATGGCTGCCCGGTAGAGAGCTGTTGGGAGAAGTCGGCATCAACAGCCTCCGGTGCGGCACACTGGGTACTCATTTTGTACCCGTTCGCATTCTTCCAGTGGCGATTTACTTGCTGCTTCAACCCTTGCTTAAGGCGGCGATTCATCTATCCCATCGTAGCACTACGTTTAGCTACTGCGTCTAGCTACTGCGTCTAGCCACTGCGTTTAGCTACTTCTAACGTTTGGATCCACTTCAGTACGCCCGTCTTGTAGACCAAGTCAGAGAACAGGCTAAAAGTTGAGGGAAATGCTGTGTAAAGAGGTAGTAGGGTGGCTCCAGTTTTCTGAGCTACTTGCGCCTGTCATCTCTCCGGTGATCGGATGCGGATCGTCGAAATTAGTCAGTGAAGATAGTGGGGTGACGCAATCTCGGCCCTATATCAATCGAGAAAACTCATGTATCGTTTACAGCTATCAGGTAGCCTTGGGTAACGATTATTTGGAGCCTCAATAGCAAGCATCAGAACCTCAATTCGCCATCCGGATACGCCATCGCTCGCACCAACGCACACCCCTCTCCACTAGGAACTTCTCAACCCGCAGAAAGTTATTCACCATGGCAGCGCTCAAAGCTGGCGATGTCTTCCCTTCGGACGTGGCCTTCACCTACATTCCTTACGCAGAAGAATCGGCCTCCATTACTGCCTGTGGCATCCCTCAACAGTACCCAGCCGGCAAGCTGTGGGCAGACAAAAAAGTTGTCTTGTTCGCCGTGCCTGGTGCTTTCACACCCACATGTTCGGCCAATCACCTGCCAGCCTACATTAAGAATTTGGAAGCGTTCAAATCCAAGGGAGTTGACATCGTGGCTGTCGTCGCATACAATGATGCATTCGTCATGTCAGCGTGGGCCAAGGCAAATGGGGTCAAGAACGACGATATCCTGTTCTTGAGTGACGGTGAAGCCAAATTTAGCAAGAGTATCGGTTGGAACTTGGGGGAGAGAACGGCGAGGTATGCAATTATTGTGGACAAGGGCGAAGTGGTCTATGCTGAGAAGGAGCCGGCAAGAGAAGTCACTGTCAGTGGGGCGGAGGCTGTGCTGGCGAAATTGTAGTGAGGCGAGAAAGGAAAGCCAGACAATAAATAGGTCGCTTGTCGCTTAGTGGATAGCTGAATCAAGAAATACCTAGTATAACAGATTGAGCAGGAGTTCCCGACGCTGACTGTTCTGACTACAGATGACTTAGCATGACGTTGACTATCGATAACTTAGCATGACTCTGACTGTAGATGACTTAACACGACTTTGACTATAGAGGACTTAGCATGACTCTGACTATAGATGACTTAGCACGACTTTGGCTATAGATGACTTAGCATGACTTTGACGATAGATGACTTAACATGACTCTGACTATAGATGACTTAGCACGACTCTGACTATATATATATATATACATGACTTAGCATGACTATGGCCACATCGATACCCAAGTAAGCAGCGTTCAATAGGCTCCTGCGACGGCTAACCTGCCCTTATATGATTTTAGCGCAACAAACTTAATTAAAGCTTAAATTCAGCGACGCTTTTCACTGGCCCACATCGACAGATTCGACAGATTTGCGCCCCACCGCATGTGTGCTTTTTCTCAATCATTACACACCATTCTCTTGACTCCGCCTCGTTCCATTCGAGTTGACTGAGTCGTACAAGAGGAACGTAGGGCTTCGTGTGCACTCAGCCTTCTGTGTGTTTGTTTGTTTGACTCTGTGCACCCCGAACCTCACTGTCGCCAACCGCCGACGGCACAGCCCCCGCCATGGCTTCCAACGGAGCGCCCCAGACCGAGGCGGACAAGAATATAGAAATCTGGAAAGTCAAGCGACTCATCAAGGGCCTTGAGGCTGCCCGAGGCAACGGCACCTCTATGATCTCGCTCATTATCCGTAAGTTGTGCTGGAGCACCGGCAAAGCTGCCGTATGTGGAGCCACCGACTGATAGCGACTGCCTGCAGCGCCCAAGGATCAGATTCCGCGTGCCTCGAAAATGCTGGCGGAAGAATATGGCACGGCCTCCAACATCAAGTCCCGAGTCAATCGCCTGTCGGTGCTCTCCGCCATCACCTCGACCCAGAGCAAACTGAAGACCTACAGCAAAGTGCCGCCCAACGGCCTGGTTATCTATTGCGGTGAAATTATCACAAGCGAGGGCAAAGAACGAAAGATCAACATTGACTTTGAGCCTTTCAAGCCCATCAACACCTCTCTCTATCTCTGTGACAACAAATTCCACACCGAGGCCTTGTCTGAATTGCTCGAATCCGACCAGAAATTTGGCTTCATCATCATGGACGGCAATGGTGCCCTTTTCGGGACTCTGAGTGGCAACACCAGAGAAGTTGTCCACAAGTTCTCCGTCGATCTCCCGAAGAAGCACGGTCGAGGTGGCCAGTCTGCCCTCCGTTTCGCCCGTCTTCGAGAAGAGAAGCGCCACAACTATGTGCGCAAAGTCGCCGAATTGGCAGTCCAGAACTTTATCACCAACGACAAAGTCAACGTTGCAGGTATCATCTTGGCCGGCTCTGCTGACTTCAAGAACGACCTGAACCAGTCCGACATGTTCGACAACCGCCTCCAGTCCAAAGTCATCAAGGTCGTCGATGTCAGCTACGGCGGCGAGAACGGCTTCAACCAAGCCATCGACTTGGCTGCCGAGACACTCAGCAATGTCAAGTTTATCCAAGAGAAGAAGCTTATTGGCAAATACTTTGAGGAAATCAGCCAGGACAGTGGTCGCATCTGCTATGGCATTGAAGACACTTTGAAAGCACTCGAGCTCGGTGCCGTCGAGACTCTGATCGTCTACGAAAATCTCGACGTCACTCGCTGGACTCTCAAGGCTGCTGATAACAGCGAGAAGATCTTGATTCTTACCAAGGCCCAAGAATCCGACCGATCACAGTTCATGGACAATACCACCGGCCAAGAAATGGAGATTGTCAGCCAGACGTCCTTCCTCGAGTGGCTCGCCGAAAGATACACCGACTTCGGCGCCAGTCTCGAGTTTGTTTCTGACCGATCAAGTGAAGGCAACCAGTTTGTCAAGGGCTTTGGAGGCATCGGCGCCCTCCTCCGCTACAAGGTCAACTTTGAACAATTAGCCGATGTTGACGAAGATGATGACGAGTTCTATGATGATTGACAACTCACCAACCCCGCAGAGAGCGAGGACCATATTTCAGACACCAACAGACCCGATGTTCTGATGGCATCCCAAGCCCCGCTCTCTGCCCTGGCGCGCCCAGACGGCGCGTCCAAATCTTGGGATGCAGAGGACAATCCCAAAGATGGTCCAAGGAAGCAAGCTCAATTGGTATTGAGGCCCCTCCTGCCATCGTCCAAGCGGCTGAACAATACTGAATGCGCAATGCAACCGCCTGCAAAGCAAAATCTCGGACTTCGTCACGGTAGGTCGCTTGCAGCAACTTGTTACCCTAGCCTCCTTACTAATCATCAGAATAGGACGATCTGGGCTTCGCAATATGGCCACAGCCTAGGTTCCTCAATCGCTGCAGCATTCGGCTTGCTCGGGGGAGGGAAATCCGAGCACATCGCACGGATCCTTCTTGCCTATCGAGGCTTGGAGGCGACATCCCTAGGGCAGATCCGGTGTAAGACCGAGTACCATGAGCCAAAAAGCTGTATCCAATCTGACCAGGGCAGCTCACGTAATGGCCAGCTGCCATGGCCTGACTTAGACACGGGGCCGCTGACCCACCAAGCAGTATACTTTGCTTTACGGCATGAATTCGACTTTGACATGCACTCATTCTTGCTATCATCAATGGCTCTCTGATGAGAATCGAGTCACTGTGTACAATCACACTCTTCAGCAAGATGGGTTTTGTTGCCGGGGACGCGATGGTAGTGGCGTTGGCATATTTCACTCACTCACATAGCTGCAATTGCATATTATCAATGACGTCTGTCCCTGTTATACTATCAATGCTGTCTCTGTCATATTCATTCGTTTCAGCTGTCTAGCTCATTCCTCGAAATTGCAGCATGTCTATCCATCTTCCCAAGCACGTCACACTTTCCGTCAACCCCTGCAGCTCTTCGCTCGCACCCTGAAGCTTAGTGTCTTTGGCATCGTCCACATCTTTGACCCGCTCTTCACACTCGACAAAGAAGACGTAGTGCCAGCTGCGTTGCTTGCTTGGCCTCGTATCAATCCTGGTCAGATTCAGGCCATGCTTGGCAAACACCTGCAACGCTGCTGACAGCGATCCCGGCACGGCGTGATCAATCGTGAAAAGCACCACGGCTTTCGCATTCACCTTCTCACCCTCGCCACAAGGTGGCAGCAGTGGCGGCGGCCTTAGCGCGCGAAGACGACGACGGCTAGGAAGAGAGTCCATACCCCGTGACCGTGTCCGGTTTCTGAGCACAAAGAACCTCGTGGTGTTCTTGCCCGGTTCATCCTCGATCTGCTCAGCCAGACACTTCAGCTTCCAGGACTCGCCTGCCAGGCGCGAACAGATTGCTGCGCTGGCGCCGGACTCATCCTTGGCTACCAGTGACGCTGCAGCCGAGGTGGATGAAACGTCAATCCTCTCGGCGTGCAGGAGATGCTGGGCAAGGTATTTCGAGCACTGCGTCCAGACTTGTGGGTGCGTGTATAAAATTTTGATGCTGCTGGTGGTACTGATGCTGGTGCTGGTGTTGCTACTATTTGGTGATGATAAAGGGTCGTCGCCGCTGTTGTAATGGCTTGGATTGGTGTACAAAAAATGGTGCACAGATAGATAGTGCTCTTCGCACACTTGGACGTCTGCATACTGATTCCCCTCTGAACACTTGGCCAGCAGGTCGAACGCTTGGACGACCGATCCATTGGTGCTGTTCTCAATGGGCAACACCGCAAAATCGTTCAGCCGCGCTCCTCTCAAGTCGCCGCTGCCGTCACCCTTGTCTGGTCCTGGCCCTGGCCCCTGCACGCTCTCAAAGATCGACGAGAATGATGGGAGCGGTGTCAGATCGGCCGAAGGAAGTACTGCCAGCGCTGCCTGGTGTGAGAAGGATGCTGGTGGGCCAAGGAACGCGACTGAGAGCGACCTGTCTCTCGCATGATCACCATCCATCTTCGATGACTCGTCGTCCCTCCGAATATATTCAGTCCACTGAGTCATAACGACTAGGCTGTTTCGTCCATACTTCACAATCTCCTACTTCTGATTGCTCATGGCCAGGGAGAAATGTGCATAAGTGCTGTCAAGGGAATGGTAAACAAAATTTGCGCTCTGGTGTTGACGAGCATAGAACTATGAGAAATAGCACAAGACAGAGCTTTTAAACGCGCAATTTGACCCTAGACAACAGGTTTGTGTCAGTCATCAATCTCTCATTGGGAATAAAAACCTACAAACCAATTGTCAATTCTACGCTTTAGTATTATATAGGAAAATCAGCATCGCGCTCTCGCCCCTTTGGGACGAGGGTAAGGCCGCTCTATGCCCACCCTCGGCTCACCCCGCCTCGGGTGAACCCTCACCCTTGACCCCGGTCATGCTGAGACAGATGGTTGTGCTCGTTGATTCCTATCTGTCTTTAAACTCTTCAATCTCTCACCTTGTTATCGCAAATATTCTCTACCTCCTGCTCGACCCGCTTGCAAGATCGACTCCAAAATCATGTCGCCTAACAGGGCAAAAGTGTGCGACACGTCCCATATCCAGATGTTGGAATGGCCTATTCTGGGTGCAGCCAGTAATTAATCTACGCTGCGAACTCTTAAGTTGCTATCTAGCGTAAGGGTCTGAACAATGCGCCCTCCCGCGAGAATTCTTTTTCGCCGCGAGCCCGACATTGCCAGGAGTAACGTGAGACTAATTCCAATACAGTCGCCATGAGGGAAATAGCTGCAGATTGACTGCACAACAGTGGTTTCTGGAGTGATATCTGCCCTACCTATTTTGTCTATGCCCGATGGCGGCTTATAAGCTGCCATGTGATTGCAGGCGAACTGAGTCAGGTGGGTAATTCTGACTAATCAAGTGGCATAGAGCCATATGGTCATCTGTGCACACCCTCGCTGCGATCTCACTGTGCCGCTCCTTCCTGGTCAACGTTTCCCCTTTTTTTTGTGGCGCCCGGATATAACACCTCCGAGGGGGTTCCCGACTGCCCCTAAGCCAAAGGCCCATTAGCAGCCGTCCGGAGCCCACGCCCATACCCAGCTCCAGGAAGCCGCTCCCCCCGAACTCAGGCACTGGTACCCCTAACACCCGGCCCCGCAGTCCTCCACTCCCTTGGGCAAGCCCCAGAACAATTAGATCCACCTGAACAAAAAAAGGCTCGCAACTCCATGCGCACTGCATGAACCTTCGATGTTCAGGATACAGCAGCCTCGGCGTCCAAACTCGACACCTTTCCTCCACCCTCATCATCAGTACCCAAACGGCCAGCTTCTTAAACGTCCACCCGGATCACTACCCCGCGCCCCCGCTCTGGCATGCGCCATCCCCATTGCCCTCATCCCCCACTACCATCTCTGACACCTACAGCCGGGCAGCCACTGGCAGTGGTCACTGCTCTCTGGCGTGATACCATCGGCACGGTACCATCGGCTCGGATATGACGGTTGCAATATGACCGGTGGGCATCGGAAATACATGACCTGCAAGCGTTACACATCTTAGCTGTTACAAAGGTACAGTAGCAAATGCCAATCGTGCTGTAGAAGTGTGAAGAGTCCTTCACTATGGATAGATTGGGGCTTTCAGCACATTACAGTCAAGTGATCTCTTACAGGCCCAGAAAGACTTAGCCACAGAAATAAGGAAATTAAAGGCAGCAAATATAATAGAAGAGAAGAGGAGCAAACTACAGTTTTCCGTGCTTGCTTATTAGGGTCAGAAGACCTTCCCAATGTTTTTCTTTTTTCTATCTCAACAGTGTAGTCATGATACACCAAGGCCAATGGCATACCACAGTATAATATCATGTTTTCACTCTGTCCTCTGCACAAAGCCGTAATCCCACAGGTAGGTGTGACAACGCTGGACAAAGAAAGAGCAAGAGGAGCAGGGATCTTGTTGAGACAGTCTGATTGAACTAAACTCAGAGAAAGGGAGTCGAGTCTATGAGGGACAGAGACTGGGTTGATATATCCAAAGCTACTGCGCTAGTTCCTATTAGGAATAGCCAATTCGCAGGGATTCTGCAGTCTGAGCTAGTCTCAAAGAGAAATAGCTAATTTAGTGACGGCGCAAGCCTTGGTGCGGCTGTCGCATATCTCCCCGTCGTCCTCATAACAGTAGGTAGTGTTGGCTGCCTGCACCAATACTATACTTACCAACAAACCTGCTCTGCCTTGCAAACACTCAGGACCACTGGAAACTATAGGTCTTTTGTGTACTACGTAAGTAGTCCCAGGAATCTTGATTGTTCCCGGGCCAGTCCACATATGACTGTGGGTATACATCGCTGTAGAGATACCTCTAAATCTATAGCTATAGGGTATCAGACCCGCAGGGCCTGGCAGTTGCTCCCGCGTACCAAGCCTTGGCAAACGAATGGACGAGTTGGCACGTGACAACGGGGACTTCATGCTTGTTGTCTCTTATAACGTGCGTAGGCGGTGACAAACTGCCACTGAAACGTGGACCATCAGCCATCAGCCCTAGCAAGGTATATGACAAGCTGTTGGATTTCAGGCTGACCAGTAGTGCGACTGGTGTGACGAGGGGATAGCCTCTATATTGCGATGGAAATCGTTTGGAGATGAGATGAATAGAAATGAGTGAGACTCGTGTAAAGATTGCAAGCTAAAGAGCTGTGGACACGAGTTATGTAGCCGAAGTGGAGTTGCGGCATTTTGGCACAGCAGTGTCTGTCACGTGCAAAGCCTTGGCACTGCGGAACTCCAGAGAATCATCCTCTTTGAGACACAACATAGTTTCAGGCGGCCCACGTCGATATAAGCTACTATCCCGAGTTATCTATCTCCCTCACGCTAATCTCATCCTTCTCCCTTTTAATATCGGCTCTACAACCCATCTAGGCCTGCAGTCCTGCAGTGTTACGTCCCCGCGCTTGGCACTCTCTTAATCTTGCCCTGCCTTGTTCATTGTCTCCCACATGTTTTAGCCTTGGCGGGTTGCAAACGTGGTCAATTCGTAACAGTGCAGTAGATACGCGAGATCAGAGGAAGATAACAAGCTCTGAACACTCCATGAGCAGTATTCCAAGGATCTCCTTTCTCGCTGATAAGACCATGCATGAGACTTTCAGAGCCAATACATGGCCTTTTGGAATTGACATCGTTAGACGCACCATAGTCGCTAGATGCGAGCCTTATCAGCAGCATACACGGCAGTCTTCGACATCCACATCGGACACCGCCGAACCCAACCAAAGTACCGACGGGAATCGTCGGCCAGCTGTCTTTAGATGGTGACCTTGGGCAACAGTCCCCGATCGACATGGACAAGAGATTAATTAAGTAACAACATAGACTGAGATAACTGGTAAGGCGATCTTCATGATGACTCCCCATTCTTCCGACCCGCTAGACCCATATATTCAACAAAAGTAGCGACTACGGCCCAACATCCTTTGAAATAAAAAGGTGTGTTATTCTTTCCCCTGCTCAATTCTCCTTGCTCCATCTTTCATTACCCTGCAAAGCATTGCTCCTATCTCACCCAGCATAACTCATCCATGAGCGTGTGTGAGAGAGATACTTGAGGAACACGACTTTCGCCTGGCCTATAACAACACAGAGCCTTGACACAATTAAAAAAAATAGTTCAATGGTCTTGTCAAGGTTCGTCGCCAAAGGCGCGGAAAATCTCGAAGGCAAAGACGTCTGGCTTGACAACGATGACCTTCGCCCATTGAAGCTCAAGGACCGGACTTGGACATGGCGTACATATCTCACTTTTTGGTTTTCTGCTGCTGCGACAGTCGCTGGCTGGTACGGCAACAGTGCTGCCCAAGCTCTAGGCTTGAGTATGTGGGAGAGCCTGGCCTGCTCTATCGGTGGACTCATACTGATCTCTGTCATCATTACCCTCAACGGTTCGCTTCACTTGATGATATGAATTCACCTAAATGCATTCTAACCCTCTGGATAGGTCGCGCTGGTGCCGTATACCACGTCGGCTTTCCAATTTTGAATCGCAGCGCTTTCGGTAGGTTATTCTATATCTTGCTAACGCACATCCATGCTGATGTCTGCAGGCATTTATGGTGCTTGGTGGCCGACCTTCAACCGAGCGGTGATGGCGATTGTGTGGAATGGGGTGAACGCCGTCCAAGGCGGGCAATGCGTCTACGTCATGCTTCACTCAATCTTTCCTTCCATTGCGAACCTGCCAAATGTGATGGGCTCTGGTTCCGCTCTGACCTCAGGTGGCATGATTGGTTTCGTTATTTTTTGGATCGTCACCTGCTGCTTCTTGGTCATTCCAGTTCCGAAGATGAGATTGCTGGTATACCTCAAGCTTGTGGCATTCATCATCTCCGCCACCGCCATGTTGGGCTGGACTCTTAAGAAGGCAGGTGGTCTGGGCCCTGTCGCTCGCCAAGGGTCCACTGTCCATGGCTCCGAAAAGACCTGGCTGATTCTGCGATTTTTGATGCTCTCAGCCGCCAACTGTGCAACCTTTGCCTCCAATGCCTCTGACTTTCAACGCTATGCACCGCGCCCCAACGATGTTATTCTCGGCAATACATTTGGGTTCACCCTGTCCAACACGCTCGTCTCGCTGATCGGCAACATCGTCTGCTCCACATCCCAGGTTGTGCTCGGTGAGCTGGTTTGGAATCCATTGGACTACCTCGATCGACTTCAAACGGAGAGTTACACTTCGGCCAATCGAGCCGGTTGCTTCTTCATCGCATTCCTGTTTGCGTACTCGGCTTTGTTCTCCTCGATCTTCGAGAACTCTGTTCCCGCCGGTAATGACCTTGCCGCCTTGTTTCCCAAGTATATTTCAGTCCGAAAAGGCTTCTACATCTGCCAAATCGCCAGCTTCGCTCTGAATCCTTGGTACTTGCTCGGAAGTGCTAGCATCTTTGTATCATTCCTGGCATCTTACCAAATCTTCCTTTCAGCAATCACCGGGGTCCTTCTTTGCAACTACTATATTATCTCACGCGGATATATGTACATTCCCGACCTCTTTACCTCTTCGAAGCAAGGGAAATACTACTTTACTCATGGCTGGAACATACGAGCATACGTCGCTTACATTATCGGCGTTGCGCCAAACTTTGCTGGCTTTCTTGGGAATATGGGCGTACCTATGCCCCTGGGGATCACCAGGTTTTACTACTTTGCATACTGGGTCGGTATTTTTATTGCTGGAGGAGTGTACTACGGTATTTGTATGTGGAAGCCAGTATCAGTGCAATACAATAGTGGGTGGAGAGAGGTCAAGAACTATGTCCGACCTGAGGAACTGGAAGTTATTGACGGTCAAGAGGTTGGGGGTGAGAGGTTTTTGTCGGAGAGAGATGCCAAGAATGAGGCTTTTGAGACTGTGATGGAGTCAAAGGCCTAGACGTAAACTTTCTGCTCATAATTATTGATCGAAAGCGCGGGGAAAGCTGCAGAAGGAAAAGAAGATTTTGTGAACAGGGTGCAGGAAGAATGACTGTAACTTGGGAAGGCGTATAGCGATCATATACTAGAGATTGGTTCGTGCTTTTGTTTAATTGATTGGATTTTCTTGACTACTTCGGTAAGTCCATGATTCCACCGCCATCTATTTGAACAGACTGCTCCGCAGATGTTTATCGCATTCCTTGTCTAAACTATCACCGCAGTGGCAGCAAGACGTTACCGCGGCTTCCGAACCTGCTTGAGGGGATCCAGCTCAGTCCCATCATCGGAGCGACATGATCCCTCCCGATTTTCCTTTCTGTCTGCAATTTCCCGTCTCCTACATCTTAACAGAATCATGTGCAAATACACCACGGGAGAGATTATTTTTGATTATTGCACACGAAACATCTATGCAACCTCTGCCGGATACGCTGCAACCTCTCTAAACCAAATATTCCCCTGATAAACTTGCTGTTGTTGCTACTGTTGTCTCTATTACCCTCTATCATCATGGTACCTGTCCTGGCGTATATCGCAGAAGTAGTATCAGTCTTCAATAGGCAATAAACAATAATGAATACAATCCGAACAACAAGGGTTAGATTAAGTTTTCTGTAGCTATTAGGGATTCTAATAGAGTTATCCTTCTTAAAAGTGATATAATAGGATCCTTCTATCCCTGTTTATGCTCAGCACTAGTCGCAGCTGAATCACGCGCAAGTTATTGGGAGTTCTCCAAGTCTCTCTGTGGTGATTTCCAGGGCGTCGTCTGGACGTTGGGTTGGGCTTGGCTCGGGGTTGACTGTCCTGTTACAGTCGGCAGGAGATTAGATGATATCGACGTCAACATGGGGGTATGTTGGTGATTTATCTTTCTTCTCTGATTGGCTAATTAATGACAAATCATCTCAACCTTATTACTGTGATTGGGGGTTCGCTTAATTATCCGCTCGAATATAGAACACATGGTGAAATTACCACACCTGCAATGAGCACAACGCCTGAAAACCTGATACGAGAGCAAGATGCCCAAGAGAAGGAGAACATTAACATGCCAGACTTGTAGACGCTTAAAAACCAGATGCGAAGTCACCCCGGGATCAAGACAGTGCACTCGCTGTCGGACGCTAAGGCACGTTCTACGATAGCCATAATAATCCAAAGCTCTAATGCGCAGTCTTGGACTGAACAGGCTTAACTGCGAGCTCCCTCTCTCACATCTAACAGAACCAAGTGAGAATGCGTTCGGAGAAACTGGAGATGACCGGCAGATTAATAGCCAATCGAAACATTGTCACTGTGATGAAAGGTATTCATGATGCCTCGACACACTGACAGAGCCACATGCTGAAAAAAAACGCACTCTCACTCAGACTCGCAGAAATCTCAAGTACGTTGACGGAACTCAAGCAGCAGCTGCAAGCTTTGGGTCCCAGATCCTCATCAAACCCACCAGCAGTGAAACACACTACCTCTACCAGAGGACGGATTGATCAGCATGCTCAATTTTCGCAAGATATCTCTGCTGGGAGTGGGGGATTCCAAGATCGTACCCAGATAGCCCCAGTGCAACTCATCCGCGATATGAACACGTGGATCACGGGGATTGTGGCGGACAATGACGCGGGGGGTTACGCAGGTGAGCTTTCAGAGATCGAGATAAAACCTAAAACGCTGGAAAAGCAGCTAGTAGAAAGGTGAGTGCTGGTTTTGGATGCAATGTCTTTCTCTTCTGTTGGTTTTTTCTATGCAGTTGGATTCCCAATCCACTGATCGTGGACATTGTTGACTAAATTTTCAGGTTCCGTCAGATTTCTCCTGCGTTACACTTCCTCCACTTGGACGTCGACGAGTTGAAGCAGCGCCATCAGCTGCTCTTTTGGACATGCATCCTAGCTGGCCTTCAAGCCACGCCATTTCTATATCAGTCCGACCTCCAAGCCACCCTTTGGGGGCAGGTTAAAGGACAGCTAGGAAAGCAAATGTTGAGCACGCCTATTACAATATCGACAATATACGCGATGCTGGTATTCAGTACCTGGCACCTGAGTGGGATGTTCCGGGGACAGTTTGTAGACAGTTGGTTCTTGAGTGGCTCTACAGTCTTACATTCGATGGTATCCTTAGGGTTTCCAGCTCCAAGTTCGACATTGCATTTGGAAGACCGAGAACTGCGCAACCAAGTCCTGATGTGGAATTTTTCGCTCCTATTACATTTAAAGTATTTGTCCTTTTCTCTTACCTTTTCCAAAATGGATGACATCGGCTAACGAAGATAGGTTCGCTATTGGAACCGGGAAGCCAGCAGTCATAGAGACAGGATCCATCGGTTGTTTCATCTCCGCGGTGCAAGGTTCTCCTCATGTCGCAGAGTGTGACAAAACCATTGCCGCAGAGTTGCAATTATACATCTTGGTTTACAAGGCAGTCATCTGGATGACTCTTCCAATGACACAGATCTGGATAGAGGTTGACTCATGGGTCAAAATCAACAAGCCAAGTAAGTGTTGTCTCTTATCTCTTCAACGCCTCAATATTCTAACACCTGCACAGAAAGTGGTCCTGCTCTACAGTTTGGACTCTCATCCGCCGTGCTGATCCTCGCACGCTGGGAATTGAATAAGATACACCGAGGATCAATTTTGTCTCATGACAGTTATGAAGAGGCAGATACGGAATTTCCGCAAACTCGAATACAGCAACTCCTCAATTTGATCATCGAACACTCTCAACTCATCCTAGAACAGACAGCAGATGCAGACGCCTCTCCAACAATCTCCAAACCTGCTTACGACTTCCTCCTTGCGGCCTACGCTGCGATTACTGTGGTCGAGTATTCCAACTCACTGCCAGACGTTGAAGCGACATTTGGCTTGATGCAAAAGGTGTGCAACCAGGCTAAGGAAATGGGTAGCGTCGAACCTGTTTTCAAGTGGGCCACGGATATGATGTCCAAGAGGGTGGTTGACGTGGTAGACTCTTCAATTAGTGACGTGCAAGAGTGTACCTCAGACTGGGCGCCAAGTGTGCTTGTGAATGCAAGACTAGATCTTGTCCATAGAGAGGCTGATAAGACCATGCCTCAAGAGGGTTAGCAACAGCGTTGTTGTATCTGTAGTGGCTGTCTGGCTCAATTAAACAGGATTGAAAAGTACAAGTTCCATCGCTCAGTTCCGGATCCGTTTCTTTTCTGTCGCATCCTAAAAGCAACTGCCCTCATCGGCAGTGACTGTCGGACGAGATAAGCTGTGGAAAAGATTAAGAGCAATCAGCTCGAGTCAAGGCAACCAAGCAGGGAGATTGGGTGTGCATAATCAGATGCGACGGTTACCGTCGCCTATCAGCCCATCCGGCCAAATATACTTGCTCACTTTTCTATTCTATGCTGGCAAGGACACCACAGTCGCTAAAAAAGCAACTTCATTGCGTTATCTCACCCTACTTTCCCATTGCCACCAGCTCCAGAAGATGGCAGCCGAGTCCTATTCTGTTATTGAATTGTTGCACCCGACGGGCCCTGTGTATCGCCGTGTGTCTACAGCGCCGCCTCGCCTGCCTACCGACGATGAGATTCCCTTGATTGACCTTAGTGCCATCGAGGGTAATTTCGAATCCAGGAAGGGATTGGCTGCAAAGATCCGAGTCGCCGCCGAGGGGACGGGGTTCTTCTACATCTACAACCACGGGATTTCAGAGGAGTTGATCCAAAACGCCTTGTCCGCGGTTCAGAATTTCTTCAACCAACCTCTGGAGGAAAAAGAAAAGATCTCATTTCGGTCCTCCGAGAGCGCATCAACTGGATATCATGGAGTCGGGGCAACACAAATCAACCGAACAGAGACTAGAGGTGCGTTTCGCTGGCGTTCGCTCACGACGAGAGAGTGCCGACAAATCGGCTTGCATTTCATCAATGCCTGCACATTTTCTTACAAGCTCTAGACGCGAAGGAAACGTTTTCCATGCGATATGACCCTCGCAATGATCCCACACTGACGGAGACGCAAGTCTTGCAACACAATATCTCGGACATGCTCGAGTTCAACGACACTGTCTGGAAGACAACCAGCCATCTGGAGGGCTTCCGTCATGTGATGATCCTCTTCTGGCAGGAACGTCTACAGCTTGCCCGTAAGCTGATCCGCATCTTCGCGCTGGCACTGGATCTGCAGGAGACATACTTCGATGCCGTCACGACATCTCCTGGCGCGGATGCGGTTTATGTCCACTACCCCGGTCAACTAGCTGTCGACGCCAACAAGGAGATGGACATTGGCATCGGCTCGCATACCGACATCCAGTGCTTTACCCTGCTCTGGCAGGATATGTCGGGCGGACTGCAGGTGTTGTCGTCCAGCGGAGAATGGCTGGATGCCAGGCCAATAAAGGGGACCCTCGTTGTGAACATTGGAGACTTTCTCGAGCGTCTGTCGAACAACCGATTCAAGTCTACCGTGCACCGCGTCTATAACCGAAAGCCCACCTCGCGATTCTCCATGCCCTTCTTCTTTGGGTTCAACCCCGACTCGGTTTGTGAAGTTGTCCCGACATGCATAGATGCGGATCATCCACCACTGTATCAGCCAATCTCTTGTGGAAAGGTATGCCTGCGTACCCTCACTGCTCTCCCCTATTCCCTTCCCAAGAGTGTTAACATTCATGACGCAGTGGCATCACGATCGCCTGCTGCTAGCTGAGCGGGGCGCACTTTCATCTTGAATAGGAATGCATTCTCCAGTTCTTGACGGAGAAGGGGAAGAGGGGAGGAACAGGGGGGCAGGGCGTGAGAAACTGAGGTGGCAGCAGAGAATGCTATAAGAATCTCATAAAGCTGCTTTAGACCTTTGAATCTCTTGCAATCTCGGATCTCATGTGAGGGACTTCAAAAAGAGTTCTCGTCAGTATGCTATTCCATGGATCGTGGTTCGAGCCCAGCAAGCAAACTGTTCGTTCAGACCTCTAGCAATTTCGCCTGTCAAACCAGTACAAGAACCCAGCCACCATATCTTGAGGTTTTGCCTCCAGCTCGTGCCGCTGGCCGAAGCTAAGAGCCTCAAGAGAATGATGGCGGATCGAATAAAGAATCTGTCACATAATCTTCCATGCTGAACTCCCCAAAATCAAAACGCCCAAATTTATTGTCTCTGGAAGTAACACTGGAGATCAGTAGCGTTCGAGTGCATCTACTATGCTCTGGCTAATATATGGGATGTGGATGCTATTGGCAGAGGCTGGCGTACAATAGTTTCTGTCTGAGAAGCATTTATAAAAGAATTGCCGTCTGAGTCGGGACTTGACGGACGATTTGCTGTGGTCCCACGCTCGGGTGCACGTGGGGAAGGAAGGAACTCAGATTCAGTCAGCATCAGTGGTCAGTGCTGGCTTGCAAGCGTGCAGGCACACAGGCGAGAGAGTGACGCATTTTCGGAATTAGACGACAGGATCGGCGCAGTGAACCCAAGTGGAGCCTCGCCAGGTCGATGATTGTAAAAGAGAATGAGAAGCAAGGAGGTGGTGTCGGGAAAGCGGCGAGGGCACGATAACTCGGAAGACTAACGCAAAGAGGCAACACGTGAGCGCGTAGCGTGCATAGTACGGTGGCCCATCAGGACACTCGGCCGGTCAACTCTCCCAATGTCAATTGCACTAATGTCCATTGCACAATCGTCATTGCATCAATGTCTAACTATTTCCTTGGTTTCCTGCCCTTATATCTGCTACCTAGAGGATCTAATCCTCGTTCCAGATAAGAACTTATCTTATCTGCTTCTATATGCGAGATAAATCCATTGTCGCCAACAATGTATCCTGGGGACATGCCAAGATACATATAAATGTTGTTAGTGCCTCGGTATATTGGTGCACATACACGTGACCACATGTGTTATTGGCGGCGCTGAATTTATCTCGTACATACAAGTAGATAAGCTGGTTTCAGCTAGTATATGAGTTGTAGGTAATGAGAGATCAGAGTGGACCTGATTCTGCTCATTGTCTCAGGAGTGTTGCAATGGACATTGGTGCATCGGGACATTAGACTGACCGTGTGTCCTAATGGGCCACCATACTTTGGGCGCCAAGAACCAATCACCACAGGCACACAAGTTAGTGACTAGCAGCTACCTATCAATGAGTTTTCATAGCATATCTTTTTTGCTTCATTATGTCATCATGACCCGATTTCGCCCCTGTATAGACCTCCATGCAGGTGCCGTCAAGCAGATTGTCGGCGGCAGCCTGTCTACAGAGTCTCCCTCCACGCTGCAGACCAACTTTGTATCAACCCACTCGGCGGCGTACTATGCCCTCTGCTATCGCGATGCTGATGCTCTGGGCGCGCACGTCATCATGCTTGGTCCTGGCAACGAGGATGCGGCAAAGGAAGCGCTTGCTGCGTGGCCGGGAAAGTTGCAGGTAGGTGGAGGAATCACCGATGCAAATGCGAAGCAGTGGATAGACAGCGGTGCTGAAAGAGTGAGTCGCCCCCTCCCCCTCCAGGCCCAGGCGGGCAGGACCGTTGCTTGTATTGTGGACTTCTGTTGATTGGCTGGTTGATTGACTGGAAGTGGTGGTGGTTAGTAGGTCATAATTACTTCGTTCCTCTTCCCCGGTGGAAAGTTCTCGCTTGAACGCCTGCAAAGGGTGCTTGATGTGCTGGGTGGTGATAAGGAGAAGCTGGTGATTGATCTGAGTTGTCGACGGAAGGGGTCTACATGGTTTGTGGCTATGAACAAGTGGCAGACGATTACTGAGATGGAAATTACCCAAGGTAGGTAGAGGATCCCCTGCTCGCCTCCCATCGCCGATGTACAATCAGCGGCGTGACAGAATGACACATTTATTTTGCCAAGTGCTGATAATTTGCAGAGAGCATAGCCATGCTAGAGCCTTACTGCTCAGAGTTTCTCATCCATGCTGCCGATAATGAGGGCCTGCAGCAAGGCATCGACATTGAGCTTGTCGAGCGACTTTCAGAGTGGTGTAACATCCCTGTCACATATGCCGGTGGAGCTCGAACGAAGCAAGACCTCGATTTGGTCAAGAATTGTAGTAAGGGAAGGGTCGATCTGACTATTGGCAGCGCTCTTGACATCTTTGGAGGCACCGGTGCCAAGTTTGAAGAGTGTATAGAATGGAACAAGAAACAGTGAGCCCAATTTTGACGCGTGGTTGAACCATGGCACAGCCTGAACGAGTTCATCCTCGCCTGCACCGCACGCATCCAAGTCTCTCCGATTCGGCGACTGCGAAAAATACTTCCTCCTAGGTACCGTGCCCCACAGGCAACTCAATCGCCAAAGTCTCTCGATTGTGGTCTCGCTGCCTGACTCGTCTGACGCTTCATCCCTTTGCGGCCAACCCCTTCGTCGACTAGACGCCAAACCCTCCTCGTGGATGTACGAGATGTTTGCTCTTGTCGCCATTTACCATCACCCGATGTTCTCTGAATAGTCTATCTCTTCCTACCCTTCCACCCCTCTCTCTCCTTCTCTGTGATGCGTGTTGTACTTAGAGGTGGCATAATGTTGTCGTGATGTTGATAGGGAGAGATTGCTGTATCTAGGGAACATGTGAACAATCTAAGCAATAGATCGAAGGTTCTAAAAGAGATCGAAATGGACTTTCAGATCAATGGCTTGGATTGATGATATCTTCGTAACTACATGAGAAATGGCCTGCTAGATGGCGTCACCCAAATGCTGGTGTTGGCATGTCCAGCAGCCCCTCTTGATCCACACTTCAGCCCCAAGTTCTGGGAAGAAGTTGATGTGAGGCGTTTCAAGATTCCATGCCTTTAGTGAGTAGCAGCCTGTTTGTTGACCTCAGCCGAAGCCTAGAGAAAATGGTGTGAGTAAAATTTCAACTGAATGAGAAGAGATCAATTCAACATACGGCGCTCTTGTTCTCATCAAACTTATCGCTGATAGCATCCTTGGCAGCGGTAGCACGGGTGCCGAGGCTGGCGTTGCTGTCCTTAGCGACGGCCTTGTTGGCCTCGTGGCTGGCGCCGGAGGTAGCCTCGCTGACCTTGTCACTGACGTAGTTGACGGCGTTCCTGAAGAATAGAGTCAGTAGCTGCTGAGACAGTTGCTGTGGCTTCACTCATACTTGGCGGTCTCCATTGTGTAGGTGAGTTGGGTGGTGAGTCGTGTGGATTGTAGAAACTAGACTTTTCGCTTCGAATGGTTCTTGGTTGAATGTTGCGTGAACTGGAGAACTGAACAGTGTGAGGGATGAAGCTTTATATAGAGGCGAGGCACAGGCAGAAGCGATAAATTCTCCCTCCCTGCGACCTGTTACTTTCAGTGAACCCCTCCATATCCAGAAGCCATGTCGTCACAACAGACAGAAGTCTTGCCCGATGGAACCTATCAAGAATTCTGTTTTCAGATTTTCTGCCCTAGAAAGATCTAGACACAATTCTCCCAAGCCAAAGTCCCTCACGTGGTCCATTCTCTGCTGAGAAACACGTCAATTCCGGCTCCAAGATGGGAATAGGTGCGTCACCAAAGAAAGGAAGAGTCAAGGGTAGAAAGATCGATGACGGCAGAGTCATAGTATATCGTCTGGGGATGGCGATTTTGTAGCCAATCGACGATTATGCCGTCCCTTGTGCCAAGGCCACTGACAGCTGAGTAAAACATGCTAGCGGGTGCCCAACGAACACGGTGAGATGGCCCAGGGAAACTGGGGGAGATACTCTGGTGACGGGGCATGTGAGGAAGCTCCGCACTTCAAAAGTTGAAGTCTTGTATAGCCATTGACAAAGGAATGCGAGAACAACTCACTCTTGTTTGCATTCTCCTTCCTAACGCTCTGAAGATACTGTCACGGTGGCTTCATTTCCACTAAAGTCTGTCTGTGGTGGCTGAGGTGCGATCGGAAATGCATTCCATCCAAGAGATCGACTGCATGTGTCGATAGGTGTGACGCAAAGATCGTATCATTTCTTGTTATGACGTACTCGGCAAAGGCAAAAAACAAGTGCTTGGATGACGGCTGGCAGTTTCAATGACGTGAGGATGCTGAAGACGGGATTGGATTAAGAAGTTTCCACGCCGAGGACATAAATTAGTGCTGTGTGCGGACAGTTCATGGCCGCAAGCCTATTGACCAAGTCGCCCTATCTGCCTTATGAACGCAAATGACCCCTTCCATTCCTGTTGGGACTATGTGTAGTGATGCGTACTATTCCGTGTTATCAACGCAACCGGGCGGGAAAAGGGAAGAGGCTGTGGCCGATATACAAATTGTCTAGCCAGATGCGGGAAGATGTAGGCACTGGCAAGGTTGCATTGGAAGATCACTGGAAGATCACGTACCGTAGTAGCCATCAGGGTCGACTAGCCGGAAATCCTCCAGGCCCCACGGTTGTTTCTCGATGTCAGCGGCGAGCTTCATTCCTGCCGCCACAATCCGATCTCGCTCGGCGACCAAGTCATCCACCTCAAACACGATCTCGACCCCCCTTTCCGGTCGCCGATATTTCTCTTTCTCGGCCACCGAGTCGTTGTTTGCGACTTCCACAGCCCCGATATATATGTCGTCGCGGTTGATGAAGACATAAGCGCCATCATCCTGTCGCAACTTAAATTGGAGAACGTCAATGTAGAAGGCTTTGAAGTCCTTTATGTTGGATGGGAACAATTCGATGCGCAGTGAGGCTGGCATGGCGTAATGAGGCAACAGTGTTGTCCCTCAGATACCCTTTGAATTCGAGACCAAGTCGCGCACAAGCTTAGCACTAGCATTTGGATGTCCCAGAGTGCTTGGGTCGAGCCCATCTATATTTATATTATATTATATTCATGGACAATTGTTGTCGTGTTCGCTTGTTTGTCAGCCAAGGGCCCAGACCCCAGGTGTTTGGCGGTTAATTGAAAAGGGATCTTCTCACGTGTGTCAAAGTGCACACTTATATCTCAAAGACCTGTTACAACCCAGGTCGACCACCAGAACAGGGCGCATACCGCAGACCATAGATAGGCATAATACACTCAAATCATGTATTAGGGCAGTTTCAGACTTTTCTGGCAGATATCTTAGCGCATGGCTAGCCGATGTACAGCAAGACAATGGATTAACAATTCATTAGCGCCGGTGGTGTTGATAAAATATCAAAATAATGAAATCAATCCTCAGGCAATGCAGACAGGGGTTTGCAGGCCAGCGTCTGTCTGAAAGTCTTTGCTCACGCGATAGCTCATGATATCGCCCTGAGCGTACAGTTGGAAATTTATGTGTTATGCACTGATGTCGCTGAGCTAGCCCACTCCCGTACTTCGCCTGCCATCTTTTCTGACCTTTCAGACTTCTGCTGCGTCTTATGACTCTTCAGGAGGATACGCTATACCTCGGAACCTGAATGTCCCGCTATTGCTGTGATGGAGCGAGAAGAGGCTGTGTACGAAGAGATCAGGAGTTGGGTCGAAGAACTTTGCCTCCCAACCATTTTGGAACTTGCTGGGACATCGACATATGAGGTCAAAGCTCCTGAATCGACAAGCCTCTTCCAATATTTGCATCCTCAAGTGGTCAATCTGCAAATAGCCACCCAGGCCGATGATGAACTTCAAGTCATACGATATGGACACGACCGCCCTCCTTCATGGCCAGACTCAGTGCAACAGACTTTGTTCCCTTTGACCACGTCAATTTTGACTTGTTTGGGCGATGAAAATGGCCCTTCCAAGCTATTCACCCGAGCAAATCACTGTTGTGGAGGTTGTAGCCGTTCCGAAAGTTGTTGTTCAAGGTCTTGAAGGAGAGCAAGTTATGTGCTTCAAGCCGAACACCTGTGATGACGTATTTACCAAAGAATACATGAGTCTCAAGAAGATTAAAGATGCCGGAATAGACTCGCTACGAGTCCCCAGATTAAGGGGATTGGTAACGGAAGAAGGCGGTGTTGTCGGCCTGTTACTGGAGTTCATTGAACCTAGCTACTCTATGCTAAGTGCTGCGATGGGAGAGGAATATACCTACTATGGGCCTGGAATGAAACCAGAAAAGCCGTCCTAAAATCGTAAACTTAAATGGGTCAGACAGATTCAACAGACGGTGTTCCAACTTCACGACATTGGCATAATCTGAGGCGATGTCAAACCCGACAACATCCTTATCAACAAAGAAGACAATGCGTAGGTTCTAGATTTCGGGGGAGGCTGGACCGTAAGCTGGGTTGATGAAGGCTCAGCAGATACCAAGGAAGGTGATTTGCAAGGTCTGGAGAAGATTATGGAGTATTTAGGAGGAGTAGAGGAGGAGGACAACTTTAAGCCTGAGGAGCCTTAGGAGCCTTAGGAGCCTCAGGAGCATGACTCAAATCTACTTCCAGATAGCTCATAATGTGCACCAAGGCCTCTAGTGATTTTGCCCCCACAAGGGGTGAGTCACAGGTGAGTCCCACCTCTGGCTCGCGCGAGCCGGGGGAGAGCACAGGGCGGCATCACCCCCTTCCCAAAGGGGGGTGAACTCGATGTCGATTTACCTCATCTTGGCATTTTTGACAAATCATCAAGACACCAGTGACACGGCGTTAATGCTCTAGCATACTCGAAGCCATAGCAGCTTGAGGCCATTATTGTGGCGGTCGAGCGGTCATACGCGAACTCGAATTCCTCCACGGGTTTGGAAGCAGTGCGTTGCTTGCCGGCATTCCATTAGCCGGCGATGCTGAGGAGTTGGAGTCTTGGATTTGCCGGCCATTGCGCGATTTGCGACAATGCTGGACCATGGACCCGGCCTTGATCACTCCACCAGTGACTACCTTACTTTGTGATCCACAGAGATTTGACGCGAAGGCGTCCAAATGTCAGGTCGAGGGTCGACCTGAGCGGCGAGCTGATTCCGGCCTCAATCACCCGGTGAACTCCCAAACTGACCCACCTAAAACTATCACAGCCATCAGCTTCTCGTCCATCTCTTGATATCACGCTGCCACCTCTGTAGAAGACCGACTTCTTCAGCGCCCTTGGCCAACTCGCGCGTTGGTCGATTTGCCTGTGTGGCTCCTGCCGGCAGCTTCCAGTTGTTGAACCCCCACCACCACTTCCTCACCTTGGCACCCAGGCTTTGACCGGCAAACTTGCTGCCCCTGTTCCAGTAGCGCCAGCCGAACATGACCATATTCCACAGCAGGCCCTGTGCAAGCGGCAGCACGATTTGATCTCGCAATGTGATGAAGGCGACTTCTGTGTTGTTCTTTGCGTTCTTGATCGACGCTAGATAGGACTGCTCGAAGCGGAAATCTGGTAGCTTAGGGAACGATTTCCGTCGGTGGCGCGGCTTGAGGATGTCGGAAGGAATGGCGTCTTCCTCGTCATCGACATCGACATCAACATCATGAACATCGTCGACATCAATATCAGAAGGCTCAGGAGAGACGAGATCAACAGGCTCCTTCTTCGAGGCCGCGGTTGACGGATTGATGTCGTGCTCCGGTGATGGATGCTGCTTGATCGAGACTGACTGGATGGCTGAGCCGAGTTCGGTTGCTGGATTTGCCGACATCGCCGGCAGACTGCCGACCTAGACGAGTACGGGCAAAGAGATGAATGAGAGATCAACCGACGGCGATATTAATTGTTTGAGTAATGAGATCTGAACAGAAACAGAAACAAGAACAGAACAGACGAGACGAGACGTGACGTGACGTGACAGACAGTGCTCTGAAGCTCCGAACTCCGGCGAGGATCCGCCAGTCAATTGCCCCAATCGGGGATCTTGATGAACTTTTTCCCATGTCCTCCTCCCTCTGTAGACGCGCCATTTCACAACTTGCACTTGGCTGTCTAGAAACAAGCGTCTGTTTATCAACGACTTGGTGAGCCCCGCAATCATGTCAACACCCAAGTCCTTCAAGCTCCTCTGTCTGGAGAACCCGCTGCTCGACATCCAGGGCAAAGGGTAAGTAAAAACCCAAGGGCATTCTCGCACTATTGATTTATTAATTGGCAAAACCGGCAAACAGTGATCAAGCAATGCTGGAAAAGTACAATCTGAAACTCAACGACACACTTCTCGTAGACGCGGAAAAGGAGCCGGAGCGGATGGAAATCTACCAAGACCTGATCCAGAACCGAGAGGCCAAACTGATTCCCGGTGGGGCAGCGCAAAACACGGCGAGGGGCGCTCAGTACATGCTCCCGGCCGACAGCGTGTGGTACATTGGCTCTGTCGGCGCCGACCAGTACGCCGAGACGCTGCGGACCAAGTGCGCGGAGCAGGGCCTGCACGTCGAGTACCACGTGGACACGACGGCGCCGACGGGCAAGTGCGGCGTGGTCATCACCGACCACCACCGCACGATGCTGACGCACCTGGCGGCGGCCAACAACTACAAGCTGTCGCACCTGCAGCAGCCGCGCATCTGGAGCCTGGTCGAGGCCACGGCTGCCTTCTACGTCGGCGGCTACCACTTGACCGTGTGCCCGGCGGCGGCGCTTGCGCTGGCCAAGCACGCCGCGGCGGCTGACAAGCCCTACATGCTCTCCCTGTCGGCCGGCTTCATCCCGCAGTTCTTCAAGGAGCCGCTTGCCGAGCTGCTGCCGTACTGCGACTACGTCTTCGGCAATGAGAACGAGGTTGCCACGTGGGCCGACACGGCCGGCTACGAGAGCGGCAAGTCGCTGGCCGAGTACACGAAATTGCTGGCCGAGGGGCCGGAGAAGGTCAACAAGGCCAGGCCGCGCATTGCCATTTGCACCCATGGCACCGAGCCGACCATCGTGGCCATCGCCAAGCCCGGCGCGCCCACCGAGGTCAAGGAGTACCCCGTGCTAGCGATTGAGGAGAGCAAGATCGTTGACACCAACGGCGCCGGCGATGCCTTTGCTGGCGGCGTGTGTGCCGGCGTGGCTGAGGGAAACACGTTGGAAGAGTGCATCAAGAAAGGCCAATGGTTGGCTAGGCTGGGTCTGCAGGAGCTGGGCCCCTCGTGAGTAACCCCCCTTGTCCTCATCATCTTTTTGTGCCCCATCCTTGGACTATTTGAATACGGTTGCATTTGCCGTCATCTGCCCTATCTCATGCGCACCTTATGCAAATGTGTCGAGACAGGCACCACTATCTCCTTGCCAAGGCCTGGCCAGGCCCACGCCCCCGGCCCAATCATATTTCCTGTGGTGGTGGTGGTGGTGGTGGTCTCTTGCTAATCACAATCCCCTCCCAGATACCCCTGGCCCAAGCAGACTTATTCAGCTTGACTTGCTGCGTTCTGAGCGATCATGGGCATTTCTTCGGCGTGAGAGTAAAAAGTTCTTCGGCGGTCTATTCAACAAGACCGAAATGATGTTTGACGCCATGATGCCACACTCATCTTAGATGGGATGTATGATGACGAGAAGAGAGCACAAGGTGCGCTAGAGCCGCGACGACAAGAGGCCAGATAGACACAGATAGCAAAGTGCCAACACCGGGACCGGTGGCCATGCTGACCAACGCATCATGACATGACCCGAGACTTTTCCAACACGCGCTAGCGTGGGCCAAGTTTCTCATTGATTCAAAGCTTGTCGTCCTGTTATTCTAGCCATGCTGGCCACTGGTCGGCGTTTTCGCGCTTTTAGGACGAGAATCGCCAATGGCACCAAATGGCGAAACGCGAGGAGGCTCCCGTGGCACTTCGGTACTGGAACCCGACGGCTGATTTGCCGAGCTCGACCACGAGGGTGACTGGCTCTGCCTCTGTTCATTCCCGCGAAGAAAGCTGTCACGACCAGAAGACGTCGCATAAAACGAGGTGGGAGTAACCGTAGCATTAAAGCCGTCCAAGGGAAAACTGGCATTTTGGTTGTTGTTGTGCATCTTTGCAATTTCCTGTTCAAAGACGATGGCAGCCGACGAAGGCATTTGACCCAGGCCTGTTGGCGTAGCAGGTCCAGTCCCACGTGATGTGCCAGGTCTCGACAATGAGTCATTCGAGCCGCCAGGTCGTGGGTGGAAAGGGCTCTGGGAAGAATGAGGGAGTGGTATTGTGTATGGTGCCAAAGCTGGACTGGGAAGCGGGGGTGCTGGTAACGAGTGGTGAAACTGGCGAGCTAGATCGGCAGCTGTGAATTTAGACGAGGATGGGCGATTACTCGCAGACAAAGCGCTCATGGGGCCAACCGGCTCACCATCCATGTTCTCCAAATCACCGATTCGAGAGTGCGCGGCAATCGGATGACTGGTCTGGAGGGGACTGTTGTTAGGAGAGAGAGCTGTGCTGTCGTAGACTATAGCCGAGTCGATGCTGGAATCGACACGCTCGCCAACCGGTGGACATGTACTGTTGGGCAAATCACGAGTTCGTACAAACTGCATATCGGCGAACATTAGGGGAATTATCTCCCCGCCAAAACTATCCTTCACGCCGTCAGCAATCTGGGCTCAGGCCAGCCCGCTTTCCTTGTAACTTACTCTGCGCTTGATAAGGAAGAGGCCATCTTTGACGAAGTCCTTGATCCGCGTCAGCATTTCGACTTCGGGCCGCTTTGCATCAGCTCCTGTAAATCGACGTCCTTTGGGCTGCTTCCCACCAGCTCGTTGTGTCCATCGAGATTTGGCTTCGGGTGAGAATGCCACGGACGACAGGATTAAATGATCCTCATCAAGCAAATGCTCACAGTCAGGCAGCTTCGGCAAGGGAAAGAGCTTGATGAGAGTGTTCAGGGCGTCTGCGTAGCGATCGAAGAGTTGGTTGAGGCCAGGGTGCTGGATTGCGTCTTTCGACTCGTGGACAAACTCGGCAGTAGAAAGCAACCATGAGCTGTACAGGCGAAGATGAGGGAGGAGTTTGCGACACAGTGGCGTAAGCTGTGCAATGCAAGCGACTTCGTCCATCTCGCCCACGTGTTCGGACACGGCGGGGCCAAGCTCTTGGACTAGGAGCTGCAAGAGCAAGGTGAAGGTGTGGATGTTGAGGTCCTGCAAATTCTTGTAGCTTCTCAACAACCAGCGCATAGCTAGGTCTGGATTGGAGTCGGCCTCGTCGCTTGCATACTGTTTGGCACAGTGACTTGCGGCCAGATTGATGAAGCACATCTTCGCAGCAGCCGAGTCGTACGGCCTGGTCTTCAGCGCTTGCACGAAGGCCGACACGATCTTATGGCATTGGTCCTCGTGGTTTGGGAATTCGGCGTCGCCGTAGCATCGAGCGTGGTAGGTCAAGAAGTCTCTCTCCAGCTCCTGGTCAACCGAGGTGGAGTCGATGGCGAAGAGAGACTCATTACGTGCGTGTCGCGTGCGGATCTTCTTGAACTCAAGCTCCAGATTGCCTCTTGCCGGGTCAGGCGGGATTTCCGAGGTCAAGGCGCGATAAAGGTTGTAAACTGCAGCAAAATGATCGTTCTCCGCCAGCGATACCACAGCTTGCTGGTTGAAGGCCAATCCGTCGGCTGGAATGAGCCTGTGGGCAAGGTCGTAATAGCCGATGGCGGGGCCCCAGTTGCGTTGCTTGCCCTTCTTGGGCAGCTCTGTCTCACGATACCTCGACAGGTCGCCGAGATGAATAAGAGTGGCATGGCAGGAACGGAGCAAGAGAAGCTTCTGCTCGCTGGGGAGATCAAGAGGGGAATCAGCTGTCAGGTGAACAGGCCCAAATCCCTTGGCAAGGTTGAAAAGATCGGGCACGTCCTTGAAACGGGCAGCCAAGCGTTGGATGAAGGCGCGGTAGAATCTGATGCTCGACTTGAGAAAGGCCTCGTAGATTGCGTCGGCCTTGCGTCGCTCAACATACTTCTTCTTCGCAGACTGTTCTCGAAGCGTGGCGAGGTAGGATCTGAATTTCGAGTTCACGCGTCCATGAGCGGCCCAGAGTCGGGTGTCGGCATTTTGGGAAACTGCAGTTTTCAAGTCGAGCACGAACAGGTTGGAGCAAGCATTGCGAAATCTCCACACGTCAGTCGTCAGTCGTCACGCGGCGGCGTGGTGGTGCGCAGAATTGGGGCCACGCTCACTTGGCTATGTGGTTCTCCAGTTGGTCATAAGACAGTAGTTCCTTTTGACTGACAAGCGTGGTAAGGTCTTTCTCACTTTGGTCCAAAGTTCTAAGCGATGTCAGCGCACGGCGGGGCCTAACTATGCGGGTGTGTGGGTAGGCGCACTTTACCGCCTCTTGGGTGGTGTCTTCCATGATAACTCTGTGTGTGATGGATATTATGGCTCATCCCGACTAGTGGTTCTGGTCTCTAGTCAAAATGTGGAAAGTGAACCGCTGGTGTCTCTGGTCAAAATGTGGAAAGCGCGGGTGACAACCAGAGTGTCAGGCAGTGGGCCATGAGGAAAATCCAAGGCAGAGTCTCGACTGAGTGGTCAGCCGAGAACAAAGCTGATGCGGGGGGAACAGGCAGGGTGCAGTGCAGTGCAGTGCAGTGCAGTGCAGTACAGTGCAGTACAGTGCAGTGCCGGTGGTAATCAATGGCAACTACTGAGCAGGTCAGTAGGTGTTTGCCACATTGTTTGCTGGAGGACAGCAGGCCATGCATGGGTGGGTCGTTCCTTCCGCAGCCACAGCACACCAAACCAGCAAACAGTGGGTGAAATCCAAGTGATGGGGAAAATTAAGCTCTTTGCATGCGCTAATTAAGCTTATGCAGGCCATAGAGGGCTAAGTGGGGCACGAGGCTGCGACAAGGCTGTGAGTGGTTTTCATTTACTGTGGTACGCTGTTACCTCGAGATGTGATTTCTTCATCTGATTCTTCTGCTCAGTAATTACCACTCCTCCTTCTACTCAGTAATTCACACTCCTCCTTCTGCTCAGTAATCATCATTCCTCCTTCTGCTCTTACCACGAGATTTCTTCAGCTGATTCTTCTGCACTGTAATCATCACTCCTCCTTGGTCAAAATGCCTCCTGTTCGCACTGCCAAGGGCAAGAAAGCGCCGCCGCCCGGGTTTGCAGATATCGAAGACACGCTGCTAGAATATGCCAACAAGATGCGCGACGCCACCGCACTGTCGCACGAAGGCAAGAAGAAGCACGAGGCCACGTGGCCCATCTTCCAGGTGTCACATGCGCGGTCGCGGTACGTGTATGAGCTGTACTACACCAGAGAGGCCATTTCGAAGCAGCTGTACGAGTGGCTGTTGAAGAACGGCTACGCAGACGCAGCGCTGATTGCAAAGTGGAAGAAGCAAGGATACGAGAAGCTGTGTTGCTTGCGGTGCGTGCAGACAAAGGAGACCAATTTTGGAGGCAGTTGCATATGTCGTGTGCCCAAGGCGCAAATGAAGCGGGACGCCGACGACGCGGCGGGCGGGGATGGAGGTGGCATGCAGTGTGTCAATTGTGGGTGTAGAGGATGCGCGAGCAGTGACTGAGCTAGGGCTAGAGCCAGAGCCAGAGCCAGAGCTAGAGGATGCGCGAGCAGTGACTGAGCTAGGGCTAGAGCCAGAGCTAGAGCCAGAGCCAGAGCCAGAAAGCACGTGGGAACTGGACTGACGCGGCATTGATGGCTATAAAGAAACGATAGCCCGCGATGCCCGTCTGCTTCCAGTCTCTGTCTCGCCGTCAGGAGATGAATGGACCGGCATGAATCGCGCCGACGACGCTTCTGCCAGTGGCACAAGCGGAGCGTCCAAGGCGCCAAAGCACGTCCAGGAAGAATGCAGACCCGGATGCGCACATCTCTACAGCAGCTTCGGGCTCCAGACGATATGGAATCGTGACGATGGTGGAGATGCAGAAGGACTGGAAATGAAGGACTGGAAATGAAGGACTGGAAATGAAGGGCTGGAAATGAAGTGCTGGAAATGAAGGACTGGAAATGAAGGATTGGAAATGAAGGACTGGAAATGAAGGACTGGAAATGAAGGGCTGGAAATGAAGGGCTGGAAATGAAGGATTGGAAATGAAGGACTGGAAATGAAGGACTGGAAATGAAGGGCTGGAAATGAAGGACTGGAAATGAAGGACTGGAAATGAAGGGCTGGAAATGAAGGGCTGGAAATGAAGGATTGGAAATGAAGGACTGAAGGACTTAAGGAAGCGTAGCGAACGTCTTTGTCCCAGTGTTTATCTTGTCCATCGCGAGGCAGGCGGCCTGCGTGGGCGCCGATGGGCTATGGAGACAAGAACAAATGAGATCCTCCTCGAATGAATGTCCTTCTAAATAATGCTTTGTGATAGATCCAGCATCTCTCAACCTTTGCTAGTGACATGCACCATCTCAGCCTTTGCTAGTGACATGCACCATCTCAGCCTTTGCTAGTGACACGCACCATCTCAGCCTTTGCTAGTGACATGCACCATCTCAGCCCTTGCTAGTCACGCCCTCCATTTCAGCCTTTGCTAGTCACATCCAACTTTAGAAAAGTCCTCATCTGCTCCTCCATCTGAGCAATGCTTGGCTTCGCTCTGTGGCTCGGTGCCTTGGCAATCGAAGATGGCTCTGGTCCGGCAGAGATGGCAGGCTGAGAAGCAGTTCGAGCAGTTGATACTCTGGGCGGTGTCACGGCTGAATCGGAAGAAAGCTCGGTTGGTTGGGGGCCGGTGACAGCGGCAACATGGTGTCGCAGGCCCGATGCTTGCCGATGGCTGTTGTTCAGCGCATACTGAGGGAACTGAGGCGCGGCCGGGGAGAGCGACGGGTGGCCATTCTGCTGTTGATGGGAAGAAACAGGACCATGTCGGCCAGGTGTCGCAGGAATAGATCGACGCTGGTCCGGACCGTTTGGAGAATTGGGATACACGTGTGACTGAGAAGGTCTCGCGTTGAAGGGGTTGCCCATGTCTAGGCTCTCTGGTGGAGATGGCACATTTTCCCTGACCAGCAATTTCTTCAGCGCTGCTGTCTTCTCCTGGCGCTCTGCCTCGGACATTTGATCACGAACTGTCTTGGACGTGGACCGGCTGTTCCTGAAAGCGGCCATGCGGTCCTTGTACGAGGGCGTGGAGAAAGAATCGCTTTCCTCCCCCAGCGTAGACGCTCCGTCCAGCTCAAAGGGGAACACGCACTCAGGCTCGCGTGGAGCGGGTGAGTGCGACTTTGGCGAATGAGCGCCGACAGACAGATGCGAGGAGTTGGCACTGGGGCTGTGGCCTCGAGGAGCCGCCTTGGCCTGCCGGGCAGCATTGAAGAGGAAATCCAGGGGCGTGGCTTCTTGTTTGGAGGGCGACGCGTCCTGGAGAGGAAGTGGGCCCGGTGGCTTGCCTTCTTGGTCGGCCGTCACTGGCCGTGGAGGCAAATGGCTGACGTTGGGAACCGACTTAGAGTAGAAGCTTGGCATTGGCAACGCGGACGCAGCTGGCGAATTCGTGAATGTGGCGCCGGCATATGCCGGTGGCTTCATCGGTGTGGCTTTGGTCGGCGTTGCTCTGACTCGGTCGCTCACTACATCCGATGTGTTGCCCGAGGGAATGTGCTGTTTTTTGGCCGAACCGGCATGGGTATGGGATTTGCCGCCTGAGACCCTACTCTCGCCCACGCCCTCAATTGGGGCACTGGACACATCGTTGTCGGACACGACGCCGTTGGCATGAAGCGCCCTCACGTGCTCGTGGTTCTTATTCTTCCGTCCAGAGCGCCGAGACGCATTGGTCTGCTGTTGTGGCTGCGGCTGCACCGTTGTGGACATTGCAAATGTCGGGGCTTGATGAATAGGCAGCCCTAGGACCTGAATAGACAGACAAGGAAACAGGCAGGCGCTGTAAGAGTGTGCAAAGAGTCGAACAACAAGTCAAATAACAAGCCGCGCTCGGGAGGCGAGGGGCAGTGGCCAAAGGCGGAAGGCGTGTCTACTTGGACCGCTTTTTATGGGGGATGGCAAAGCGAGGCGGGTATTGCAGTCGTGATGCGTTTGATCGGAATGGAGGGGCGCTGGTTATCGTGTTCATTGTCTGTGGGAAGCGAGGTCGGGCCGTGAAATGGACGCGGTCTACGGCTAGCACGGCGGATACGGCTGTGGAAGCGATAGACTGTGAAAATGGCGGGAGATGGCTGATAGATGGATATTAAGAAGCTGAAGTCACGGGGCCAAGGGGCGAACAGCGAGCTGGCCGTCGTGGTCGACGAACGCGGCCGGGGCGGTGCCCGACTGGCTGCCGGACGAATGGAGAAGCTTAGCCGAGATTCTGCTTAGTCATCGACAACTGCTCTTGGCGCCGCTATCGATAAGAGCGTCTGTACGTGCACCAAAGTTCCGCCGCTATCGATAAGAGCGCTATCGATAAGAGCACGCGGCCGCTTTGTGCCTACGCACCGTCCTCAAGGCCTTGCTTGCCCTTGCCCTCCTCACCTCCCCCGCCCTGAGCGTGGCAACTTGGTATTTATGCCCGCGACTCGCAAGAATCCGTGCTCTCTCCGCCTGCATACATACCCCCGAATCCAGTCCTGACCTCGGTCTACGCCACCGCTGTTCCGGCTCAGGCACCACCCACCACCCACTGCCTCATGGCCGATGTTGAGATGGCAGATGCCGCTCCGGCGGAGCAGAAGGGCAAGGCCGTGGTAAAAGGAGCCAAAGCAGGCGCCGCTGATTCCGCCGTCGATGCCAAGAAGCGCTTCGAGGTCAAGAAATGGAGTGCGGTCGCCTTGTGGGCGTGGGACATTGTCGTGGACAACTGTGCCATCTGCCGGAATCACATTATGGATCTTTGTAAGGAAGGAGCAACAGGGCCACAGGCCAAAGCACGACACCACGCTAACTCACCATCTCCAGGCATCGAATGTCAGGCAAATCAGGGAGCCGCCACAACAGAAGAGTGTACGGTCGCTTGGGGCATTTGCAATGTGAGTCGTTCGTTGTCCTGGCTGAGAAGACGTGAGATTATCTGACCAACCGTCATACAGCACGCCTTCCACTTCCACTGCATCTCTCGATGGCTCAAGACCCGCCAAGTCTGCCCTCTTGACAACCGTGACTGGGAGTTCCAAAAGTACGGGCGGTGATGCAACGGCCACGACGTGTTGGGCAATTCTTACAGACACATTGAGGTCAACAGTGAGTACTGATCGAATCAGAGAGTCGATGAGCCTGCTCTCATTCATTGTCGTGTGGACAAGAAGTACTGATCGAATCAGGGCGTCGATGAGCCTGCTCTGATTGGTTGCCGTGTGGACAAGTACTGATCGAACCAGAGCGTCGATGAGCCTGCTCTCATTGGTTGTCGCGTGGACAAGAGACAATCTTCATCTACGGATTTTTGCTCCATCAGGCCGAAGGAGGCCTTTTGGGGCAAACTGTGGGCAAGGCTGAAGCTAATGCAGCATCGATGCAAGACCGCTGGGTAGCCTACTAGGGTTGGGTGTTGGTGCGCCTGGTATGTGCGTAGCCTCGACTACCCCACTCTATACCTCATCTCTTGTCCTTGATTGCCGCCTCATCTCTTGTCCTTGATTGCCATCTCATCTCTTGTCCTTGATTGCCGCCTCATCTCTTGTCCTTGATTGCCGCCTCATCTCTTGTCCTTGATTGCCGCCTCATCTCTTGTTCTTGATTGCCGCCTCATCTCTTGTCCTTGATTGCCGCCTCATCTCTTGTTCTTGATTCCCATCTCAGCCTGATTTGATTTACTTTCTGCTGTTTGACCATATTATCGCCCCCTGCTTCACCACGGAGAATCAAAAGGAGTTTCACTCGACCGAGATACTAAGCATCCTCCCTTGACCGCAAATGATTTGCACATCACGGAGAATCAAAAGGAGCTTCACTCGACCGAGATACTAAGCATCCTCCCTTGACCGCAAATGATTTGCAGATCCGGGAACCAGCTTTCGATCCAGCGTCCGTCATGATTCCCTACCAGCCCAGCATTCTCTATCCATCAACAAAATACCCATCAGACCAGGCAGGTCTTGCTAGCTACTATCCCCCCTCAGGATTGGCACTTTCCCCACCAAGCGGTCCTGGGGGATATAGCTCTTCAGCCACAGCATATACATCAGCGCCACTACCCCACACGTTCCCACCATCGAACTCGTACCTGCCGCCACCAGCCGTCTATCAAAGCAGGATCACATCGAATTCAGGCTCTTCCTTCCACGCGCCACATTCCGCAATACCGGTCACCGAGCTCAAACAACTGGAAGAAAGCCCAAAGATGGTTGCCGACATTGGAAAAATGGTTAATCCTCTGTCCGTACTGTCTTCACTGCTAGCTGTGTCCGAAGCAGGCCTTCAAATATCCAAGTGTTTATACTCATTCGCAAACGCTCTCAAGACAAGCGTAGAGGACATCGAGAGACTTGCCGATGAGCTGGACATGTTCTCGCGTGTTCTAGACGATCTTCACGTCTGGTTGACGGATAACCAGGCCATCATCTCAGCCTCTGCGCTCGAAACTGCCGACAAGATCTTGAAACGATGCAAGAGGACGTTCGCAGACATCAAAAGGATGATCGGGACCACTTCCCCGCCCGCATTCGATCCACCCAGCTGGTGGGCGAGCTTACGCTTCGTGTTCAGGCACCAACAAGCCGAGCCATTGCGTATAAGCCTTGAGTCCTGTAAATCCACACTCAGCTTACAGTTGTCTCTCTTGAAGCTTGCTGACTTCAAGCAAAAGTCGCAAACAGAGAAGTGGGTGGTACAGCCCGCCGAGGACGTGTCTGTGCACTGACTGGTGCAGATCTCGCATCACTCTTCGACACCAGGAGAAGAGACTGATAACATATGTCGAGCATGGCATAGTAGCGACCCAGCAGTCGCTTCTACGCTGGCAGCAGGCCGAGGATTTCGTCCTGCATGATCCATACACGGCCATCCCTCCGAGGTCCCAAAACAGCCAGTGGCTTCTAAATCTGGTGCCCTCCCTGCGGCTTCCGCATCCCTCTCGCACACAGTATCCCATGCTTCCGGGCCTGGAAATGGATCAGGAGGAACGGACTAAGGAAAAGAAACAGATGAAAAAAACTGTTGATAGCCTCTTGTCTACTTGGACGAATTTGCACGGTTTGGATGATCATCACTCTCCTGCTTCGCATCCAAACCGAGCCAATCGAGAGCAAGTCCGTGCTGAGAATGATAGTAAAAAAGAGCAAGCGGCCCAGGAGAAGCCTGGGCCAGATACTGCATTTACGCTCACTCCTACGTCAGAAAATCACAAGTTTCAGCCGAAGAAAACGACCGAAGACCGGTCACAGCCTACACCCGAGCCATCAAGTAAGACACGAGACAGAGGTGAGATACAAGGTCCTCACAAGTCGGTGAACGCCGAGACTTCTGCTTCAGCCACGAGTCATGCACGTCCAGGCATCGCCTGGACCGTACAAACCGGTGACACTGGTGAACAAAGCGCTAGCAACGAGGAAAAGGATGTCCATGCACATCAGTCACCCAAAGCAGAAACGATTGAAAATCCCGGGGACAAGCAAGAAAGCACAGCACACATAGAGATCCGCCAGATTCGGTCACGATCTCCTAGTGTTGGTCTTGCCCAAGACTTCATCGATCAGGATGGAAAAAAACACTCGTCAGCTTCTCTTTGGTCTAATGATTTACTCGCGTCCCGTACAGCATCTTCTTCGCCTCCAGGAGACGACATGCGTATAAAAGATCCGTATGAACTTACTGTTCCAGAACAACAAGGCACCCGCATATCGATTTCGCGGATTAAGAACGATCAGTCTACACAGCCTATGCAGGCCTCATATGATGACTCTCTGACAGAGTTTAGCGACTCTGACGATGAATCTCTGCGGAGGGTGCCGCGGCCGCCAGACACGCCCAGACCTGAGCACTACTACAGCCAAACTAGCAACAGTCCCTCCCGCATTTCCTACCAGCCAGTGCCGGGCTACGGACAAATCCCCTATCCGCCCAAGAGCTACCCTTCTCAAAGTTACCCTCCTCAAAGCTACCCTCCTCAAAGCTGCCCTCCTCAAAGCTGCCCTCCTCAAAGCTACCCTCCTCAAAGCTACCCTCCTCAAAGCTACCCTCCTCAAAGCTACCCTCCTCAAAGCTACCATCCTCAAAGCTACCCTCCTCAAAGCTACCCTCCTCAAAGCTACCCTCCTCAAAGTTACCCTTCTACTTACTCCCAGCCGCCGTACGGCCCCCCTTACGACCATAAGAGTCTTGAGACCGACTCTGGATACTACGGCTCTCACACGCATCCCACACAATATGTCCCCAATGCTAGCTCTTATCACTACTCATATGATTCGCCGCTCGCCACGCCCAGCCCAAGACGAAATGCGACAACTTCAGGCAGTGCCGATTGGACTCTGCAACCCAGACCATCAACACTGGAGTCTCCAGCTTTAGCGCCTGACGATGACTTAGTCCAGCGTTTGGAGGCCATAATTGTCCAAGGACGAGAGACACAGCTCGAGGAGCCTCAAACGCTCAAAACTCAGCTAAGTACCATGATAGAATCTCAAAAAGCAGCCGAGCACGAAACTGGAATCGACGAGGCAAACCAAGCAGCCACTGCTCAGCCGGAGATTTTGCATTTCGTCAACACCGACGGGAAAACCTTTCGGTTTCCTTATAAAGACTGTAGGACTTGGGATGTACGAAGAGCCTTCCCCGAGAAGTTAATTTGAGATATACTTACAAGAGCAGAAAATGAAAGATCTCATCGATAAGGCCCACCGACAGAATCAGCAGAAGGTGGACTGGTCTAATTATAATTCCTTCACGTTGACCGATAGTCAAGGAAATGTCGTGCTCCCAGAGGTGTGGGTCGGGACGGTAAAGGCAGGTGAGACGATTATATTCAAACTTAAGCCGTCACCACTGCAAACGCACCCAACAACCGCGAATAGACCAAATGGACGGCCAGCTGCTTTGACACATTCCGTCGGTGATTCGCCACAATTGCTACCCGCTGCCCAACCTAAGAAGCCAGAACAGACACCGGCTGAAAGACAACAACCTCGACTAACAGGTCGCAAACCACGGCAATCCAAGCTTGGCGATGAGGTCAGAAGGTATTTTAGAGCGAACACCCCTCCTCCGGCAATTCCTGGGTACACCCGGAATTTTGCTCACGGTGAGGGCATATCGTCCAGCGAAGAATCTGAAGAAGCTGTGGAGTCAGACTATGCCGATTTGACTCGTCGTCATCCTCTCCCCGGAATGCGTGATCTTTGGAGAGACCTCAATGCCCGAGCAAAGCAAGTAATGGCCGATGAGTCGGTTTTGGCACAAGTGCGATCAAAGCGAAAGATCACCAATATTATGCTTCAGGAGAGCAGGTCGGAGATGCGGAATTATAATGTCGATGATAATGGCTTGCGGGAAGACTTTGAGCACGCTCAGTTGTGGCAAGATGCTTGCGTACAAGGTCAAGCCATGTCTGCTACTAATCCAAGACAAAGATATAAAACGAGCCTCTTCACGAGGTCTCCACGCTCAGACGTGAGCCACAAGCAGAAGAGTTCGGTACCAACCTTCAGTCCAATACCGGATCCGAATACAAAATACCTAATACCAACCTATCAGTCATCCAACTACCGATCAGAGCCTGTCGGAAGCCCTCCTCCTCCTCCTCAACAACAGGAGGCCCGAGAAGAGGCAATGCCAGTCGTTCAATCCATTGTAGCGGACCCATTCTCGCCACGTACAGAATCCATACTGGTTGGTTCAAGAACATTGACTGAGGAGAAGATTGAGTATCTCACAGCACTTCTCGCGAAGCGAGAGGAGCGCGAGACACAGTCCATGCATAATGGATCTAAAGAGCGACTGGCTGAGGAGAAGTTGAGGGCTCTAGAGGAGCAGTTCCTCCAACCACTTGATTCAAACGTAAGTGACCAACCAATAATAAATGGCTCCTGAGTGGAGGAGTAAATGGGCCAGGATGCCAGCCCAAGACTTGAACGCGTAATGGAGGGTAAGAGCAGCGGCGGAGGCGTGGCTGTGGGTAAACGCTCTTTCCGTCAGAAGCTCCTCGGGAGATCTTCATCAGCTTCCGTGGTTTCCTCATAAAACAACTACCTTGGACAATATATCCAGTATCTCAATGCGCAGAAGCGAAATGACCCTCTATGACTAGTCTATCTATTGGATAGGCACCAGCACAGTCAGGGCTCAATAGACTTTTTCTGTTGGGTCTACCCTTGATCACACAGTAGTGGTAGGCCAAGAGAGAAAGCTCTGAAACAGGATTGAGACTGTTCACAACAGGGATGTACGGGTGGTGCCATGTGCCATGTGCCATGTGCCATATGCCATGTCATGTGTGGGCATGCTGGTGGTCCCTGGCTATCACCCCGAGAGAGACAGATATGGAGAGGCACCAAATGTCGCGGCTGGCACCATCGTCACTCATACTCGCTTATGAGCCTCCGAAGACGGTCAGAACGGTGGAATAGGAGTAGTGGACAGTCGGGAGCACAACCCCACCACTTGTTACAGCCCACATGAGCATGTAGAGAACGTCAAAACCATATGATCATTGCACTTTCTGCCCCCCAACAACAACGCCACTGCCGAGCAATGCTGCTCTCGAACCCAGCCATGGCTCGGGATGCTGGTTGAAGACTGGCCACGGTGGCACAACGACCACCAGGGTGAGAAGAAATCCGGCTAAGCCTGTCCACAAGGTGAGGTAAATGTCCTGCTTAACAAAGCCCACTAGGAGGGCAATCACCTGCGCATCTCAGCAACAACGATCAGTCCTGACACCAGCCGGAGCCTTACTGAAAACATGATGAGCAGGCCATTAGAGAGAGTCTCAGCCAGGCGCTGTCCATGGAAGTCCTAGAAAGGGGTCAGCCTGGCTCCTTGACGGAAAAGAGCGACTTACAATAGGGCCTTCCAGCACGTCGCGGATCGGGTCTAGGAATTCGTCCATCTCGATTCAGATAAGCGAATGCGGGAGAGTTTGCGCAGCGTGTTCGACTGTACTTTTTTCCTCGTAAGAAGAACGTGGATGCCCAACGGGCAGAGTTGAGACAACCAGAGCGGTTTAGCGTGTCAAGTTAGGCGCCTAACTTAGATCTCTGCTTAACTTCTTCAGAGTTCCCGGATCGCCGCCGTCTTTCCACTAAAAGTCTCAAGGCCTAGTGGCTCTAGCCCAAGCCAGCAATACCACTCTCGCCCATCCAAGGCGACATGGAAATGGACAGTGCGTGTACCCCGCTTCTGTCGTGTCGCTCGCTGTGTGACTGCATCGGAACCAAGACAATTGCCTGGGATGAGCCTACCAGCAGAGCACGGATTTGGCCAACTTAGACGGGACTACAGTACAGAAGTAGTACACTGGAACGTTGAGCGTGCACTCAGACCGTTTAACTTAGAGCGTTGTCTGACTCATAGCAACAGTCGGGAGCGGTCAAGATATACCCGAGCAGACTACCCCCCCTTCCCCTGACTTGTCCTCGGACTCTTATACTTGTTACGGACCAACGGTGAGTGCTCTGATGCTAAGTTAGCGACGGCCCGGCCACCAATCTAGACCACCCGAATGACAATGAGCCTTTTATTTCCCGCCCAGCGGCACTTCTTTTTTGCCTCTGCCAAACTTTTCCTGCCACCCTTCACCGGCTCTGCCGTCAACTTTTTCTCACAGTCCGCACTTCAAAAGGCAATCCATCTGCCCTCAACCTTTCGACGACAGCTTTCTACACTACACTCACATTTCAGCGAGACACCCGGTGTCTTGCCTTGGCTTTCTTTGTGCTTCGTACAGAATCGAATAGGAAGACTGCTCTCAGTCTTTCTATCAATCCCACATCCACCCAATCTGGCTGTCGACAGCGACTCACTTCCCTCCTCTCCTCCCTTCAAGGTGGCAACCCGTCTGCCTGCCATCACTTTCATCCGGCCGCTGCTGGGAACTGCACTCATGGTGTTTGCCGGCACTCAGACCCGCCCTCCATAACTTGACTTGGCCCAACCGCACCATTTCAGGTTTGTTGAGATCACAATCATAGCAATCAAGGCCATACTGCATTGAAATTCGCACTCGCACTTTGGCAATTCCGGCAACTGCATATATCCCAGGCCCAAGTCATCATCAACAAGATGACATCGGCAAACTCGACTCCCGAGGAGAGGGGGGACCTCAACGATGCCAACGCATCTCTTGAATTGCACGACCACCGACGCAAGTTTCTCCATGTGCCGCACTCGGCGTCTGCAAACCCTCCGCGCCAGGTGTCGCCTTGTCTCGTTGGAATGGAGAACACGGAACTGCACAGGTATGACGAGGTGCTCGGCACACCGGCCGACATCATGGCTCGAGATTTTGAGCAAGCAATTGGCGAGAAGAGCGAGGATGAGTTTGATAACCCTCCGGTTAGCAACCGTCGAGGCTCTATCAAACCCCGGCAGTACACCAATACCAGGCCGGCTAGACCGTTGAACATCGGCCTCCGGCATGATCAGTCTCGCGATTCATCCTCATCCAGGGCTTCGTCGCCAGCCAACTCGCTGGAAGCTTTCGGCGAGGGCCGGCGGCAACAGCGTCAGCGAGCGCTGACCATCAACAGCCGCGCCTCATCGCCCGACTTCACGAGGCCAAGAACGCATTCGCACGGGACAACGCAGCGGCGGCCAACACTCAGCAACGTCAGTGTACCGGCGAACGTTGCACAACGAACAGACCGCGATCATCATGAAGAGGATTTACTTGGAGAGGACGAGGAGCCGGGCAAGACATACAAGATTGACTTCGAGGAGTTGGATGAGTTTGTGGCTCTCAGCGACCAAGGCAAGATTCCGTGGGAGTTCGCACGCTCAGACAGCGATAGCAACGAGGAAACGCCGCAGGTGTTCGAGGAGATCAAACATGAGAGCGGTGTGGAGGAAGCGCAGAATGCTGCTGTCAACGGTGAGACCTTTTACGAGAAGACACTGTCTCCTCAGATGACGGTGGAGAGCCATGCTACGACGATGACGACAACGGGGACGATCAAGACTGCTGCTCAACGGCTGTACGAGGAGTGGAAAGATGTCGAGCGTTTCACCTTCTTCTCGTCCGAGATCCAAGCTGGTATCCGTGCCAGGTGTCTGGGCGAACTGGTCAGCAAAGAGACCAGCTTCCGCGACCTGTTTGATGTTGCGGCCGAGGGTGGTGTTTGGTGGCTCGATGTGGTCAATCCAACCAAGGCCGAGCTGGATGTGATTGCGAAAGCATTCAGGGTCCACCGGCTTACCAAGGAAGACATTGAAACACAAGAGCCGCGTGAGAAGGTGGAGCTCTTCGCGCAATACTACTTTGTCTGCTTCCGGTCGTTCAACATGAACAAGAAGAGCGCAGACTTCTTGGACCCGCTGCATGTGTACATTGTCGTCTTCTCCGATGGCGTGTTGAGCGTCAGCTACACGCCGAACCCCCATGCGAAAAACGTGCGCAAGCGGATCGCCAAGCTGGGCGACTTTGTCTCGCTCGGCCCGGACTACATCTGCTATGCGATGATCGACGACATTGTGGACTCGTTCCAGCCAATTATCCACGAGGCCGAGACGGCGTCTGAGAACATTGAAGACCAGGTGTTTGTGGCGCGAGAGGAGGATCTGTCGGCACTGCTCAAGCAGATTGGCCTGTGCCGAAAGACGGTGCTGAACATGATGCGGCTCCTGGGCGGCAAGGCAGATGTGATCAAGGGGTTTGCGAAGCGTTGCAACGAACAGTACGAGATGACGCCGCGGGGCGACATTGGCCTGTACCTAGGCGACATCCAGGACCACGTGGTGACGATGATGTCGAACCTGGGCCATGTGGAGAAGATGCTGTCACGGTCGCATGCCAACTATCTGGCGCAGCTGAATGTGAACTCGATTGCGCGGGGAAATGGGACGAACAAGAATCTGGCCAAGATCACGCTGATTGCAACGATCCTGGTGCCGCTGAACCTGGTGACTGGTCTGTTTGGGATGAACGTGGCAGTGCCTTTCCGCGAGTCCAACAGTCTGGCACCATTCTTCTCCATCATCGGCGTCATTCTTGTCTTTGTGGTGCTGATGCTGGCTGTGGCAAAGAAGGTGAAGGCAATATAGCGAGAGAGGGAGAGGGAGAGAGGGAGGGGGAGAGGGAGAGAGGGAGGGAGAGAGGGAGGGAGAGAGGGAGAAAGGAGAGGGAGAAAGGAGAGGGAGAAAGGAGAGGGAGAAAGGAGAGGGAGAAAAAGAGGGAGAAAGAGAGGGGGAGAGAGAGGGAGAAAGGAGAGGGAGAAAGAGAGGGAGAGATGGGGATAGAGAGCGCACATACTGGAAGTACCTAGTAGCCAGTAATCCGTAGATGTCTGTTTATTGTGCATTGAAGCTATGCATTGAAGTTACCTGGCAGATGAACACATCAGTTATTCGGCATACTTTAGATCCTGTTTGGCTTTGTGCGTATTTCTCTTAGCCCTTTCCCTGCAGTCAAATCCTCAGTACGCGAGATTCAGCTAGCAAGCATTCCTGCCAATCAAGAGCGAGGGCGCGTCCTCCTTTGCCACAGCAACCAGCCAAGCGTACCTGCATTAGCGCTGCATAGTCCTCACTGTTTGGTTGTTTTTTCTTGTTTCTGCTCAACAACCATCAAGTTTATGTGACGCGGAGCATGGTGCTAAGAAACGATATTGGCCCTCACGTGCAAATGTCCGCTCCATGTCAGCAGTAAGTAGCACGTGGTTCGTCGCTTGATCGGCAGCAGTCTACGACCCGACCAAGAAACGATCTTCAAGCGATGCGAGGGACATCGCATTGCGACATGCACTGGCGAGAAGTGTCGTCGGCTGGCATTTGTTTGTTGTGTGAGCTTGGCTGTCTAAGATTTGAAGCGGAGACAGCGAACGACGGGCTCCATGTCAGCTGTGACCAATAGGTGTGCTGATATTGGTCTGTTACCCCCCAGGTGGCCAGTAGCGAACTTTGGGGGCTCTTTCAGCAGTGCGAGTCAGTGATGATTCGGTAGCGCGCAGGCCGGTGCCCACCAGATCCTAGTTTTTTTCTCGGTCTACTGGCTGCCATGGCCCACGGCGCTAAACTACAGGACGCTGGGCGCCGGAAGGATGGGCTTCTTTCTGCAATAAGCATACCACACGGTAGGAACGAAGAGGAGCCACGGCCGTCGGCCGTCGGCCGTCGTTAAAAGATGCCTCTGCTCTGCCTTCACCCAAGCGAGAGGTGGAGGTGCACAGTAAATGAGAGGTCCCCCAGAGCCCCCTCCACACCCCCCCGGCGATCAGGAGAGGCTTATCTTAGCGCTGGAAGCCACAAAGCTTGCCTGCAGAAATTGCTGACCAGGCAGCGTGTGTGCCTTGGCCAGGGATCAATGCATGATGAAACGCGTCGGGCAAGATTGCACCGGACGTCCTTTTGGCTGCAGGTCGGGATGAGTGGCGATAGGCACTCTGCAGCACAGAGCAAGACACGGCGAGTGCGACAAGTGCGGGCCCTTTTGGGGGTGGGTGGCTGAGTGCCTGCCAGAGACGGACGCAGGGCCGGGTCAAAGGCAACGAAAGCGTCGGGCCAGAAGAACAAAGGACTACACGTAAACTGTATGTACTTTGGCAACCACTGCAATCCCAGGCACCGGCCAGACGCTGTCTGGCTGGGGATGTGCAGTGTCTGGCTGGGAGGTGCATGGCCCGCGCCAGTCAAGGGCCCCAGAGGACGAAGGATCTCCGAGCCTAAGCATGCCCGGAGCTTACCTGAGAAGGCCCATAAGGTATGGGTGGTTTACTCATATTAGGCTTATCGGGCCATGCCTACCCTAGGGAGCGGCCCCGCCGCAGCCTATCAGTTCTTGGCGTTCAGGAGAGCGCGCGAGAGACGCAGTGCTCAATTTAGAGCCATTGGCAGCGCGGCTGAGTCGAGGGATGTTGAAATTGACGTTTGGTCGCGTCGTGTGCCGGCCATCCTTGCCTACTGATCGCTCTTTGTCCATCTCCTTCTGCCTATATTCTCATCTCATCACTGCGTCTGCGGCGGCGAGCCAGCGCCAGCAACAGCCCACTGACGAGCCTCACGAGCCCTGAAGGCGTCCGTTGTTGTTGTCGCTGCACTGCCCAACCAATGCCCACGGCACCGTAGGCTGCGCCTCTCACACCACCATTGCAGCCGCAACCACGCCCGTACGGCCCACCGCCCATCCCATCGCTCGTCCATCGCTCGTCCATCGCTCGTCCATCATCCATCGCTCGTCCATCATCCATCGCTCGTCCATCGTCCATCGTCGTCCATCGTTGCCCATCATCGTCTATCTTTGTCTATCGGCGTCAATCGGCGTCCATCGTCCATCGTCGTCCATCGTCGTCCATCGTCGTCCACCGTCGTTCATCGTCGTTCATCGTCGTCCATCGTCGTCCATCGTCGTCCATCGTCGTCCATCGTCGTCCATCGTCATCCATCCTCCTCCACCGTCCTCCGCCGCCAAAGTGGCAGCAACTACGGCCGTCCACCCGCCGGTCATGGCAAACCAGTAAGAGCGGCGGCCCCCAACCAGCACTGCCGCCCTCACCCCCTTTGCTAACCTGTGCCTCGCCAGATTCACCGAAGCCTTTCGCTCCTTCTGGCATGCAATCACCACCTCAGACCGCCATGCCAACCACGACTCTCCTTTCCGCACCGGCTCGCACATGCTCGTGTCTCAGAACCGACACGCCCCCCTGACGTCGGTGGCCACAAGCGCCGCCGAGAGCCAGCACGACCTGTCCATCACCTACATCGACGAGACCAAACGCCCCTCGATCACCTCCATACAGCCCTCTCCAGCCTCGCCGCCCCGGCCCTATTCGCCCGGCATGCGCTCGGCCTCATCGCCTAAAGTGCCCACGCTCGAAGAGACGGCGGTCAGTGCTGGCGAGATCCAGATGCAGGACTTTGCAGACGGCTCGCCGCCGCCGCCGCCGCCGTCACACTCGTGGAAGAAGATCGAGCGCTGGGTGGAGAAGCACTATCCCGAGCTGCTCGACAGCCTCGGCGAGGGCTGCTCGCGCAACGACGTCAACGAGCTGGAGCACGAGCTAGACGTCACTCTGCCGCAGGATGTGCGCGAGTCTCTGGGCATCCACGACGGCCAGGAACGCGGCGGCAGGCCGACCGGCATCATCTTCGGCTGCATGCTGCTCGACTGCGAGGAGATTGTGCAGGAGTGGAATCAGTGGAAGGTCGTCAACACGGAATATCTGTCCACCGCGGTCCAGCCCACGGCCCACTACCCGCTCAAGAGTCTCAACGGCGGTCCCTCGTCGTCCTCGGCTGCGAATCACCAGTCTTCTTCGGGTGCAAGCAGCAAACTGTGGCGCCAGGACCTGCTCGAGCGCCAGGACTCGCAGCCGCCAAAGGCCGTGCAGAGAGCCTACGCCCACGCCGGCTGGATCCCGCTGGCACGCGACTGGGGCGGCAACAACCTCGCAGTCGACCTGGCACCCGGTCCCATGGGCAAATGGGGCCAGATCATCATCTTCGGCCGCGACTACGACTGCAAGTACGTCGTCGCACGCTCTTGGTCTCATTTCCTGGCCGTCGTCGCCGATGATCTCAACAGTGACCGCGTCGTTGTCGACGACGAGTCTGGGGACATGAAATTGAAGGAGTTCAAGACCGACACCATTGAGCCGGGCTACCTCGACATTCTGCGCTGGAGGACCGACCAGAAGTATGGCCGCAGGCCTCCGGGCAAGACTCGGCCTGCTCCGCCCGGTCTCAACACCAATGCCGGTTCGGGGAGTGCCAGAGGCTCGCCCTACGCCAGTCCAGTCCTGGGTGAAGAGCGCGGCCGCTCGCCCCACCGATTTTCACGCCCAGGCACGAGCAGCCCGAGGCACACCATGAGCTCGCCCTTGGCCAGAGTGCAAGAAGAGAGCGGCCAGCCCCAGCCCATTCAGCCAGGAGGCGACATAGTCAAGGACTTTGCATCCCCTCCTGAAAGGCCAGGAAACGGCAAGCAGAAGGAGAAGTTGGTCAATTCGCCCCCGCCGCTCGACACCAACGTCAAGGCCACGGCCAAGAACAAACTTGTCGACATTCCCACTCCAGTGTCGGCCAGCGCCAGCCGACCAACCTTCCCTAGTTCGGGTCTTCGAATAACCGGCACCGGGAGCGGGAGTCCAGAGCCCATGACCAGGCCTCTGCCAGCGAGACTGCCATCTGATCGGAGCGACGGCCTTAAACTCGTTACGGCTGAAGTCGACGACGAGCTGAAGGATGTAGGCTTATGATGACTAAAATTGCACCAAACTCGATCCTGAGCCAGCACACCCACAGAGAGCGTTCATTATGTGCTGCACACACATGTATTGTACGACTATTTCACATGCGACCCCGTGGCACAAAGCATGTCGCCCAGTGCAATTCTTCTTCTTTTCCCCCTTCTTCTTCTGTTTCAGCAATTGAGGCAGGCACATGGCACCGACAAGGCATTTGGCGTCGACGGCCCTAGAAGCCGCCCACCCCCCCTTCCTTCTCCATAAACCCACATTCAGCAGCATTCGCAAGTTCGCCATGGATGGGTGGCTAATGAGCACTGTTTTTTGATAATTGATTAGAGCCAAGGCGGGGACAGACAGGAGGTTGCCTAGTCAGCTGGATACGAGAAGGAGGAAGGAGCAGTGGTGATGGGGGGTACTGTATGTAGATCGCCACTTCATAGGAAGGAGCATCGCTGCTGCAACGGAAGTTGATACTGTCACGGTTTTGATATTCTTTGTGTCATTTGAACTTGCAAGTCTCACCACCTGGGCAAGACGGTACGGGTACGGTACGGCACTTGTAGAGCCAACAGCAAAAAGAGAATAAGAATAGAAATGAGTCATTCAATTCTCACCGAGTAACTTGTTCCTGTAGCAGCAGCAGCAGCAGCAGCAGAAGAGACAAATGGCGCCGCCGTCCAAGCGCCGCAAACTCCTCTCCAGCACGCGGCCGAACAAGCGTCTCAATAGCAACAGGAACTCTGCTATCGCTCCAATTAATCCTGCAACTGCAACAGCAACAGCTACAGCTACAGCTACATCCTCGCTCTCGTCGCGCACCACCCAATCCATAATCTCCACACACCACACCCTGCACAAGCAACTCGCCCAGGCCAAGAAACGCAACGACTCCGCCGCTGCCGTGGCCGCCCTAGAAGCAGCAATCGAAGCCAACGGCGGCTTGAAGCTCTACCAGCGCGCCTCTGTCATCGGCCAGTCGCGCCAGCGCGGCGGCGATACGAGTAAAGTGCTCGTTGACTGGTTGGGTTTGCCTTCGCATCGTCGTCGTCGTCGTCGTCGTCGTCATTGTTGTCGTCGTCATCATCGTCATCATCATCACTATGATCATGGGGACAAGGGACGGCGGAGCGATGATGATGATGACGACGACGATGACGATGACAACAGCATCATTAGAATCCTCGAAGTCGGCGCTCTCTCAGCCACCAACGCACTCAACATTCCGGGGGTGACGCGCGTGCGACGCATCGATCTGCACAGCCAGGACGCAAACGCCATTGAGCAGGTAGACTTCATGGCGCTGGATCCGCAGCAGCCCTGGGCGGGTGCAACGGGCTACGATGTGGTCAGTCTGAGCCTGGTGGTCAACTACGTGAGCGACGCGGCCGCGAGAGGGCGGATGTTGCAGCGGACGGTTGAGTTTTTCCAGCAGCATCTACGTCAACATTTACATCTACATCTACATCAGGAGACGGAGAAGGAGAAGAGAGAAGCAGACGATCGGCTGCTGCCGGCGCTCTTCCTCGTGCTGCCACGCCCGTGCATCGACAACTCGCGCTATCTGTCTGAAGACAGACTGGCGGCCATCATGCAGGCGCTGGGCTATGTGCAGACCAGGGTCAAGCGGAGTCCCCGGCTGTACTACTCGCTGTGGACGCTGCGGACGTCTGTTTGTGATGAGAAAAAGGCGTTCAAAAAGGTCCAAGTCAGCAGCGGCAAGGACAGGAATAATTTCTGCATTGTGCTTGATCTTGATCCAGATCTTGATCCAGATGATGATGATGATGATGATGATGATAACGACGACGACGACGACGGAGATTACTAGAACAAAACACTGTAAAATATGTGTGTATACGAGGTATAGATTTATATCTACAAAACTACCGCACGCCAAGGCCAATCAACTCAAAGATAATCGGATTGGCCTCGACCGCCAGCCAGGCAATGCCACAGTAGACAATCAGCTTGGTAATCACCTCGACATCGTATCGCACGCGCGGCTTCTGCACGTGCGCAAAGAGCTCCTTCTGCTGCTCTTCCTCCGACCTGGCTTCTTCTTGGTCCGTGTGTGCTCCGTCATTGGGAAACGACGCGGACGAGATGCTGGCCACAGGACTGGTGGCCTGGCCCATCTGCGCCTTGTACTGGTCTAGGCTGTTTGCGCGGGATCTGCCGGTGCTGGTGCTGCGATTGGCCCGGCTTACATTCAGCCCCAAGTGTCCCGAGGTCTTGTTCCTAAGTAGTGGTGGCGTTGTGTTCGCAGTCGTAGCGGTCATGCCCGGGCTAACAAGCGAAGAACTCGAGGCATTGATGCTATCGCGCCTCTTCTTCTCGCGAAAGGCCAGCGCTTCGTAAGCATCGGCCTCGGACTGCGGACCAACGGAGATGGCGCGGCGACGGCGAAAATTGGACAGCAGCGACGGGATGTCGCGTGCGCGTGGAATCACGTTGTCGTCGTACTTTTGGGCTGCTGGCACGGTTTTGTACTGCGACGCGGGCAGGAAGTAGCGGCGCGGCAGGGTCAGGCCGTAGTGCTCGACAACGCGGAAGATGGGCGGCAAGATAGTGAGCAGGGTTGGCTTCATGATGGCACGCCAGGCAAAGACGATGGCGACACCGAGCACGATCCGGGCCGCGACGACCAGCCCGCCCATGCGCTGCACGTCGAACCGTGCGGTCGACGGCATTGGGTCGTCGACGGAGAAGCTGGTGCGCGCAAAGTGCCAGCCGCCGGCCTGGCAGCCCATGACGACGCCGGCGAAGGCCAGGCTGTCATCGAAGCACGGGCAGTCGTCCGCCGGCTCCGGATGGATTCGCACCAGCACGAGGATGATGACGATGACCAGCAGCATGTGCTCGATCTCGCCGCACAGCAGCCAGGTGTCGAACCAGTCTCCGTAGACGATCTGGACCAGGGCGATGGCGGCTCCGAGCACGGTGCCCCAGAAGACATCGAAAAAGCCGTGCATGCCGCAGTACAGGCGGCCGAGAACAATGGAAAAGGCGTAGAAATAGCACAGCACCTGCAGACACACGTTGACCGTGCTGGGGTCGTCGTTGTTTTCGCGCAGCAGGAAGAGCGCGTACACGGCCGACGACACGGCATTGGTGGAATGCGTCGACGGGAAGCCGTATTCGAGCGAGGCCGACCCGGACATGGTGATGCGGGTCAGCGGCGGCGACAGCGGGCGCGGCAGGCAGAGAAAGTCCTTGATGAAGCCGCTGAAGAAGACGCCGGCGGCCAGGGTGGTGGACATGCCGCGGCCCAGCCTGGTCTGGCCGCACCAGAAGAGCACGGGCAGGATGATCATGAAGAAGGTGTGCGTGCCCAGGTTCGCGGTCATGGCAAAGTAGTTGTCCAGCACCGGCCGCCGCATCGTGTCCTGCAGCCAGGCCACATACGGTGTCTCCCAGCGCACGATCGGCAGCAGCTTCTCGCGAATCGCATATCGCCATCGCGGAAGCCGGATTCGGTAGTGGTCGAGGCTTCTCAGCCCGGCGTCTTGCCCTTGGTCTTTCTCCTGAGCCATCGTGCGCCGTGGTTGTGCATGTCCAGTACAAAGCGGGCAAGCAGGCCAGTGAGTGGGAGAGATTCTAGGGCAGCCAGGGCACCATGCAGTGGGGGAGATGGCCACAAGCCCTGGTACTAGCAGGATTAGCAGGATTAGCAGGAGTGGTGGTGATAGTACTGGCAGTCATCGTGCTATCGGCCAAAACGTGTCCCTCGGCAATGGGCGCCAAAGTCGCTAGTACTCTATTGACTTCACTATCTTATTACTTAAAAGCATCGAGTACCTAGCAACTTAGTAGTAGTGCCTCTAAGCCTATATATACTAGCTGCTATCTTTATAAATACGGTAATTAGCATCTATGCCAATCGCTCTGTGCTGCCCGTCTGAGATTCAAGACCAGGCACGTCACTGTCGACGCCATGGCCTGGGCTCTCGCTAGCCCGGGCAGCAATGACTGGGGTTCGGCACTCGCAACCGCACTGGCGGGAGCACCGCCGCCGCATCGTTGCCCTGCCAACAGCCGCCACGCCAGCCCACGAAGGTGGTAGTACCTTGTTCGTTGCGTGATGAGCTATAAGCCTAAAACCCCAGGCAGACGTTCCGCTAGCATTCTATCATACTGCACTGCACTGTCCTGTATCATACTGCACTATAGCTGTCATCCCGTCATTCACGAGCAGCATCCCCTAACTGACTCTCACCCTTTTCCCGCTGGTGGCCTCGACCACAACCACCATGACCGACTCCTACCGCCAGAGCTTCGGGAATGCCCCGACACTGTTGTCTGAAAAAGCTGTATCCTCATACATCTCGCCGCCGTCGCCCCGACGGAAGCCCGTTCGACAGCAGAGCACTCGTGAGGATGGCCGAGACAGCACTACGCGAGAGAGCAACGGCACCGTCAGCACGGCCATGAGCTACAACAGCAGCGTGGGCCGCCTGTCCGAAGCCACAAACATCACCCAGCCAGCCACGCCGGCCTACTCGAAGAAATTTGTCGTCGTCGGGGACGGCGGATGCGGGAAGACGTGCTTGTTGATTAGCTATTCACAAGGCTATTTCCCCCAGGTCCGTACTTGAAATAGGCCGCTCGAAATGGGCGCTGACTGACACGGTCTGCAGAAATACGTACCGACCGTATTTGAAAACTACATCACCCACACCACTCACCAGCCCACCGGCAAGGCTGTCGAGCTGGCCCTGTGGGACACGGCCGGACAGGAAGAGTATGACAGACTACGGCCGCTGTCCTACCCAGAGACCGACCTGCTCTTCGTCTGCTTCGCCATTGACTGTCCCAACTCGCTCGAGAATGTCATGGACAAGGTAAGAAAGATACGACGCTCGTGTCCTGCTTTTGGTCTTACTCGTGCTCATTCCGCGGCAGTGGTTCCCCGAAGTCACCCACTTCTGCCCCAACACTCCTCTCATCCTCGTCGGCCTCAAATCCGATCTCCGAACAAAGCGCACCTGCGTCGAGCTGCTCCGCTCCCAAGGCTTGACGCCCGTCACCCCTGAGCAGGGCCAGGCCGTCGCCCGCCAGATGGGCGCCGCATACATCGAGTGCTCTGCCAAAGAAGGACAAGGCATCGACGATGTCTTCCAAATGGCCATCAACACCGCCGTCCAGACCGAAGAAGAGTCGTACGAGCGTCAGCCAGACATCAGAGGCAACAAAGTTAAGAAAGCCAAGAAGCGAAAGTGCAACTTTCTCTGATCTCCCGCTCATGGGTCCTGCACTGCAATATGCGTCTTGGATTTTCTTTTTCTTTCCTCCTTTTTTTTCGCCATGATGATCGAGCGAACATTCTAGACGGCGTTTTGCGCAACGCCATGATGACGGTGGCCATGATGACGACCGGGCCCCCCCGCCTGCTGGGGTGGCTAGCGTCAGGACGACATGAGATGATCATGCCAGCAATGATGAGCATGGCACGACAACATGGATGGCTGTTGGTTACTGTGTAGACAGAAAATTCCATGACTGTCATCAAACCGATTCTTCTTTTTTCATCATCTCTGCTTGCCCTTCTTCAGCCGAACCGTCGGGTCACCGTCGTCTTCTAGTTCTTCTTCGTCCGGCTCATCCTGGTCATTCCCACTCCTATCACAGCTCTCGCTTTTCTCGTCGGCGTCAGTTATCGTCTGTTCCGTCTCTTCCTCTCCCTCTTCTTCCCCTTCTCCCCCATCCTGGGCCTCGCCCGTCCTCCCCATCACAGTCTCAAACTGGCTCCACAGTGCCTCTACGCTACCAAACTCATTGCCAATCTCGATGATCCCCTCCAGCGTACGGTTCAGCTGATTCACTTGCTGCAACACTGTTTCCAGAGACGCAGAGATCGACACCAGCAGTTCCGACCGCCGAGCTTGGAATTGCGATGGTGCAGCAGGGATAGTGTCAGAATTATGAGGCGTCGCCATTGATGCTGGTGGTACAGTGATTAATTACCGAGGCTTCTAGAAAGAGATGATTGAACGCGTCGTGTGTCCTTGCCACGGCGCGTGCTCGCTGGTCTGCCAAGCCTAACCACTTGCCGCCGCCCTGCTTTTTGCAAAAAGGGAGGCATCAAGAGTATAAAATAAGTTTGTAAGTTATACACACGCGAATACTACTACTACTCCCTATACATACCATACATGCATACATACATGTGAGATACACCTACAAGCGTCTAATCCTTTTAGGACAAAAACAAAAAACAAAATGCTTGAGAGGAGTGGGATTCGAACCCACGAGGTTTCCCACTGCGGTTTATGCATAGTATCCAACAATAAGAATTCAAAGGAATTGTTAGGGTTCCTCTATCACTAGAAGCTGGAGGTGACCTAAACACAGCGCCTTAACCACTCCTACAAGGGAATTGTTAGAGGCCATATTAGGAGATTGCGGGTGTTGCAAGAGAGCTTACGGCCATCCTCCCTTGAGGGTTTCCAAATGTGTGCGATTTGAGAGCATCATTTCGTAGAATTTTGCGCATTAACAATATTTAATTGTAGATATCCCCCCTCACCCAACTGAATACGTTTGGGCGAATAATGGCATGTAATTTGAGGGAAAGGGTTCTCGCTCCCGACAGAGAAAAGCGAGACAGAGAAGGAAACTCGTTTCGGCTCAGGTTCGTCAATTTTCTATGAAACTACTCATCCGTACTCATTGCTCTCCACGGACTCCGATAGCAATAACTACCCGTGGTATCTCGTCCATCTCGCAAAAGCATTTGCCAAACAGACCCCAATATGGGCTCAGTGTCCGACTTGGCTGGCCTCAAGCAGAGGGGTACGTACCGTGCGGACGAGGCCACCAGTCGTTATCTCACCGATTGCCTAAAATAAGTCGATGGCCAGCATGCTCATCATGCTGTGCGTCCCCGCGAAGCGTTCCTGCGTCTGGTTGAGTGTGAGGGGTACAGACGCGGGGTGACGAGAGTGGCGCTGGCCACCCAAAGTTCCCGCCGAGGTTTGCAACGTCTGCACGTCCATCATACCCACTCTCACGCATCAAGTAGCACGCATAAATGCACAAAAAACGCTCGCACGCCAGCATCATTGCTTGAATATCCTCGAACTTTGTTCTCCTCAAGTGGCACAGTTTGAGGGCTGTGCATGCTCTCGACAAGCTCCGAACCTCCCGCCGTTGGCTTGGTGGCCAGCCGGACTGTTTAGGCGCGTCTTGACTCTCTTTCTTCCAATCCTGTACGTCGGCCTCTTTTCCTCGGCTGACTGAAATGAGTGTCGCAAAAGTCAATGCATGCGTATTCGCGTGAGGGAGCTGCCAGTAAATCGTTGTTCTCATCTTCGGTCGTTGACTGCAATCTCTACCGGTGGGTGATGGAAAGCAACCGAGACAGACGTTTTCGTGTCTTCTCCTCGGTGCGGTCTCCGTTCCATTGGTGGCTGCTGTTCGAGAAATCGCTCTGTGAGCTGGTCTCGGACGCTGTTCGGCCACGTCCTACCCTAATGGACGCTGCGATCAGGTCTTCGAGTCGGGCGTCTGATTCTGGTGAAGTGCTTTGGTACTGCGAGTCCAGGATCTCGGTGAATTTGGAAGACATTGTCTCGGTGCCGGATTACCGATGGCGGCTTTCAGAGATTGTAGAATGGTACAAGTCCGTTATTCTATCTTGTTCTTGCGGCTGGCAAACTGTGTTTAGCCAATGTAGGGGGCAAGTTATACAAGATATATACTCAGAGCATAGGTACGGTAGACTAATAATCAGACAGGCGCGAGGTGGCAAACATCCAAGCATATGAGCACACCCTTCCAGGTCCTTAAATGCGCAATACGCCAGTCGTCCCAAAGCTACATGCCTGTCTCGAACCAGTCTGGCAAACAGGCTGTTCACGCGGCTTTCGCCACTTATTCGCCGCCCATGCCCCAGGTGTGGAGATTTAGCTTTGATCAGTGGCTGCCAGGGCACCATTGAGGATCCACACCAGAGCTTGTCCATCCTGGGGGGAATCATCAGACCTGCACAATTTTCTAGAATTGGACAGAAAGTTGCGGCAACCTGCCGTCGTCACGTTATGCCCTGGCATAGGAATAGTGTTTCACAAACAGAACAGTGGGATGCTCGCAGGGCGCAGGAAGCACCAAGACTGAAGACCTAACTGGCCGGGGTGAAATTGTGATGCCTGCGGTTCCAGTGTCTGACACCAACGCCACAGCCAAGAGAAAAAGTCGGATACTCTCAACCGCTGCCTAGGCAATCTCGAAGGCAGTGCTGTCTTACATTCTACTGTATTGTGGCAAGTCGGAGGGAGACCTGCGGCTTGTAAAAGTCACACGTAGCTGGATACCAATCTCGCAGAGGGAAGATTGCCACCCACCTTGTGACTCTTGCGAAGCGACTTGCGTGTCGTGAAGAGAGTACGTACCATTTCCGGAAATAACGCCCCACTTGCCTACCGAGACCAATAGCCAGCGACTTCTCTGCCCTGTTTCCTGCACATATTCCACGAATGCTTGAGTTTCATGCACTGGTCTCGTGGACGCCTTCTGCAGGAAGCTGGCAGCCTGTACGTGGTGGTCGTAGAACTGCCTTTGAACTACATCATCTTGCATGTCACGCCTCTGGCCGTGGCGTCGTCCGACTCGCGTCCATTGACCAAGCCTGCCGCTGTCTTGACGAGGGCCTTTCCTTGTTCGTGCATGAGGCTCTACCCAAATGGCAATTGCCCTCTCCCCAACTCTGTCTAGTGTCTGGCCCAAGGTGCAGTGAATCCAATCTCGGAAAACAGCTGTTGCAGAGGCTGCCGGGGGATGGAGGTGTGCGTTGCCTTGACGATAATTTCGCACGATCCTCAAAGTCGGATGTGCTTGCTTACTCAGTTGCCTGTGATTAGCGGCAAATTGAAGCAGCACAATTTGAGTCCTACCCTTCCATCTTCACATCGCGGGCATCGCCGTTCATTTCGACGCCCTTTGCTGCTGTGATCCAGAGAACGTTGTTACATCTACCCCGAGTCAGCGGTCTTATGAATAATCCGCCGGGCAGGCGAAGCCGCTACTCGCCTGATCAGAACCTGGCCCAGCGTGCCCGTGTGTTTTCGGTCAATGTATTCTTCGGTCCCTGAAAGCTGAATGTTCATGTAGGAATCAACGCTGATTAATCTTCCTTTGTACTCGGTCTGGCCCCATTTGAGTCGAATGATAACATCCTCGTTGATAAGCGACTGTAGCATCGGCCGCGGATTGACCGGTGTGAACTGCAAGTCATTATTAGCAGGCGCTCTGCAGGGTGGAGGCCTGCTCTCACATTCATAGTGCCTTGGTCAATGCCGAGATATCTGGGTAACAGTAAGGTGAACCCGGATTGCGGTGCTAGAAAGCTCTGCTCCTGCAATGCTGTTGTAATACATACAAGAGCCTTTCGCGTCGAGGCACAACTCAACGTCGAAATTATTAGCTTGGCATCAATTCTCATGTCACGTGCAGCCGGCTGCCCTTGCTCTGACCCGTCTCTCTGCCACTGGACGGCTCCTACAACACATGATCCAACCAAGAAGACCACAGTATACGAGATGAGCCGGGATAGGCCAGAATGTGACAATTATATTTCGTCATTTTGTCTACAGCCGCTTTAGTTCTCATGCCCGTCTAATTTCCCACTTGATATCGGTGATACTGACTTCCTCCCCCTCCTTCTCGTCGTAGTCAAACCACTCTCCCTCGCTCAAATCAATGCCAGAGAATTTCGTACCAGACTCGACGCCTGTAGCTTGCCACTGGCCCTATATAGAGGTCAGATGAATGTGGGTGGTACTTCCGGACAAGAACACACACATCAGCCCTGAAATCAGTAAATTCCAGGCCACGACAATCGATCTCAATGATATTCTGCTTCTTCATAGAGTCAGACCGTTCGTATACAGCCGGTGCAGCTTTGATGGTCGCGCTTGATTCTCGCTGTATGCCGTTAGGATGCATGGAGCGTATGGTATGGTGGCGTTTTGCAGTGCCAGCCCGACCTTGCAATTCTTGCATTTCCAGACAAAGTTCGCCTCGCCTCGGCTTCCCGATTGCTCGTTCATCTCCTAGCATCTAGTGGTTAGCATTGACAATCCTGGAAAGTGTTTACTCATGGTGCCATGGCTGTTGTCGAGTCAGACAGCGAAGCCAAAAACTGCACACCCGAAGATACAATCTTTGCCTCTAGAACAACAGGGGTGAGAGGAGCAAGCAGATACCTACATGGCGATTAAAACCAACCCAATTCGCATGGGTCTCACGGCACGACGTGCACTGAACCTTGAAGGTATAGTAGTACGGATCGTCAGTCGAATCTGTTGGCAGGAGGTTCGTCACTCTTGTTCACGGATCAGTGTGCATCATCGAGCTCTCGCAACCATCCTACCCAGTGAGTTCCGCGGTAAGTGCGAGTGCCAGCATCTTGCCGTTCAGAGATGGAGAGATTGCTAGTTATTAGATAGGAATTCAGTCTTAATATGCCGAGGAGAGGAAGTCTATGCTGTGCTCGCCTTGGCCCTACGATCAATACGAGACACTTGGCCACGACAACTGCGAAATCTGCTATAGGGCGCAGGCAATATATCAACGTAGACTCTAGCGCGACCTATGGCGCGAACGGAGATAAGTAGGTGCAGACAAGCTGCAAAACGTCGTCGGACGACGCGGCGCGACGAATTGACGAGCTCTTGGCCCTATAATCGATACGAAAGGCTGAACGCCGACAACTACAATATCTACTATACGGCGCAGGCAATATAACAGTGTGTGCGCCGTCGACGGCCCACCGGGGGGAGCCGCGCGGCGTGTGTATCTAATTATCGAAGATTATCGCTGGCGACATGGTGTTTTCAACAGTGGGTACCGGGGCGCTAAATTTGTATTGGCACACGTGACTTTGCCATACAAATTGTCTTAGTGCTCGGGGCCCGCTGTTGGAAATCTTTCTATCCCTCTCTGCGAATTAGATCCATGCCGCCACACAGGGCAGAACTTGGAAAGTACCAAATGGGTGATAATATCCTCGGCATGGAAGAGCATATCGAGAGGTACCGATCTGGGGGCCTACCATTCTGTATCGATCAATGACACTTTCAACAATGGTCGGTACACAGTCTACAATAAGTTGGGGTTTGGTGGGTATTCTACCGTCTGACTGGCACTTGATGAAATGCAAAGTAGACTGATTCTCACAAGACGACGGATGGTACTTACAGCATCTAGCGCGAATGAATGGGTTGCAATAAAAATACTAACAGCTGAGAAATTTAAATTCTCGAGAACTATGCTCATGTCAGCGTCTGGCAAAGCCTCCGCAGGAGTCTGGACTATCTACCTCGTTCGTGCAATTACGAGGCCACTTTTTCCATCAAGGTCCCAAATCGCATTCATCCGTGTCTTGTTACTGAAGTCCCTGGTCCGCATCTTGCTACTCTTCTTCAGCGGTTTGGAGATGAAGATAACTAGCTTCCACCAAATCCTGTCGTAAATGTTGCACAGGAGCTATCGGAGGCCATTGAAGTCTTACAATCCGTATTCTGCAGGTTGTGGTAGTAACAACTTCAGCCGTGGAAGATCTATGAGTCGGTATTCTACATGTTCCCTTTGACAGCTATTGGCGGCTATACCTCTCTTGTCTGGAGCATGATGGATATTTTGGATGCCTTACCCAAAGACTGGATTCCTTGTTGGAAAAGTATCCAAGATTCGGATTCATCGTGGTCATGTAGCTCAGAGGGTACGTCAATTTCTACCAGGAAAATCAATCATTCACCCCTCCAACTTCAGGCTTGATGATTTCATCTTAAGCTGGTGGTTTTGATTTGGCCCTGTCTGTCCAAAGAATGCAAACATCAGCTCGCTAACGCCTTTGCCGCCCGAAGTGAATGGTATACGACCAAACCCCAAGATATACTGCGGGTCAGAGAAGTTTCCTGAAGAGATTCTAGGCATTCTTGTTCCAGTTATTAAAGGCCTGCTAACATGGAAGAGGTCTAGCAGACTTTCTGTGACTCAAGCATTGGAAGTGTTGAAGAAATTGAAGACTAAAGATGGAATAGCATGATGGGTCTTGTCATAGAAGCAGAGCTTGAAAGTGTGATAAGAAGAGGGTGGCGGAATCTGGAAGCAGGGTCTCGTTGAGTAGGATGAGAATAGATGGTGTAGATGACTATTTCCTTTTTGTTTTGTTTTTTTTATTTTTCAGAAGAAAATTGTTCCTATGAACCAAGAAAGCAATTTGTGAAAAGACTTATGAAACCATTCTCCATTACATTATGTGTGGCAGCAGTCTCAAGTATGTGGTTGACATATATCTAGACATGACCACAACATGGTGCAACTGCAGAGTCACACAAACTAACCTCATCTTGGCGGCCTGGTCACTGCCACTTAGAGTAGCTCTCGCTGTCTGTACAATCGACTATTTTAGTGGCCATTGTCTAGCGCAAATATGTTCCAGCCATGAAGGACCATGTTCTAGGCTACTGACGCGTCAGATAGGCTACGACAAAGCCTTGTAAAGGATAAGGTCAATTTCTCTCATCTTAAGTGATAGATGTCTTGAGTCTGAATTGAAAATGCAAGTGGAGAATAGGCTTAGTCGGCTCCAGTTCACTGAAGGATCTCTCGGAGCAAGAATCGGAGCAAGAATCGGAGCAAGCCTCTAGATTTGGCATCCCCTCTAGGGAAGTACTTCTTTGTTTCTTTTACATAATCCTACAACGCCACCAGCTTAGGAAAGACTTGTACGACCTCACCCGTTCGGTGGTGGTCTACCAAGTCCACAAGGTTTACATGTGCTCGACGAACTACCTGCTCGCGCCCCAATGGTTAGCTCGAATTAGAGTAGATCGAGTATACGTGCATCCTGACGCACAACAGCCTTACAAGCTCGTGGGTGAGGGATCGACGTTTAAGATGCGGCATAGATTCTGTGGTCAAGTCAAACTGGTCGCAGATGCGATCGAACTCCTGCCATACAGGGGCTGACGAGTTAGACTCCAATTAGTGAAAGCCATTGAAGAAGTCGACGTAATTCTTGGTCTCGGATACCGGCGGGTGTTTGGTATTGTGGCTCTTTCTAGCCTTTTTTGGGATTGGAAAGTGCGATTGCCGAAATTCAGACTTGGCCTCTTATCGACGTATACAGCAGCGGCAAATGTCAAAGAATGACTATGCAAGGCAGTGGGAACCTGCCTTGCTGCTTGGCTTCATCTTAGATCTTTCATGAGGGACGATGCGCGTGTCAGTGGAGGGCCAACGGAAAGGAAAGCTGGGAGAAGATGGATGCAGGGTCATTTTGGCAGACCACACGGCAGATATTGTCTTTGAGGGCCTTCGTTGGTATCTGTGTCGTAGCGTAATGCGTGTCTCATGCACATGAGCGTGCTTGTCAACAACAGGATGGAATCAAAGACTTCGTTGGTCGCCTGGTATCCCTCTTGTGGGTCCATACCTCACCTTCGAAGAGATTTGACAGCCTCGCCATTGAACAACGATGCCGATTGGCAGAGAGGGGGATGGAGCCTTTGCAGGCTATAGCAGAGGCGATGAATGATTGGAGGAAGCGCCAGGGACAACAAACAAGGTGCAGTGGGCTGTCTGCGTCTATCTTACCACAGGACGCGCAAAGAATGGCCAGCTTGAACGCATTGACATTCGGGAATGGCCTTGCCAATGAATGATTGGAGGAAGCGCCAGGGACAATAAACAAGGTGCAGTGGGCTGTCTGCATCTATCTTGCCACAGGACGCGCAAAGAATGGCCAGCTTGAAAGCACCGACATTCGGGAATGGCTTCGCCAATAACCAGACGAGCATGAACCCATCCAGTTGAGAAGCAGGTGGATGCGAAGCCAGCCCCCAGAATACACATAGGACTGCCAAAGCGCTCCTGAAACAAGCGTTCTTTACCTTGAGCTATTGATGCCCCCAAGTGTTGGGCTGGTCGGGGCTTGGAAAAGGCAAATTGGACTAGTAGCACAGCTCGCAACAATATAGATGTCGCATGTTCCAGCGCGAGAGAAAGAGCTTGGAATGGTGGACGGTCCATACATGAAAATAGCACTGACGGACGACTGAAGACATCTCCTCGTTGGCAATGCTGATTGAAGGAAAAGACCTGCGAGATGCATCGAATTAAAAGTTAAAACGGGCGAAGGCGAAGTAGGAAAAGCTTGTCGTCAGGAACCGAGAGCAATGCCAAGAATGTATCGAGAAGATCCAATTTCACCGTTGCCGTTCACGGACGACAGCGAAAGCTGATTTGACCAAGGGGCCACCCTGCCGCTAAGTGAAACGACGGCAAGCCGCGTTTTAAGAAGCTTCGTTAGCAGCCACTTGGACGGAGGTTACTTTTGGCCCGTGACCATCATAAGTTAGTGATGCGCATCTTTTCTGCCCTACTTAGGCCCGGCCACAGTTTGTCTCATACTATTTCCCCCGACGGCCTGACTTCCCGTTGGGGGCCCACTCACACCTTGCTGCTCCGAAGCTGCCAAACCTGGGGTGGATAGACGAACGACCAGATGATAGGAAAAATCATCCGGGGTGGGGAGACCCTGTGCTGTAAAATTTGAAGAACAAAGATTGGTGCCTTTCCACATCCGTCCTCTCGTATTCTGCCCCGGATTCATCGTACTTCCTCCTAGCGACATTACCTGTGGATGTCTTCCTTGACTGCCTCGGAAGAGCGACATTTATTTAGTCGCTAGATCTCTGGGCGCCAGATTCCTCATGTGATCCAACTTGGATTCATGATTGTTTCTCTCTTACTAATTTCATCTTTGATTTCACCCTCAAAAACGCCGTCATGGCAGGACAAAGGAAGAACAGGTTTGGTCTTGCCATTGATTCCACCGTGAGAGAGACCTACTGCTTCTGACTCGATACTGTCAATTTGGGCCACTGACTCGCCTCTAGTGTAGAGTGCACAAGAAGTACCTGGGAGACCCAAATGATCCTCATTATGTGCCTGATTCACCTCTGATTGAACGTCAACACCTCAGTGAGCTGGAGGAGACCGAGTTGAAGCGACTTTGCGCCATTGCTCTGGCGCGAGTACCTCATTCGGACGCTGCGCCTGATGACCCGTTCAAGTACCTCGGTCCGTACGTACAACGCAAGTCCGCTTCAGTTGCGGCGCTACGGCCTCCGCCTCAAACGGCCACTCACCCAAAAACCAAGAAGGCAACACACCCAAAGCGACCCGCTCCGGTGCAGGTGCCGTTGGTGCAGGAATCTTCGGGCAGTTCAAATTCTTCCGAAGTCGATAGGACTGACTATTCAACTCCTCTGACTAGCGCTGGGATAACGCCGGGTGAGACGAATAAGCGGTTTTCCGATGCTCTCAAACGGCCGTCCAACTCGATTGGTGCCAGCGTCAAGTACAAAATCCCGTTGAAAACCAAGAGTCGTGCAGCATCTACGTCTCAGAGCAGGCCGCGCAAGTCTGCTGATACGGGCATCAGCAAGATATCAAAGGAGAGCAGCTCGACGAACAAGCAGAGTATCATACTCGTTCAGGAGGACACGCCATACCCCTGGACGGCGCCTTCTCACTCGGCCACTGACCGGGCCGACCGGGCCAGATTATCACAAGTAGAACTGAACAAGCAGCTACCCCCTTTACCAGCGCCAGGGACCGTGCTTGTCGAGAAGCCTTCGATAAACAGACTCTTCAAATCGATCAAGAAGGCCAAGTCAAGCCAATTCATGACGCAGCCAGCATCTTTCGCTTCGGCTGACCCGATGATGCCCAAGGTACCTGAGATATCCACACTGAAGAAGTCTGCTACCCACCCGGCTCCAAATGCGGCTGAGGATGCATCTCCCCATCCACCTATACTGGCGGACGATCGCAAGCAACGCAGATTCAGATTCAGCAAATTTTTCCCCCTCCGAAAAGAGAGTTCTACCCCAGTTACTGTTCCGGGAGAGCCCGACCAATTGCTCTCATTTCGCCGACGATAAACAAGCGCAAACCTTGCTGTTGCCCATCACACCTATTTCTCCTTTTATCTTACTTTCCCAAGCACATGGCCATTGACTGGCATTTTTCTCTTCTTGCGTATCAGCGACGGCGTTATGACCCACATTTTAAAACAGCTTCAGCTTCAGCTTCAGCATTGGTATCGGCATCAGCATCAGCATCAATCGGCATCGGCATCGGCATCGGCTCAGCACCAGCATCAGCATCAGCGGCAAACGACACTTCCCTGTTCTTCTTCTATTATGCCTTGATGAAATTCTTTTCTTGCACACACTACAACTTGATGGCGAGCTTTCCGAAGACCATGTCAAGCGGATCATCACCGGTTAATGGACATACCAGCATAATATTTGAATCTAATGATTACGTTTACACAAAATATGGATGGATGGATGAACGGATTGGCTGGGACTTGGGCAGTGTTACTGCTGACGGAGACATGTTGATAGAAGTGAAAAGTCTCAAAGATGGATGCTTCAATTCAGCTAGTGGAGGTCAGTCTCGAAACAAAAAAGAAGATTCAGGAACGAGAAAGGCAGAAGCAGAGAGATTCCCAATCCCCCCGTCCACGAGTCTCCTTTAACTTTTCTCCCATTCTGTGATTGCACAAATGATGCTGTGAGTAGTAGGCCTTGTCGTCTCCCTGAGCTCCTGCTCCTGTTTGTTCTATTGCGCCGTCGCTATGCACCGCCTGCCTACCTGCTGCACCCTTTCGTTGTAACCTGTAGTGATAGACATGGGCATGTGTATTTATGCCTTGATGAACAGCATTTCTGCATTGTTTGCAGCACCCCGCTGACACAGGCCGCTATTCCATCGAACCCGACTTCTACGCAAGCGCACTGCCTGCGCCAAACGGCAGCTTTCGCAACTCGCCGTCGTCGAGCGGCATGCCGTGAAAAGGCCAGCCTAGCGCACCCGGGCCTGCACCTGCACTTGTGCCGCCGCCAGCACCTAGGCCTCCTTTCTTCCTTGATCCCCTCGCACCATCAACAACCGAGAACTTCCTGCCCAGTTCGCTTAGAGCTTGCACGTCGTGGTTCATTGTTGACAGGAGCTGGGCCAGCGCCACGTCGTTGGCTTGAGCTTGTGCCGCCGCTTCCAGGCTTGTTTGGGCGGGTCCAGTGCTGCCTGTGTCGGTGCTGTTGGCATGGCCGGTCGTGGCTTCAGATGGCGACGTGAGCAGCGAGAGGCGTGTGAGGAGGGCTTGGATGTTGCGAAGATGCACAACATGGGCGGCTGAGGGCGAGTCGGGGGCCAGAGGCATGGATTGGTCAGACAGATAGGATGGCGGGAGAGAAGTGATGAATTTTTGAAGCAGGTCGATCCGGGACTGGAGCATTTTCACACTGTTCAGCCGCGTTTGAATACTCGAAATTGTGTCTTGTTCTTCAGACGTGGGGAGGTCAGGGTCGGCGGCCTCGCCGTCTGTTTCCTTGCTGTCTGTGGTCGAGTCTGGGGCAGGCGGCGTCGCACGGCTCTTGCCTTTCTTGTTTGGCGCAGCCAAGGCCGAAACGCCGTGTTGTGGCGCGTCTGCATGCTCGGGCGGTGTGCTGACTTCGGCCTTCTTGATGTGCGGCTGCTCTGCCACGGCGGCCGCACTGCCGGCGCCTTTGGCCACGTAGTTGATAGCAATCATCTCGGCCTCGTCGGTCTCGACTGTGTACGGGAGGATGCGGAACTTGAGCTCGGTGGGCTCGTCGCCGTCGACTTGCATGGAACTTTCGTCATTCGCGTTGGCCGCCGTTTCTGACTCCAAGACAGACTCGTAGAGCGTAATCGGCAGCTTCTGGTTGACGGCTTGTGTGAACTCGAAGGCTTCAGGGTGGATTGCGAGTAAGATGGCGCCTTCGTTGATTGAATTCAGCTGAGTGTGCAGGGGAATGAACTCTGGAAGGGGCCCGGCCGCGGAGCAGAGCGTGAACCAGCCGACAACGTCAAGAGCAGGCGCTTTGTGGACGTCTCGATCTGCGGGCTGTCAATGGCGCGTCTGGCTTGCTTGAATACGGGGTTGTACACTGCTGTATCCTCTCCTCCAGCCATTCTCGTCTAAATACATCCTGGCCTGATTCGTTCTTCTCAAAAGCCGCGGCAAAGGCATGCTCAGCCGTGATTTCCTGTCCCTTCTGCTGCCCAAGCAGGATTCCGCCCACCGGGCCTTTATCCCCTCTAACTCGGTGCCTAGTGATTTGGTCTGAGGCTGTGAGTAGAACAAGCGGATGGAGTGAAACTGTCACATCCAAGTCCGACGGCTTTGTAGAGATCAGCGGGTTATCAGCTATTCCTGCCATGATCTCGATTGTGCACCACCAAGTTTGACAGAGTGTGAACACGAACGTAGGGAAAAGACGATGTAAAGTAGCAAGCAGATAGTAGGACGGTCAAACAAGGCTGCTGGGCAACTAACGAGGCTGTGGGGCATAATTAAGTCACTATGACTATGAGCCCCACCTCTCATTACTATTCTCAGTGCTGTGAAACAGTCAGTGTAAGCGGTGGTCCGCATCTAAACTCGGTCAAGATGGATACATATGTGGAAGACCAAGACGCCCTGTTCAAGGATGTCTTTGCCCATTTCAGCCAGGTCGACCAACTGCCCGCAGCCAACAAGTTGGACGCTGATCTATTAAAACGCGCTGAACGCTCACTTGATTCCCACACGCCACGACAGCTTCTATGGCGAGTGCTACAAACGGGAGAGGAGCTCCTTGAGGCTCTCCAACAAGATCCTACCCCACTGACCCGGCTACTCGAACGGAGTGTCCGGCTCATTCCCTTCGATGAATTGAAAACCACCATCTCAACTGCAAAGCTTGAAGAAGGCTTGCGATCTCCGTCTGTGCCTGTGCAGCTGTTATGCCTGGCATACCTCACCAAGGCTGCTGATAGACCAAGTGGCGCTGCGTTTGTCGCTGCCAGCTCAAGTCTGGTTCAGCTTCTCATTACGACATGGCTCTCAGTCGAAAGCACCGAGGTCTCAGAGCGTGCGTTGGAATGTGTTATTGCTCTGCTTGCCGTCGATAGCCCTAGCAACCTCACAGTTGTGCCATCTGACCCCACACCTGGCACAGCACACGGCCAAGGCTTGCTATGGCGGAGGATCTTTCATGATGCTGACGTCTACTCGTTGTTGTTCCTCTGGACCTCGCTCGTCAGATCAAATCACGCGCTGGAGAGCAAGAAAGGACGACAAGCAGTCACCATCTCGCAAGCACGGCTGTTTGACTTCGTGGCTCGGGTTGCTCAGCTTGATTGGGTCGAGATCACTACAGCAGCGCTGCCGAATGTTGAAGCAGTCTTCATCAAGCAAGATGACGACGCGCAGGTGCAGGCCTATGGCGGCCTCCTGAGATATGTTGCCTCTAGCATGATCGACCAATCCGATTATCTGATGGAAGCCTTGAGACAAGACTTCTTTGTGAAGCTGTTGAATGTTGTGGAAGAAGGCGGCAGCACCACTCACTTTCCCCCGCGCATGCTTCAGGCCATTCAACAGGAAGCCGGAATCAATACACTCCCGTCCGAAACTAACGGCCTGCACCTGTGAATTAAGAAGGCTGAAGCCGGAATCGATACACTCCCGTCCGAAACTGACGGTCGGCACCTGTGAATTAACAAGACTGAACCCGCGATTGTAACACGATTAGCAAATGCATTGGACCAGGCCGCCAACATGAACATGACGTATGATAAGCAATGGCGGATGAGCCTATATGGAGGCAGACCCTTTGGCATTCAACTTCTATCTTGTAGACGCCGATGTGCGACCGCTCTTGTTTCTCGCATCAGCTGCAACTAAATCTCCCTCATTAAACGATCCGCCAATCAGTCCGACCATGTACCATCTTCTTGAACTACTCAACACGTTGGCTAGGAGGCTATGCTGCACAACAAGCTGGCTAGGAGGCTATGCTGCACAACAAGCTGGCTAGGAGGCTATGCTGCACAACACGTTGGCTAGGAGGCTATGCTGTACAACACGTTGGCTGGGAGGCTATGCTGTACAACACGTTGGCTGGGAGGCTATGCTGCACAAGTCGTCGATGGCGACAATAGCGTCCGCTTCTTCCTTCGATTCTTATGCCTAGACAAAGAAGCTGGCCGGGCCTTCACAAGTGCCTCGGTCCTCTTCTGAGTTGCCGCAGCGTCTTGAAACTCCAAGATGTTTGTCCGTCGAGAGCGGCGTTTCCAATGCTTGATGGTTCGCTGATATAGCTCGTGGAAGTTGGTTCTGTGTATCTCGTTGGAAAACCATTCATGATCCCGAGCTTGCTGGGCGCTCATTCTCTGGTCTTCGTCCAACACCAGTAGCTTCTCAACAAATGCAGCCGGGCGAGCGCGAACTTCCTGCCATTCCGAGCTCTGCTGCAGGAGTCTGAGATCGCACTCCTTTGCCAGCTGCTCAGAGTAAGTGTTTGTTTCTGGGTCATTGAAGGCTGAGCCCCCAGTCAGAAGAACGACAGTGACGCATCCGAGTGACCACATATCGACGGCGCTGGTGTAGCCCTTTTCACCCTGCCGGTGTTTTCGAGAGCCGAATACCTCCCTTGGGTCCTCTGTTAATATCGCGATCGAGGGTGGAGAAGGAAACCTACGGCGCAGCGTATTCGTCTGTGCCAACTATCGACAGCATCCTCGACGAAGGCGAGTGGATTCGCCGAGCAGCCCCGAAGTCAGTCAGCACAATTCGACACCCAGCCGACAAGCTGGTCATGAGGATATTGTCAGGTTTAAGATCTCGATGAACAATGTCATTCTCATGCAGGAAGCACAAAGCTATTGAGACTTGTCTTATGATTACGGCTGCCTCGACCTCCAAGAGCTTGCCATTCTTCGACTCAATGTAAGAGAAGAGATCACCGGCAGTGACAAGATCCTGGAACATGTACCTGTTGTAGTAAGCAGCTGCGGCAGTGAGCGATCCTGAAAGTACTTGCAGCGTGTTGTGTGTAACGAACACGTTCTCCAGACTGATTATGTTGGGCTACCGAATGTCAGCCTAGCTAGCTAGTATGAACAATACATTCCATTTACCTACATGGCTTATGCTGGACAGAATTTCGACTTCGCGGTAATACACCCTTAGTTTATCCTCAAGTTTGCCGCTACCCTGCTTCTCTCTATCGCTCGAGGAGCCCTGCTGCTTAAACCTGCGCAGATCCACGACCTTGCAAGCCAGTTGAGAACGAGTCTTTTGCTCAACGGCCATAAAGACGCGACCAAAGGCTCCTGAGCCCAGAAGCCTGTCAGTGACGGTGTATGAGTCGGCAAATGTCTCTAGATGTCAGCCTATGCAGAGGTCAAAATGGCAAGGAATCACACCCTCATCTCCTTTTCTTGAACGAGATCAAAGTGGTTGGTCGTGTCAAGGCCTCGATTACTCTGAAATGAAAGAAAGACATTCGGTGCTAGCTTGAGGGTATCATCTTGGCTTAGGAGGACACCACCGTTGCCTTTGCCGATGAAAGAACCGTTCCAGAAGGTGCCGTTCTGGGACAAATCTTGGGCATAGACCAGAAGATCAACTTCGCAGGGATCATCTGCGTCATAGACCACGGAATATACTCTCAAATGCTTTCTCGAAATCTGAGCGCCTTCGATGATCCAATGGCTGGACGAGTTAGACCAGCCAGGTTCAGGTTGGACGGCACAAGTGAGCGTACCATCTGGTCTCATCTCGGCCGATGATGAGCTCTTTGTCAGCATAGATGGGTCTTTCTGCTCCAGCTAGTATCCGAGCAGTCGCGATGCTGTTGCATCACCTACTTTGAACTACATTGCCAGCAGCATCTTTCTGGATCAGACTTCCAGCATGCTGGGGTTTTGAGGCGCTGGTTAGGGTGGAGTTACGAGACACACCAGACAATGGAAAGGCCATTACTCTTGGTAGATAGACTGTCTGTTCATGCGAGCAAAGTGCTGGGTGGGAGGATGGCAGATATTAGGAAACAGCTCAAGCAAGGTAATATTGATTGTCTTGCCAAAGATCACGCTTACAAATACAAACCATTATAAGAGATGTTGGTGGATTCTGATCCTGATATAGTAACTGCCAATGCCAAGTCACGAGTTCTGTGATGCACAAGAAGTGGGAAGCGGAAGGCGCAACCCCCTTAACGGGACGGGCAACGCACGTGACACTGCCACCACGCCAAGAGTCCCCGCACAAACGGCTTGGCATGATGCCACACATATTTTTCGACTGGCACCTCTCCACTCAGAGCTTCTGTTAGCATCTCTCATCAGCAAGTTCATCTCGGCCAAGGTGAGTACCATTTAGTATGCCGGCAATGCCGAAGCCTCTCTGACTGTCAACAGTATCACTTGAACGAAGATGAGAGCCAAGTGGAGAAAGAAGCGAGTCCGACGCCTCAAGCGTAAGAGGAGAAAGACCCGAGCCCGCAGGTAGGCAGCACGAAGCGTGTGAGCTGTAGGAGAGGAGACTAATAACTGCCACAGCAAGTAATTGCATCAACTGCTTCATCTCGTTGTTCCTCTCGACCAAATGTCAACACCCTCTACTCGACACATGACGGAAGAAGTCAGCGGACTGGAAGAAATGTCACGAGGAGCGCACCTCGCCCTTGCCGAAGGACTGGATGGCATGCGGGGTGTCTCATGGAGGGACTGGCCCTGTAAACCATATCTCGCAGACACTTGTCGCGGACAGGTTGCAGGAGGAGTGAAAAACGGTCAAGCATCATGAAGCATTTGGTGGATTGCTTACCAGGATCCGAGGATTGCCTCATGGAGACTCAAGGGGCCGAGAGTCGGAATGTTCAAGCAGCACAATTCTCTGGATCAATTAAAGCCATTGACCAAGACAGGTCTGTGCCAGTGTGCCAGTCATGCTGCTGCGATTTCTCTCCAGTGCCCATTGCCAAGTGCCCATTGCCCACTGCCAATCGCCAATCGCCGTGCTGTGCTACTGACTATCCTAGGAGACCTCAGTCAGACCTAATGTATCTTGAGGTTGATGTCCCGATACCTGATTTCAAGGTCCCTCACCGCCAGTTTGTCGTCCAAGACTGTGACCATGTTGTTCTTCTGCACCTGAACTGATGCTATCGCCCTCTGTAGTCTCGGGCTCCTTTGTAGATTGCACTTGCAAACTGTTTACAATATAATAATCATCCCATTCATGTCTGATCCTGTTCACGTCTGAGTGGGCCTAAGGCATGTGCAGACTACTTCTAGATTTATAGGGGGAATACCTAGCTGGCTAGGACTACAACACTAACTGTTTATAACATGAGTCCGAACCGTTTATAACATGAGTCTGAACTGTTTATAGCATGAGTCTGTATACATGTAGATAATATTTATAATTAATTCTTGGTAAATTGACCCATTCGCTCTCCTTAGCAGTTGTTTGCTCATGACAACCAGCATCGCTAGCTACCTTGTTGCCTCGCCGCCTTGCGTGGAGATTTCTGTGCGGGGAGCCCAAAAAAATTTATTAAATATTTGCTGTTCTCCTCACTTGCAGCTTGCAGCGCCCAGTATCTCCTTGTATTTGCCTTAGCCAACCTCTAATGAAGTCGGGGAAGCGAAAGTTAGGCGACCAACAGCCTGGGTTGTCATCAAAGAAGCAGCGGACTGGGCGCCGTGTCAAAGTGCATCACCTCCCTGGCGGCGATGAGGTTGCAAAGCCAGTGATCGGTCAGCTAGGACAACGCGGCCAAACACTCATTGGTTGCCTTGCTGACTCTGTTTGCTGCAGGAACTGGCGCACCGCTCTCTGCCTCGCTCAGATTCTCTTCCTACGCGCGTAAGAAGGAGTCGGGCGAGACCGAGCTGCTCCTGCATTCGGCTTCGCACGACACCGTCGACTTCAGCGCAGTGGAAAGCCAGACAGTCGACGTGAACGAGCGTCATCTCAAGCACTATGTCGCCGTCTTCGACCCCTCCAATAGTCGACTCAATATCACCGAGGCTAAGAAGCTGACGGTGAGACGCCAAGTGCGCAAGTTCACGCTGAACAATGATGCCGAAGGCGACGAAGACGAGAACGGCGGCGCGGCACCCGTCTACTCGAGCCGTGCCGCATTGACAGAGGCCTTTGGGTCCAAAAAATCGAGAAAGGCAGTGGCAAGTATGGCAGAAAACCGGCTCATTGCCAACAGCACCAGCTCCGACGACCCGTTGGCCAAGGCCATTCTATCAACCGTTGCCAATGACGCCCTCAACGACGGCGACGGCGACGGCGACGAGGCGGGGTCCGGCTCCTTGCAGTCGGCCAAGCCTCTGCCCCGGGCCAACCTCAAGGCCACCGATGTAGCAGAGGTGTACGCGCTGAGCACACTGGTGGTGCCGCAACCGACAGCAGCAACACTCGACTCGATGCCAATCTCAGAGTGGAAGCGCCGCGTGAGCAAGAAGAAGCCGGTGTCGTCGCGGTACCGCTTCATCGCCCACCGGGTGGGTATACTGGGCCAACGCCATGTGGAGAAGCCGAGCGACAAGTCGATCCTGGAAACGCTGCAGATACTGAGATACATTGAATTCCTACTCGATGTGCATCGCTACGTCAGCTCACTGCCGCAGAAGCAACGACTTCCCCACGCGGACCAGTGGCCGGACACGGCGATCAAGGACGGCCACCACATGCCAGCGAACACAGTCAAGCAAGTGGCCATGCACTTCTTCCCCGACTCGGCCCTGACCAACTTCTCGCTAACGCGGCTGCGCACCTTCATCCTGGCACTGACGCTACGCATCCCACCCGGCCTGGCCGTGTCGGCGGGCGCGGGTATGTTAGCGGTCGAGCCGAGCGACGTGCTCTTGGACCTGGCGCTCGACCGCAGTACGGGCACGCGCCTGTACCGCGAACTGGGATGCAAGGTCGAGAGCGTCAAGGAGGCCGAGAGGACGAGGTGGCGGTTGAAGGTGCTGGAGGAGAGCACCAGTCAATCGGCCGCGGCAGCAGGAGGACCGTTGTCAACCAAGAAGCCCATGTTTGCCAAGCTGATGCTGCCCCTTGACTTTCCCAAGCTGAGCCAGGGGAGAGCTGTGTCGAGCAGGGGGAGGAGATGAGCAAGAGAAATGGCAGGGTCTGGACAGCTACTGCTACTGCTGCTAGTATTACTCGTACTACTACTCTACTACTCTACTAGTGCTAGTACTAGTACTACTCCTACTACTACTTCTCTACTACTACTAGTACTACTCCTACTACTACTTCTCTACTACTACTCCTACTACTACTACTCTACTACTCTACTACTACTACTACTACTACTACTACTACTAGTCAATCGCCTGTAATGCCAGGAGTGGGAGTGTATCATCGTGTGTCATCGGCAAGAGCACGCTTAGAAATGAAAAACAAAAGAAAGTGCGTTTCTCTTGGCAATCAGACTATATATTCATCCCCGCGGGGTATGTACATATATGTAAATGTATCTGAGTTGCCTCGACATATCTGACTGTCAAGTCGCCTGTCACACCAAAGCGTGCCCCTCACACATAAGCATGGAGGGTTTCGCCCCAGGGTGAAGAATGATCATCTTTGGTTTCGGTCGTTTTCCGTCAAAACGGGCCCACTTTTTCCCCCGGCCTCAAGCGGCAGGAGCAGCCATGGGGGCGGCCGTGTCGGCTGCAGCGGCAGTGGCGGCGGCCGAGCTCGGCTCGATGTCGCGCAATTGAGCATCGGTCCACAAGGGGGCCACATCAGCGGCGTGCTTGGAGCCGACGCCGGGGAAGCCGCCGAGGGCGTCCCAGTCGGCAACGCGCCTGATGTTGAGCGTCTCCCACACCGACTCGAGGGCGGCAACGAGCTCGGCACGCAGCTCTTGGCTGTGGCCGGGGGTTGGCGTGATGCGTAGGCGTTCCTCGCCGCGTGGCACGGTGGGGTAGTTGATGGACTGGACGTAGATGGCGAAGTCGTTGAGGAGCATGTCGCTGGCCTGCTTGGCGACGGCGGCATCGCCGACGAGGATGGGCACGATGTGGCTGGGGTTGGCAATCACCGGGATGCCGCGGGCGGCGAGATCGTCCTTGAGCTGGCGCGTGTGGATTTGCTGCAGCCGGCGGTCACCCTTGTACTTGGCCTGGTATTCGATGGCAGTGCGTGCGCCGGCCATGGTTGCCGGCGGCAGCGAGGTGGTGAAGATGAAGCCAGGAGCTAGCGAGCGCACGGTGTCGACCATGGCTGCTGAGCCGGCGATGTAGCCGCCGACACAGCCGTAGGCCTTGCCCAGGGTGCCGGTGATGATGTCGACGCGGTCCATGACGGTGCCGCGTTGCGAGGCCGGCGTGCGGTTGACATCGTTCCACACGTCGTAGTCGAGGTGCTCGGCCACGCCGGCGCCGTTTGGCCCGTACATGCCGACGGCATGGACTTCGTCGTTGAACGTGATCGCGCCGTACTTGTCGGCCAGGTCGCAGATGGCTTCGATCGGCGACACCGACCCACACATGCTGTACACGGATTCAAACGCGATGATCTTGGGCTGCTCCGGCGGCAGAGAGGCCAGTTTGGCCTCGAGATCGGCCAGGTCGTTGTGCTTGAAGACCATCTTCTTGGCACCCGAGTGGCGGATGCCCTGGATCATGGAGGCGTGGTTCAAGCTGTCGCTGAGGATGACACAGTTGGGTATCTTGGAGCCCAGCGTGGCCAGCGTGGCGTCGTTGGCGACGTAGCAGGAGGAGAAGACAAGCGCGGCCTCCTTGCCGTGGAGCTTGGCGAGCGTCTTCTCGAGGCTGACGGCGTGCTGGTTGTGGCCGGAAATGTTGCGGGTGCCGCCGGCGCCGGCGCCGTACGTGTCGAGCGTGCGGTGCATGGTGTTGAGGACGTGCTTGTTGCTTCCCATGCCCAGGTAGTCGTTGGAGCACCACACCGTCACGCGCTCGTTCTGCTCAGCCATGTGCGCGCGCGGGAAGTGCTGGGCGAGGCGGTTGATGTTGTTGAAGTAGCGGTACGACTTGTCCTGGTGCTTTTTGTCCAGCTCGCCCTGGTAGAAGGCCTGATAGTCGAAGCGCGGCGTGGCCGGCGCCGCTGGCCTGGGACCTGCATAGGCATGTGCCTTTGGCGTTGGCTTGGCCGTTGGCTTGGCCGTTGGATTGGCTGTTGGATTGGCCGTTGGCTTGGTCGCAGCAGCAGCAGCAGGAGCAGCAGGAGCAGCAGGAGCAGGACCATTGCGGGCTACGTTGGCGCGGGAAGTGTCGACATTGGCCTTCTTCTCGGCAGTGGCGTGCAGCTTCTTCTCGGCAGTGGCGTGCAGCTTCTTCTCGGCAGTGGCGTGCAACTTCTTCTCGGCAGTCGTGTGCAGCTTCTTCTCGAGCAGCGCCTTGACGCGGCCCGCGCTGCCTGTGGCCGCGGGCCCCGAGCCATAGCCACGGGCATGGATGCGGGCGCTCTGCACGGCCAGCGCCTTATTCATGACCGGGCAGCGGCGCGCAATGAACTGCAGGTTGGTGATGGTGCCGCCGCCGGGCGAGTGGTGCTGCGTGGTCGACAGCGAGCGCAGCGTGGCCGGCGACGTTGTCTTGAGAAAGGGACACATGCCCTTGGACTGGCGGAGGAGGGCCTCCATTGCGGTAGCGACTCCCAGTACTTACAGTGGTCACTCGTAGCGAAGTATAGCAGTAGGTCAAGTCTTATAAGTTATAGCAATAGTAGGTAAACTCTTATAAACTGCTGATTTGTCTTAAAACGCTGACACTTTTGCCGCCCACAAATCCAGCGATCTGGGGTATACAGCAACGGTGTGTGGCCTTGTCCAATCACGGCGCTGCTAATGCAACAACCGTGCTCCCCGCCCGCGTTCGCACGCACACACTCGCCCATCAATGTCTCACACCGCCCGGCCCAGGCACATCGAGCATAGGCCTGGATGACAATAGGCCCAGAAGAGGGCGGTGGGCAGTACTGTAGCTGAACAGCCCCCTCAATCACCTCTGATCGGGCATTCTAATAATAACTTGGCCGCATTCTCAGCTCCGTGCCTTGCAGCACGTTTCGCTTGTTTGTATTGGTTCTCGCAATGGGCTTTCGGAATTGGCATGTTTGTCTAGTTTGGCATGTTTGGAGCGTTTGGAGCGTTTGGAGCGTTCGGAGTGCTTGGCATGTTTGGCGTGTTTGCTGATGATGTCACTCTGTGTTTTGGCCGGCACTGCTGTGTGTTGACTGATGCGTTGGCACACAGCGTCCGTCTCGCATCACTTCGACTACCATACTTTGCCGTCTGCCGTGTGTAGGCACCAGTGCGACATGGCGCTGCTGCCATGCCTGCGACGCTCCCCTTTTGCTCATTGAGAAGCCTCTGCCTCTGCCTCCGCCTCCGCCTCGCTGAACAAACATTGCTTCCGCATGGACCTCTCGCGCCGGCGGCTGGCCACCTACGGCAAGTCGAACAGGCGCACAGTGGTCCACGACCTCTTCGATGTCGCCCAGAAAGATGCGCGGCGATTGGGCGCTTCGACGCCCCCCAGCGTCGAGTGCGCCGATGTCGAGCTCGACGCCGGAGCCTCGCACCAACTGGCACACGAGTTGGCCAAAGCCGTAGAGGCCACTATCCCGCTAGGGCCCGGGAACAAGGCCGCTATCCAGCTAGATCCCAGGCCCAAGAAGCTCCCCAAGAACACCAAGCTCACCAAGGACGCCAAGCTCACCACCGACACCAAGCTCACCACCGACACCAAGCTCACCACCGACACCAAGCTCACCACCGACACCAAGCTCACCACCGATACCAAGCTCACACAGGACGCCAAGCGCACCAAGGTCTCTCAACCGCCACCGCGGCCGTCTCCCGTCGATGGATCGCGCGCCTCTGTCTTCGACATGGACTCTTCCAGCGACAGCAGCCCGCGCAGCAGCAGCAGCAGCAGCAAGAAGAGAAACGACGGGTCGAGCAAGGCGAAGAAAACGAGCCCCAGGCCACTCTATTCAACAGCCTCAGTCAAGGATGATGCGTCCGCTTCGTTGGCCAGATGGACCGGCACGGCGACAAGGAGGCCGCCTCTTCATGGCTCGCAAAAGAAGACCATGCGCAAGGCCATCTCGAGTAAATCGCGTGCGAGGGAAAGTGAAGTGGAGGACAGTGACGCTCTCAGTGGCGCTCTCACGCCCGCCCTGGCTCTGTCTTCACCCGAGCCTTGGTCGTCGCAAGAAACACAGGCCGAGCCGACGTCGCCCAAGTCAGAAAAATCAAGTGGCTCTATGGCTTCGGCCAGAAGTACGCCAAAGCGGAAGCGCCAGATCGACCAAGATGCGGCCAGCGACCTCTCCAGCCCCAGTCGACTCGAGCTCTCTTCCTTGCTCCTCTCTCCACAACAGCAGCGCTCCGCACGCGCTCGATCAGCCGACACCCAAGCAACCACCACGGCCTCACGGTCGTCATCCAACCCAGGACAAAGGCTTGTTGACCATCTTGACTGCCCTTCACAGTCTCAGCTGCCACTCATTGATGCTTGCGATGATGCGCCAAGACCTAAGAAATCGCGCAAGTTGCTCACATCGACCGAGCAGCGGCGTGGCCCAGGTGAGCAGCGGCGTGGTCCAAGTGAGCAGCGGCGCGGTCCAAGTGAGCTACAGGCGCCGCCTCGGGTTCTGCAGCCCGATCGCAGACGGGCAGAAGGGGCTACCTTGGCACAGCCGCCCCCCCGGCTACGCACATACGGCAAGCAGCGCTCTCACCTCAAGGACACGGTGGCATCAGAAGACAGCCGGACGTCGAGCCAGGCCTCCCTCCAAGAGCTCGTTTCGCAAGTCGAAGCGCTGTCTGCAGCCAAGTCGCCGTTCGAGATTGACGACGACAGTGACGACGATGAAGGTGCACTCAAGCCCAAGAGCATTCACGAACTACGGCATGGCGGGCTTGCCGACCGATTCACCATGGACCTTGACACCCTCTTCGAAGACATTGACTCGGGCAACAAGTCACTTCGCATTCAAGCCTTGATGTCGCTCATTCGCAAGCTGCAGGAGAAGACCTTCAAGGCCCACCTTTTGGCAAGCGGCAAGCTCGGTCGTCTCAGCCACGTTGCTGCGCCACAGCTCGACCTGTCGAGTGCCATGCTCATCTTGCTCGCCTTGTGGGCCCTCTGCGTCGATGAGACGGCGACCTGCCAGGCACTGGTCCAGATCTATGCCTGCCTCCTCCACCTTCCCGCCGCAATCGTGACAGAGCGGCGAGGTCTCCACCAGATTGCCAAGGATGGGAAGGAAAATCTGTCCAAAGCGCTGGTGCGCGATGTCGCCGACTTCGAGCAGCACGTGATCGACAAGTCGGTGCAAAAGGGCAGCCGGGCCAGCTGCATTGTTGTGTCCCGAGTGGGCGTGCAGTGCCTCAGCTTGACGCTGCGGCGCATCATCACGCTCGAGGGCCAGCCTCAGGATGTGCCGCTGGCATTCCTTCGGTCCGCGATCCTGTGCATAAGACAGCATCTGGCAGACATGGCAGCCACGGGCCAGAGACAGGACCAGGTTGAAAGCATCCGACTCCTGCTGTCCTGGCTCGAGCGCACCGCCCTGACATCGGCCAACATCAGCCACGCGGACATTGTTGAGGAGCTGGGCGCCCTGCTGGACGATGTGATGCGATGGGCAAGCAAGCAGCATGTCGCGCTCGAGCAGTCCTCCATCAGGACGGTGGTCGAGCTGAGCAACCGCGATGCGCCCGTGTGTCGAGGACTCGCGCGCACACCGCTCCTGTCAACCCTCTTTGCCGTTGTCGACCAGCATTTTGCCCATCTGGAGATCAAGGCTCAGGACGGCGCGCATCTGGCGAGCAAAGCCCAGGACGGGGCGCATCTGGCGAGCAAAGCCCAGGGCGGCGCGCGTCCTGACCAATCTGGAAAATTGGACTCGGCCATTCTGGCCCTGGGCTGTCTTCTCAACTTTGCCGAATGCAGTGCAGAAGTCCGGCTCCAGATGGCAGCCGAGGGCCAGGTCGGCCGGCTTGTCCGCCACTTCAACGTATTTGCCGACCAGGTCGACGAGGTAAGGGGGGTCGTGCGTGTACCATCGTGCCCAATTGCTGACACACATACAGGCCATCACGGAAGAGTTGACGCAGACTTTGGGCGTGCCCTTTGGCTATCTTTGCCTCCTGCTGTGTGCCCTGTGCCTCGAGTCCTCCAACCGTGAGCAAATATCGTCGGCAATCCAGGGCGACGGCCTGAAGCCGCTCTGGCTGCAGGCCGACACATGTCTGCACCACATGAAGACGATCGACAGCGACGGCTTCACCGACCGCTTCAATGCCATGTTGGACAGTGTTAGAGGCATGTCCACATGAGTCATTCTTTCCCTCCGTCTCTCCGTCTTGGACTGCTGCTCCGTCTCTCCGTCTTGGACTGCTGCTCCTTTTCTTGTTGGACTGCTGCTCCTTCTCTCCATCTTGGACTGCTGCTGTTGTGGTAGTGGCAGCCGGAGTTGTCATTGCATAGCCAGCCTTCCTTCTGGCATGACGAGCCTTCCTTCCGCCATGACGAGAGAGATACCCACACAGTCCGTGCTAGACTTTGACCGATGTAGCATTAAATCAATTCCATCCATGCCGTGACTACTACCCTACTGTTGCAGGTGCCCAGGTAGAGCGAGAGAAAAGACAAAGGCAAAGTCGTAGAAGCTGCAGCCACGCCTGTACCCATCATATGCATGATGACCCTTGCTGCGGCGTCACTCGCCCACTGCCGAGCAAATGATTTCGTCAGCAGCCAACAGCCAGCAGCCAGCAGCCAGCAGCCTTGCTCGTCTCTCCTGATTGCACCTGCTGGACAGGTTGACAGCGGAAGCAGCCGCCGCGCTGCCTACGCCCCATGCCGACGACTAATTTGAGTTCCTGTTACCTTATAGCCGTGCAACGCACCGCTTGGCCCGCCCAATAGAACCTCGAGCGCCCGTATGGACTTGATGCGGCTCCGTTGACCGCCGCCTGCCGTTCGCCGCCCGGTTCTGTATCGATATCGCCTCGATACTGCTGTACCACTTGATTCCGAATCCTTTCAGCCTCGTTGCCGCATCTCGCTCCCGACAAGAAGCTGCCTTTTTGACCCTTGGACCGTTGGTTACCCTGCCGGCCAGCGTCGACTCCTCGGCAGCCACCCGCCGCTCGCGATGGCGCCGTCGGTGAAACAGCGCAAGATCGCCATCCTCGGCTCCAGATCCGTAGGTAGGTGCCAGAGCTCTGCAACTGGCCCAACACCATGGCTGAGACGGGCGCACCGCAGGCAAATCATCCCTGACCGTGCAGTTTGTCGAGGGCCACTTCGTCGAGAGCTACTACCCCACCATCGAGAACACGTTCAGCCGGGAAATCAAGTACAATGGCCAGAGCTACCTGACCGAGATCATTGACACGGCCGGCCAAGTAAGAAGAGCGCCCGGCTGCGATTGGAATGTGTATAGCACACACGCCCATGCTGATGCCAGGTGCAGGATGAGTACAGTCTGCTGAACTCCAAGCATGTACGTACGCAATGCGTGTGGGCAGTCGGTGCATCACGCGTGGCCCGGGCTGACTTGGGTGACAGTTCATCGGCCTACACGGCTATGTGCTGGTGTACAGCGTGGCCTCGCGCCAGAGCTTCGAGATGGTCATCATCATCCGCGACAAGATTCTCAATCACCTCGTATGCATATCTACCTGTCCCGTGGCCGAGGATCCCCTCGGCCGGCCCGGCCTGGCTGGGGCTGACACTGGTACAGGGAGCCGAGTCGGTGCCAATGATGATCATCGGCAATAAGAGCGACGTTGGTCCAAAGCGAAAGGTCAGCGCCGAGGAGGGCCAGAAGCTGGGCCAAGATCTGCACTGCGGATGGATAGAGACGAGTGCGCGCGAGAACAAAAACGTGGCCAAGGCCTTTGAGATGATGATTGCAGAGATTGAGAAGGCGGCCGAGCCAGACAAGCCTGCCGGCGGAGGGAAGTGCTGCGTAATGTGAGGCGTGCTCAAGCAGCCTTGGAGGGGGGCTCTTGGAAGGGCTGTATAGTACAATCAACGATGGATGGCGCTTTGGTGTTTTTGGGCAGTGGGTTGAGGCTGTTGTGATATATTTATGTCCATTGTGAGCTGCAGGCATACAGCATGGCTACTGGAAGGAAGCTATGCAGCACGAGTTGCTGTCTCACCAGACAATCAGCACCCAATCGGCAGCCTCTGCATGAATCCATTGCCTTGGATTCTCATTGTCCCACGCCAGTCATATACTACTGTCTAGATCTTAATGACGGGCATTAACTTATCTGGCATTATGGATGTACGTATACGTATGTATATGTATATGTTGTATATGTATATGTACGTATATGTATATGTATATGTTGTATATGTATATGTATATGTTGTATATGTTGTATATGTATATGTTGTATATGTATATGTATGTATGTATGTATATGTATATGTATATGTATGTATACACATATTATACTCTCTATACCTCGAATAGTGCTTTGGATATGTAAAACTATTACTATAACGAGTTGATTGGTAATACTGTACCAACACTGCACTGTACTGTGCACAGTAATTATTCTTTCTGCATGCTGCCGCACCCACAATCGATAAGAAATGCCGCCAGCCTAAATCCTTACTCTGTCGCTTAACACCTGGCTTAACTCAGGAAGCTGCCTCGACTTTGCACGCGTGGGACAGAAGCGACGACTCTCCGGCTGGCGTCGATGCTGTTGTGCTGACCAGCCGAACTGCGGCATGAGCATTGCCTGTGCACACAGGCACCTGCCCTGCTCGCAATGGCGCCTAACCATCTACACGGCCCTCTTTCCCGCCGTGGGCCCGAGCACGAGCACGCACACGGCCGGCCGCGGCCCAATTGTTCGTGGCTACAGGAAGAAGAGCACCGGGCAAGAGCATGGCAGATGCGAACAGGCTAAAGAGCACGCCGCCAAGAAAAGGCCGATGCCGGAGAAATGGGATCCGTACTCACAGCAGGCACGGAGCGACCTGCAGGCCGTGCTGCGGCAGTTGCAGGAGGCCGACTTCCCACAGCCAGAGAGCGCAGACGGGCCCGCTGACCTCGGCCAATCGCCCATTCTCCTCCACGGCACACGCCGCGGCCGAAAGAGGCAGCGGTCAGCCAAGCGCCAGCCCACGCCCGAGGAAAGAGCGCTCGAGAATGATCCGTGGGCGGCAATGCTCGCTCAGCCGGTGCGCATGGAAATTGCCACGAGAGCGAGGCTGCCCACGGCGCTGATCACCAACTGGGGATTGGTCAAGCGTCCCGACACTGATGACGTCTATGTTCTGCCGGACTCGCTGGCCGATCTCGGCGGCTTGCACAAGATGGCCGACACGGCCGAATTAGACGCGCGGCAGGCAGGGCAGGCAGGGCAGGCAGGGCAGGCAGGGAAGCCAGAGCAACCGGGGAAGCGGGGGCAGCCGGGGAAGCAAGAGCAGCCAGAGCAGCCAGGGAAGCCGGGGCAGGAGGCGGCGAGAGCGGCGGGAGCGGCAGAAGAGGAGAAGAGCAAACACGCCGGCCTCCTCAACCCCGGCACCGCCCCTGCCATCCGTCTCCTCCCCTCGGCCAAACTGATGGCCCGCCTCACCGAGCTGTACACCTTCGTCGAGCGCCCCGGCGATCCCTCGTGCCCGCGAATAATGCGCGTCAGCGTCGACCTCACCTCCATTCTCCCCCAGCTCTGGCGTGAACGCATTGCGCGAGTCCGCCACTACGACTGGAGGCACAGGGAAGCCGAGGCACAGACGGGAAGCAAGGATGTCAGACCTCCGCCCTTTGAAGCGACCATCACCAAGGCCAATCTGAAGTGGCAGCCGGATATCGAGGACAGGCTACTGCAGATCCTGAGGACGAGGCTGGCAGTGTGTCTGAAACGCGTGCTGCATCTTGCCGGCACGGGCACGACGGCGAGCCAGCCGGGCACGGAGCGCGCGCCCATACAGCTGCAGCCTGCCCTGCTGGACTTGGCCAAGAATCACGGCCAATCGCCTTCGGATCCAGCGCCTGTACTGGACAGTGAGGCAGGCCTTGGCCCGCCCGCTCATCCATCATCATCTCGGCTCTGGGGCCCATACTCCCCTCCTCGCATTCTCCTCTACTTCTCCAACGACCCTGCCGACCAGACCCTTCAGCGGCTGGGCCCCACCAAGCCTCTCGCCACCGTGCCTGGCATCAAGCCAACCACATACACGGACGAGTCCGAGACGGCACAAGAGAAAGTGCCGCCGCTACTACCCCCGCTTCTTCTGGTGTCGACTACCAGCCCTCTTGGCCATCATCACGTGCCCATCTTCCCCATGCGTGCGCTGCTCGGCGAACCACAGTACAGTGCGCTGGTCCAGGCCATCCGCCAGTCTACTCGCGACTGGCTGCCCTGGGACGATGACAGCAACAACAGCAACAACAGCAACAATCTTCTTTCCGTCACAGCCGACGCTGCCTGTGCCGACGTGCTTTTCGCTGAGATGTGGCGCCTGTGGCGCTACGTCGGTGGGAGGGAGTGCATGGCCAAGACAGTCTAGTTTTGAGTTCTGTCTGTGCTTGTATTATAGTATACCCTCATGTCATAGATGCGTATATGCTCGTATCATAGATACGTATATGCTCGTATCATAGATGCGCATGTCCTGGTATCATAGATGCGTATACCCTCATGTCATAGATGCGTATACGTGTCCTGATATCATAGATGCGTATGTCCTCATATCATTGTGTCGAACACACTGCCCATAGTTGTTTGTCAGAGCTTAGCCAAGTAAGCAAGCAGTCCTGACTCAGCAGTAGGTACCCACCAACGTACGCTCTACCAGTTGGTACTTGGGTTACGGGAAAACGGCATAATGGAACAGAAAACGAGAACGAGGGCAAGGGCGTATCTAATTTGTACCTTCCACTCTCCCCAATCCATGGTTTGTTTGCTGGGAGGATACCTGCCTCCACCCCGCCACGCCACGCCACGCCACGCCACGCCACGCCACGCCACGCGCTTGAAAAGGACAAAAAACCAAAGAGCAACAACAATCTGCTCTGCCACACCACCCGCCCATTTCCCATGGGACTCGCCATGCAAGAGAAGCGAGTATATGCATTTTCCATACCCACTTTCGCACAATTTCCCACCTGGCCTGGCCTGGCCCTGCCTAGCCTTGGCCTCCTTGATTCAATTGATGCGATATGCATCGTAAATGACCTCGCTTCCTCTCCTGGCGCCGCTGCCAACCCACATGCCTGTGTTGAGGAAGGAGTACCGCTCGTCGCCGCTCTCGAGCTCCACCACAATGCGAAATTTGTACTGTGTCGGCGGAGTCGTGTCCGCCACCGCAGGGTCTGCCAGCTTCTCCAGCACTTCTCGCGCTCCGGTTCGCCAGCCCTGCGACTTGACCTTGATGTATGCCGGCGGATCATCCTGCGTTTGTAGCAGGTAGTTGGCGTCCATGCGCGTTGCCAGGTCTTTGAGAACGAGCTGTGAGTCTTGGCCTCCAGGCTATTGATAATCAAATCAGCGAGAAAAACGCAAAGGTCAGCTGATTGATGCTTGCTTTGTCATCATCTTACGGGAAAAGAAGAGAGAAAATGACAATGAAAAAAACTCACAATCACGATGCCTTTTCCCCATCGACCTGCCCATTGACCACCGACGAAACTGACCCAGTGGCGCTGGCCGAGAAGGCCCGGGCCTACGGCTACACGCGGGTTCAGCTTGATGCTCATGCGGAAGTCGAGCTCAAGTGCCGGGGCGGGGATTTGGAGCGATCGCGCAACATCGTTCTCGTCGAACCGATGCAGCAGGTTGTTGGCCGGAATCGACTCCTTCATCACACTCTGGTAGGTCTGGCATTCGAGCAGGTGTTGGCGTTGGCGCGACGTGTTCTTGGCTCGGATCTGTTGGCAGTAGATGCACTGCACCGACAGGCATTTGTCCTCTTCTTTGGCGCGGAACTCCACAAAGGCCGCGTGCACATCGTCGAGCGGCGGCGCTGGCAGGCTGGCTGTGCCCGGCGTCTGCTTCGGCGTCGGCGTCGTCTTGGGCTTTGGTGTCGGCCTTGGAACAGTCGGCGTCAGAGATGACGGGCCTCCGCTGCCATGCGGCGTGAAGCTGGGCGGCAGCGACGGCCGGCTCGCCATGCTCTGCATCGGCGTGCCTTGAGGCGTGCCATTTGCCAGCGTATGGCCGGCGCTCAAAGCCTGTGACGGCGTTGCAAATCCATTCTGGCCTGTGATGCCGTCGCTCGAGCTCGGCGGACGCGGAGCATTAGGCTGATTCTGCAGGCCGGGACATTCGAGCAAATGCTGCTTCTGCCGCGACGTGTTCTTCGCTCGGATCTGTTGGCAGTAGATGCATTGCACCGATAGGCATTTGTCGTCCTCTGTTGTAAGATACGCCGTCAGCCCTTGTCACTGTCTCGTATTGTAGCGTCACTGTAATAACGAAAGCGGAGCGCGCCACCGAAATCCGCCCGTACTCAGCCGTGGGACCCTACCTTTTGCTCGAAATTCAACGAATGCAGCGTGTACGTCCTGGTCAATCGATCGGCCCATGGTGATTAGTAGAGCGTGCTCGAGCTGGACTCTGGGATCGCGAGATCTGTGTTTTAGGCCTGTTGGCTGCCGTCGTATTCAGATAGAAGCATTGTTGTCACACTAGTTGCCGCACGTGATCTGGTAAAGCTTGGCGCCACTAGCGTCTTAGTGCGGTGCCCCTCACCCTTAGCACCACAGCTTGTACGTGTTGCAGCTTGGCTAGACACGGCCGTAGGCAAGATGTGAAATCCAAGCACATCCAGTTGCTATGTGTAATGGTTTCAATTCTACAGAGCTGTATATAAATGGGTCAAAATAACAAGACAACACGGAGGAATGGAGAATGGAGAATCGAGTAGAGGGATCAAGTATATGTTTTTCAACGGCCTTTATGTGGCTGAAAAATTGCCACAGATTTCGCTTCTCAAACAAGCACATCAGCCCTCTTGGCACAATTGGTCAGCGCGTGAGACTTTTACTTCACCAGAAGAGTATCTCAAGGTTGTGAGTTCGAGCCTCACAGAGGGCGACTGGTTTTGTTTTTTCTTTTTGCTCTGCAGTGTGGGCGATGACTCGTACGTAGTCAATGACGTGTCTGATCATGCTATCTGATCATGAGCCATCATAAGTGAAGAGCCGAGCGCCTATTCAAATAGGCAGTGCTATAGAGTGCGTGATATGATGGTAAGAGACGGATGCTAAGAGACGGATGCTAAGAGACGGATGCTAAGAGACGGATGCTAAGAGACGGATGCTGAGATACGGATGGTAAGAGACGGATGGTACTGCTTCAGACTCCTGCACTGACAACCGCGCCCGCGTGGGAATCTGATTTGTAAAAGCAATAGACATGTCGCTGATCCCGGATCTCGATAGATGGCAATTCTCACCAGAGTACCAGGCACTCGTCGACATCACTCTGAACAAGTTTCTCGAAGTCACCGATCTTCTGCTGGAGAACCCACACTTGAACTCTTCGCATCTATTCCGTGCAGACATCCTCTCAGACAGCGCACGTATTTTGAAGACCAATGCCGAGAAGGAAGTCGAGTGCGGCCAGCAGAGATCCAAACCCCCCACGCATGCAGTCGACGCCAGTGATGAGGCAGACAAGCCCATTCCAGCCCCCGTCTTGCACTCTGCCACCTTGGAGCGGACCATTGTCAGGCGGCTCATCCCTCGCAATCCACACCTAGACAAGCCACTGACGCAGACATGCCACGTCTACACACGCACATCGTCCTCACGCGTGGTCATCTACCTCCCGCACGCCGGGAATGAAGCAGATATACCATGGTACCACCCGCCCGTCCAGGCTCTCGCTTATATCTACGGCAACGAGCACGGCCCTCGTACATCGCTTTCTCTTCGCTACTTGCCGTTTGCTAAACCCACCGACGGGCCACAAGCCACACGCCTCCACCGCACATTCCTATCCCTACTCAGCACCTTCATTCGGCTGGCCAGAAGCCCGTGCTCGGCGCCGCAGCACAGTCAAGCCAGCGACACAGCTTCAAGTGCGGATCAGCAGCGGGCCTCTCTCGCGTCCCAACTCAAAGACACCATCCTGCCCCGCCATGTCGTGCAAAACACCTACTCGACTCTCAAATCCAAGCACGCAACCGACCTGATCTCGCGCTGGGTAGAGAAGACCGAGCCGTCAAAGCACGTGTTTGAGGATCTTCTGATCGCTGCATTTTTGATCGAGCTGTGGAAGTCGATGTATGGCGATGCTTCCCAGAGCGCACATGGCTCCAACGGGGCAGCGGAGCAAGCCAAATTCGCCGGATTCGTCGACATCGCTTGCGGTAACGGCATTCTGGTGTACATACTGATAAAGGAAGGGTACCCGGGTTTCGGCCTGGACGCACGGCGCAGAAAGACCTGGGACATTCTCGGCATCGACGCGCACCTGCACGAGCAAGTCGTCGTGCCGAAGCCCTTCTTGGACGCGCTGGGTGATGGCTCAGCTACTTCTGACACTGCTGCTGTCGTCGCCAAGAACAATTTCCACAACGGCGTATTCCCAGCCGGCACATTCATCATCTCCAACCATGCGGACGAACTGACTGCCTGGACACCCATCCTGGCCGCTCTGGCCTCGCCGCTGTCCCCGCTGCCCTTTCTCGCCATCCCCTGCTGCTCACACGCCCTGTCTGGCGCGAAGTACAGATATGCGCCGTTGAAAGCAGGGGCAGGGGCAGGGGCAGGGGCAGGAGCAGGAGCAGGAGCAGGAGCAGGAGCAGGAGCAGGAGCAGGAGCAGGAGCAGGAGCAGGAGCAGGAGCAATGTCTACGCATTCAGGCGACCTCCGCGCCCTCCGGGCTGAAAGAGCCAAAGCGGCTACCCACGCCGACGACAAGTCCATGTACGCGTGTTTGACGTTGAAGGTAGTAGCCATTGCAGCGGAATGCGGGAATTGTGACGTGGAAATGACGCTGATGCGGATTCCAAGCACGAGGAATATTGGCGTGGTAGGGAACCGCCACCGGAGGGGTTCATCGTTTGAGAGTAACAAGAATAACGAGAAGGAGATAACAACTAGTGATAATGATGATGATGATGGTGGTGGTGCTGCTGCTGCTGCGGAAGATGATGAACGACGGATCCTGGAGCTGGTGGAACGGGAATGCGCGATTTCAGGGGGTTTGAAAGCATCGGCAGAGATATGGGTAGAGAGGGCGAGGAAGTTGCAGGTTGGCCAGGGGAGGGGGAAGGTGAATTTAGGATGTAATAAGAAGGCAGGTAGCGTGTAGTTAGTGATCGGCTGGGAAGGATTTTCCATTCATATACATGAATCTGGCTCTATCACACTCATACTAGCGTTAGTGATCGGCTAGGATTGATTTTACATTCACATATGAATCTGGCTCTATCACACTCATACTAGCATTAGTGATCGGCTAGGATGGATGGATTGATTTTACATTCACATATTTTGGATGTGTAATTAGAAGCTGGGTCTATCTACACACTCCCACTGCGGCTCACACTCATACTAACGTTGTCGTCGCCGTCGTCATTGCCAGCATCTCCATCCATAGTCTCGCCATTGACGTCATCGACGGGCAATTGCACCGCAAACACGCCGGCACACCACTCGGCAAAGGTGTCGGCATCCCAGACCTCGGTCTCGGGGCTCTTGCCCTTCTTGCTGACCGTCTTCCCCTTCCCGGTTGCCTTGATGTAGTGGTCAAAAAAGGCCTCGTACTGCTGCAGCACGTGGTCCTCGACCGCGGCCACCAGAGTCTCGCGCGTGCGATCATCGTCGAGATACTGCTCGAGTTTCGCTCGCAGCACCGGCACTTCCTTCTCGATGCGCTTTCTCGTCGCGCCCACAGCCGCCTCGGGCTTGGTCTTGGATCTCTTGCCGCCATCGCCGTGCGCGGGCAAGGGCTCGGTCATGGCGGCGGCGAAGTGGGCGGTGAAGTCGTTGATGACGTCGCGAAGGCGGCCGTCCAGCTCGACCTTGGCGTCGAGCATGTTCTCGACGACCTTGGGCAGTAGAGCGCCCGAGGAGAGGAGCCTGAGCCAGGCCGAAGGGTTGAACAGGTTGCCGCGCGTGCGCAGCTCGTAGAAGGTCGACGTGAGCGACGTGAAGTCGAACTGGATGTCTGGAGACACGTACTCGATGTCGAAGGCCACGATCTGGGCCTTGAGCAGGAGCAGGTGGCGGAGGAGGAAGAGCTGGCCGTCTGGTACGGATGTCTTGGCGGTCAGCAGGCTGGCTGCCGTGTGCAGGGAGACGGTGGTTGAGTGGACGATGGCATGGGCGAGGTCATCAAAGACGGAGGAGTTGATGAGCCGGTAGATGCGCGAAAGGAGCCGGATGGCGACGGCGAGGGTGGGGTAGGACGAGGCCAGCACTGCAGAGTTGCGCGATGCGAGAGACCAGGAGAGGCCGTCGGTATCCGAGTCCTCGTCATCCAAGACCCGTGCGGCTTTGGGGGTGAGCGCGTCTTTGGATTTGCGACTGCCCGACAGCGGAGCGGCCAAAGCCGGCTGAGACGGCTTGCGTGGCCAGTCGAGGTCGGCGGCAGTGGCCTTGTAGTGCTCGATTCCATCGCGCACCACCGCCTGGGCGCGAAAGAGCAGCCGCGTTTGCGCGTCCTCGAGAGCGGGCCGGACGAGGAGGGAGAAGTCCAGCTGGCTGGGGTCGTGTGGAGAGCCATCGTCGTCATCGGGCAGATATCGTGTTTGGATGAGAACGACCAGTGAACAGAGCTTGGACAGACGGCTTTCGTGAACAATGCGAGGCCGGAGGTAGTCGTACAGCGGCTCACACAGCGACTCGAGAAAGTCGTAGACGCCGCGCTGGCCGTGGAACCACTCGCCCCAGAGCTCGAACTCGTCGAGGCAGACACCGCGGACGTAGCCGATGCTCTCTTTGGCGAATTGCACGAGCCCCTTGGAGCTGGGCGCCTCGGCAATCCCGGCCACTCGCTTCTGGATGAGCGGCAGGATGAGCCGGGCGCGACTGAGGGCGAAGCCGGCGTGGAGCTCATTCATCAGAGACTGGTACTCGCCCTCGTCGCCGGGGGCGGCGTCGGCCGACGGCATCGCCCGCTTCTGGATTTCCAGGCCCAGGTCCTTCATGTCGGCCGCGTTGACTCTGAACTTGGCATACAGCAGGGCCGATTGCGTGGTGTCGTTCAACTGCTTGGCGGCGATGCGGCCCGCCACCTCTGCTGTCGTCTCGCGCACGCTGGCCATGAAGGCGTTGCGCACCAGCGTCAGGGCGCGAGTCAGCAGCACGCGGTAGCGCGAGCCGTACGCCTCGGCCTCCTTGTGGCTGGCATGGGTCTGCATGTAGTCGATGCACTGGTCCAGCGTGGCCAGCATGTCCGAGAAGTCCCTCGAGCGGGCCAGACTGCCGGCCCCGGGGGCGTTGAGGCGGCGGCTGATGCGCTCCAGCGGCTCGTAGTACTGCAGGTTGGCGGCGATGGCGGCCGCATTTGCCGCCTTCTTCTTCTGCTCCTCGAGCACATGTGCCGTCTGCTGCTGGAAGGCCTTGGTCTGGCCATCGATGGCCGTGAAGGCGGCCGAGATGGCCGACAGCTGGTTCAGGGTGTCGGCGGTGCTGGCCAGCAGCCCATCCAGGTGTGTCTTTGCCTCCTCGAGCTCATCCAGGCACTGCTGGTACTGCTCGAGGCCGGCATCAAGCAGCTCCTCGTCAAACACATCCTCCAGCTGCAGCAGATCGAGAGCACTGCGCGCCTCCTTTAGCCGGGCCCCGTCGCTGCCACGCTGGCCATGTGGCACTGCGGCCTGTGAGGATGATGATGTGTCGTCCATCAGCCACCGTCTCGGGGCGGGCGGCGAGTGGCAGTTGTGTCTAAGTGGTGGTCCGGCCCCGAGACCGCTGCTGCCACTGCCACTGCCACTGCCACTGACGCTCAGCTACGGCCTGTATTCGCTACTGTACAAATAGTAATAATTTAATTACACTGTGTTGCCGCCGGGGAAAATCTGCCGCCGGTCGCCGCCTTCGGAGTCGATTGGACCCTTGCATGACACCAGAGCGAAATAATTAATTAATTAATTAGTTACGACAACACGACCTCAGTGTAGCGACAGACCCTGGCGATAACTGATTAATCGACAATTGCCGGCGTTGAGTGGTCGCTGCCTTCGGAGTCGATTGGACTGTAATATGGATGATACGACAGCGAGATAAATCACTTACGACAACACGGCCTCAGCTCTAACTAGCGACCAACGCTAGCGATAATTGATTAATTAATATAATACGACGGCGAAATCAATAACTTACGACAACACGGCCTCAGCTCTAGCGACCGACGCTAGCGATAGATAACTCATTAATCGACAATTCTCAGCGTTGAGTCACGGGCTCACTAGTTACAGCTCTGCTTGGATCCGCAGGTAAGTGAGATGGCGGGCCCTGGCCCCCGCGGGGCGTGTGCACAGGTGTCGCTGCGCGCCCGGAGGTGCCTAACGCGACGCCCAGACGCTGGGCCTCTTAGGCGGCAACTGCACACTGCAGGCCATCACCACCACCAGCACCACCAGTATCACCACGGCCACCACCAGCACCACCAGCATCACCACGGCCACCACCACCACCAGCATCATCGCCGCCACTACACTGCCGGCAATGCACCTGGCAACGCACCCGGCAATGCACCCAGCAATGCACACGCCGCACGCCGCTCCTGGCCGCGGTCGACGCTCGTCTTTGGCTGTGCCGTCGCTCTTGCTCTCGTCTCCATCCCGTTGCAGCACGAGAATGCCCAGGCCGAGTCAGTCGACAACACCAGCCAGGTGGTAGTTGAAAAGGCCCGGACGAAGAAGGGGGCGTCGAAGGAGGAGAACAGGGCGCTGCTCAGTTCGCAGCACCTGCAGGTCAAGCACAGCTGGGACCATCCCGGCGTCTATGCGTGGGGATCCAACAGCGGCCGCGTCGTGGACCCCGACTCGGGCGACGCTGTGGTGCGCACGGCACGGCGCATGGCCTTCTTCGACGACGTGCTGCTGCGCGACCTCAAGCTCGACCGCTCCTTTGGCGCCGCCATCGTCGAGAACGGCGATCTCGTCCAATGGGGCCGGGGCTATTCTGAGCACGACGGCCAGCCCGAGGTCAGCCTCAAGGGCAAGAACCTGGTCTCGCTGGCCATCTCTGCCGACCGCATCATTGCCCTGTCCAAGGCCGGCGATGTCTTCTCGCTGCCGGTGTCGAAAAAGGACCAGCTCGAAGGCCCCAAGGCGTCGGTGCGCTCCTGGCTGCCCCTTTTCTTCTCCGCGTCCACAGAGCCCATCTCCTACCGCAAGCTGACGCCGCCCAAACTGTCGTACGGTGAACGCGTGACGGCGGTGTCGTCTGGCCTGGAGCACGCCCTGCTCCTCACCTCGTCCGGCCGAGTCTTCTCGACGGCGTCGGCAAGCACCACCTTCCCCATGCGTGGCCAGCTCGGCGTTCCAGGACTGACGTGGACCACGCGGCCGCTCGGCCCCGTGGACATGTGCCACGAAGTCACGACGCTCAAGGGATTCAACATCGCCGCCATCGCCACCGGCGACTACCACTCTCTCGTGCTCGACGACCACGGCCGTGTCTTCGGCTTTGGCGACAACTCCTCAGGCCAGCTGGGCTTCGACTACAGCGCGGACGCGTCCTTGGTCGACACGCCCAGACTGCTCAACACGGCGCGCCTCTACACAGGCACCAACCAGTCCCCGCGTGTCACGTCCATCGCCGCCGGCGGACTCAACTCCTTCCTCACGGTCGATGCCACCCGCGTGTCGTCGCCGTCGGAGCACGCAGACAGAGCACCCGTCGGCGACCTCGCCAAGGTCACGGCCGACGTGTGGGCCTTCGGCCAGGGCCTCAGGGGCAGCCTTGGCACCGGCCGATGGACGCACATCCAGGCCACGCCGACCAAGGTGCCCGCGCTCAGCGGCCTGTTCGAGTACGACGAAGGCCGCGGGCGCGCGGTGCCCATCCGCATGGCGCGCATCAGCGTCGGCCAGGCCCACTCGGCCGCCACAATGGCCAATGCCACCCACGTGGGCGCGGGCGCGGCCACGCCGACCCACGACACCAACTGGGGCGCCGACGTCTTGTTCTGGGGCAGCAACGACTTCTACCAGGTCGGCACCGGCAAGCGCAGCAACGTCGCCAGCCCCGTCTACATCCGGCCGCTCGACATGCAGAGCGAGATTGACGCGGGCCGCAGCGACCAGCATCGCTTCCACGCCACGCCGCGCCATCGCGTCAAGCTGAACGACGGCCGCAGGGTAAGCATGGAGCAGCGCGTCGAGTGTGGCCGCGGCTGCACCGCCGTCTACAGCGCCGTGGCCGTGTGACAAAGTGAGCCAGGCCTGGGCTCTGGACACCAGCGCGAGTGAGAAGTAACAGCGGGTATGCACGCACTCGCTGCTCCATGTACCATGTACCATGTACAAAGCACCATGTACCAAGCACCATGTACATGTACCGCGTGCCATCAACTGTCTACCATTGGGAGCATTGACACCGGCTCCATGCTAGAAAGATGCTATCGCTCTCCATAAAATCGTCGTCGTCAACCCATTTGCCGTCGTAACACCAGGCGCCTCGCTGTCTAGCTCAAGCTTGCAGGTTGCAGACTGCACACGCCCCATCGGCCGTGGAGCAGGCCTAGCGCACCATCACTTCAGGCTGCTGCTGCTGCTGCTGCTGCTGCCCTTGCTGGCCACCCTTCTTCTGCTCCGTGGCCGAGGCTTGGCCTGCCTTTTCCTCGCCCTCGGCCATCTCCGTGTCTTCGTCGCCGTCGCCGTCGCCGTCGCCGTCGGCCTCGGCCTCATCTTCGTCGTCGTCGTCGTCGCTGCTCTCCTCTTCCAGGTCTTCGCTGCCGGCGTCGCTGGCCTCGTCGTCGCCCTTGGCCTGTGCTGCGTTCGCGGCGTCTGTGCCGCCCATGTCAGCGTCGCCGTTGGTGCCTGGCCTGCCAATTTGTTCCTCCGTCTCGGCCAGCTCCTTCTCCAGCGCAGCCTGCATCTCCGCCTCTTCGGCGCCATACGCTGCGCCGTCGTCGTCGAGCTGGTCGGCCTCGGGCTGGTCGGGGGGATACTCGGCAGGAGCAGAATCTTCAGAGTCCCTACATCACGTCAGCTGCGCCATTTGAGCCTCTGCTGCTGCTGCCGCTGCTGCCGCTGCTGCTGCTGCTGCCGCTGCCGCCTGTCTTACCACTTGATGGCAAAGCGCGTGACCCGTGGCTTCTCTGCCAGGATGTTGCGTCTGACCCGCTCAATGATGGGCTTGGCCGGCGGATCGTTGTTCAGCTCCTCCGAGTCGTATTCGTTGTTGACATAGTACCCCACGCGCACGAACTCGCGGCCGTCGTAGGCACATGTGAGCAGGATCACCGTGACGCCAAGGATCTCGGACGATGGCAGCCGAGCGAGGTTGGGCGGATCGGCCTCAAAGATGAATTTGTTGACGCCAATGGGAATGGGCCCCACGAGCAGCGAGTCAAGCTCCTGGTCGTGTTCGGCAGAGGTGGCAGAGCCGACGTAAGTCAGCTTCCACTCCAGGTCTGGTGCTCGCCAGTCAGCCAGCGCCCTCGCCCTCGCTCGCCCTCGCTCGCCATCTCTCTTTGACTTGCTACTTGCCTTCCTTGAGATTCTCCAGGCACTCGAACGTGATTTCAAACTCGTACGGGGCGGTGAATGGCGCTGGGTTGTTAAGGATCTTGCAGCCTAGCAGAGACACCACCGCCATGGCGAATGTAGATGCCCAAAAACTTGGAGGGGGGACGACAACGATACAAAAGAAGTAGGCAGCCAAACGGCGGCAGATACAGAAGACACGGAAGAAGACACAGAAGAAGCCACAGAAGAAGCCACAGAAGAAGCCACAGAAGAAGCCACAGAAGAAGCCACAGAAGAAGCCACAGAAGGCACAGAAGAAGCCACAGAAGGCACAGAAGACTAGTGTTTGAATGTCCAAGCAGGCTCCAGAGTCAAGACAGTTGTCCAAGGAATGACAAACAGGACAGGAGACAGCGACACACGACACACGGCACACGACACACACATACACACACAAACCACCAACACGCGCCCTCGGTCGCGCCTGCCCCCAACCGCGCCCGCTGCCCAGCCCCTGCCTTTTTGAGTGCATGCATAATCCCGCGGCCCAATGTTGTTCCGGCCGAATGGGCAGCATGCCAAGACCGCGACTGCAGCGCCTCTCAGCTGAGAATGTGAGAATCTCTCTCCATGACCCAATTCTTTGTTCATCGCCGTCTTCATCATCGCCGCCTTCATCATCGCCGCCTTCATCATCGCCGCCATCACCGCCTTCGTTTCTCTTCTCTGTGCACCCTTCAGCCTTGGCATCTGGCTCTCTTTGGCTTCTCTGCTGCATGGCGTTGCTCACATAATCTGTCAGTGCACCACTCGCTCTCCTGGCGGCGCCCTAACCCTGACTGCCCCAGAGTCCTTGTCTTTGATCATTCGGACTCGTTGTCTTTGATCATTCGGACTCGTTGTCTTTGATCATTCGGACTCGTTGTCTTTGACCATCCAGACGCGTTGTCTTTAACCATCCAGACGTGTTGTCTTTGATCATCCAGACTCATTGTCTTTGATCATTCAGATTCATTGTCTTTGATGACTCAGACTCATTGTCTTTGATGACTCAGACTCGTTGTCTTTGTTGATTGAGCCGCATTGCCTTTGTTGATTCAGACTCGTCGTCTTTGTTGATTCAGACGTGCCGTGCGCTCTTCACTGGCATTCTTTGACAATGGCGGACGCGGATCAGACTCATTGGTCGCCTAGTGCGCAGCCGCCGCAGCCGGACTCGGTGTCCGAGGCTGCGGATGCTCCAAATACCACTCAAGAAGACTCCTCAGCCAACCCATCTGTGCCTGCTCCTGCTCCTGCTCCGTCTTCAGCACTACCCAGTCCAGACATGCCCCGTGACCCCCTTCTCTCCCCGGCCTCGGCTGTCCATCCTCTCCCTGCCAGACCTGCAAGCATTGAGGCTCCCCAACCGACACCCACACCGCCCCAGTCCGCGGCCGCTTCAGCTGCTTCAGCCGCTCCTGCCGCTCCTGCCGCTCCTGCAGCCGCTCCTGCAGCCGCTTCCGCAGCACCTCGCACCAGGGGTGGCTTCGAGGTGGATGACGATGAAGATGAGGACAATGAAGACGGGAAGGACGAGCTTGATGTCTATGACCCTGCCGTCGGCTTTGATCTCAGTACCCCTGCTCCCCTTCAGCCTACGCTTGATAGAAATTCCCAGTCCCCTGAGCAAGAAAATGGATCTACTCCTCTTCCTGTCCAGACATCTGGTGATCCCGGTGCTTCTCCATCATCATCGTCCGCTCTTCCTGCTGCGCAGGCTCTTGACTATCCACCACAAGCCGTTGCCACGCCTCCAGTCACTGACAGCCAGGTCCACGCGTCGCCGCCCCGTGCGCAAGTAAATGGCCTCCATTCTGCTCCTCTTCCAAAGCCGCGTCTCTCACACGATATCATTGGCATTCTTGAGGACCGCATCAAACACGATCCTCGTGGTGATTCTGCCGCTTATCTTGAATTGATCACTGAGCTGAAGAGCCGCAACAAGCAAGATGACGTCCGTGCCGTCTTCGAGCAGTATCTCAGAGTCTTCCCCCTCGACGTGAGTTGGCGTCAGCCTCGGCCCTTTGCCTCATCTGCTAATCGTCACTAGGCTGAGCAATGGTGCGCCTATCTTCGCTGGGAGGAGGAGCACGATCGCAAGTATCAAATGGAGCAGATCTTTAGCGCCTCGCTGCTCGAGGTGCTCAATGTCGATCTGTGGACCATCTACATCAATTACATCCGCCGCCGCAACAACATGCAGACGGGAGACGTTGCCAAGGCATATTCCATAATCAATCAAGCCTTCTCCTTTGCTCTCGATACAATCGGCGTCGACAAAGACTCGGGCAAGCTGTGGCAGGACTACATCGGTTTCTTGAAGACCGGCCCGGGCACTGTTGGAGGCACTGGCTGGCAGGATGGCGCCAAAGTTGACACTATCCGAGCTGCCTACCAGCGTGCAATTGCCATTCCCACAGAGGCCACCATGGCACTGTGGCGAGACTACGACCAGTTCGAGACCGGTCTTAGCAAGATCAACGTATGTGGAACTGTTCCAACCATCGAGCCGCCCCCCCCCCCCGGCCCCGGCGCGTGACACCCCTACACCCTCCCTTGCTCGTCCACCTGCTGACTGTGCCCCAGGGGAGAAAGTATCTGCAGGAGAAGTCGGCTGCTTACATGACTGCTCGACAGTCTTACCATCAACTCTCAAAACTCACGGCAAACCTCAAACGAACGACAAGACCTCGGCTTCCTCCCGCCATGGGTTATTCAGGTGATGACGAGTACAGCCAGCAGCTCACTCTTTGGCACGACTGGATTCAGTGGGAGAAAGACGACAATCTGGTGCTCAAAGACGACGAGCCCGACGTGTACAAGAAGCGCGTTGTTTATGTCTATAAGCAGGCCCTTATGGCCCTCTATTTCTGGCCCGAGATGTGGTATTCCGCTGCTGAATTCTGCTTCGAGCACGGCCTCGATGCCGAAGGGGCCAAGTTCTTGGACAGAGGCTTTGCGGCCAACCCGGAGTCGCCGCTGCTTGCTTTCAAAATTGCCGACCGCGTCGAGTCAAGCACACAAAACGACGAGACCACGGACCCTGGGGCGAAAGAACGCATGCGCAAAGTCCGAGAGCCCTATGACAAGGTCCTGGACGCCCTCTACGCTCTGACCAAGAAGGTGGAAGCCCGGCAGAAGGAAGACATCCAACAGATCGAGATCAAGGCCGAGTCCAGCGCAAACGGTGAGGGCGCGACCGAGGACGAAGTCAACGTCGCCAATATTGCCATCAAGCAAGCCTCCGTCCAGGCCCAGATCGACGCCGTCAAGAAGGCGTCGGAGCGTGAGCTGGACCTGTTGAGCAAGCTGATCTCTCATGTCTGGATCGCCGTCGTCCGTGCCACGCGCAGGATCCAGGGAAAGGGCTCGACCTCCGATCGCAGCGGTGGCTTCCGCGCCATCTTCTTCGAGGCGCGCAAGCGCGGCAAGCTGACCAGTGACTTCTACGTCGTATGTGCGCAGATCGAGTGGCAATGCTACCGAGACCCGGCCGGGGCCAAGATCTTCGAGCGTGGAATCAAAGTCTTCCCCGACGACGCCCATCTACCTCTCCATTACATCAAGCATCTATTCGAAACCAACGACGTCACCAATGCCAGAGGCGTCTTTGAAACCACAATCACCAAACTCCTGGCCTCCCAAGACGACCAGGCTGACCATGCCGCCCGCACCAAACCCCTGTTTGCCTTCATGCACGACTATGAATCCAGATTCGGCGAGCTGGCTCAGATCCAGAAGCTGGAGAAGCGCATGCAGCAAGTCTTCCCCGACGATCCGCACTTGAGAATGTTTGCCGAACGATACATCAGCGACACATTCGATCCCATCCATGTCTTCCCCATCATCTCCCGTCAGCAGATGCAACCAAAATCTGGCTCAGAACTGCCCTCCTCCTCCTCCATACCGCCCGTCCAGCACTCGGACTCTCCTGTCACCAAAGCCCTCGACTCTATCGCAACCAATTCTCCCAAGCGAGCCTTACCCGACGACTTTGATGATCAAGGTCTTCGCAAGATCGCCCGCACCGATTCGCCTCTCAGAGGGGCAGCTGGCCGCAAGGTCACCCAACAGAAGCAGTCCTCTGCACCACCGCCACCTCCTCCTCCTGCCTTCCCTCTGCCGCCACCTCTACCCCCTCAAGTCCACTATCTACTTAGTGTCCTGCCCAAAGCATCCCTGTACAACGATCTCCCCTTCATCCCCAGCAAGGTCGTCGAGAAGCTACGAGAAATCCATCTTCCACCCCCAGGTTCCATACCTGCTCGGCCACCTCAACAAGCCCCTCCCCAACAAGGTCCACCACTGGGCTGGGAGCAGCCCCCCGTGGCCCCTTATCAGCACCTTCAGTCCGCCCAAGTCCCTCCTCCGCAGGCATACCTACCACCTCCGACCGTATCTCCGGCCCTGTATGGCGGTAAGTGCTCCTCCCATTTCCCCATATTTTATTTTCCTATCAGGCTGACAATGACCAAGCTCCGTACAGATTTCCGTAGCGTGAGTGTGGTGGCTACCCAAAGCCAACACCAAACCAATCTTGAGTACAGATGTGGACAGGGGTGATATGCAACTTACCCTACGTTCGGGATGGTGCTGGCCTGCGCGCGCAGGCGCTGATGTGACAGGCACTGATGTGTGTGACCTGGCACTCATGTGATTGGAGTCGCGCCTGGGGGGGGTGGGCGGCTCGCTGACGTAGCCAAGACACACCCTGTTAGACTCTGCTGTCATTCGTGACTTGATCATCTCCTAAAAGGTGACTTAATCATCTAATAGGTGACCTCATCGTCTCCTCCTCATACAGCCTCTCTCTCCTCCCCACCCGCAGTTGCCAGACCAGCCTTCCCAAACTGCGCTTAGCGTCGAGTGCATTGGCCCGCTATCGTTACTGCCCTTTGTCACCGCCATGACTGCCTGTCATGCCTGATCGCAACTCCAGCCTTCAACTCCAGCCTTCAACTCCGTCCGACCTTCAACTTCTTCAGCCTTGCCCACGTTCTTACTCTTATTGAAGTCTGACTTTGCACCTGAACTCTGTCAAGTCCCACTCCACTTGCAGTGAACTTGTTTGGCGGCCTTCGCGGTCGCGATAAGTCACTGTCCAATTGATTTCGACTCTTGCTACTTATTGTCTCTCTTAGCAGCCGTCTTTCTTCTTTTCTTGTCGCCACAGCAACACCGTCTACCTCTTTCTACATATCTCTTTCTACCTACCTCTTTGACCTGTTGAAGAACCTTCATCCCCCTTTCTCATACACTTCTTTCAATCTCTCGTTCTCAGTAACCACTCACCAGCTTTCTACACTTTTCCACCCAAGAGAGCAGGTCTTCCTGGATGAGCGGCCACCCCAACTCTTAGCTCAATTCGTGCCTGGTAAGTCTGCAGGCCTTTCATCATCCTTTGCTATCGGATCGAGGCACGCCGTTAGACTTGAAAAGCTCTTTTGTATTCTCTCGAAAGCTCTCTGTTGCTCTCACCAGCAAATCGAACGCACACACCATTCACTTATCCTCCTTCACTTATCCTCCTTCACTTATCCTCCTTTCTTCAGATCCCCACATTTATCTTGTCCAACCCCCATCTCTCTCTTTTTCTCTCTCTCTCCCCCTCTCCCTCTCTTTTTCTCTCTCTCTCCCCCTCTCCCTCTCTCTTTCTCTCTCTCTCTCTCTCTCTCTCTCTCCGTCTGTCTGTCTGTCTCTCTCTCCATCTTTCAAGTCTGTCGCTCTGCTCGGAAAATCGTCCGACTGCTAATCTCTCTCGAATCTCCAGTCTGGCAACATGTCTCACGCTGCCCGCCGCAGAGGGCGTGGCCGAGCCAATGCTCCCCCGGGTGATGACCCGCCGTCAAACTCACCCCGCCGAGGTGGGCCACGTCAAGGTGCTTTCGACGGTCCAGCTTCCCGTGGCAGTGGCTCCACCCCCTCTCGAGGTCGTAGGCCTTCCAATACACCCTCGGTCCCGCCCGGTCCTGCCCAGCCACCGGCTAGTGACCCTGCCCCACAGGAGCCTCAATCTGCCAGCCGTAGGCAGAGCGTTTCCGCCAGTCAAGGTCAATCAACCCAGCCCACGGCAGTTCGTCGCGGCGACCCTGCTAGGGATCAGCAGAATGTGCCACGGTACACTGATCAGCTGAAGAATATCGATCTTTCTGCTGAGTTCTTCAACATTGATCAGTTGGTGAGTCAATCTCTATATATATATTCATGTGTGGCCTTGCCAGGCCACAGGCAAGCCCCCTCCTTCCATGGTCTGAGGCTGTATCTCTTGATTTTGGGATCAAGTCTTGCCATGACGACCACCTCCGATCCAATGTACTGACTCCCACAAGTATGACAAACCCACCGATTTCAAGCGTCGTCCGGGATTCAACACGACTGGCCAACCGGTCCGTCTGTCTCTCAACGTCGTGCCGGTGATCGACTTTCCCAAAAAAAATGTATACCAGTACGATGTTGTCATCGGGAATGGAGCTGAAAACCGAGCAGTCCAGCGCAAGGTCTGGGCATCCAAAGAACGTGAATTAAAGACTGGCCAGGGCATGATCTACGATGGCAACAAGCTTGCTTGGTCGCTCACTGATCATTCCGAAATCAGAACCATGGTCGATCTCGACAAGGAAGAAGGCTTCCCTTCCAGAGGCGACAAGAACACTTATCGGCTGAGGATCACAAAAACCAAACAGCTCGATATCAGCATTATTGATTCCTTTCTTCAAGGTAAAGTGCAGATGGGCATCCCTGTCGCTGAGGCAATCTCTTTCCTCGACCACCTTCTCAGAGAAGGCCCTTCCCTCAACCCTCACCTTGTCTCGGTCAAGCGTTCCTTCTTCGCTCGATCTGGCCAACGCCAGGATCTCGGCGGTGGCATCGAAGTATTCCGTGGCGTCTATCAGTCCATGAGACTTGCAGAGGGCCAGAAAATGGTCGTCAACATCGATGTCGCCAACTGCTGCTTCTTCAAGCCAGGAAGCCTTCTGGCTGCTATGGTCGCCAACATGGATATGCGCGATGCCGGCCAACTTGCTCGTGTCTTCCAATCCGAACAGTCCAATGGCAGTAAGAGACTCTCAGCAACGGCCAAGACTGCCCAAGGTCGCTTCAAGGGCACCGCGCTGAAAGCAATCTACGAGGGCAACCCAAATCCGAACAAGGAGTGGAAGATGTTCAAGATCAATACGAACAATGCCAACGAAGAGATGATCGAGTGGAAAGACCCCGTTACGAAGAAGGCGACTGGTCGGATGGTCAGCATTACTCAATACTTCAAACAACGCTACAATTGCAGCCTGAGATTTCCTCAGTTGCCGCTTATCGAGATGACCAAGAAGAGTGCAAAGTTCCCCATGGAACTCCTTCATATCAAGGAGAACCAGCGCTACTCGACCAAGCTCAACGAACTGCAAACTTCAAACATGATCAAGTTTGCTGTTGCTCCGCCCGACAAGCGTCTCGCTGCCATCAACGAGGGCAAATCTTGGCTGAACTGGGACAAGGATGCCTATCTACAAAACTATGGCCTCCACATGGGCAAGGACTTCATCCAGACAAACGCTCGCCTGCTTCCGCCTCCAGGTGTCAAATTTGGCAATCGCACTGAGCAGCCACAGACAAAAGGTCGATGGGATCTTCGGGGCAAGACTTTTTTGACCACAAACCCGCAGAATCTTGAAGTCTGGGGCATTGGTATCTTTGAAAACGGCCGTATCAGACCCGACAAAGCGGTGATCGACAAGTTTGTTGCTGACTTCACGCGTGCCTACAAGGGTCATGGGGGCCACGTCTCTAACCGCCCACCCTACATTGCCAAGCTTGTTCCAGATGCGGGTAATGCTGTCGAGTACCTCCACCAAGGTACTGGCAACACCTTCAAGCGGCGTCCACAGCTTCTAATCTTTCTCGTCCAAGACAAGCAGTCGCAGCACTATCTGCGAATCAAAAAGTCCTGTGACGTTCGCTATGGTGTAGTGTCTCAGGTCATGCAACTGGCTCAGATTCAGAAAGGAAACCCCCAATACTACTCAAACGTTCTGATGAAAGTCAACGCAAAATTGGGTGGCTGCACTTCTCAAGTCGTGCCTCATCCCACTTCGGGATTCAAGTCCTTCAGCGTGCCAACAATGATCATCGGCGCCGACGTCTCTCATCCTTCCCCTGGCAGTCAGGATGCCTCTATGGCCGCCATCACTGTCTCCTTCGACCGTCATGCTGGTCGCTACACCTCGGCATGCCAAACCAACGGCCATCGTGTCGAGGTCATCACCGAGAACAACTGGCGAAGCATGCTTCAACCTCTCGTCACTGATTGGGTCAAGAGTGTTGGCGCTGGCCAGCTTCCTCAGCGCCTCTACTACATCCGAGACGGCGTGTCAGAGGGTCAGTTCGCCCATGTGATGAACCAGGAGGTTCCACATATCAAAGCATGCCTGTCGGCCATTGCCAACAAGCCGTGGACGGGCAACCTCACCGTCATTGTCGCTTCGAAGCGTCATCACGTGCGCGCTTTCCCTGCCAAAGGTCCGGCTTCTGACCAGCGAGGCAACCCAGTTCCAGGATGTCTCATCGAGCGAGATGTGACCACGCCCAACGAGTTTGACTTCTATCTCTACTCTCACACCGCTCTTCAGGGCACGTCTCGTCCAGTCCACTATACCATCCTGTATGACGATGCAAACCACCCGCCAAATGTCATTGAAAACATGATCTACGAGCATTGCTACCAATACATGCGATCGACGACATCGGTGTCTCTTCATCCTGCTGTCTACTATGCTCATTTGGCCTCAAACCGAGCCAAGGCGCATGTTGACATGCCTTCCTCCCGTGGCCCGACTGGTGGTCCGGGCTTCAAGGTCAACCAGCCACCCAGTTCTGATACACCCGAGACAGAGGTTAAACCACTCATGCCTATGTTCAACATGAACAGCATTCGTACCTCCATGTGGTACATTTAGCTTGCTTCTGTGGTGTGCCTCAAATGACGGTACGCCAGCGCACTCCTCTGGCAGTTGAAGCCTCTGCCCTGCTGCAAAAGGCAGGCTCCTCCAAGCGCTCATGGAGCCGATCATTTTCCGGGCTGTGGATTTCATTCGGTGGTTAGGAGAAAACTTTGAAAATGTTGAAAAAAAGAGCCACGGCTGGATTGTGACCTCTCTCGCCCGTGCCAGTTTAATGGGTGGGTTTCCGAGAGTGGGCTGCCAGTCGTCAACCGTTCCGACAGCATGACCTTGCAATCTGTGCGAAGGTATTCTGGGCGGGCCGGTCAATCCTTATTGTTATCAATCACTTGATATCTTAGCTGAGCCTCTCAATGCAATGTGTATCAAGTGAGAGACCAACTTCGTCCTTTGACTCACACGACTCTAGAACCGCTTTAGAAGTTTCATACACCCCCCGCCCCCGAATGGGTCACGGGATAGTAAGTTTCGATTTGCTGTCGCTGCGCGTCTCTTTCTCTTTCACACCTTGTCATTGCTTTGAATGTCCCCCTTTTCTTCCACTTCAGCCCTTCTAAACCCTTGATAAAACTAGCAGCAGGCGCAGAAGAACAAGAACGAAGAATCGACTTGCTTAAATTGACTATGGATGCCCTTATCTCGCTGGAATGAGATGACCTGGTATAATGAAGCCTCTTCTTCCTCTTCCTCCTCTCCGCTCACTGCTCAACAGCTATCATCATCGTCATCATCATCATCATCGTCATCATTCGTTTATTCACTTCACATCCATTTCCAGTGTCGGAACGATCAACCAAGCTTGCCTTTGTCAACATGTCCCACGCCAGTGCAGTGTAACGACGCTGTCCGTCCCTCAAACCGCACTCCACAGACGCCGAGAACTAACGGCACCACCACCACTACCACCACCACGATATATACCGCCATCATCACCACGGACCTGACACTGCTGACAACGGTAACGTCGAATATGATCGCAAACTCGACATGGTATGCTACAACTACGATAACTACGACAATGACGCCGCCGCCGCCGCCGCCGCCGCCGACCACGACGACTACATCATCCCCCAAGCCACATTAACAGTAGACTGCTGCAGATTCATCTCCAAAACCATCCGGGACGCAACGACAGCCTTCTCCAACAAATACATGCAAACTTACTGTAAAATTCTCGAAACTAGTTGGAACGAATCGGATTTAGAAGCACAGAATGAATGTTTGGATTCTTTGACTGTTGATCTTATCATGTATCGAAGTACTTGTGCTTTTCATCATACCGATTGGTTACCAACCCACGAAACCCCTTGTTGACTTGGGAAACTCCACCAGACCTGACATCACATCGCCTTCTTGCCTGATCACTCATATCCCCTTGAAATGTACCAGACTCTAACATGAGGCCCCACTCGTCAAACTACAAAGAACCACCGAGTCACCAGCAACAGTAAAACTATGACGTTTGCCACAGTAATGTTTTGAATGTGTTGCGGCATCTTGGTCAAAACCACAAGACCGAAGATTTGGATGACGGCTGCCCAGGCGCACGTCCCAGCAATCAAGTAACTAACACTTGCTGATCTTGCCATTGGCTTTATCAAAAGGAAAGACGTGATAACACTCAAAGTCTTCATGATCATGAAGCGATGGAGCAACGATATCCTGTCTGAATCATCAACGGTGGACGTGTTGGTGGGGTGATCGATATGAGCGGTAGTCGTGTTCGACATCGTCTTGACGCTGAGATCCGGGGGAAATTGTCACCTGAAAGAACCACCTCGTCAGCGTAGTTGCGGTTGAAACATATCAGGCTCATGCAATGGAGTGGGAAACAGTGACAGGTGAAGGACAACATAAACGCACCAGGAGTCAATTCAGGCGGCTAAAAAGGCTCTTCTCTTGCAAATACTTGCTCGGCGTGTCCGAGAGATTGCCTGTAGAAACGGATGGCCGATGAAGAGGTTGTGAGCAGTGGGCTTGTCATGCACAGCAAGTGTGATGGCCAATGCACCATCAAGTAAGTGAAGAGTTTAAGAGTGAGTGATTTCAGCTAGTGAGACAGTGTAATACTGTGGATGGTGAAATGGTACTGTTGTAGAAGGATATTGATTGGTAGGCCTGAAGGACAGAGAATGTGAAGGCTTTGAGGGTTTTGTAACATGGTAATAGTTCTTACCTCTGAAGCACTGATGCTCTTTCTCTATTTGAGATGTTTCACATCATCAGCCAGATCAGGTCAGAACTCCAAAGGAAGGCACTGTGAAGACAGCTCACATAGCGAGCAACAACTCAACAAGAAATGCTCTCCCTTTGTACTTGAGGGTATCTCAAACCCAAATGCTCCCATAGAACACCACGCTCTTGCACAGGATCTGAAAATCGTGTCAGACTCATCAATCACAAAGCTCAAAACTATCATCAATCATGTACACCTCCACTTGGTCAATATCCCTGCGGCCACATCTGGAAATTGATGGCATCAACACTCCTGGCCACAGTTGCAATGATCTCGTCACTGGTACCTCCTTAAATATGACCGCTATTGTTTCTTATCTGTTCCTCTGTCGCTGATCCCTTCTCTTCATCACCAACATAGCTATCTACCTTTGTCTTCTTGCCAGGCTTGATGCTTTCAAAGTCAAAAGTGCTCAACCCTGGTAGACGCGCGATCTTTGTTCCGCCATTTCCATTATGGTGATGTGGTTCGACCATGACTTCGCAACCTCTGCCATTTTCCATCGATGCATGTCGTAATCTCCCTTGCAGGTCGTCAACCGGGTTCGATGCGTTGTTCCAATTGAAATTGTTCAGGTCATGGTATCGCGCCGGGTTGGTGTTTAGAGCTTCAGTAAATTCCAGTTCTCGCCCAAAGCCATCTTCCTTATCGTCAAGCACGAGAGCAACACTATTTCGTCTCTCCTCCTGCTTCCGAATGCGGATGATGCCAAGTCTCTTTAACTCAGTCTTGAAGTCGTCAAGCATGATCGTGTCGGTCAAGCATTTAAAGACTAAGCTAAGTTTCCACCACGGGTTGATACTGTGAAACAGTCAGAGCCTCAAAGCCAGGTCACAAGTGGATGTGTCGCTTACCCATCAGTGCTTCCAATGAAATTATGAATGCTCGCCACTATGTCGAGAGCTGTAAAGGACATGCTGAAGAAAATGGCTGCAAGTAAGATTCCAAACCTGGGACTCTTTCTAATCAACTCGATAAAGCCCGTGCCATAGCATTCTCGAATGACATGGAACAGTGTAAGGCAAGTGAACACCCACCACGGATCCCGTATCAACGGTTCATATGGTCGGACCGATATGTACAGATCATTAATGTTGTTGAAGAATCTGAAATTGTTGAATATCTGGAATATGTTCACCGGCACAGTCAAAGCTAATGTCGAGAGGTAGATGTTGCGCACCCAGATGCCAGTCTCCCGCTTGAACATGCTCCCCTTGTCCGTGAAGAAGGGTTTGATCTTCATCCAAGCGACAAGGTTATGAACAATCCAGGACAGGTAGAGCAGTGTTGCTGTCCCTGATAGGTACCAGCCGTAACCTTCAAAGTCCATGAAACAACTAGGCAGATCAGCTTGGGTTATACATCCTGTCCGGTTAGTACTCACAAGGTTCCATGGCACATAGCCATTAGCTGCTCCAACAGAATAAACTTATGCAGCAGCACTCTTCTCCTCATGTTTGCCATCGTGATGGCCGCCATTATGATAAGTGACCCTACAAGGAAGCCCTGGCTCCAGCTCTCGAGGACAAGATCTTCAGAAGAGGCATGCGCTCGCCAGTCACCGCCGCCGGCGCCAACCGAGCCTGTACTTGGATCATCGCGCCTGCGAAACTCGTGGAAGAGAGACACAAGGTCAGGACGAAATACGCGAAATCGGGGCATGCTGCTTATGATGAGCAATCCGCTGTCGCTTCTGCGCCAAGGGCTATCGAGGCATAAGCATCGTATGAAACTCTCTTGGTGAAAGAGAGCTGGTATGGCACTTCGCAGTGGCAAGAATGGGGATGTCTGTGAACTGTTCTAACCAGAGAGAACTCTCGAGAGTCGCAGTCTCATGAGGGCCTGCGGAATGGAGTCTTCAATTCCCAACAGTCAACCGGGGTTTGCCTCGGAATTCACCCGACTAAACGCTCTATCGATCTGTAGTTTGTCTACCAGTGTCGCAGAGATGTAGACTTTCATCTCGCGATTATTCCTCACGCTGCGAAGGAAGAAGCCAAACCGGGAACGCACACAATCGTCAGAAAAGCGCAGGTGGAGGAAGGGTTGGGATGCCTGAGCTGCCAGTAGTCTGCCTAGCGGAGCCTTAAAACCCACCAGTTAACTAGTTCTGCTAGTGGTCAAAATGAAATTATTGACGCAGATCCACCACACACGTGCAGCACAGCTCGTGGGTTGACCCCAGAATCTGGCCAAGGTGCCCGACCTGGAGATGGTCATTCCGGGCCATCAATCAAAGATTCGGGGCAATCTTACCTCTGACTTTCAGGCGTAACGATAGGGCGGAGGTTCGCCTAACAGAACTTTCTCAGATGACGTACCCGACGTATTCTCTTTTCCTCTTTAGGTTACCGCATGTTTAACAGGCTGGTCGATGCAACACCCTTCTCCACGCGCCGTACTTCGTGCGGGGCGCGCGTCAGGCAGGCGCGCGACCCGTGAAATCCTCCGAGCGATGATGATCTTATTTCCGCCGCGACAATGATGACAGAGATTTCCACCAGGCCCAGTTGGGGATACCGACTCAAGTTGATTGAACGAGCAGCGAAACCATTGATATCTTCTCCTTGTCAATGACAATGTGCCGTCCTTGACATAGTCGATAATCCCGCTCGGAATACATATCAAAGCTAGTCCTTGTCTCAACCCGTTCGCCACGGCCTCAGCTGTGAACGTCGTAGAAGCTCTGGCCTCCCTCCACTCCTCTCTGATATCACGTCTCTTTAGGAGCTTCCCGGTTGCCTTGTTGGTTTATCCTTCTTCTCATGCGATGATGACTTTTTCCTAGGTGATCATTACTCTCAGGACAATTGTTATGCCTAGACCGCCAGTAGGCTGGAAAGAGCCCTATTAACTCCAAAAAGGTCGGGAGGCGTTCTAATATATATGTGTCATTCATGACAACAATCCTTGCGATGGTGTCTTTCTTTGCCACTCACAAAGCAGAGATCTTTGTCTCAGCATTTCTGAAGGTGCTCTTGTGCTGCTTTTAGTATCATTTTCGACCTAGTGTCGAGTTGGGGCAGGCGAATTGCTTGTTGCACACGTTCGGTCAGTAGTAGACCGGGCCATTTGACCCTTCTGGCGTAAAGAGTCCTTTCAAGAATTTCCCCGGGTTGCACTCCCACTTCTGGCTAAGTAAAGATGAGGTCGATTCTGAGCTTCGCAAGAACCCTGATCAATACTTCTAGACGTTGTGCCAGACCTACATAATAACGTGAAAGGATTAGGAGAGGGGTCTTTACAATCTCATTCAGGCTGTCGATGACATGAAGGGCTCGGCCTAGCAGTTCAAATTGTTGGTCGTTGACACGTGACAGGCTGATGTTCTGGAAAACGAAAGTTCACCAGCTTTCTGATGCAAGCTGGGATGTTGCTGGTGCCCGGCATAGAGGAGATATCCTCTTCGAACAGAGTTTTGCTGTGGAGAGCTAGCTAACAATGCAAGGGGGTGCCCATACAGGCATGCAACATTGCTATTAGGTTAATTTATTAAACTCTTATACTTTTACAAAAGCAATCATAGAATCAAGGGTGATTGAGGACGAAAGTCTACCTAGATTCTCGTTTCACCATCTGCCATAGTAGCCTCGCGTCAGACTCTCGTTTCACTCATCCTTCGCGCGTACACAGCGACACACGACACGCAACCTGTGGAGCAGAGCTAGGGATCCCTTCCGATTCCGGATAATGCCACTATATTGCGGATCGGAATTTCAGATCGCTTCGTGGCAAGTGGGAAGACGGCGATCCCGTCGCGTGGATCTAACAACCTCCCTTGCTGAATCGGAGCACGGATGAAAGTGACATGACAACGTGCGTTTCAACTGTCATAGCTATCATCCTACTGCAAATGCAAGAATAGACGCGGTTTGTTTATCACTGCCATCTTGAACGTGTCGGACCCTCGCTTCGAGAATTCCGAGACAAAGAGCTACATTAACTTATGCAAGATAAAGTTGTACTAACTTACAATTTAGATCGCTCCCGTCCCTCAGATCGGATCCGGCCACAAGAGATCTTGTGTACCCCAGGGCACCGTTGTTTTTGCGATTAGGTGTGACAATTGGACCCACCAGCGCAGAAACGAGCGGGATCCCTGTTTCGACTATATGGCTTAAGTGAAGCATTGATTACGTAGAGCCATGCGTCTTAGCATAATAATATGCGGAGTAACTCTCTGTCAGCTAGCCATGTCTAACAGACTGATCTATGCATTCTACTGTCTGTTGGCACTCGAGTGCCTTGCTTATGTCGGGCTTTCGCATCCTGCCCTGCCGACTGGTGTGACTTCTCGATCGCGGTTGCCGCTCAATAGAGTGCTGATAGATCAACGGCATTCATCTGCATCTGCCATTCAGCCACCTCGATGGTGTCGCAAACGAGTCTGTCCAACAGGTCTAAGTTCATACTTTCGCGTACCACGACTCGGAGGATTTCGATCTTTTCCTCATTGGGTGGTAGTGGGCAGTTCGGGATGATATACTGCTTCATTCGGAGGAGTTTGCTGACCGCTTCTTGCCTCACATGAGGATATTCTTTCTTGAACTGATCCGAGAAACGGAATGCCACAACTGGCTGGCTGGCGTTGTAGTCAGCTGAGGTCTCATCCTCTTTTCCTAACACAGCGTCTTCGGAGCCGGTAAATGTGTGTGTCCCTTTCTTGCGGTGGGATATCACTGACACACGTATACCATCCGGTAGCCTCCAGGGGCTTTCTCAGGAGCCGAGCATTGCGCAAGGAGTTCTCCAAGATGGCTTTGTAGCCGTTGAATCCCAGACGGATCAGATTGTAGTATTGCGCAATGATTTGGGCACCTGGACGAGAAAAGTTGAGCGTGTAAGACTCTTCGGTTCCGCCTTACAACCCAGTTAGGTCAGTCTCTCCTTAGACGGCCATTGAACGCACCAAGTAATGCAGTTCGAATATGAGATGCTGCCCAAGCATCTTTTCATCCCTCGAGATGATCCAACCAAGACCAGCGTACACCAGACCAAACTTATAGCCAGAAGTATTGATGGACTTCACTCGTGGAAGCTCAATGTTCCACTTGGGACCACCAGCCTGTCCATGTATGAACGGGGCAATAAAACCACCGCTAGCAGCATCAACATGGATAGGAATGTCAATGCCGGTTTTGGCCTCATACTCATCAAGAATCTTGGGTATCTCTTCTACAGGTTCGGAGTGTCCAGTGTAGGTGGAGCCCATGATGATGAAGACTCCCATGGTGTTCTCCTCAATGCTTTGCTTAACCGGTCTCTGGGTCGAGTCGGAAGTGGCTCTTTTCGCGCCTCGACTTGAAAATACCTTGTGAATTTCTTAAGGCCGACCTGGGTATTTGCTCCCCATGATGATGTTAGGTTTCAATGTGTCATTTACCCCGCCTGTACGCTTCTCTTGCCATCTTCTCTTCATAGCTAGGCCCCCAGGTAGATTACTTCAGATGAACCAGTAGTCCAGTGCATATCATTGTCTCAGCTTTTCGCGCTCCTCACAGGTTGGCGATGATGGAGACACACCTTGCAGACATCCGCAACATGGCTGTCGTACGTAAGTGGCTATTAACAAACTGTGGTGCTGTGGGAGTACAAGATCCCGCTACTACGGACGAGAATCTCATGGACTCACCTAGATACTCATCCGTGTCTGACATATTCTTGGACAGGTTTTCGACCATGAGAGCTTCAACCTCTGGTTCCATATACGTCCCTACGAAGCCGGCGAGGTTTAGGTTGGGTCTACCATCAAAGTCAAGCTCGTCCTTGAGCATCTGATACACAGCGTCTGCGTGGTACGCAAGTCGACCATTGACTCATCAAACTATTCTGATACTCACTGAGACTCCATTATGAGGAATACGGAACTAGGATATCTCATGCTGGGAATTCTAGCATGGTGAGTACGGAGTTAGAAAATTACCAACATTCTCCTGTCGGATATGATGACGGGGAATGTTGCCGTCGGTCCGCTGCAACTGCTCGAGTAGTTAGTTCTTCAGGATTCACGTGCTTGGCGAGGACCATGATGGCTTGTGGAAAGGAAAGAATGGACGGATTTCAGGACAAGTGCTCGGTGATGGATTATTGAAATGTTCTGTCTGTCCAAAGAGAAATATGGTCAAGCCGGCTGACCCGTGGAAAATCGCAAGCGGTGACGTAATGGAGCACTGTTGAGAGCACTTAGCACCCAAGTTACCAAATACTTCATGCATGTGAGAAACAGAGTGAGCACATGGGGTGATTCAGTGGCTCTTGAGGGTCTGGATATGATATGCGGAGTGGCATGAGCCCCTTGAGACACCTCGGCATGTTGATTCATCCATCATAATCTCACCCACCACCAGCAGCTTAGCTTGCTTGGTATCATAACATTGTCGATGAGCGGGAAAATAAATTGGTATAGAGCAAGGATGAAGGTTCATCGGAAAAAGCCAGCGAGCAAGGACTGATAAGTTTAACAGCTTTTTCCAGAAAGTTTTGTACACTTGCAAGCCTGTGGCGTCAAAAGCAGCTCACAGCTTGATCCATGCTGCTGATCGGATCCACAAGGCGACCCTCGCACACCACAGCGGTCACAAATACAATGGATAAAAGAAATAATTCAGCCATTAGTTGTCCTGTTCAGTCCAACTGCCATCTCAGGCAAGGAATGCTCTCAATTTTGATTCGACTTCCGTCACATGCATAACCAATCGTATTCTTTGCACCAGCGCCCTGCTTCTGAAAATGTAACCACACATACTTCGGTCTTTTCCCTGGGGTATCAACACTGGAGAGAACGTGCGCAAGCCCCCCTGGCAACCGGCCAAACTGGCTTCCTCCAAAGTCGTTCTTCATCAAACATTCATTACCCACATTATATCCTTTGGTTAACAAAAATACTGTTAATACAATAAGTTGGCGAGAAGGCACTGGTAAATCAAGCTCCAACGGCGATGATGGGACTTGTGACTTGGTCACTGCCAGATTCCGACTTGGTCCCATCGTCTTTACCTTCGTCACTGAAGCCGCGATTGCCACAGCCCTTGACAAGAATATGTCTCTGCAGAAGAGTGAGCGAGATCACAGACAGTAAAAAAAGAGGAGACTGCTAACCTTCAGGGCATCCTTGCGGGAGAAACTCTTGTCGCAGTGTTTGCAAGGAAACGGCTTGACTGCAAGATGGATCCGTTTGTGACGCTTGAGATCATGATTTCGGTGGAATGATTGTGGACAGCTATCGCAGCGGAATGGCCGATCATTCTGCGGGTTCGACACAGGCGAGTTCGTTCGTTGCGATCCGTACAAGCTCGTGGGGTTCGCTGCGTAGCCGCTGTTGAAGCTCATGGGCAAGACTGCGCCAACATTGCCCACCATGGACATCTGAGATCCAGGACTTGTAATGTTCGACATTGCTGGGCCAGGCATGTTGGGTAGAGTATACGAAGGATATGGAGCACGAATGAAGGGACTCTGAGATTGCTGAGATGTTGGCATATGATTAATCTGCGGCGAATGCCGAGCAGCCGGTCCACTGGCAGAGTGTGGACTCTGAGACACAGGCGTTGAGCTCGAATATGAATAAGCAGATGAATGTACATGGCTAGGCGGCATATTGGTGTAGATCGAAGGTGCAGGAGGTTTGGTACCGACGGGATCAGACCCAACAGGAGATTGCTGGCTTGGCGGTCGGATACCATTGGCGGTCAAGGAATTTGTCAAGTTCTGCGGCTGTGATGATAGACTTGCGCCAGGTGGCGAAGCTAATCCAAAGTGACCGGGATACGATCCGCTGCTCAGATCATATGGTGGTGGAGGTAGTGCCGGGCCTTCTCCAGTGGCGGGAGAGTTGGTGTTGTGTCGTATCAGCGAACCGGACATGGGCGAGAAGACTGGACGCGGGGGCGGGAACAGCGAATTTGTGGTCTGCCACCCCTGCGGCGTGAGTCCAGAGTGAAAGCCAGTATTGCCGCCATTGCCAAAGAAAGTGGGGGTGTAAGGAAGCACTGGTGGAGCGGCGCTATTGGGTGAAGTACCTGTAGGTATACTCGAGGATGTTGCACCGCTGTCTGAAGTTGAGTTCGAAGGGGGAGTGAGGAGATTGCCAACGCTGACGGCTGCTGAAGCCGGATGATGATGCGTTTGAGTTAGCGGTGGATATTTATGACTATGAGCAGCTGCAAATTGGAGAGCGTTGGGGGGGGGAAGCTCGAAATTCGGCAGGCTCGACGCAGCTTGACGGCGAGTAGTCAAGCTGGAAGACGCCGTCAATGCATCCATGGTAGTCCCCATTGGGGCTTGAACGATTGCGGCAGCCAGAGTGGCTATTTCCAGACGACACCACGTCGTCGGATTAAATCTGGCAGACTGTCGTGGTATGAACCTGTTGTCTCCTGGAGTTTCAACAGTCTTCTAGTGAACAATGTTGACTGGAAGGGGACTGTAAGTCGCGGCCAGTGAGCAAGGACCTTGCGCTAGAGAAAGACTCTTTTTCTTCCGAAAGAGCTGGTAGCAAGATGCAGAATGATGGTGATGATGGTGATGATGGCGATGATAGTGATGATGGTGATTATGATGGTGATTGTGATGATGATGATGATGATGATGATGACGACGAACGCCGCCGATCGCAAAGCGTAATAGTTGCTCGCTTGACAGAAGTGCTCAAGTTGTGTAAAAAGCAACGCGTGGTGTTTGGAAATCTCCGCCCTGGCAGATCTTAAGCGCTGATCGCTGTAGGCACAGTTGAAGTGCTTACACCCTTGCAATGCAACGATCAGCCCTGGTGGTCGCGCGTTGAGTACTGTGTGAGTGTTTACTCGTAACAGTCACAAGAGGCCAAATCTCCGTGTTGCAGCGCAGTTGAGCCCTCAGCACGGGAGGTTAAGTAAATGGGAAAGGCTACAAAAAGAGCGATGTTGGCCAGGCTGGCGAGCCCGAGTTCAAGAATGCGAATTCAAGCCGTGGCACACATGGTCTTTAGGCTCGCCTAAAACGAATGTCGGAGACACCTAGATAGGAGAAACTAGCACATGATGGGCAAAGGCTTGGTTGGTAGTGAGTTTGACGAGGTAGAGCGGATGTTGATAGTCTAGCCCACAAACTGCCTGTCTGGTCCAATCTCACACAACCCGCTTTTCGACGCATCAACAACAGGCTACACTGGATGGAGAAAAGTTCGGATTACGACCTTGGTGTGATGAACAAGCGAAGGGGGACCGGCCTCTGGGCCCGAGTGCAGGACCTACACCCGTTTTGGGAGGCTAATGGACCGGGATTTAGGCGACAGCTCGTCGGCTCACCTTGCGCTTCTGCACTTTTAACTGCGCCCGTGCAGCATCCCCTGCAAACATTGCCAGCAAGAAGACCCGGTCATCAATTTAAATCCACAGAATATTGGTCGAGCCTGGCAGAAAGGATTTCCCCTGAACACCCGCGCCCAACGCCAAGCCCAAGTGTCTCCGATCTGCTAGAGAAGGTCGCGCGGGGAGCAGGATGCGTGAGCCACTGCCGCTGAAGGGACATGGGCCCCCTTCACCCTCGCTAGAGTATGTCACGGCACACACGGAAAGGTTTCAGTGGGCTGAATGGAGCTTGACGAGTCTTTGTCGTGTGTCAGGGTGAGCAAACTGGCAGCGGGGAAAAGCAAACCTCCGTTCCAAAGTCGACTCTACTTACCAGAGTGCGTCGCGATAAATCTGTAGTGGCCCGAGCACCCTGTGTGACCAGGTGGGCCTTTTTGCCGCTCCAGAGAGTTGCTGTGAGCAGTCCAATTTGCCATGTGGCCAGGGAGTTTCGCCTCCTAGCGCTAAGCCCCGTCGCTGCCTTCCAAACTCAGAGAAGCATTGCTTCCCATCCAGCCAGCCACAACCGTCAACATCGTGTTACCAAGTTACCCCATCAGGGCTTGGCACGGGCCCTAAAAGGGTGTCTGACAAACCGACACACTCTTTAGGGATTGGCGGGGCGTCCCTATTTTTACGGCTTCTCAGACCTCAATAGTTGAAGCATAAGCTTGAGACATCCTTGAGCCTTGCAATCTGCATGATGCGATTACCATGTAGGATCTCCCAATTCGGTAAATTTCACGGGGTCGTGACTTACTCTGAATCTTCTCGACACGCGGCTCTGAGCCGGAAGGGGTTCCAAGAAGTGATCGCTGTACATTGATCAGATGAAGCCCGCCGATATGCGATGGTGGCGGCATGGCAAGCCAAGGACCCGAAAAGACTTGGAGAGAGAGAACAGCAGTAATACTGTACGGTACGTGTACAGTAGTAATTCACCCCGTCTCGGAAGGACTTGGCTGTTCGGAATTGACTTTTAGACCGACCCACAATTTGTTGTCAGCCACCCGACTGCCGAACGAGCCTGGGCCCTGGGCTGATCAAGAGATACGAGTACAAGACGCGAGCTTGATGCACCTTTAGACTGAAAACTTCCATTTTGGGATGTCTTATGGCGGGTACTCGCGATCACATACTGGTGGAATTGAAGCGATTAGCAGACGGTCGTCGTGTCTGGTCCGGCCGTAGGGAAGAAAATGTTGGCACTTGGGAACTCTGGGTTTGCCAGGGTCGTCTATTCCGATGTGACATCCTCGTGATGGGATATTAGGGTGCTGCGAGCGACTCGGCCCGCTGTTATCCGGCCTAATCTCTTCACTTCTAGGCAGGGACATGAACGTATTTTCTTCTTGAGCTGTGACTGACCCGAAGTGAGATCTTAAGGCGTAAAGCCACAGGCGATGGTGGCTAAGCTTAACTGAAGCCACCGCGTAATCTGGTGCCACACGCACCATCCGGATCAAAACGGCCTACCTGGCCTGTGCTTAGAGTTGGTGCCAGAAAGGTTACACACGAAGGTTGTCCCCTGACAAGACGTCTTTCCCATCCACGTGCGAGAGCATGCCCTCCGCAGCAATTCTTCCGCCAATGGAACCACTCAGAACACACTCAGTCTCAGCTGCTCCCGATTTCGGAGCGAATGTTCAGGTTCGGCCCAGCTCGTAGACCACTCTCGTGCTCCGTCCTGCCACTTCCCGGTGACCGAAATGCGGTCGCTCACCCACCTTCTTGGTGACGCTGACCGTCGCTACAGATGCAAAGTAAGCATCAAGAGCCTGTACAGCACCAGCCGTTATATCGGCAGTCAAGGTGATGGCTCGCGCCTGCCAGGGAAGGCGAGAGATTTGATTCTGGGTGGCGGAGCTGCCATCAGGGTCGGCGGCACTCTGCTTGATGATGCTTTCTGAACGGGCAAGGTCCCTGTACGGACGATCGAAACTGAAGTGCGGATCCCAGATACTGACATCCAAGGCCAGTCGGGAGATCTGGGCGGTTGCTTGGTTGAGGAAACGCAGCAGGAAAGGGACGGATGCTAGCAGGGTGTCCTGCTGAACCACGATCTCGAACTGGTCGAGATTATGACAGTCACTCAGAATCAAGTTCCAGGCTTTGGAATCCTGCTGCCCGCACTTCCATCCAACTTGCGTAATCGAAAGGCTGCGAATACAGGAGAGAGCAAAGGGGTTTAGTCCTGTGAAAGCAGAGAGATCACCTCGAAGCTCGAACTTGTTAACTTGGTAGGCAAATGCGATCGTGTCTCTATGCAGTGCCTTGCAGCAGCGGAACAGTTGTGCTTCAAAAGTGGGATCTGCGCGCGGCGTTGTAACGGAGTACAAAGGTTGGAAGAGCTTGTAGTGGGAGACCAGCCAGACGGATCCGTCATCAGTGCAGAACAAGTAGCGGTAAATTTTATGACGAACCTCGACAGGAAGATTGAGAAGCCTGCACTGGTTATTGGGATCACGGGTAGAGCCTGAAGGCTTGCCGCCCATGATATAGTCATGCACGTGCAGGTGATATAGTCATGCACGTACAGACGATATAGTCATGCACGTACAGACGATATAGTCATGCACGTACAGACGATATAGTCATCCACGTACAGGTCGGTACTGGCAGCCCCGGATTTGTACTCCGCAAAAGAAGCACATATAGCTATGCTGTGCTGGCTTGAGTCACTTCGCCCTAGCGTTGGGCCGTATGACGTCATGGCAATGTTAAGGGCATCCATCTCGTGCGAGAGTCGGGCCTTGCTTCCAAGTAAGTACCAAGCTCCTCTTACAATCACTCTGGCACTGCATCTCATGTGGTTCAGTAATTTCAGCGTCAATCCGTTCGCGTCCAAGATGTTCCGTTCCAAGACTCTCGATGTCATCACGCTCTTCCACAAGGCCTCATTACCGAGCTCGACCCGGGCTGCCAACCTCCTCAAAATAGCTTCCGCAAATGCCGCCGAGACTACAACAGAAAGTCAGGCTACTGACTACAAGCCTCAAGACGGTACAGGGGCGAGGGAGCCGTTCGAGCTCGAGATCACCGAGGGCCCTCCCACGCCTGACCAGCTCAGGAGCATTTTCGAGTATTTGGGCAGCGGCCACGCAGGACAGCTTGTCAAGGGCGCGGCAACCGAGTCAGATGCGTTGCGAAAGCTCAAAGAGAATGGAGACAACTTCCAGAGGCCGGTAGTGGTCGACTGGAACCTGGGCAAAGTCGTGGCTGGAGACAACGAGCCAGAGATCCTGAAGCTCTTGAGGATGCAGTCCAGGAAGGAATGAGTATCTTTCGAGGACTACGACGACGAGGCCTCTTGTCTCAGCTTACCTGATGCTGTGTGAGGAATGGAAATGGCAGCTGAGGTAATCCGGGACTCGGGATCCCGAACGGGTGCACAATCAACAGGACCGAGCAGTGCATTTAGAATGCATTCAGACTGCATTCAGGCTGCATTCAGGCTGCATTCAGGCTGCATTCAGGCTCACAAAACCTCCCAAACCAGTCCGTATGCTATCCTTCTTGAATATCACAGGCAGAAGAGCAATCAAAAACCTGCAAGGGCTCGTGTAGGGGCAGGGGCTGCAGATCTCGGAGAGGTAGGCATTTTAATGACACTCCAGCAGCGTTTCTCCGTACTGTAGGGAGTGCCTCAGCCACATAAGCGGAGCAGTGACAATTTGACTGTGCGACGGTGATACGCAACTTTCATTCTTGGCGGTATTGGCAGCGCCTGGGCATTGTGTCAAGCAACGAGGCAACATCCACTCCGACTGGTCAGAACGGGCTCGGAGCCGTCTTGTTTCTTGAACTTCAGGCAAGACACAGGCTTGGCGATGGAAGTTATGGAGGTTGCCAATGCAGAGATGTCAGCCTTCAGGTAACATAAATCCATCATGATCTGCCGTATGTACTCGTCCATATTTCACCAAATCGCCCACATTCCCATCCCGTATTTATCGTGGCTGCCTTGCAGCCACGATCACCAGCTAACTTTTAGAGCCTCTTTCCGCCCCACCGCCCAAGCAGCCAATCACGATCTTTCTCTCATATAGATCTTGAAGTATAGCAGGTAAAAAGAAGGACGTATAGCAGGGAAAAAGGACGTATAGCAGGTAAAAGGACGTATAACAGGTAAAAAGGACGTATAGCGGGTAAAAAGGACGTATAGCAGGTAAAAAGGACGTATAGCAGGTAAAAGAGAAGGACAAGTGCTCATTGTCATTATCAACAACAACAACAACCACCTCTGTGGCGGCCTTGGAGGCGGGAAGATGCGAGCGTTGTATGGTCGAAATCGCCCGTCTCTGCCGTTGGCCCTGCTGTACGCTCATCATGCATTGGCCGCCGTCACGCTCGACCTGTCCAGCACGGATTCCATCAAATCAGCAGCAAAGACGATCGCAACGGGCATGATGAATTACTACACAGGAATGAACCCGGGTGACACGCCTGGCAATCTTCCGGACCCGTACTACTGGTGGGAGGCGGGTGCCATGTTCGGGGCCATGGTCGACTATTGGTACTTCACCGGCGACACAACATGGAATGAGATAACCACCCAGGCCTTGCTGCACCAGGTTGGCCCGGACAATGACTACATGCCTCCAAATCAGACCAAAACCGAGGGAAACGACGACCAAGCCTTCTGGGGGATGGCGGCCATGTCTGCTGCCGAAACCAAATTTCCAAATCCGCCTTCGGATAAGCCGCAGTGGCTCGCGCTGGCACAAGCTGTCTTCAATACGCAAGCGGCGCGCTGGGACACTTCGTCATGCGGTGGTGGTCTGAAATGGCAGATCTTCAGCTTCAACAACGGGTACAACTACAAGAACACCATCTCGAATGGCTGCTTCTTCAACATGGCGTCTCGACTGGCGGTGTACACGGGAAACCAGACGTACGCTGACTGGGCGAGCAAGATGTGGGACTGGGTGTCGGCCGTGGGTCTGATGGACAGCAGCTACAACTTTTTCGACGGATCGGATGACACGCTGAACTGCAGCGAGCAAAACCACATTCAGTGGACATACAATGCCGGCACCTTCCTAGCCGGGGCTGCCAACATGTACAACCAGGTAAGTCGAATCAAGAGATCCTGGCGCGGATTCTGTGGCTTGTGTCTCACCTGTTGCAGACAAACGGCGACGAGATCTGGGCTGATCGTCTGAATGGCATCATTGACAACCTCAAAGTCTTCTTTAAGCCGGGCAATATTATGTTTGAAGCGGCGTGTGAGGACGTTGGAACCTGCAATGTAGACCAGCGTTCTTTCAAAGCATACCTGTCCCGATGGATGGCCGCGGCGGCCGTCAAGGCGCCATATACGTACCCAACGCTCAAGCCCCTGCTCGAAGCGTCAGCTCAAGCCGCGGTGAAGACGTGTACGGCGGGGAGCGACGGCAACCAGTGCGGACAGAAATGGTACACAGGCAGCAACGACGGGAGTATGGGTGTGGGCGAGCAAATGTGTGCTCTTGAAATTGTCCAGTCCAATCTGCTGGACACGGTTGCGGGGCCGGTCAGTGCCGACACTGGCGGCATCAGCGAAGGCGATCCCAATGCCGGCAGCAGCAGCAAGACCAATCCCGACGAACTGGACCTAAAGACGATCACGACGGCAGATCGAGCTGGCGCGGGCATCCTGACGGTGGTGATTATTACCCTCGTCGTTGGAGGGGGGTGGTGGATTGTTGGGTAAGGAACTATGGTGCGTTATGGGAGTTTGGATGTTTTGCATGAAGCAAGGTGCATAGGAGTGACATTGAACTGGATGGCCACATCAGCACGGTTTTGGACAGGAACTTGGGCTACACACGAAGATGATGACGTGGCAAGAGAAGCATAGAGGGAGGAATATACCTTGATTGAGATCAGGGATGCTTTTTCTGCTGCGCTGGCAGCTTGATTGTAGGATATGACGCTAGCAGCTTGATTGTAGGATATGACGCTGGCAGCTTGGTTGTACAATATGACGCTGGCAGCTTGATTGTGGAATATGACGCCGGCAGCTTGATGGTGGAATATGACGCTGGCAGCTTAGTTGTACAATATGACGCTGGCACCAAGAATCCAGTTTTTCCGAGGCCTTGATGGCCAGCAGCAGTCAGCCCCAGTTAGCCCCTCCTCATTTCTCTCGCCATCTCTGCCCTGATCCTCTCCGTCTCGGCGGCACCCTCTTTCTCCCTCGCCAGCAGCTCCTGCCTGGCCTTCTCCTGGGCTTCGGCCGCCGCCTGCCATATTGGCTTATCGCTGCGGCTGTACTCTTTCAACTTGCCAAGGAAATCCTCGTACTCGCGCTGGCGCCGCTCGCGGTTCTCGAGGTTGCGCTGCTGCAATTCGGGCGAGAACTGCTTGAAGAGCTCTCCTTCGGCGGGGACTACGTAGTACATTAACATGGGAGCGCCCACGGCACAGATGGTGAATCTAAGGAGTGACATGGTTAGTTGCTTTTGCAAGAAGGATTGGAGACGCAAGAGGGAAAGGGCCGAGACGTACACGCCCGCCATTTTGGCGTACATGGCACCGCGGGACATGGCGGAGAGCAGGCCAGAGAGGGTGGCCGAGGGCCTGGTGGTTGAGAAGAAAGGCCGATCGGGCGATAGGAGAGCTTGTGAGGGTGGTGAGATGAGGGATGTGGTGGTGAGATGGCAAACAGCTACTGCACAGACAAGAGGCGGAGCGAGTTACGAGAGCTGTCGGCGGTGCAGTCGACAGCCTCCACAATGAGATATAAGAAGCAGGAGAAGGAGCCTGAGTTCATGTGATGATGCTTAAGTTCATTTGATTCGTTTGATGATGCTTGATGAGATGGAATAACCGACAACACTACATTGGTGATGATGGCCTTCTCTCGCTGTGTCCAAAGCCCCGCCCAACCAGAGCACTGCCCTGGCCGGTCGAGCCTTCCAAACCCCCGGGCCGGGCTTGGCGCCACCGCGAGTTCCCCAGAATTTTAAGTGAACTCAAATGTATTGCTCATAATTGTCTGCCAATCAACAGACTGCGGCAGCCAACAAACCACCACGCACAGAACCGTGTCGACGGCCAATGCTCCTGCTGTAAATTTCACTTGGACCCTCGCCTGCGCTTCTGTCTCTGTCCCTCTGCCTGCCTCCCCCGCACTGTCTGTCTGTCGGCGTGTGCTCGGCCGCGATGCCCGCCCGACCGTCCCTTCTCGCCGCTCTCTCACGCAGATGCTCGCGGACGAGCTCTCAGCAGACTGGCACCTCCTTCCTAGACTGCGCCTACCTGCAATCGCGAGCCAAGTCGACGACGTCGACCTCTGCGCTGGCATACAAAGCCGTCCACCGACGCTCGCCCCTGCCTCTCCCTGTCGTTGAGACACAGTCGTCCTATGGCGCCGCCGCTGCCGTCTCCTCCATTCTCTACGAAACGCCCATCATATCGCAGGCTCCTCCGAAAAAGCACATTCTGAACTGCCTTGTGCAGAACGAGCCGGGCGTGCTCTCCAGAGTGTCGGGCATTCTGGCGGCCAGAGGCTTCAACATCGACTCCCTCGTCGTCTGCAACACCGAGGTCGAGGATCTGAGCAGGATGACCATTGTGCTCCAGGGCCAGGACGGCGTCGTCGAGCAGGCCAGGCGCCAGCTGGAAGATCTCGTGCCTGTGTGGGCCGTCTTGGACTACACGCCGGCCGCCTTGGTTCAGCGTGAACTGTTGCTCGCCAAAATATCCATCCTTGGGCCCGAGGTGTACGAGGAGCTGATGGAGCACCACCGCGAGATCACAAGCCAGCCCGGGCAAGAAGCGGAAGAGGCCGTGCTGGCCGAGGAGAATGCCGACAAGGGGCTGCCGGAGCTGGACGGAAGCCGGGACAAGGCCGGCCTCGTGGAGCAAGCCAAAGAGATGCTCGGCCAGGGCGCCAGCTATCACCCCAAAAAGCTTGCAACTAGCCAGGCCTTGAGGCACAAGCACGAGCATTTGACTGCCATCACACATTTGACGCACCAATTCGGTGGGAAGGTTCTCGACATCAGCACCAACAACTGCATTGTCGAGGTGTAAGTGTCTCCACACCCGCCTAGGTCTCAGTTATTCCTCCTAACAGAGAGATGCAGGTCTGCAAAGCCGTCGAGGATCGACTCCTTCATGAAGCTGATCGCTCCCTTCGGCATCCTCGAGTCCTCGCGCACGGGCTTGATGGCACTCCCGCGCTCGCCACTGTACGGGCCCAACGAGGAGGTGCAACGCGAAGCCGACGATGTGGTCGACGCGAGCACCCTACCACCCAGCTAATCGACAGGCCAGTTGCACATCAACCAGTTGGACGCTGGACGTGTTCTGATCTCAAGCAGCTTGTCACAATCACAATTGGCCCCTTGTACATATCACTCTCCTTTTCCTGCCCTTTATCCCATTTTCTTATCCTTGGCACCCTCTTGCTGCACTGTAGGTGTAGGGACGTGTTACGTAGTAGATCTGGCTCGCTCTGGTCCCATATATAATGTCAAGTAGCAGATCTAGGTAAAGTTGCCAAGACCTTATAGCCTTTGTAATGTGGGTGGTGCGAGAATTCAAAACAGGTCTAATAATAATAGCCGGTCTGTACAAACAGTGTAAACTGGTGCTGTTCAATTTGTACAAGGTCCTGCTTGGAAGAAGCACAATGGCTTCCGCTGCATTCCCGGCCCCAAGAGAATTCTGGCCCCCTTCCCCGGCTGCATGGAGCGTCCTTCTGAATCTCTTTCGGTGTTTCCCTCTAGTAAGTTAAGTCGGGTTTTGCCTACCAATCATAGCCTTGTCAGCCTGTTGCCCTCTTGCTTACCCAAAAACAGGCCTACTTGCTGCTATGGACCCCTGTCAGAGACTTCCAGTTGATGGGCAAGACGTCTGGCTCCTCCAAGTACAACTTGCCTGGACGACTGGCATGGATGGGGGCTGAAATTGTCGGACCTATCAACCTGCTCGCCCTGCTCTATGTCCTGCCTCGGACATACCCTGTGCAGCTATACTCGCCGACAAGCTTGATAGGCACCGGCCTTGCTGCACAGCGCGAATTGCTGGCACTGCTATACCTGGTGCATTACCTCAACCGAGCCGTCATCACACCCCTCCTTGCCCCCTCCATGAGTCCAATTCATCCTCTGATAGCCACTTTGATGACCGTGTTCCAGTACGTCAATTCCAGCAGCATCGCTTGCTGGATCGTCTATGCTGGTCAAGCCGGGCAACAAGCCCCTTCATCACTTGCCACTCGCGTCCTTGGTCTGCTTGGGCTCATCTTCTTCATCATAGGATTCAGCGGCAACATATATGCAGAGCATCAGTTGTTCAGCATGCGACGTGGAGCTGCAAAGCGCAAGGCAAGGTCAGAGGGAAAGGCTGTCGTGACATATCATAAGGTGTACGTGATTCCACCGCCACAAGGACTCTTCAAGCACATCTTGTATCCTCATTACCTCCTCGAATGGCTGGAATGGACTGGATACTGGCTTCTGGGAGGCGCAATGGGCCTTGGCTGGGGCAATCAAAGCGCCGCCCTTTGGTTTGTAATCAACGAGTTTATGTCTATGTTACCAAGAGCAGTGAACGGAAAGGCATGGTATGAGCAGAAGTATGGGAAACGTGCCGTCGGCGGTAGAGCTGGCATCATTCCCCTCCTTGCGCTGTAAAGTAGTTGCAGGGAATCAGCCGTTGAACCGGTAATATGAGAGGATATAAAACTGTCCCTATCTAGAATAGGATCAAACAGAAAACAAACTGCCTGTTGTCTCCCATTGTCTATGAATTACAATCTATTTTCTATGATATACAATCTATTTCTCTATGATATACAATCTATTAATGTGGTTTCTGTTCTTCCTCATGCTCTTCGTGCATTTTGTGATTTTGAGCCAATACAGGCCCTTAGGCTTCCCTTCTTCGCTGCTTCGCTGCGAGACCCATAGCAATACCAGGAGCTATTAATGTCGTTTCTACCAATACCATTCTCCTTCATGCTGTTCATGCAGGTTCTGCATTTAAGCCAATACAGGCCCTTAGGTTTATCTTCTTCACTGCTAGACCCATCGCAATACCAGGAGCTTGGAAACCAAGTTCTTGAATCACACGATCCACTTCCTGTTCATCCATCTGCTCGATTTCTGCAGATGTAGCAGGGAATCCAATAATAACAGCACCGGTGAAGGGGTTAATGAGCGGCATAATAGCACTGTCTGGATGTGAAAGATAGGAATTTTGAACCCTAGCTATATCGTTATGATTACTATAATAGAATTAGTAGAGTAATATTAAAAGGTGTAAGAAGAATATATACCTTGTAATAATCATTCTATTGAGATCTTGACGAATAGCCTGATCACCTTGCCTGAATCCATGTCCGAGTCCATGTCCGGGTCCATGTCTGAATTCGTGTCTGAATTTGTCGAGTTCGTGTCTGAATTGCTTGATTGCAGCCAGGATTTGATCTCCAGTGGTGATTGTAGCCAGGATTTGTTGTTCTCCAGCGGCTGCAGGTATATTCTGGACTTTTTGGATTTCACTACCAGCAGCAATCAGACATTGGCCAAGGAGATTGAAATCTGGCTGTGGACCGAGTGGGTTTGGGCCTGGCTGTGGACCGACTTGATTTGGCCTTGGACGTAGACTGAGGGGGTTTGGATGATCCATGGCTGTGATGGTGAAAGGTGACGGTGAAAGGTGACGGTGAAAGGTGACTGTAGATTATGGGGGGTAAAGTCTTGGCGCCACCTGTGGCAGTGACAACCGCCTACTTTCCATGCTCAGCAGCGGCACTCACCACCAAATGTAGCAGGATACTTTCCTGCACCTTGGGTTGTATTGTAAGCACGGCCATGTTCAAAGAGGCGACGATCTTGGCAATGGCTAGGTGCCAAGTTTACCTAAGAAGAGCTAGGGAGATAAAATTGTTGCACACGGTTCGCCACTCGTAGATAATAATACAATTCTTCCGATTGCGGTCCTTCAAAAATGGGGCTTAATGGCGTGATGCAGCGTGCAGCACCAACCCCGCGGCCACATTTTCAAGGGCGCCCAAATTTATTTTCGGGCCTCTGGCAAAAACTCACCGCATCTCGCATCTCACATCTCACCATTCTTCTCAAGCCCATTATTGCTTGTTGTCCCGCCTTCTCTCTCTGACGCTTCTTATCCCTTCAATCCCACTTTACATCAAGCCAGCAGACAGCCTCAAGATGGTTCAATCGTAAGTCAATAGCCCCACATCCCACCTGACCGAAGCTCCTAACCCGTCACCCAGTTCCGTCCTCGGCTTCCCTCGCATTGGAGCGAATCGTGAGCTCAAGAAGGTCACTGAAGCCTACTGGGGCGGTAAAGTGACCCGGGAAGAGCTTCTCAAAGAGGGCAAGCGGCTCAGACTCGAGCACTGGAAGCTCCAAAAGGATGCCGGCGTCGACATTATCCCCAGCAACGACTTTGCCTTTTACGACCAAGTCCTTGATCACATCCAACTCTTCGGTGTCGTTCCAGAGCGGTATACCAAGTACAAACTCGACCCCATTGATGAGTACTTTGCTCTAGGCCGTGGTCTTCAGAAGCCTGCAGAGGGCATTGATGTCCCATCGCTGGTATGACCGCTAACCCCTCTGCCACTCTGCTGTGTGCTGTGTGCTGTGTGCTGTGTGTTGTGTGCTGATGGTGCCCAGGAAATGGTCAAATGGTTCGACTCCAACTACCACTACGTAAAGCCCACCCTCCAAGACAACCAGACCTTCAAGCTCTCCTCCACGCCCAAGCCAGTGCTGGAATTCAACGAAGCAAAAGAGGCGGGCATCGTCACTCGCCCAGTCCTCCTCGGGCCTGTCTCCTTCCTCGCCCTCGGGAAGGCCGATCGTGGTCAATCTATTGAGCCCATCACTGCTCTCGACAAGCTCCTGCCACTTTACATTGACCTCATTAAGCAGCTGAAGGCCGCCGGTGCCGAGACTATTCAGATCGATGAGCCCGTCTTGGTCTTCGACTTGGCCAAGAACGTCAAAGACGCCTTCAAGCCGGCCTATGAGGCACTTAGCACTGCCGGTGCCAAGCTCGTCGTCGCCACGTACTTTGGTGATATCGTCCACAACTTGGATGCCGTCGAGGCTTTGAAGGGCCAATATGCTCTTCATGTCGATCTTGTTCGCAACCCAGAACAGCTCGAGACTGTTCTCGGCGCTCTGGGCCCACAACAGGTGCTTTCGGCCGGCGTTGTCGACGGCCGGAATATCTGGAAGACCAACTTCAAGCGGGCAATTGAACTCGTCGAGACTGCCGTTCAGAAGCTTGGCCAGGACAGAGTCATCGTCGCCACCTCCAGCTCTCTCCTCCACACCCCTCACACACTGGCCAGCGAGAAGAAGATTGACCCGGAAATCGCCGACTGGTTTAGCTTTGCTGTTCAGAAGCTCAAGGAGGTTGCTACCATCGCCAAGGCCGTCACTGACGGTCCAGCCTCGGTGCGTGAGGAACTCGAGGCGAATGCGAAATCGTGGCAAGCCCGAGCCTCATCCAAGCGCACCAACGACGAAAAGGTCCGGGAACGCCAGCGACAAGTCACAGAGGAGCAGCACAACCGCAAATCAGCCTTCCCCACCAGAATCGCTAAGCAGCAGGAGCGCTTGCATCTGCCCCTCTTCCCCACCACCACTATTGGCTCCTTCCCTCAGACCAAGGACATTCGGATCCAGAGACAGAAGTTCACCAAGGGTGAGATTACCGCGGCCGAATACGAGAAATTCATCGAGAAGGAGATCGAAGATGTCGTCAAGATCCAGGAAGAGCTCGACCTCGATGTCTTGGTTCACGGTGAGCCTGAGCGAAACGACATGGTCCAGTACTTCGGCGAACGCCTGAACGGCTATGCATTCACCACCAATGGCTGGGTGCAGTCGTATGGCTCCCGCTGTGTGCGCCCTCCCATCGTCGTTGGCGATATCTCCCGCCCCCACCCAATGACGGTCAAGGAATCCCAGTACGCGGCCAAGATTTCGAAGAAGCCGATGAAAGGCATGCTCACAGGTCCCATCACCTGTCTGCGTTGGTCCTTCCCCCGCGATGACGTCCACCAGTCAGTGCAAGCCCAGCAGCTTGCTCTCGCTCTTCGCGACGAGGTCATCGACCTCGAGAAGGCCGGCGTCTACGTCATCCAAGTGGACGAGCCGGCTCTGCGTGAAGGCCTGCCCCTGCGCACGGGTAAGGAGCGAACTGACTACCTCAAGTGGGCCGTTGACTCGTTCCGCCTGGCCACCGCGGGTGTTGAGGACGGCACACAGATCCACAGCCATTTCTGCTACTCCGAGTTCCAGGACTTCTTCTACGCCATCGCTGCACTCGACGCCGATGTCTTGTCGATTGAGAACAGCAAGTCGGATGCGAAGCTGCTGCGCGTCTTTGTCGATGAGGCCTACCCTCGACACATTGGCCCGGGTGTCTACGACATCCACTCGCCGCGTATTCCTTCGGAGGAAGAGATCAAGAACCGGATCGCGGAAATGCTGGAATATCTCAAGCCGGAGCAGTTGTGGATCGACCCTGACTGCGGGTTGAAGACTAGGCAGTGGAAGGAGACAAAGGCTTCGTTGACCAACATGGTCAATGCGGCAAAGTTCTTCCGGGCAAAGTATAGCAAGGAGTAGCAGCAGCAGCAGCAGAGCAAGTGAGTGATTTTTTTTCTTAACTGCAGCACAGGTGAGCGGCTCCAAGTATACCAAGTGATCAACCCACTTTGGTGAATATCTCGGCCAATTTAACCTGGCCCGAGCAGGAGTGGGGAGGGGGGGAATGTGAGTTATGGATGATGGGATGAGGAATCAGCAAAAGTGCCTTTTCAACAAATGATACCCCTAGGACTTGTTTTTCAAAATGCATGGAACTGGGAAAATGTCGATCTTAACATCGGCGTTGGGGGTCCAATAGTACGTACACAAGATAGCAGAGACTAGCCAAGACAGACTAAACAGAGCGACTTTCATTCGCCCTCCTCCCGGCTCTGCGGGGTGGCTGGGGGGCCGAGCACTCCCCCTTTGCGGATGGTTAGAGAGAGGTGCAGCAGGACACGTCCATCATCCGAGCGCTGCTGCTAACCATATCTTCAGCTCTGCCACCACCGTTTCAGCCCCGTAGTCACGTGTGAGTGTCTAGTCACAAGAGCATGCCGTAGGAGCGATCAAGACATGACTGCCGCGCGGGACGAGCGAGATAACAGGACAAAAAAGGACGGTGTCGCTCTTCTCAATTCCCTCTAATTAGTTCTCGCTCCAAGACACATGAAAGAATCCGTGGGCGTAGCGATGTCGCAACCGGCTGACACACCCATCGAATGGGGGAACTGGGCGCCCCCCGGAGAGGGCGACGGTGACACTTACCCTCTCATCCTTCGTATCTATCGCGTGCCGCAACCTGCTAACTCCGAATTCTGCAGTCCGGTCGCCATGTCCAGCAGTTAATGCTCTGGCGAATCATCATCTCTTGCCGCACAATGGGAAAGGCATTACCAAGGACATGATCAAGGATGTTCTGACAAATCCCCATATCATTCATCTGTCGCCTCTGATTGCTTCGGTCTTTGCCACCGGTGCTATCGGGGCCAATCCAGATCGTGGTGCACATACCTTCGATCTGAACCAAGTCGACAAGCATGGCTACATCGAGCATGATGTCTCGCTGTCCCGCAATGATTACGATCTCGGGGACAACGCGTCCTTTGATCAGCACAAGTGGGGCCCGATGTTCAAGATTTATGGCGAGGAGAATGGCAGCACTGTGACATACGAGTATGCCAGCAAGGCCCGATACAGTCGGGTTCGCGAGTCAAAGGAGGCTCATCAACAGGCCAAGAAGGCTTTGCGGTACGGCATCAAGGAGGGCATCTTGAGCTATGGCGAGACGGCGCTCTGGATGAACGTGCTCGGCAAGGACGGCGTGGTGCCTCTAGAGCACCTCAGAATATTCTTCGGTCAGCCGGGCCCCTGCCCCGTATCCATCGATACTGGGTAGGCATCCATCATCATGCTGACACAGCTACAGAGGAGGAGAGGCTCCCGTACGCGGAAGGCTGGCGACCACCGGCGGAGACGATCACCCAACAGAAGATGAATAAAACCATCCTGAAACTGGTTGCAGCCAACAAGCACAAGGGCGAAGAGGCCGTCCAGCTAGGCGTCGGCACGTTTCAGGCGATTGTTGCTGCCGCGCTGCAGTTGGTGAGAAAGCCAAGCTCTTGTTGTGTCATGTAGAGTAGGATGATGCAACATTGAAGCTGGTCATTCGGTCGTCTGGTCATCTGGTCATCTGGTCACAGACTCATAGACTCTCACCATGGACAACAGCAGAAGTTTAGACTCGGCGAATGAGATGATGAAATTGCGCAATTGAAGTGTCAGAGGCCCCCCCCGATGAGGGTGTTGCCCTCAGCCACGACGAGTATTGTTTCACATGAGATATTGCCAACGCCTTTCGGAACCGAAGTGTTGGATGTTCCCTGTATGCGGCTCCCCACGGTAAGCTAGAATTATGGAACTCATGGCTTGAAAACAAGGATTGCACTGTGTGGTGGATGCGTCCGCAAATTGCGCCCCGAAGACGTCCACGGACTGTGCGCCCGGGGGGGCGGGAGAATCAACAGCCGTGCCGGGATCGAAATTTAGCGTCGGGGGGGCTTTCCCTGATCTCTCTTGACTGACTGGCCGTGTACCTGAGCTTCATTGACGGGCCTCCGTACAGCCAATGGCCGTTGACGAGGCCAACAAGCCTTGCGGATGGCCTGCAGCATTTGCAAATTAAAGTCTGCCGAAGCGCAGCAACGGTCTATCGGCGGTCGTACACAAGCTTCGGGGCCCTGGTCACAAGTTCAACAGTAGGCATTGTTAGGTAAACACCGCCCTGAAACCCCGCCGCGGGCGCCCTTATTCGCCAGCCTGCCGGTGCCTAAGCCCGCGCCCCGAGCGGGCGATCTCCAAGCCTCCTGCAGGGCCCCAGGCCGCGCTGCTTGCTTCATCCTCAGATCGCGTGCTGCTGGCGTGTTGCGTCGCCTACCGTGTCCCTTGACCAGGGTTCCCACCAGTTCATACTGCAAGGTCTCAGGAGCCAGCGCCCTCGCTGCCGCCGATAAGGGGAACTTTGTTACCAAATTCAATCGCGCCGCTGTCCTCGTGTCAACTTGTTGATTTCCAAGTGTCAGCTCTGTCTATCTGCCGTTCTCTCTCTCCACAGCCATCACAGTTCCACATAGAGTTCACTGGCTTCTGCCGAAACGATGAAAACACTGGCCTGCACTTTCTGGCACTAATTTAAGAAGCTGCGACAAACTTACCGGTAGGAGGGCCTGTTGGCCTGATGCCAGTGACTGCAGCGGCCTGGCTCTGTCGCCTCACGCTCCTCCACCATGGTCAGCTACGCTGCTCGCCAGCCATGGCAGCAAGCACGGCCGCCGCCCCAACAGCGGCGACAGCAGCAGCAGCAGCAGCAGCAGTATGATCGCCGCCCTGACCCCCGAGCATACCAAGGCAGGTCCCAACCGCGGAGAAGACCTCCACCACAGCGCCAAGACCAGTATAACCAGTATGGCCAGTACGATCAGTACGACCATTACGGCAGTCAGCAGGATGGATACTACCAGAATGATCGTCACGGGCACGACGACCAGGGATATGACCAGCCTGGCCGTTATCAAGATCAGCAATACCAGCAAGATCGGCAATACCAGCAAGATCGGCAATACCAGCAAGATCAGCAATACCAGCAAGAGCAGCAATACCAGCAGGAGCAGCAATACCAGCAAGAGCAGCAGTATGGCCATCATGACGATACGCATTATCAAGAACCATATGCGCAGCATGTTGATCCGAGTCCTAGCCGCGCATATCAATACGACGAGCGCTATGGTACAAACACGCTACAACAACCTCCACAGCCTGTGAATGATCCTCTTCCGCAAGAAGAGCGAGAGAGTGCCGGAATGCCAAGACAGCCTCCTCAAGAACAGAGACAGAAGGGTAAGAAAGATGTCTCTTTGTTGTTCATCTCTTTCCACTCAGCCTAAAATCCTCACCCGGAGTCTAACTCGCTTCCAGCTCCCCGTACACGCATTCTTAAGGAGCCCGCTTCCCCCAACACCCTGCCCTGGGACAATCCGTTTGGCGCCTTCCCTCCAACACACAAGGCCAAGGCCCACAGGCGACATGCATCTCTAGAGAAAGAAGTAATGGCACCGTCTGCCCAGGTAGACCAGCGACCGCATACTTCTCACGGACACCAGAGACCGGCCGATTCTAGAATCAACACCTTGCCAGGATACAATGCTGGTACTTCGCCCTTAACCAGCCCTCGACTCCCACCGGATAACATGCCTCTTAAGAAGCGTGGACCGGGGCCTTCAGGCCCACCCCAAGTCCATGTATCTTCTCGTGACCCTGGAGCAGCACTTCCCCTCCGTCCTCCGCCTCAGCGATCGAATACCCAACCGACTCCCTCGGCCCAGTCTCCTCCCTTTCAGCCGCCTAGAGAGCTCGACGGTTATGACTACAGCCAACGCGACAGATATGGCCACAATCAACCCCAGTCGGCGCCAACACAGCACAGACCGCCTGTGGTGAAGTACGCGGGTGATGGTCCTTACAAAGGAGCTCCTCCACCTGAGCACTACGACCCTGATGCATACCGAGGCGTGCCATTGCGCAAGCCTCTCTCTCACCCCAGCCTGGAGCCGCCCTCTTTCAATCCTGTATCTTCCCAGTCGTCGCGGGACCATCGCGATGCCAACCCCACCGTCGATACTCATCTCGGTGGTCTCGGCCAGACTGTTCCTGTTCAGGTGACGGCTTCCCCACCGCCCCCTTATTCAAAGCCCACATACCAAGCATTCTCGACTTCAACCCCTGTTGACACCAGGCATTCCCCGCCGCCTCTCTCCGAACCGAAAACTTCGTCCTCTCCGCTTGCAGAATTTGCCTTTGATCTTCCTCCAAGCAATCCGGGCGCTCCTCCTGCCGTCAAGTCACCTCCACCATCACAAGCCCTTGCTCGGCCCCCGTTGGCCTACGACAACCCTCTCAACACAACAGCCCTCCATGCCGCTCGACACCATCCGCACCCGAAGACTGATCAGTATGATCAACAGCGCAGGTATGACGGTCGTTTGCACGGGGGTGCCCAAAACGCACCAGGTCAGCAACAAGGTCAGCCTCCTGCGAGTCAATTTCCACCGCGAGGCGTAAGTCGACCGGGTCCGCAGCCTCGATCCGGCAGTGATGAGCCAACTAATCCGCTATCTGGCGGAGCCAGATATCGAGAGGGTCCCGGCCAAATGCCCTATCGACCACACCCCACCAACCAGGATGCAAGAGGGCGTGCCAATGGGTATGGTCCGCCACCACCGAGGAATGACTACGACCAAGGGTACAATCCGCGTGAGCAATACGACAAAAGATATGGTCAGCCTCGCGACCAGGCCATGCCGGATCACCGAGGTCATCACTTTGGTGACGGTGATCCATACAGCTCGGGACAAATAGGACAGGATTACGACCAGAACGCAGGGGTTCGGAGGCCTCCGCGAGACAACTATGGCCAGTCACCTCCTCGTCCTCAGACAGCCGACGCAAGACACGCACCGCCGATGCGAAACTTTGGTGAACAGACAGGCCTTGACCATATAAGACCAAGTTTGCCTCCCCCCGTTAGTGGCGGGTCTGGTGACCGGCCTGTGCCTTATCGACCGGGTCTCGCGGCTGCAAATGGAAAGGCCAATGTACCTGCACCTGCGGCCGTGGCTGCACCTACGGCTGCACCAGCGGCTACACCAGCGGCTGCACCTGCGCCCATGCCTCGAAGCCAGCCTCCGCCGAACCAACGTGCCCCATCAGCCCCTCCTCCAGAGAGTGACACAGGCGCCCCTGTTACTGTGGCAGAATTGAATGGTTTGCGAGAGAGCTTCAAGAGCAACCCGAACGACTGGGGTCTTGGCCTGCGATTCGCCCAGCGACTAATCGAAGCCGCTTCTGTTCTCTCGAGCGAGAACGGCAGAGCTGATCAGAAGACTACTGCCAAGAATCGGGAACGATACATTTTTGATGCCCACAAGATCTTGAAGAAGCTCGTAGCCGCCGGGTCACCTGAAGCCATGTTCTATCTGGCTGACTGCCACAGTCAGGGACAGCTCGGTCTTGCTCCGGATCCAAAGGAGGCCTTTTCTCTATACCAATCTGCTGCCAAGCTCAACCACGCTCAATCGGCCTATCGTGTGGCAGTCTGCTGTGAGTTAGGCTTGGAAGAGGGCGGAGGCACTCGACGGGACGCTGTCAAGGCTATGCAATGGTATCGGCGAGCAGCTACTCTTGGCGATATCCCTGCAATGTACAAGCTGGGTATGATCATATTGAAAGGCCTCCTTGGCCAACAGAAGAACTCTCGAGAAGCTGTGACCTGGCTCAAGCGGGCGGCTGACAGAGCTGACGCCGAAAATCCGCATGCGCTACACGAACTCGGACTCCTATACGAGTCTGGCGCCCCCAATGACTCTATCATCCGCGACGAGCGGTATGCACTTTCATTGTTCCAGCAAGCAGCAGATCTAGGCTACAAGTATTCACAATTTAGGCTTGGTTCAGCCTGGGAATACGGCCTTCTTGGCTGTCCGATAGATGCACGACAGTCAATTACCTGGTACACAAGAGCTGCGGCCCAGGCAGAGCATCAGTCCGAGCTGGCTTTGTCTGGCTGGTACCTGACAGGCTGCGAGCCGCTCCTGCAGCAGAGTGATCGAGAAGCCTATCTTTGGGCGCAGAAAGCGGCATCGAGTGGCTTGGCCAAGGCAGAATATGCCATGGGCTATTTCACAGAGGTCGGTATCGGCACGGCACCAAATGGAGAGGAAGCAAGGAGGTGGTACTATCGTGCTGCTGGTAAGTCCTCTCTCCCCCGCCTTGTCCTTGTGAGACTAATGAAGTACAGCGCAAAACTTTTCAAAAGCAAAAGACCGCCTGGAAGAACTCAAGCGAGGCGGCCCCAAGCTGTCCAGAACGAGAGTATCAAGAAGCACGCGCTCTGAGGGTGACTGCGTCTTGATGTAGTGTCGACAGCATCATCTGGAGTTTACACCCCTTTCACTAATGATGATGTCTGATTTGAACAGCAGCCGCCAGTTGCGGTAGCGGAAGTAATGCTATGTGCCCTCTCTCTGTACAGAGCAAGCACGGAGGGGCGGATGTTGATTTCAGCGATTGGCCTATTCAATTTTCAACTTCTTTTCGACCGAAAGTATATGGAGTGCCTTTGAATACCCAGCTTTGCACGCGCTACTCATTGGAACATACAGGCAAATCAGCGCTCGGTTGATTCAAGATGACTAAACGCCGGGCGCCCGATAGTAATCCGCAAAGAGCTTAAGAAACTAGGCAAATTATAATACCAGCTTCTTCCTCATTTGGCGTATTCTACATGAGATCTCTCCCACTCTGATGTCATAGACGTGGACGTTCTCGGATTCCCATTTGGTTTCGAGTGCCTGACAAACCACCAGGCATGTTACGGAAGGAGCGTGGGAGCCGCTAGGCTTGGCGGGAGCCTGCTCGTCCGTAGTCCATAAGTCGTATATCAATCAATCGAATCATCTTTTCATCAGACTTCATCCATCTGCCCGTTCTGCAGCCCGTAGACCGTCAGAAGGCAGCTAATCTATACTGGTGATCATATGCATCTCCCCGCATCCTCTAGATACCATTTCTCTCACCAGATCTAGGTTCGATCAACTCAATGTCATATACCGTGGAGGTCCCAGCCTCTCACCTCTGGTTTTATGCTAAAGTCACTGCCGGACTGCTTGCGTTGTCTGTTATTTATGGCGTGACTAGGAGAATCATCGCCAAAGAAAGGCTCCGTCGGCTCGCTAACGAATTAGGATGTCGACCAGTCAGGGTCCTTCCAACCAGGGATCCTATTCTTGGGCTGGACCTGGTTTATACATTGCTTCAGGAGTTAAAAAACCACAGGGCACTTGAAGGATCCAGAAGTCGGTACAGACAACTCTCAGCCAGCACTATCTCCTTTCGTATTTTCGGCAGGCCAGTCATTGCCACCTGCGAGCCAGAGAACATCAAGACTGTGCTGGCAGCCAAGTTCGAGGACTATGGTTTGGAACCACTACGAAGGGGTGCCCTGCCATTCGTTGGGAGCGGCATCTTCACCACTGATGGGCCCGCGTGGCAGCATTCACGAAGCCTGCTGAAACCCATGTTCACGAGATCGATGCTGGAAGATGTTTCGGTCTTTGAAACCCATGTCCAACGCTTGATCAGCCGTATCCCCCACAATGGAGACACAGTCGACTTGCAACCCCTGTTTTTCCACCTCAGTCTCGACATCTCCAGCCATGTCATGCTTGGTGAGAGCACCAATCTCCAGCTTACCATGCCAGGAAGCAGTAGTGATAGTAACAACAACAACAACAACAACAACAACTCTGCTGCCGAGTTCGCTCAGGCCTTCCAACGCTGCCTCACTTATTTGGCATCTGGTTCGGAGATCGACGTGCTGATCTCACTCCTTCCCACCAAGGCAAACCGACAATTCAAGCAAGATTGCAAATTTGTCAATGCCTACGTGGACAAGTATATCCAGAAGGCATTCAAAGAGACCGCCGATCCTTCCTTCTCTCCCAAATCGCCCGGCAGTGACCCTAATCGCAACATTCTGCTGTACGACCTCGTGTCCCGGAAGGTGCCCCAGCAGCAGATCCGGTCTGAGATCCTGAACACCATTCTCGCCGGCCGTGACACCACGGCCTCGCTTCTGTCCGATCTCTGGTTCGAGCTGTCCAAGCACCCAGCCGTCTTCAGAGCCGTGCACTCAGAAGTCCACGCCGCCTGCCCACCGGGCACAGAACTGAGCTTCGAACTGCTCAGGTCCCTACCCTACCTCCGGGCCCTGCTCAATGAATGCCTTCGCATCCATCCCGTCGTGCCGGAAAACATGCGCATCGCCACCAAACACACCACCCTCCCGCTCGGCGGTGGGCCGGACGGCCAATCGCCCGTTTTTGTCCCCCGCGGCGCCCTCTTCCTTTGGTCTGTTTACTGCATGCACCGACGCGCCGCTCTCTGGGAGCAGCCAGACGACTTCATCCCCGAGCGATGGCTGGACACCAAAGACAAGAAAGGCGTTCGCCCTGGCTGGGCCTTTCTGCCCTTCAATGGCGGTCCCCGGGTCTGTATTGGCCAGCAGTTTGCCCTGCTGCTTGTGTCATACGTCACTGTGCGCATGCTGCAGGGCATCATCAGAGAGGGTGGGCTGGAGAGTAGGGATCCTAGCGGCTGGAAGGAAAATCTCGCCGTCACTTGCACCGGCTTGGGAGGGTGCAAGGTGGCTCTGTATGGTCGAGAGGGGATAGAAGAAGAGAAAAGAGGAGGAAGCGTGGTTGAATGAAACGAATACACGCACACGCACACGCACACACGTGGGAAGGAGGAGAGTCAAGTTGGTGCTAATATCAAATTCTACTCCTACTCCATTATAGCCATTTCCACGATCAATTCCATCCTTTCTTAAACTCTTCCGCTGTTGAAACAATGAACCGGGGAGAAGAGCCTGATGCGAGTGAGAGGTAGGCAAGGCGCTGTCGCCTGCAAAGATCCAGGCGCCTTTCGTTTCCACTATCTTTTCTTTATTTGTAGTTTAATAGTCGATCTCTCAGGAGATCTCAGACAGCTATGACCACCATTTCAGACATATTGATACGCAGGCAATTACAACGCTAATGGCGAGCCAGACACCATGACGGGACTCGACCTGTCAGGTCCTGCACCCAGTGTGCCAGGCGAAAGCAAAAATATGACAGACAGCTCCCCTGTGTAGCAACTGCCCATGCGATGATTAGTTCTACTCAGTCGCTGGACTGGGAGGCCCGCTCTGTATCAACTTATCGGGCTAGTTCTCATGCATTGCTCCTACCAGGACTGACCATGCATCATCCAGAGTGGGTGAAGCGGCACTAGACCACCTCGTCTGCTTTAGGCCGCGTTGGTGTTGGTGCATAATCAGATTTGTGTCTTAACTAGACGGCCGATTGCCTCGATGGTTCCTGTCATGAATGACAGCACATATACATTGGAATGCCTGAATATTGGCCTTATTGGCAAGACTCCCCGTCTTTTTAGTGAGGTTTTGGGGTCCTCAGCCTACTGGCATTCCAGGCCTAACAGTTCCGATGGCTGGGAGAATTGCTGCCCCAAGAAAGGGAATTGCGGTACCTACAATGGCGTGTATCTCAACGGCGTGTATCTCAACGGCGGGAAGTCGTACGGCGGATACACAAATTATCATCGATCTCCTGCTCATCTTGTCATTAAGAAGATCACAGACGGCATCAATTCTTTGCCGCTAATCGTACTAAATCTCCCACTTTGAATTGCTTATCCTTCCGTTTTCTGTCGGCATACTTTTTCATAGCCTCTTGTACAGTCCGAGACATAGAGAATTCCAGACCAATCCAAATCTCTCCCATCCGCTCTTCGCCTTCCACTCCTTGGAAGTCTCCCACAGGAAGATCCGTAAGCTCAGCAAGGATCTCATGGCTGAGATCTCGTAAATTGATGTTTGCTAAACAATCATGGATTCCGCCATTATATGAAGTAGAATTAATGTTAAAAGCTCCCATCGTGAGTCCACCAACCTGGGTCACCGAAGATTTCCAGGTACTGGTTACCAAGATCCAAATCTGACACGTCTCTGGATTCAGTTGTAGCTTGGGCGCTTTCCAGTGCCTCTCTCGCCTCGTGTGCTAACCGGCGTTCGTACCATTTCACATACTGGCGCAGCTTCATGGGGTATATCGCAAATCGAGAGGTTTCGAGATCAGGGAAACGAGCACGTTCTAAATTGAAGACTTCTTCGAATTTGTCCATTGTGCGTTCGACAAAGGAAGAGAATGAATAATTGGAGCGCACATAGGAGAGGTCCCAGCCTTGGAGCAACGTCAGCAGGAAACTTGAAGGTCTCAAGGGGAGCCTCCAGTCGGACACATGAACAGTTGGGAGTAAAGTACATAGACAGAACGGGTTAATGATAAAACGTACCTTCATACTGAAAGAACGAGAGCTTGGCTAAGACGTCCATAGCAAGTGCGCCTTGTGACGTGTGCAGGAAAGGGAGCATGGGGAACTTTTCTGACGGCTGCGAGAGGAATAGGTCGAAGAAAGTCGCAATTCTTGCGAGTAATGCATGTAATGCTTCAAGCATTTGCGCCGGATGGTCGTAGTTAGTGGTTGGAATTGTATCATACAGTGCTATTTCGACAGATTGGAGGCTCAATTCAAACTGTGGATTGGCCGCAAGGCTGGCAGGCAAGGAGGAGCGGACACGTTGCAGATCATCTCGAAAACATCGAACGTAGGCGCGTATTGGCATGTTCGCACATTGACGTACGTCATTACACGCCAAATACCTCTCTGCCATTCGGTAAAGACGGGTAATGTAGATGGAATGAAGGTCCAGAGGAGAGGCATTCGCCTCTTCAAGCTTCTGTAGACAGTCTTCGAGGTGTCCATTCCATCGAGGATATTCTAGCTTGCGCCCGGTTATGGAGACTTGAGCACTCGCGCACCAGCTCATGAGCAAGGCACGAAGTTCCGCCAGCTTCATACTTTCTTCCTCCAGAGGGGACCCGTGTCCCAATTTAGAGTGCTCCAGCGCTTGGGCGAAAGTAGGTAAGCTGTGGCTGGGGATTGAAATGCCAAGGTCGACCAGGAGCGCTTTGGCTAGATGGACAAGATTCATGTACTGGTAGTTGGTCGGTCTGCTTCTGTCAGTATCTGCTCTGCAAACAGATTTGCGACAGTGCGCTACGATGCTAGGGAAGATCTAACTAGGTTGGTCCTCTGCGAGGTGCTTATCTTAATGCGTATTAATACTCCTATCATTTTGTCTTTGGAAGACATCCGTAAAGATATTCCTCTCTGGCAGGATTGGAGCGAACAAGGATGCCATAGAAAGGAGAAGATGGTGGGCCAGAAGCGAAGACAGACAAATGGAGCAGCTGTTGGATAACTCACTGATGAAGCGCAAACCATGCTGTCATGATATTTAAGCCATACAACAAGTCCAGCGACTTCTTCCCGCCTGGAAACAAAACCACCCCGATGAACTGAAGCATTTCCAATAGGACCGTTCTTTGTATTGAATACTGGCGGTGGAGAGCAGCTGCAAGGCACGCGGCGAATGTAAAGGGCGCCTGTTTCTCGCATACTGTAGCGTCTTTCCAATCTAAGACCACGAAAGGAAAATAGGGGTTCATATCGACCAAGAATTCTCGGAAGAGAGCGTCCTTTTTGGCTGCGGGTAGCGCGGCAAGAGTTGCACTGACAGGACGGCTTTCATGGTCAGTCGCCGTGATTCCACGCCAGGAGGGGGGTCCGGTAGTATCTTGGGTGGCTATAGTATGGCAGAGGGCGGTAGTATGCCCAGATACAGGTGGGTTTGGATACGACGAGGCACTGGTTTTTGAAGCCGTGCTAACAGTGCGCTGACGCTTCCGAGGGGTGGGCGTAATGCACTCTTTGCCTAGACGGCTACATCGACGACATTTGGAAATACTGACGTCGTCGACAAACATACACTTCTCCTTCATTTTCGCACAGTTGGTGCATGCACGGGGTTGCCGACCGGAGGTCCTGGCGGTCGATTGAGGATCGACCGATGCGGTTTCCTCGCCTCCCATACTCTGTGATTATTCAGATAGAGTTGGAAAAGATAGCGACTGGTGGTCAGGCCGGGATGGGAGACATTTCCCAGGGGGTTATCCGACCGGGCCAACCGGCCGGGACCGGGATATGACTAAGGCTAAATCTTTCTTTCGGTGGAACTACCCGCCGAGCCTTGCGACCATGCATTGTAATAGAAACAGACTCGTTTACCTAACTTATGTACGAATTTCGCGTGATCCGCTCCTATACGCCCGGCCCTGTAGCACAGAGGCCTGATATTCGATGGGATTGTTGATTGAAAGGGGGTTAAGACCAGCGTATAGTGGTGGTCCAATCAGGTACCTCGAGTTCCCCAGGGGGGGGGGGGGGGGGGGGGGGGGGGGGGGCTCCACCTCAGGCAATGACATTACCTTGCACATCAATTTCCAGACCGGCCTGAAATACAGCTCCGGTCGAGATATAGCACCTGTGACTCAGACTCAACTGGACCGCCTAAGCTTGCAGCCGGGGTAGAAGCCACGACACGGAATTGGAAATGGCCCTATATCCGAGTCCAAATCCAGATCAAAAGGGAAGTATGGTATCCCCTCATTGTGCCGTTTGGATGTCAAGTTGTGCTGTTTGGATTTCAAGTCCTCGACAAGGCAAACACAACCAAGATGCAGAAATCCGAGCCAGATTTAAAGACGACAGAGCCAGGATGGGATGTTGATGCTCCGTCATCTCAGGAAGAAAAAGTCCCAGAAGCAAAAAATGACGAGCAGCCTCGCCTCACTGGTCTCCCGCTGTACGCGCTCCTCCTCTCGATGTTGCTGCTCATTTTCATTGTCGTCCTTGACATCACAATTGTGTCAACCGCGGTGCCGCGCATCACGGACGAGTTTCACACGATCAGCGACATCGGGTGGTACGGAAGTGCGTACCTGATCAGCCAATGCTCCGTGCAGCCGCTGTCGGGCCGGATCTTCTCCTTCTTTCCATTCAAGGCCAGCTTCTTGGCCTTCTTTGCCGTGTTTGAGCTGGGGTCCTTGATCTGCGGCGTGGCCCAGTCGTCCAAGATGTTGGTTGTCGGTCGAGCAATTTGCGGGATTGGCAGTGCCGGCCTGACCAATGCCATCCTTACCATCATCGGTGTGGACAGCCCGCGAGGGAAGAAGGCATTGTACATGGGAATCGCGATGGCCATCAGCAGCTGTGGGCAGATCATTGGCCCCTTGATTGGCGGCGCTCTCACCGAACATGTGAGTTGGCGCTGGTGCTTCTACATCAACTTGCCCGTCGGCGCTCTCACCTCGGTCGGCTTTCTCTTCACACCTTTCCCCGATGTGAGAGACAAGAAGGCGGACGGTTCGATGCAGGGCATCTTCATGGGCATTGATATACCGGGATTTCTTCAGTTTGCACCCTCGTGTGCGATGCTTCTGCTCGCGCTGGAATGGGGAGGGACAGAATATGCGTGGAAGTCTGCGACCATCATCGGCCTGATATGCGGTGCAGCAGCATTGTTTGCCATCTTCGCTGTCTGGGAACGAAGGCACGGTGATTTGGCCATGATACCTCGATCACTTGCTGGCAACAGGGCGGTATTCAGCGCTTGCGTTACGAGCATCTTCAACGGAAGTGGAATGATCATTCTTTCTTACTACCTTCCCATATACTTCCAGGCGACCAAGAATGCGAGCCCTACGCAGTCCGGGGTGTATATGATCCCGAGCTTTATCTCCCAAGTTTTACTGGCCGTTGCCACCGGAGCAATCAGTAAGTCTGTTTGGCTGAAGAATGATGGTGTCAAAAGCTGACGTGCAGAAGTGCGCAAGATTGGATACGCGCTCCTTCCACTGCTGCTCGGGAGCGCGCTCGTGGCAACGAGCTACGGGCTACTCAGCACCCTGAAAATCAATTCGGGAGCGGGAGAGTGGATAGGATATCAGGTCGTTGCAGGCATTGGCAGAGGCATTGCCCTGCAAATGGTGAGTTCTCGCTCGATCAGAGTTGGGCAATATCTCTTTTGCTAATTCGGTGTCACACAGCCCATACTGGTGGTCCAGTCAGCCGTGCCGAAAGCCAAGATTTCGAGTGGCACGGCGATGGTGATGTGGTCCCAGTTCTTCGGCATGGCCCTCTTTCTGAGTGTGGCACAAACGATTTTTGTTCACGTGCTCAAGACAGCTCTACATGAATATGCGCCGTCGTTGGACGCGACGGCGGTTAGCAATGCGGGCGCGACCGCATTCTCGTCAGTGGTTCCTCCAGAGTACCATAAGGCAGTTAAGCGAGCGTATGGCAAAGGTGTGGCCAACACCTTCTATCTTGGTCTAGCGCTCTCGCTCGGAGCCTTCATAACTTCTTTCGGTGCTGGGGCATTGAAAGTTGACACGGCGAAATCGACAGACGGGCCAAAACCAGCAACAGGGAATAATGCAGGAAAAGACGCGGAGACTGAGCATTCTTAGAATGATGTCATCCAAGTTGGGTAATTAAGTCTTCTGTATGGGAAGAGCACGGCGGAGCATGGTTTTTTGGGGGGTTTTGGTTTTGGTTTTGGTTTTGGTTTGGTTTTGGTTTTGGTTTGGTTGTGGTTTTGGTTTGGTTGTGGTTTTGGTTTGGTTGTGGTTTTGGTTTGGTTGTGGCTTTGGTTTGGTTGTGGCTTTGGTTTGGTTGTGGCTTTGGTTTGGTTGTTTGAGAATGAAGGCCTTTCATGGCGAGATGAGACCGATGGCCTAGAGGTGGATATGGCCACTCAGCTCTGTAGCATCAAAGGGTATCTCTGTACGGGTGAAAGGAACTGCTACAATGCGACGTCTTCCATCTCCTCACCGGCGTCGGCCCTTGCCTTTCCTTTGGACTTGACCGGCACATCTTCCTCGTCCTCGTCCTCGTCCTCGTCATCATCGTCCTTCTCATGTTCTCTCCCTCCTTCCTCATCTTCGTCTTCGCTATCCTGCTGATCTTGTCCATCCTGGTGCGCGGCCTTGTGATCTGGTCTGGGCTTCTCTGGATCAGGCGGCGTCTCGTCTTCACTGTCGTCATCCTCAGCGTCGTCGTCGTCGTCGTCGCCATCCTCATCGTGCTCCTCAGCCACAGCCTTGGAATGCACGCCTACAACTGGCGTCCTTGTGACCTCCGGGCCGGGCTCACCATCGAGCTCACTCTCTTCCTTGTCGTCTTCATTGTCGTCTTCCTCGCCGTCTTGCTTCTGCCCTTCTTTCCCATTGGTCTTCTCCACCGGCGCTGACAGACTTGCCGCCATGGCAGCCTGGCTGGCAGGACTTATCATGCTCACATTTTTCCTCGGGTCTACTACGGAGGCACTGGTAGGAGCAGAACTGGCCGGGGGTCCAGTGGCTCCTGCGCTGGTGACCCGCTCAAGCTTTGGATTGCTACCTATCTGCCTGTGCTTCGGGTTCGCATCGAGATAGTAGCCTCGGACGCCAATCAGCTTCCCTTCTCTCTCGCAGCCTTCGATCCATTCGGGTCTGACGACGGGAATGTTCATCTCGTTGGCGCGCTCCCACTCCCGACCTCGGCCCTCGGTACAGACAAAGTGGGTTGTATCGATGCGTATGGACTCGGTCATCTTGGCGCCGATTCGGTGCACAGCGGTCTCTAGGCTCTCGCGCAGCTGCGGCGGCAGCACGCCTGGTGTGACGGTAATGCCGGTGAGGTCAGTCATAGGGTGCGTCTTGACAGTGAGCACATTGGACGTGTATGTGCCTCCGGAGGTGCGCAGCACCAGATAGAACGTGTACTCGGTCTCCAGCTGCAGGCCCGAGATCTTGGTCGAGTGCATGTCAAAGGGCCGCGGGATGTTGCCGGCCTTCTGTCCGTTGCGGTAGAGGGCCAGCGAGCGTAAGGTGGTGGTTTGGAGGTCGATGGGGTCCCATTCTAGCACGATGGATGTCTGTGTCGCGTTGCGTAGGCGCAGTTCCGGCGTTGCTGGGCTGTTGAGGCCGTACGTGTCGACGATTTCCGACTGCAAGCGGTCGAAGGAGGCGCCGGCCTTCTGCTCAGCCACGTGATTTTGCGATACAGTGATGTCGACGATGGACCCCGACGTTATGGACGGCGGGAGGAGGATGGAGGGGAATTCTATCTGGAGCTGTGGTTAGACCGACACGCCGTTAGCTGGGGGAGCGGAACTGTCCTACCAGGCGTTTGTCTTGGGTCAGCAGCACCGCGACGCCGGCATCGACCTTGCCGACGGTGAGCGAGACGAGCATGGTGACAGCAAGTGGGGGTGGGTGTTGTCGCTAGCACGTGTGCAAGTCTAATCAAGGGTAAAGGGGGTGCAGGGCGATGAAAAGTACACTTTCGACGGGGCGGAAAGTCTTGGCACGGAGCAAGCAGCCGATGCGAGAGAGCGGCATCACGAAGCAGCGGCGGGAATGCAGCAAGAGAGCGGTATCATGAAGCAGCGGCGGGAATGCAGCAAGAGGGCAGCATCATGAAGCAGCGGCGGCAATGCAGCAAGAGAGCAGCATCATGAAGCAGCGGCAATGCAGCAAGAGAGCAGCATCACGAAGCAGCGGCGGGAATGCAGCAAGAGAGCAGCATCATGAAGCAGCGGCAATGCAGCATGAGAGCGGCATCATGAAGCAGCGGCGGCAATGCAGCAAGAGAGATATCTGATGATTCAAGCCCGTGATGACGCGGCCTCCAAATGCTCGGTTTGCACATGACTATCTCTCACAGCTGCCGCGGGCTAGGAGGAGCGCCCGATCGGTGCTGCCGCCAAACGTGACTTTCCACAGGCTGCTGAGTCTTGATAGCCCTTACCACCTGCTTGCACTGTCCCACAAGATTCCACATGGATGAGTTCAGGCCAACGCCTCCGTGAACAGCCAACTCGATTGTTCCCACCAGGCCCCGCTTGAGCGTGGCGCGGTGCTGTCCGTGCCAGGTGTAGCCGTTGGCACGCAATGCTTCGTGAAAGGCCTGTTTCCAGCGCCGGCCCAGAGCTGACCTCAAGACGCTCCGGGGGAGAGACTTGCGGCTTGGATCAGTAGACACGTTCCAGCGAAGGATGTCTTCGGGCGTGTTGGATAGTTGATCGACTGTCTTGGCATGAAGCGCCGCGTTTGGGTATGAGAGGCGATCCATCTCGCGAAAGAAGGGCGCCACTTTGTTCGAATATAGGACTTGTATTGCGCATCCTTTGACTTTGAGTGGCTTCAGCTGGCCCCAGCGAGGAGGAATGAATCGTGCCATGGCCGAATGATTACAGTAACAACATAGTGGCAATGCGGGCAGGTCGGGGTGCCGCTCATAGGTCCAGTCTCATGGGTCCAGTGTCAGATCCAGTCTCGTAGATCCAGTCTCGTAGATCCAGTCTCGTAGATCCAGTCTCATAGATCCAGTCTCATAGGTCCAGTCTCATAGATCCAGTCTCGTACATCCAGTTTCATGGGTCCAGTCTCATAGATCCAGTCTCATAGGTCCACTGACCAAGCATCCAACTGCCGCGTACTTGGTGTCAGAAGTCAGGGAAGAGTAAAGAAGGCTAGACGAAATCTTGGCATCGCCCTAACAAATAGACACGTGACTCCCCACTATGACTCTCATATTGTCATGTGACTCTTACATTCTCGTCCTCTTCTCGCCTTTGCACAAGCACGAGGCTCTTAAAACACCCAACTGCCGCTCACATACCGCTTCCACAAATTTCCACAGGCAGATCTTCACAGCACAATGCCTAAGAATAAGGGAAAGGTGCGGCCCATACCCGATATTCATACCCCACCTCAGCACACCGTGCAACCCGAGCCCGGTGAATGTGACTAACGCACGAGTCTTCCAGGGTGGTAAAAACCGACGTCGAGGCAAGAACGAAAACGACAACGAGAAGCGAGAGTTGACGTTCAAGGAGGAAGGGCAGGAGTATGCCCAGGTGGTCAAAATGCTGGGCAACGGCAGATTAGAGGCCCTGTGCTTTGACGGCGAAAGGAGGCTGGCACACATTCGAGGCAAACTACGGAAGAAGGTGTGGATCAACCAGGGCGACATCATCCTGCTATCGCTTCGAGACTACCAAGACGACAAGGGTGACGTCATTCTCAAATACTCGGCCGACGAGGCCCGATCGCTCAAGGCCTACGGCGAACTGCCGGAGAATGCGAAGATCAACGAGACAGACACGTACGGCCACGAGGGTGTCGACGACAACATCGAGTTCGACGAGGACAGAGACAGCGAGAGCGACAAGGAGGTGGATATTGACGACATTTGATCCGGGCTGCTCGTATGACTATGACATGAGGATGAATCACGAGTCTTTAAGCTTCATAGCGCAGGTGAACACGGTGGGCGGGATGCTGACGTCGTTGTATTTGATGCCGTCGAGTTCAAGTAGGCCAACACGCCCCGATTAGGCATGGCAGCCAACGGAAGGATGGACTGTGAACAAGCTGGCAGACATCCTGGCAGACATCCTGGCAGACATCCTGGCAGGCATCCTGGCAGACATCCTGGTCTATGAGACTGTCAAACGAGCCAACGGATTCCAGGCGCTTCTTCTGACTGACCACGAAGCGTGGCAGCTATCAGAGATTGGAAATCCTCTACTACTCAGGCAGTGGCAAGCATCCCAACATCGCACTTCGCCCGTGCATAGTCTTGAGTCCGAGGCGTAGGAAAAACTCTCACACATTCAATAGCCAACAGCCCCTTGAGACTTTGCGCCCCTTCTCCTCCCTCCAATCTTCTGACATTTTCAACGGCAAATGCACTGTGTGTGGTACGAATAGTTGGGTCTTGGCAGTTGCCTTTTTAGGCACGCAAAAAGGCAGCACCGAGGACAAGATTCGGCCCGATAAATGTCTAGGTAGTTCTCCTCTTATAGCGCGCACCTCTCCTGAAATGCGGCTGCTTGCTCGTCGGCCACGACTACACCCACTTGTGCCATCACCACGCAGCCCAAGTTCCAGGCCGAAAAGCGTGCTTTTAACCTCTGTTTCAGGTGTAGGCGCTCAGCCCAGACGCGCGACAAAGGAAGTCATTTTCTCCGGCATCCAACCAACTGGCATCCCTCATCTCGGCAACTACCTTGGTGCACTTCGACAGTGGAAGGAGCTGCAGGAAGACTCACGGCGAAAGCGTGATGCGTCCCAGAATTCTAGCGAATGGGATGCTCTCTATTTCTCTGTTGTAGATCTCCACGCCCTGACGGGGAAACAAAGTCGCGAGGGGCGACGGAAGGCCAGCAAGGACAGCTATGCATCACTGCTGGCCATTGGCCTTGACCCAGACATCTCCAACATCTTCTTCCAGTCCCATGTGCCGCAACATTGTGAGCTCGCGTGGATTCTGAGTACAATCGCATCTACGGGGTACCTGTCGCGGATGACACAATGGAAAAGCAAGCTTGAGCTGCCAGACAGTGCCACGTTGAGCAATGATGCAGCTACCGAGCGATTGAAGCTCGGCCTGTTCTCCTATCCCGTGCTTCAGGCCGCGGATGTGCTGATCCACGGCGCCACCATCGTGCCTGTGGGCGAAGATCAGAGCCAGCACATTGAGTTTGCCAGGAGTCTTGCGAGGAGCTTCAATGCACACTATGGAGACGGGCAGCCTCTTCTCCTGGAGCCCAAGTCTGTCATCTCGCCGGCAAAGCGGATTATGTCGCTACGTGACCCAAGCAAGAAGATGTCCAAGTCACACGCTGATCCAAAGTCACGCATCTTGATCACGGATACAGAGACGGAGATCAGAGCGAAGGTCAAAGGCGCCGTCACCGACAACGAGCCAGGCATATCGTACGACCCTAAATCAAGGCCTGGCGTCTCAAATTTGGTGGAGATACTCAAGCACGTGACGCAGAATGAGGAGTCATGCCAATCGATTGCAAAGCAGCACGAGGCACTGTCGAAGAACGCGTTCAAGGAGTTGGTTGCCGATCAAATCATCCGGGCCTGCGCCGGATTTCGCGACCGCTTCGAGGAGCTGAGGCAGCCGGGGAACAAAGAGATGGAGCAGGCCGTGCTTCGGGGGAGTGAGAGTGCAAAAGCCAATGCTGCAGCCGTGCAGCACAAGATTCGCCAGGCCATAGGCTTGTATTAACATCTGATATGTAGACTCGATGTACCAACATCCATGTAAGAAAAGTCTCGTTTGGCTGAATGCCTCTGCGTCCTGTGTGTTGTACCATGTACTAACCATGTAAGATAAGTCTCGTCTTGGCTGGACGCCTCTGAGTCCTGTCTGTTCTGCTAGAATGTCACGGCGGAAGGAGCGATGAGACGCAGCTGGGCTTGGCGGTAGCCTATTTGATCTGCTCATCCGTAGCTCGTAGCTTCTGATCATCAATCGATCACTTCATCCATCCGATTTCGTTCATCTGCTCGTCCTTTTGGCAATCAGCCATCAGATACGTCCGTAGAGTGCAAGAAATCGAGAAATCGGGATCGAGAAATCGGGGTCGAGAAATCGGGGTCGAGAAATTGGGATCGACAGCCTTGCCAAAGCCGTTGATTGCCATGGGCAGCCTCGTCAGTGATTTTCGCCCCCACGCCAAGATTTCGGAGCCTGCCAAGCCCGCACCACACCACGCTGAATCCTGCGCTCGCACCCAACATCAGCACCAGCACACAAGCACCTTGTCCAGCCCCGCTCTCTCACACCTGCGACAAGCCTGTCTATCATCCGAGACAAATTAAGCCGCAATCATGGCTGTCGGAAAGTGAGTTGTTCTGTTGCTTCCGCCAGGATTGGCCCCGCCACAGCCGCTCACAAGACGTGCAGGAACAAGCGCTTATCCAAAGGCAAGAAAGGTCTTAAGAAGAGAGCCCAGGATCCATTTACGCGCAAGGACTGGTACTCGATCAAGGCCCCATCCACATTCAACCAGCGAGAGTACGTCGAATGGCGGTCAAGGAAGGAGAAGAGTGGCAAGTGTGTGATGCTGATTCTTGTGGCAGTGTCGGCAAGACCCTCGTCAACCGCACCACGGGTCTCAAGAACGCCAACGACGCGCTCAAGGGCCGTATCTTCGAGGTGTCGCTCGCTGACCTCCAGAGCGACGAAGACCACGCCTTCCGCAAGGTCAAGCTCCGTGTGGACGAGGTGCAGGGCAAGAACTGCCTGACCAACTTCCACGGCCTCGACTTCACCTCGGACAAGCTGCGGTCTCTGGTGCGCAAGTGGCAAACGCTGATTGAAGCCAACGTGACGGTGAAGACGACGGACGACTACCTGCTGAGGCTCTTCGCCATCGCCTTCACCAAGCGGCGGCCGAACCAGATCAAGAAGACGACGTACGCGGCCAGCTCGCAGATCCGGGCCATCCGAAAGAAGATGACGGAGATCATCCAGAGAGAGGCGACCACGTGCACGTTGGCCCAGCTGACGGGCAAGCTGATCCCAGAAGTGATTGGACGCGAGATTGAGAAGTCCACCCAGGGCATCTACCCTCTGCAGAACGTGCACATCCGGAAGGTGAAGTTGCTAAAGGCACCCAAGTTCGACCTCGGTGCGCTGCTGGGCCTGCATGGCGAGAGCTCGCAAGACGACAGCGGCCAGAAGGTCGAGCGAGACTTTAAGGAGCCAGCCCCGTTGGAGAGCGTGTAAAGTGTTTTGTTGACGGCAGCGAGAAGTGGAGAGAGAGAGAGAGAGAGAGAGAGAGAAAGGCTTGCCAGCAAACAAGGCCGTGTCTTGCTCGTGGCCCTGAATCTGTGACAGCCCCTTTGATCTCTTTCCCCGTTTGCACGGCCATTCAACCCAATGCGACGGGAAAAGAAAGACGGGTGCAGCGTGGGCGTGGGCGTGGGCGTGGGCGTGGGCGTGGTGATGAGGAGCAAATAGTTGGGCCAAGTTGACAGTCGGTGACGATCAACGCCAGTGTCAACCTCAACAATCAACAATGAATAGCCGGAGGATGTGATAGCATTAGACAAAAGAAGTTCAATGCCACAGGACGTTTTTTTTAATAATCCGTGTCACAGTTACTGGGTCTCTCTCTCTATATTTGCTAGTCTTTCTGTATTAGTCTTTCACTCTCTCGATCTTTACTAGTCTTTCTGTACTAGTCTTTCTCTCTCTGTATTTACTAGTCTTTCTCTCTCTCTATTTACTAGTCTTTCTCTCTCTCTATTTACTAGTCTTTCTCTCTCTCTATTTACTAGTCTTTCTGTACTAGTCTTTCTCTCTCTCTCTTTACTAGTCTTTCTGTACTAGTCTTTCCCTCCCTCTATTTACTAGTCTTTCTGTACTAGTCTTTCTCTCCCTCTCTTTCTACTCCTGCCTTTCTGTTCATGGATCCCCGTCAACCCTCCTTCGAACCCAGTCCACGACGGCGGCTCTAAACTCTTCTGGCTTCTCGCTAGTAACCCAATGGCCACAATCGATATCGATGAGCTCAAAGCTAGGGAAGAAGGCCCCGATAACGGGCAGACTCTCGTCGCTGACGTAGTGGCTCTTGGTGCCTCTGACCACAAGCGTCGGCCCGCGATAGCGCACCTCTCCCGGGTCATGAAATGGGAAATCACCCAGTCCGGGCAAGGCCTTGGCCAGCGTGCGCAGGGGGATACGCCACTTGAATTTGCTGCCGTTGCCATGGTCGGCTTTGACCAGATTAGTCAGCAAGAACTGGCGAATACCCGCGTCGCTCTCGTACTTGCTGAGGATGTCGTCCGCGTCCTTCTGGCGCTGGACCGTGGGCGCGGCAGGCCCGTCGACGACTTCTTTCATGGCCCTGACGTACGTGGCAAAGCTGGACAGCAGGGCGGCGTCGACGGGCGCGTTGTCGACGGGCACGAGGCCCGCGTAGGCGCCGTCGTCGGGGCTGCGCAGCGCCATGGTCATGGCCACCTTGGCGCCCATGGAGTGGCCGATCAGCAGCGGCGACGGGAGCGACAGCGAGGCGATCAGCGCTTCGACGTCGCGCGCCATCGCCGTGTACGTGTGCTCGGCGTGGTGGGGGGAGTCGCCGTGATTGCGCAGGTCGAGCGTATACACCGCCCGGTTCAGGTCGCGGGCAAGGAGTCTGCCGGGGCGCCCGTTAGATCGACACATTCTCGGCCTTGTCGGGGCGCGGTTGCTGCGTACTTACTCATGGTGCGATTGTTGCGCTGGCTGCCAAACAGGCCGTGCATGAAGACAATGGGCGCGTGAGTGCTGCTGCTGGGCGATGGCGGGTCATAGCGTGTGTAGGCGAGGGGGACGTGGTCGCTGCTGCTGCTGCTGATGTTTTTATTGATGTTTTTGTTGACGTTTTTGTTGATGTTGTTGATGTTGTTGCTGTTGTTGTTGTTGTTGCTGCTGCTGCTGCTGCTGTTGTTTCTGCTCTGGTAGGGAGATGCCTGTAGCAGGCACGGGGCGGACGAGCAAGAGGAGAAAAGGCGGTGCGGACGAGCTCTGGAGCGGTGTACTAATAATGCCTGCCGCATTGTGTGAAAGCGGTGGGACGGTGTATTAAGAGACCTCGTGGTCCAGAGGAATGTTGCTAAAACTACTAGATCTTCTAATAGATTTGGGGGCTAAAAGTGGATGCTAACTAGTCACTTGTTCGGCGCTCGACTACTGCTGTAGATAAAGGCGTGGGCCGCACTTCTGACATGCTTGTTCCGTGACTCCTCATCATGTTGGTGGTTTATCACATCTCCGCTTTCATTTCCCTTTGCTCGGCAGCCTTGCGTGTCCCTTGCTCGCCGTTCGCTGGTGCCCATTCGCTTTCGGCGCCACCTCAGTCTCGTCCACCTTGGCCTCGTCTACCTTGGCCTCGTCCAGCTTGGCATTCGCCAGTTTGCCCGCCACCGCCTCTGCATCCGGGGCTGGCACCTTGGGAGCGAGATTGCTTGGTGTGGCTGGAGCAGGAGTGGAAGCAGCGCTGGGCGTGGCCGATGGCTTTTCCCTCTTGCCCTTTTGCTTGGCAGATTCCTTGGGCAGCTCTTTGGTGTATGGGATCACATCAGGCGTTCCGGCCGGCATGTACGGCTTCAGCACATCCGGCACGCGGATGCCTTCGTCGGTTTGGTAGTTCTCAACAATGCAACACAGCGTGCGCTCAGTGGCACACAGCGTGCCGTTCAGCGCATGGCAATACGTCTTTCTCGAATCAATCGCGCCCTTTTTCTGCCCATAGCGAATCTCCAACTCGCGAGTCTGGTAGTCGGTGCAGTTGGAACACGACACGAGTTCCTTGTACTCGCCCTGGTGGGGGAACCAGGCCTCCAGATCGTACTTTTTGGCCGCCGCGTTGTTCAACGCGCCCGACACAATGACGACGACGCGATAGGGCAGCTTGAGCGACTGGTAGAAGTCTTCGGCAATCGCGCGCATGCTCTCCAGTGCCTCCCACGAATCCTCGGGCTTGGTGAAGAGGAACTGCTCGATCTTCTCGAACTGGTGCACGCGGTAGATCCCCCATGCGTCGCGTCCGTGGGCGCCGGCCTCTTTGCGGAAGCACGACGAGTACCCGGCAAACTTGATCGGGAGGTCTGCCGGGGCCATCCACTCGTCGGCAAACATGGACGACAGCGGCTGCTCCGACGTGGCAATCAGGTACTTGTCCTCGGCCTCCTTGCCCTCGACCACTTTGTACAGCTCCTCGTCGAACTGCTCCAGCTGGGCCGTCTTGGCCATGTACTCAGCCTTCATGAAGAAGGGCGGCTGGATGGGGTCGTAGCCGCGCGAGTAGAGGAAGTGAAGGCCGTAGTTGATGAGAGCCTGGTTGAGCAGCACGCCCCAGCGCCGGAGGAAGTAGCCTCGATGGCCGACCAGCTTGGTGCCGCGATCGCCATCGTAGATCTCGGCTCTGGTCATGACCTCATGGTGCGAGAGGCAGTCTTTCTTCTCCACCTTGGCGCCATCGGGAGCCCACACCTTGACCGTCTCGTTGTCGTCTTCGTTGTCGCTGACTCTGACCGACTCGTGCACGTAGTTGCCGACCGTCTTGCACTTCTTGTCCCGCAGCTGCTCCTTCTCCGTCGCCTCGTCTTCAATGCGCTTCTTCTCCTTCTCGAGCTCGGCCTTCTTCTCCAGCAGTTCGCTGGCGTCTTGCTTGGCCTAGACGCATTGGTCCGCCGTCAGTATCTCCGCCATCTGCCATCTGGGCGGCAGGAGCGAGGGGCGGCAGGAGCGAGGGGCGGCAGGAGCGAGGGGCAGGGGGGGAGGGGCAGAGGGATAGAGGGGGGTGGGGGTGCGTGCCTTCCTGAGCGTGCCAATTTCCTTCTGCACCCTGTTGATCTCAGTTGCCACTTTCGTGGCCTTGTATCGTGCTGCGGCTGCCGTCAGTGGCCGTGGACGTGCGCGAACGGTCAAACTTGCTCTTGTAGGCGTCTTGCCATAGATTGATAACCTCGTCCACTAACTCGACGCTGGCATACCGTCGCTTCTGGGACCTGTAGCCGTCAGTGTGTGACCGTCCTTGTCTCCGTACTCTCGGTCCTGGGCAAACATACTCTATGACTTTCTTCGGATCTCCCCCACTACAAGACCGCACACACACACATATTAGCGTAGGAGGGACCCGTTAGCGATCTTGCCTACCGTTCGGTGATGAAATCTAATGGATCTAACATGGCGATTGATGTCTACCAAGTGTAGCAGTGCCTGCAGATAGCATACATAAGCCCAGGGGATTGATTATAGGGGAGTCTCCGGAAAATAAGAGTCTGAATACGGCAATTTGTCGATTGAGTAAAATTAACGTGACGTCCAAGAGTTCTCGTTGACTCACCACTCACTCAACCACTCTGAGTTGCCCTTGCTCCAATTCATCAACCACGATAGTTCATCAGCCACTCCGAGTTGCATAACAGCACTCTATCCCAGTAAGTCGACCAATGTATTCGTCATGAACTCAGATCGCAGATCGCCGCATGCAACACAGACTTCTCTGCCAGCGGCGTGGTACATACCGCCGTCCGAACCGACATAGCGAGAGTCAGAGCAGACATCACCGCCCTATCGAAGCGGCTCGAAGCCGCTCCTATGTTGACTCGATCCATTCGCAAGGAAAGCTTGGCCATATTGACCAAGTCCGCGCACCATCTGCGACTTGGCTCTTGCTTGCACCGCGAACCAACCCTCCTGGAGATCTTTTTGCTTATTTAAATCATGATTGTTGTTATCTCATTTTGGTCTTTCTTCCCTCCGCCGACCGATCTCGATGTGAACCGGTCTGATCGGCATTAAACTCTTCTTCCCTTACTCTTGCGACATGTATGGTTGGGTTCGTAGGCATCTCCCACTTCACCCAGTATGCAAACTCATAGGTAAGTCAAGGGACTAACTTGACCCCCGAGCCAGTAGAGGCTGTGGGTTAATAGGAGCATGCCCCCAAGTTCGACGAGCCAACTTCCGCACACAGATTTCTCAATTTGCATTGCTTTCCGTTAGCTGGAGACACTGGCGCACGGGCAGAGCACGCCGCCAACCGCCAACTCGACCCAATGGCAACATTAGCCATATACCGGGAGCAATGGCAATGGCAGTGAGACTATGGCCGTGGACGTACGGGCCTGGAGTCCACCAGGTCGACCTGTTACGCTGCAATGTCTCCGTCTGAATCTTGAACTACGATGACAGCCGCCTCGGGCGGTGTGCTGTCGACCTCTTCCATCTTGGTGGCTATGACTTGATTATACAATTCGCTCGGGGACCTTCAGTATCATCAACGGGGCTGACGGCCAGGTGACGTAGAAAATTGACTACGGCGATCTCGGGACCCCCCACTATAGTCAGGTTAACATTTCGCCATTCTGCAGGTATGGTGGCTCTTCACACGTGCTCGCAGCAACCCAACGACTCGTCCTTACGCACGCACATTTGTTCGCGTCGTGACTGTGCCAGTGGAGCAAATACACAGCGGCAACGTCGTCATCCATCCTCTCACCTTACAGGCCTTTTCTTATCAAGGGTGGAAATCATGCTCCCAATGCCCTGACTCTCGTTTCCAACCAGAAACCTGGTGATTGTCGCCAGATCCAGTAATGGAGGCCGGACCTGGCGGTCAATGAGTGCTACCAAGTTGCGGCAGAGCGACCGCTAACTTTGTAACGGCGCAAACGTGGTAGGAGAAAGTTTCTTGTTAATGTGCAATGCAGATCTTGCCGACCGCCGCGTCGTCTTTTGATCGTACCGGTTCGAAAGATAACGCATTACGATCCCAGCAGCCGCGAATGGAGATTCCATGACTTGATAACAGTCTGTTTGGGCGGCCCCTGGATCCCAAAATGAGCCCTGGAAGACCTTTTGGGTGCGACAGGCTTTCATCATCTGTACTGGCTACTGCCTAGCTTACGCACCTCTACAAAGTGCACGGTGTCTAAATTTGTGTGGCTCTCTTTGAATTCAACTATAAGCACCTATCTATCGCGTTTGCCTCTCTCCCTACTTATAAGCATCAAGGAGTCCCCCTGACCGTGCTTCCACCTACCTGTCAGACTGAGGCGCCGACAGGGGCAGGCGTATGAGTTATTGAGAAAGAACATGGTATCATTTACACCGTCTCGATGTATCGACGCACCTCCCAGTCTGTCACCGCTTCATCCCACAGCCGTAGCTCATGCTCTCTAGTGCCGCCAAAGTGATCGACAAAGTCATCACCAAAGACCTGACGAGCCACACTGTCTTTGGCCATGAAACGTGCAGTGCTCTCTCTCAGGCTCTTCGGCAGCCGTTCTCCCTCGTCTCCGGCGCTTCCAACCTCAGCGCCCTTTGACAGCGGTGGCAGCTTAAGCTCAAGATTCTGCTCAACCCCACGCCAGCCTAAGGCGAGGATGGTGGCCAGCACCAAGGATGGGTTGGCATCCGCCCCACACACTCTGATCTCAAACCTGGTCCCTTTCGGTGGTGAGGTCGGTGGGGCCACCAGCCGGATCGAAGCTGCTCGGTGCTCGAGCCCCCACGACACGGTGACGGGAGCCCAGAAGTTCTCCACTAGCCGCTTGTACGAATTGACTGTAGGAGCAATGATGGGCATAACATCTGACAGCCCGTCCAGCAGACCGGCCAGGAAAGACCGGCCTAGATCCGACACATACTCAACATCTTTGAACGGCGGATTCTCATCCTTCTCACCCCTGTAGAAGAGGTTCTTGCCCGACTCGTCTACCAGTGAGCAATGCATGTGCCCACTGTTGCCAGGCAAGCCTTGTTTCGGCTTGGCCATGAAACAGGGCGTGATGCCGTGCTTGCTGCCCATTGCCTTAACCACTAACTTGAACAGACTTGCTCGATCGGCCATTTCCGCAATCTCCCCATACTCGAGCGCAGCTTCAAACACTCCCGGGCCTGATTCAGTATGCCAGCCCTCGATATTGCATTTGAACTTCTCGCACGTGTCGAAGATGCTGTAGAACCAGTCTTGATTGTGGATCGGATCCGTCAGCGAGTACCCGAACATGCCTTGGGTCAGGTGCGGCAAAGCAGAGACGGCGTTGCTCTGCAAGAAGGGCGCTGTAGTCGATGATGAGGGGTGCAGTGTTTGTATAGATCCATCCTTGGGCGCCTTGAAGGTGAAAAACTCGTATTCAACCCCAGCCAAGGCTCCATATCCGGCCGCGTGCACCTTTGCCAATGTCGTGCGTAAGAGACTCCTGGGGCAAGCAAATATCGGTTTATTCGTGTCAGGGTCGTAGAAGCTGACAAGGAAGAAGGGAATGTTGCCCTCCCATGGAATGCGCCGGTAGCTGGCCAGGTCGATCTTGGCAATAAGGTCTCTATACCCGTTATCTTTGTTCGATATCTTGAGTTCCCGGAAGTATGTCAAGTCGTGCATGTCCCAGCCGAAGACGACGGAGCAGAAACCAAAGCCATCTTTAACAACAGACAGAAATTTCTTCTTGGACACGAGCTTGCCACGCAGGATGCCTATCACCAGTCGTCAGTGCCAGTGTCAGGGCCAGCCGCCAACGCCGTAACGCGGTCAGGCGCGCGCACAGTGGAGGAGGGACACGTGCCATCAACGTCGAGCCCCGCAAGCTTGACGCGAGTGTCCTCGGACAAGGCTGATTCGACGTTGTCCAGACTCAGCAATTCTGCTGAGGACTTGCCTGCCATGGTTCGCAACAGAGAGTGAGAGGCTGGTCACCTCCATTGATGAACTCATGCTTGCAGCCTTATCTTAACTTAGTGGCGTCGCGCTAAGGTCCATCAGCCTATTTGCCGTTGCCCCGGATTTTGCTCCCTGTGGGTTAGATCGCTGGTTGGTTGGGGCCTGGGTTTTTCAATGGCGGATCCCGGGAACCAAGCTTAAATGTGTATGGCACACGTGACTTTGCTATACAAATTTTGTATTAGCGCCCGGGACCCACTGTTCAAAAAAACAGGCCCCGCCCAAGTAAGGTTGTTCTTATCTTCCTTCCTATTCCTGTAGTCCTCTTCACTTTGTCTTCCGATGTTAGCAAACGCGGAACAACGATCAGCACGCAGCAATTCACAGTCAGCGGCGGCTTTACATGCTGCTTTATCGTCTGCTTGCAGCCAATGCTGACGTCATGGCCACTGACGAACACTCGGGTTGCCATTCGCTCTTGTGCCTAAGTCACGGGATTCCACATGCAACTGTACTGTCTTTGTTAGCCGCAGCACGTTACTAGTTAACTATGGCCGTGTCCGCCGTGTCCGCCGTGTCCGCCGTGTCCGCCGTGTCCGCCGTGTCCTTTGGTCTCTGCTGCTGGTACGCATCCCGTACCTTCCAGTCCAACTCCCGTCCAAGCAGTGGTCCGTCTTGACCAATTGGATTGCACGGTCGGATTTCGGTTCCGAACATTAGATAAGGACGCACCACAACAGACTATCACTTAATATAATTTTTCCATCCGCATGCTTGTTGCATCTCTCTCTTCTCCCTACCATCTCTCGCTGTTCACACTCCATGCTATCGCGCTACTGACTTGCCAGAATCAAGACACAATCAGAGAATTCTGACCCACCACAGCTTCCCTCAACAAAGAAGCCGCCACTTTCGATGGGGGAATCCGCCACTAGCCAAGCCGCCCCGCGTCCAGGGCGTTTGGCGGGCAAAAATGCTGGTATGAGCAGAATGCTTCAATTAGGGTCGCCGGATAGGGTTTAACTGACTGAGTAAATGATAAATAATGCAGTTATCACTGGTGCTGCAGGTGGCATTGGCCTAGAGACCACCATTCTCTTTCTTCGTGAAGGGGCCACCGTGTTAATGGCCGACATCTCCATTCCAGCACTCGAGGCCGCCAAAGAGAAGATTGCATCCATCGTCCCAAACCACCCGCGTCTGGAAACGATAAAATGCGATGTTTCCAAGGAGGCCGATGTTGCCAAGGCGGTCGAATCACAGGATCAGCACGGTGGCATCGACATCATGTTCAACAATGCGGGCATTATGCATGCTCAGGACGACGATGCGGTGGGCACTCCCGAGAAGATCTGGGATTTGACCCAGGCTATCAACGTCAAAGGCGTGTGGTTTGGCTCCAAGCATGCCGTGCTCAGCATACGTAGGCACAAGAAGCGAGCAGCGTCCGTCATCAACGTTGCCTCCTTCGTGGCTCTCGTGGGTGCTGCCACACCTCAGCTTGCTTACACTGCCTCTAAGGGCGCTGTCTTAGCCATGACACGAGAACTCGCTATCGTGCACGCCCGAGAGAACATCCGCTTCAACTCGTTGTGTCCCGGCCCGCTCAACACACCCCTGCTGCAGGACTGGCTTGGCGATGACGTACACAAACGAAACCGTCGTGAGGTCCACTTCCCCAGCGGGCGCTTTGGAGAGGCCGTTGAGCAGGCGCAAGCGGTCTTATTTCTAGCCAGCGACGAAAGCAGCTTTGTCAATGCCACCGAGTTTGTGGTGGATGGCGGATTGAGCAAAGCATATGTGACTGCAGAGGGGCCGCCTCCAGCCCCGCCGCTCAACAATGTTCGTTGAGCAGATACGGGAATAGATGGTCCATCCTAGATACCTGTCCCAGATGCTTATCCTGTGACACACAGATATATATCAGAATGCCGAATCGTGTGTATATTAGGCAAGAATCCCTGTCTTTTGGGGGGTTTAGGAGTCCCCCCACTACTGGCATTCTGGGTGCTGACAATACCGGGGCAGGCTTTATCAATTAACTTGATTCCACAGACAACACACTTGCATAGCCTTTTCTAATGCTCGTTAAAGGATCCACAGAGACCGAAACTGGGCCAGTACGAACTAAGAAATCATCCCGTCCCATACTATATCTGCAACTTGTGCGAGATCTTGCGCGTTGAATGTGACATCGTTCTCCTGTGATGGTGGTGGTGCGGGCTGGCTGAGGAATATTTTTTCAAACTCAAGAATCAGTGGTGCTCCAGTAACAGCAAGGTTCTCGTCGATAGTAATAGTCTGCACATTTGTTGGAGTTGTTGTTCGTTGAGACATTATGGCTGGTCTATTGGACAGTACTGGCTGCTGTTCCCACTTCTCAATGATCATCATCCGGCTGGGGCGAACTGATACAAGTAAAACAATCTTTACTTGTCCTCCAGATTTCTCCAGCCAAAGTTGTGCATCTTTTCGGAGTCTAGCTAGCGACTCAGACCATCCAGCCTCAATGACAAGGGTTGGCCAATCTTCCCCTCGAGGTCGGAAACTCCGAGGTTTGAATGCACTATCCAGCTCTTTAGATATACCATGATCTTTATACTTTGTTGCACCCATCGAGCCAAACTCTAGCCGTAATCCCATTGCTCCTACTTTGGAACATAAGTCGACCGAAAATTCGCCATGTGCAACTTCATGTGCACTACTAGGTACTTTGATAATCAATGTATCCCGATTCTCATAGTAAGTGAGTCGGGTGTTTCGTGGGATTATGACAAGTATGCGTGCATGTTCAATTTGCTAAAACTTCGTAGAGGTGACAGATCGAATGATGAGATATGAATTTGTATGAGTGTCTAAGGAACTCAAAGCTGCTCCCAAGTTCTTGATTGATGTGAATGTGTGTACTGGGACTGCTGGTAATCCTGCTGTCGGTTCGGTCAGGTCAGTGGAAACCATATCAGTTGACGCTGATGGTGGAGTGGTGGAGGGAGTGGGATAGTGATCGCAGTAATGCTGCTGTCGGCTACGAAAGAGGCCATGATTATGTCAGGAAGAGCTAATCAGCAGGGATGAGGGAGGGGTCTGGTAGTTGGTTGGTGGAAGAAAGTTACTCTGGTGTAAGGATTATTGTAGGGATTAACTTTTGTGCGCTAATGATTGGACAGATAGCCAATTAGCAATCAGTGATCTTGAGGGCCACATCCTCCTTGTCTCAGCTCCTATTGGGTGATCAGGCTCCATACTCCATTTTTGTGTTACTCTGATTGGATAGGAAAGAGCAGCAAAATCACTAGCGCTTAAAAATTAATCCGCTAGGGGAAGGTCCGACGATTTTGGAACCAGCGGAAATCTGTAAAAGCAGCCAGGACCTTCCATGATGGTTCAGTCATGTGAGATATCTTGGCAAAGCTGGAGCCATAGTTGGTGTAGTTGGCCTACAGGGCACAATTAATAATTATGTATTGAAAGTGAGATGGATAGAAGTGGTTGAAAACTCGTGTGAAGATTGCAAGCTAACGAGCTGTGGACGAGGTATATGTAGACCAGATAATTCACAATTTCCTTCACGAGTTGAGCTTGCAGGAGGAGCCAGCAAGTAGCACAAATTTCACTTCTTAGATTAGATCAGGGATGGGGGTTATATCTGTGGTTATTAGCAAGTAGCAGATCAAGACTGACTAGTAGTTTCTTGCCCTGCTAGTTAATTAAGAAAAGATTTTGCCCTTGGTGCAATTGGACACAATCTCTTGAAAGGCCAGCAAAACTGTGTCGAATCATGTGCGGCTGCATATGTTCCATATAGTTTCATCATTGATATGCTGTGTCTTATGCTTGCATAGACATTCTAAGTCACATACGTAATATTCAAGCAGTGGAGGCCCGGATGCGGTACTTTTGCACCGCCGAGAGGTGGCGGGCCGCCACCATCGACTGACTCAGCAGAGTTCTGAGTCAAATTATTCTTCTTCCTGTCTAAAAAGCACCACTATTAACGAGTATTAATTGGTTTGACTCAGTAGTAAATATTTAATTGTTCTCTACCTCTACACACTAGGCTTCCATCCACCAGTGCGACAATGCCCGTGTCTGTTCTAAGCGAGAACCTCAAAGGCTCGAAGCCTCAACAGGTGGACGCCAATGGTGACTCTGTTGGTCAACTACAACGAGAAGTGTCGCGCAGCCATACTACAGCCGCATACTCAACCTCGCCACAGGACACCTTCCACCGTCACCGTTCGTCCCTGGGCGCCTCAGACAGCTCCTCGCCGTTGCTGCGGCGCATCCCTACCACTGGAGCGCCACCAAAACCACTCAAGCCATTCCGGGAACAAGACATCAAAGTTTTGCTCCTCGAGAACGTCAACCAGACCGGCATCGACATTCTCAAAGGCCACGGCTACCAAGTCGAGACGGTCAAGTCCAGTCTGCCTGAGGACCAGCTAATTGCGAAGATCGCCGACGTGCATGTGCTGGGCATCCGCTCCAAAACCAAACTGACGGCGCGTGTGCTGGCGGCAGCGACCAGCCTGATCGCCGTCGGCTGCTTCTGCATCGGCACCAACCAGGTCGACCTGAAGTATGCAGCCTCGCGCGGGATTGCCGTGTTCAACTCACCCTTCTCCAACTCGCGGTCTGTGGCCGAGCTGATCATCGGCGAAATCATCGCGCTGGCACGGCAACTTGGCGACCGCAGCAACGAGATGCACCAGGGCCGATGGAATAAGGTGTCGGCCAAGTGCTGGGAGATCCGCGGCAAGACCCTGGGCATCATCGGCTACGGCCACATTGGCAGCCAGCTGTCCGTGCTGGCCGAGAGCATGGGCATGTCGGTCGTGTACTACGACGTGGTCAACCTGATGGCCATGGGCACAGCTCGCCAGGTGCCCAGCCTCGAGGCCCTCCTGGGTACGGCCGACTTTGTCACGTGCCACGTGCCCGAGCTGCCCGAGACCAAGGGCATGATAGGCGCGGAGCAGATGGAGCAGATGAAGACGGGCGCGTACCTACTCAACGCATCGCGCGGCTCCATCATCGACATCGAGGCCTTGATCCACGCCATGCGTAGCGGCAAGCTGGCCGGTGCCGCGCTGGACGTCTACCCGGCCGAGCCGACGGGCAACGGCGACTACTTCACCAACGAGCTTAACGCGTGGGCCGAGGACCTGTGCAGCCTGAAGAACCTGATCCTGACGCCGCACATTGGCGGCAGCACCGAGGAGGCACAGTCGGCGATCGGCATCGAAGTGGCCGAGGCGCTGACCCAGTACGTCAACGAGGGCATCAGCGTCGGCGCCGTCAACCTGCCCGAAGTCTCGCTGCGCAGCCTGACCATGGACGAGCCCAACCACGCGCGCGTTGTCTTCATCCACCAGAACGTGCCCGGTGTGCTGCGCCGCGTCAACGAGATTCTCGGCGACCACAACGTTGACAAGCAAATGTCCGACAGCCGCGGCGACATCGCCTATCTCATGGCTGATATCAGCAATGTCAAAGAAAACGAGGTCAAGGGCTTGTATAAGGAGCTGGAAGCCCTCAAGGCGCGGATTGTTACCCGGATTTTGTACTGATTGGTTATGATTCTTCTTATACAAGTTTTCATTTCAACAAATTGCCCCCTCCTCAGATGGGAGGGGTGGGGGGGAAACCAAAATTGAAATATGCCTATTCAACAAGATACCAGGTCAGATTTTAGATGTATGGCATTGGGCCGTTTATCGGACGACGGTAGAGAAAAATTCAACATATGAAATCCTCCGAAAAGAATGATGAAACATTCTCTTGATTTTATGAACTTCTGGGGGCGGGGGCAGACACAGGGGTAGTTAGTTAGGCCTCTCTTTTTTCCTAACCCGTTTACCTTTTTACTGATCCCCCCACCATCATGTTTCTCTCGTCAATGATCGACCTGTATAACACATTAGTACAGAATTCGCTCGGTCAGTGGGAGGACGAGGACAAGGAGGACGAGGAGTAGGACAAGGACGAGGAGGACAAGGACGGGGGGGGGACGACAAGGCCAGGAACAGACAGAGAGGCAACTTACATCCTCCCAGGCGCGGCCGCGCACTTCGCTCAATTGCTCGACCGTCATTACCTTGCCACTGGTGAAATATCCGGCATGGATCTTGGCATCGATCTCGACGCGACTGTCATCAGGGATCATGTCGTCGGGGATGGGGACACGCTCTAGGATAGGGATGCCCTGGTCGACAATGGCATCGTGCTTCATGTTGCTCATGCTCAGCATGCGGTCGATCTTGGTGATGCCGAGCCAATGCAAGATGTCGGGCATGAGGGCCTGGAAGCGCATATCCTTGACGCCGGCGATGTTCTCGGTGCGTTTGAAGTACTCGCTGGCGCGGTCGAGGCCGCGCTTGCGGGCGTTGTACACGAGGTACTTGGTGACTTCGCCCAGCGCACGGCCTTCTTTGCGGAAGTAGATGACCACGCCGGAGCCGCCGGCTTGGGCTTCTTTGACGGCTTCTTCGATACCGAAGATCAGGTAGGGCCGGCAGGTGCAGATGTCGCTGCCGAATACGTCGCTGCCGTTGCACTCGTCGTGGACGCGCAGCGCCAGCCGCACGTTCGGGTCGCTCATCTTGGCCGGGTCGCCGAAGCAGTAGACGGTGAGGCCGCCGATGGGCGGCAGGAAGACCTTGATATCGCTGCGGGTGATTAGTTCGGGGAAGCTGCCACCTGTGTGCTCGAACAGGGCGCGTCGGAGCACGGACTCCTCGATGCCGAAGCGCTCAGCCACCCCGGGGAGGTACCACACCGGCTCGACGGCGAACTTGGTCACGTTCAGCTCGCCCTGCTCGTTCAGGCAGATCTTGCCGTCGGGTTTCAAGCGGCCCGCGCGCACCGAGGCTTCCAGTTCGGGGATCTTCATATGCGCCCGCGTCACCGCGATCGTGGGGCGGATGTCGACGTCCTGGGATTTAATTAGGTCAGAGAAGAGCCAGGGCGCCAGATGGCCAAAAGGGTCCATGGCCACGATTTTCTTCTTGTCACCCCATGCCGGGAATGGGCCGATCAGGGCAGCGGGCTCTGTGTTGGTGAAGTCCGGGCGGTGCTCTAGGTCAAGGTTAGACGAGGCGACGGCCAGGGCGTTGTAGATGGAGTAGCTGCCACCGTGGGCGCCGATGGCGTTTCGCCGCCGGATGGAGTGCGTGTGCCGTGACACCACGACCGGCCCGCGCGTGGCCGGGTCAGCGGCACCCCAATTCAGCGGGATGGGGTCGATGCCCGCCTGTCCTGGGTAGGTGGTTAGGATGATGCGCGCCGTCACGCTGGGTCGGCGTGCAGATGTTGGAATTGACGGCGATGACGACGGCGACGGTGGTATCCGGCCCAGCGAACCATCAAAAGCCGAGATGGAAGCGGAGGGTGGTGAGGAAGACATGGCAGTGCCGTTGACGACGGCCGTGCCGGCTTTGGGTGGGAGAAATGGGGACTCCTTGGTGCTGCTTTGTGGCTGATTTCGTAAACTGTTGAGTGATGCGTTGGTCTCGACGCGGCTTTGCAGTGCTTCCACGCTGGCGGCCAGTTGTGAGTGGTCGACCTGCATCCTTTTCAACGTGGATAAGATTTCCAAGAGCACAGAAGCATCGCTGCTGGTGTTGGTGCCGGTGCTGCCCACTGGAACGGCGGCGACAGAGGGCGCGACAGGAGTGGCCATTTGCTCTGCACTGTGCGGTGTATTACTAGTTTTACTTGATCGGATATCAAGGTGAGTATTGCTAGATACCAAACTAAGCACAGGCGGGGATTGGTTAGCGGATCCTAAAAAGGACAAAGTGCAAGCAAAGAGACGGAGAGAGAGAGGTTGACAGGTTCGATGATCTAGACAGCAACAGCATCCAAAGGAAGTCGGTTGCCGGTTGCCGGTTTATGATGGGCGGATGACCGATGACAGTTTACGCTAGGAGAAGCTCAATGGTGTCCCCGTCACAACATCCCTGGATTTCGTTCCAGGGCTACCAGGTCCGGTGATGGAGATAGGAGACCGTGATCACGTGATCGGACGCAGAAGACGGCGACGATGGCGCTGAGCCCGCTCCCCGTTCTTCATCATCTGTTGCTCTCTACCTTGCTTCCGCCATCCTTCATGCTTATAGTCCCTGCCACAGCCCATCATCCGGAATGTGACGATCAAGGTCGTCTGCTTGAAGACGGAGTTGGTGGTGGCGGTCCTGCCGGGTTAGATAAGCTATCGGATCACGGGGCCCGGTTGCTTAGTCATCACATATCCCGGGTGATATCCCGGCGTTAGGTCTTTGATTGAAACCATCCATCAGTCATCATTCGTCCGTGTCTTCCTTGTCTTCATCCTGCTGGTCTTGAAATGCTTCTTGCTGCTGGCCTGTATCTCAGCCGCGTCGACATCTTTCTCGAGCGCATCCATGGCCTTGGCCTTCCTGCCTGTAAGTGGCTTGCCTCGCGCTCGTTCGGAATACTTGTGATTCAGCACATGGCCGACATTACCAGAGCTAGGAGCGAAGAATTTGGTATCCAGCTGCCTGGATTTGCCGCCTTCTTGTTGCGGCAGCAGCGGCAGTGGAACATCTGAGGTGTCATCGCCACCGACGGTTGATGTGTCAGCGGAGTCAGAATGTGCTATGAGCCAGGCTTGACGCTTGGCCGGGAGGTGGGCAAAATCGTAGAGGTCTTTATTGAAGTCAGCACCGTCGATCTCTGGGTCTTGAGGTGGCGGATGGCAGTAGAGCAGCTTCCCATTGACGTAGTCCTTGAGGATGTATCTTGCCGCTCTTGACTCATCGGGCTGACCGTGGCCAGTGGTAGCGAAGCCGCGCGCCTTGGCGTAGGCCCGCAGGACTTCAGATGCAGTCGGCTTACCAGTGCCGCCTTCATCGATCGGGCGCGTCTGAATCTTCATGCCGTACACGTTCTCGAGAAAGGCCTGTGGGATTCTCTGAGCCACCAGACCTGACGGACCAGAGAATTCGCGCAGCTGGTCGATTGGCAGCACACCACTGCAGACCAGTTCTGCCTTGGTTGTTGCAAAGTTTGGAAAGACAAGACCCGGGCAATCGCACAGAATGACCGTGTCTGAAAGGTGGATGGTCTGGAAGTGCTTGGTCTTGCCAGGTGTTGCAGACACCGAGACCTTTTTCGCACCGATGAGAGCGTTGATGGTGGATGACTTGCCAACGTTGGGATATCCAACCAGGCCAATGGTCGTCTTACGCTCGCTTGTGGCATCATCTGGGACATTCTCAAGGAAGAGCGTCTCGAGCTCGTCGACAGTCAGAATCCTAGTGCTGTCGTGTGATGCAGGATATGAAGCGTGTTCTGAACTATCTGATGCTTCTTCATCGCTCGACCATTCATCTTCGTCCTCATCGTGCTGCTGCTGTTGCTGCTGCTGCTGCTGCTGTTGTTGTTGTTGCTGTTGATTAAGATTTAGGTCCTCGACTGTCCTGACCAATGAGTGCTCTGACGTGTCTTGGAGTGGCAATTGCTCGTCTTGCAGCCCGTCCAGCCCGTCCAGCCCGTCCACCCCATGTCGACCTTCGTTCATCTCTTTTGCGAGATGTGCGGAGAAAAAGCGGTAATTGATGCCCGCTTCCTCAAAGTAGTGAGCCCAAGCGTGTCGCTGCTCCTCGGTCATCATATCTGCCTTATTGACGAGCAGCAGATTCCGCTTGTTCGGATCGACTTCCTTGACGTAGGCCTCCAAATCAGCACTGCGGAAGAGCAAGGGATTGCGGGCGTCGACAATTTGCACGATCAGGTCACTCCTCTCAATGACGCGCCACAGTTGCCGCCACACCTCGATGTTGCGCTCAAATGGCGTCATCAGCAAGTCATCGCTCTCCTGCAACTCGGCCAGCCCTCTCCTCCACTCGAGCAGCGCGGCCCTCTCCATCCCGTCCAATTCCTGCGGCGTGGTGTTCTCGTCCCACTTAGGCCGTCGCGGCACCGTCAAACGGCCCCTTTTCTCCGCGTGTTTCCTCCGCACGCCGCGTTCTTGGGCGGCACTGAGCAGATACGGGTTGTTCTGGTCGGTATGGATGATTTTGACATTGTTCATCTTCTCTGCCGTGAAGTCGGTGCCGGCCAATTCGGCAGTGCTGAGGAATTCGTCGAGGGCGCCCTGCTCAGTGACGCTGCGCATCTTGACCCACGAAGCCTCTTTGGCTGCGTTTGTGACATAGGCCTCGCCGGTGGCGTGGTTGGTGCGCACCACGCCGCCATGTTGGCGCGCTGACACTTTCTTGCGGTCGCCGCCTTTGCCACTACCAAAGCGGTCATTCATGAGCGAGTTGCCCAGGCCCACGGCGTTTTTGGACTTTGGTAGGACCATCTTGGGTAAGGCGCGGCGTGGCGTACAGATGGCGACACAACATAAAAGATGAATGAGTAGTGCTGGTTAATGATAATGAGTAAATAAATTTCTACAATAAGCGGCGTACCGGCGGGAAGGCGACGGAAAACTGCACCTCATACGTCAGAAATCGGTGCCCTTTCCAAATGTCGCTTAGTACTCTGACCTACTGCTTTTACTATAGCCAAGTTCCATCAGTTTCCCCGGTTAGCACCTGCTGCTACACAAGCATGAATGGCTACTTGACTGTTAGTAAGTGCTGTGAATATATAATATTCCATTGTTAATAATTCTACAGTTAAACTAGGCCGTATGCAGCTCTATTGTGGTGTGACAACCTTAAGTTGGTGGGGTATTATTTCCTCCCAGGGTTACTTCCCCTCAGCAAGGGATACAGGCACCCAGTCAGCAATAGAAACACTGCCTTGTGTTGGAGCGGAAGAAGACTATCTCTATGACAGAGCTCTGCAATAGTCTACCTTTGGAGTTCATAACCTACATGAATTACTTTCATGAATTGGGTAATCATGATCAGCCCGATTACAAGTATCTCCGGAAGCTGTCTAATCGACTCTTCTGCTGCCAAGGTTTCAAGTATGACAATGTGTTCGACTGGATGATTTGAGACTTTGACAGGTTGTTTAATGTGGACTAGCAACGTCTTGTATCCCATGCTAACGTTGTGGACCAAAAGATGCAACGGAGCCGTGCTAGTAGACATGACCGAAAGAGGAGGCGTCAAACGGCACCTAATGCAAATGAATAACAGTCAGAGTTCTTGTGTTTCTACAACGTTTAGGTTAAAGACTTGATGTGAAAGGTCCCTCTCGAGGCCAAGTTCGGTTCACCTGCGATGAAGGTTGCCATGACTGGAAAGCGATGAAATATGAGTAAAGCGGCCGACAATGATTTAGGAAGATATGAAGGAGAATGGATTTAACGGCTGAAGATAAGAGGAGAATTAACGCTGCATATATAGATAGTCGGCACTGCCCAATATCCATCCGATTTTGACTTCCTTAGAAGGCGCAGTTCCAGGTTTTCACAACAGCCGAGTTATCGTTCTCGTCTGCGAGTAACTCCTCTCTTGCGGTGTGGATAAGGAAGATGATCGCGGCAACAAAGTAGACTAGGTCATACCACCAAAAAGCGACAAGGGACAAAGGCTCTGGGTATCCTGAGTACAGTATTGAAATGAGCGCTCATATTTGCAGACAACGACTGTAGTTGTGTCTTAGCGGGATGGCCGGTTTGTATTTGTTGGAATTAGAAAACAAGGGACAGAGGGGAGTGAAAATACAACATGTGGTGATCTATCTCCATCACAATTCATCTGCCCTCTTTGCATGCGCGATACTAGCACGAACAATGAAGTTTGGGCACGGATGCTGCCTGTGGTAATTAGTGTCCGCACTATTAAATTTGAGCCAATTGTGGCATGGAAAGGGTCCCACAAAAAAGTTTTGACCTGCGTCAGATAGTAGGATGATATAAATGACGATATCCAGACTTGTAATGGCTTACGCAATATGATCTTGTCAAAGAGCAAATAGAACTGTCACTCTACTACAACAATGCCTCGCAAACGCTTTGACAAGGCAACATCTCAGAAATACCGGCTGCTGTACCGGAGCCAGGATGACCCGCTCATCCACGAAGAGGGCGAACATGCCCTCTTCCCCGTCGGCAGGCCGAGTGATGGCGGCGCTGCGTCGGCGAAGCGGCCACTGGGCAGCGGCAAGGAAGGCCTGCACATCGAGGACCTGGAGCAGGATGTCGATCTGGAATCGATGCGCAACAACGAGGGCGAAGCGGCCGAGCACGGCATCTACTTTGACGACAGCCAGTACGACTACATGCAGCACTTGAAGGATCTGGGCGAGGGCGGCGGCAGTGGCGGGGGTGAGTCGCACTTTATCGAGTCGGTACCGGTCAAAGTGAAGGGAAAGGGCAAGCTCCGGCTCGAAGATGCGCTGCAGCAACTGGATCTGGAAGGCGGAAGTGTGTGGGGTGGTGGTGGTGATGGGTTCAGTCAGTTCTCAACAGCGACCAAGGACAGGGCGTTGGAGCGGCAGCAAGAAGTGCCGGACGAGATTGCAGGCTTTCAACCACATATGGACGAGCGGCTACGAGAGGTGCTGGAGGCGCTGGACGACGATGCGTACGTGGACGAGAAGGATGAAGCCGACGTCTTCGGCGAGCTGGGCCGCGATGGAAAGAATGGCGAGCTCTCGTTGGAGGAGTTTGAGATGACTTTTGCTGATGACGGCAACGACGAGGGTTGGGAGAGTGACGTCACAGAGAAGGCTGCTGTGCAGCCGAAGCAGCTGGAAGTGCCGCGGATCGGCCAGGGAGAAGGAGGCGATGGAGCAGAGGGACTACTGGATGCCGAAGCAGCCGCGGCTCAGGACGGCGACTGGCTGCGGGACTTTGCCAAATTTCAACGCGATAGGGTAAAGCAGAGACCGCGGAGGAGCGCAGAGTCGATCGTGGCCGGCTCGGCTGTCAATGGCCAGGCGCCGACGCTCTACACCCTGAACGGGACACCACTCAGGCACAAGAAGCGGAAGGGCGCGCTGACCAACCCATCAGCCTACTCCATGACCAGCTCGTCGCTGGCTCGGACAGAAGGCCAGCAGCTCCTCGATGCGCGCTTTGACCAGGTCGAAAAACTGTACTCGCTCGACGAAGGCGATGAGTTTGACGGAGACCTGGACCACGACGGCGGCATGTCGCTGGCGTCGGGCATGACCGGGCGGTCCAAGATGTCGCAGCTCTCGACCGCCAGCTTCGCAGACGAAGGCGCGGTCCGAGGCGACTTTGACACCATCATGGACGGCTTTCTCGGCGACTGGAACAAGGCCCATCCGGGCGGCAAGCGCCGAGGCGCCCAAGGCAAGCGCGGGAAGAATGGTAATGAGAAGTACGGCCTGGAGCAGCTAGACGAGGTCAGGCGAGAGCTGGGTAGGGGACGCGTGTATCAGAAACAGCAGCAGGCACAGAAGACGTAGTTTGACGCAAAGCAGGAGTTTGGATCGGAGATGGAGATATGAGGAATCAGACAAAATTCCATCAAAATTCCATTGGGGAAGCAGTGAAGGCCTCCAGATGCGTCTGGGTACAAAAAAGGCCTCTATCGTCGATCACGTGCCACATCCAGCTCACAACTCATGCTGAAGTCGCGCTTCGAGCCTTGGCCACGGGCACCCATGAATGGTATTTGGGCTTTGTCCTGTGCATTGCCTGTGTTAGCCTGCTGCATATATGCATGTGGGGGGTAAAAAAGGTTGGAGCAGAGCGCACGTAGAGTATGGCCGGTATGCACCCCAGCTCTGGGTGTGGTTGGGCTTGGCCTCCTTGCTGTCCCAGGGTCTGCGGCCGAACTGCAGGTTGGTGTCTTCGGACGGCGGCTTGTCGACCATGTACGATATCCAGGCGTGCCAGCCGGGATCGATTTGTGAGGCGTCGAGCTCGTATACCTTGTAGTCGACCCATCGCGTCTAGTAGAGATGCGTCAGATATCCGCTTGTATTAGCGAGGAGGCGGCCTAGGCCTATAGGACAAAAAGAAAGAGAAAGAGAAAGAGAAATAAAAATAAAAAGACTCAACACACCCTCAGCGGCAGCTCCTCTTCCAAGTTCTCGTAGAACTTGTTGCCAAACCGGTCCTGGCCAACCAGGACTCCGGCTTTTGTGTCGCCAATGTACAGCATCTGGTGGAGATACTCCTTGACGCCAATGCGCCGAAGGTTGCCCAGCGTTCGCAGGACTGTCGACATGATTGTATATATATATATATATATATATATATATGTGTGTGTGTGTGTGTCTCCGTAGGCGTATGTGCGTGTGTGTACTCTCGGCACCGAGAGGTGGCAGGCGCGGGCCCTTTCGAAAGAGACGGCGCGGCCACCAATTCACCAATCCACCGACCGATGCGCTCCGATGCGAAGGTTATTGCAAAGTCGTCGTCGCCGGCGTCGCCGAGGTTCAGCAAGCTGCGGGCGGGCAGGAGCTGTCGTCGATCGAGCAAGGGAAGGAGCGCGGCCCCACTTTTTCACGTGGACGGTTCAAAACCTACTTTGTCATTCTTGCGTGGTGAGGTCATTGACTCCTTGCAGCAACAGACCTGCTCTGGCTGGCCTGGCCCATACGGCGGATTGATTCAAAAGAACTTATCTAAACGGGCATTCCTCTTACTCCCCCTAGAACTCAGCTGTTTAAGACGAGCATTTTATTTTGCATGTTTCATTTTTAACTTGAAATCCAACTTCCTCTCGTCCTCGATCCCACTCCTGTCCTTGTCAATCAATGTGTATAGACAGGACCCAGCATAGAGTTGGAATAAGGGGCAGGCTTTGAAAGGAGGTCGGTGTTCGACGACAGTTTCTATTTTCATTGTTTAGGCCGCCACCAACTCTGTCGTCGCACTTGGCTCGTTTTTGTTCATCTCTTTCATCTCTTTCATCAGAGCAAGGGCAAGATGGTGCCGGCTCCCGATCTGCCGCTGGCAGAGCTGGTGATGCAGCTGCTGAACCGGGTCGTGGAGGTGCTGAAGAAGATGGTTCCATTGCTGCCCACGTACAGCCACCTGATTGCGTCAGCTGTGTTCCCGATCTACGCAGCGTCGCATGCGTCACTGACGCGTCCGTCATCAGCAGCAAAGGCCAAGTCTGAAGCAGCAGCAGCAGAGGGAGAAGAGGAGAAGTCGGAGGTGATTGAGAGTTTGACGCCTGGCGATGCACTGCTGTTCCCCCTGCTGGCCGGTGGCACCCTGGCCAGTCTGTATTTCATTCTCAAATGGCTGCAAGAGCCGCACTGGCTCAACAGATTTCTCAGCCTCTACTTCTCCTGGATCGGGGTGTTCTTCGGGTTCAAGTTCGTGCGCGACGTCTTGACTACGATCCGCTCACTCGTCTTTCCCAACACCTATTCCTCGGCGCGCGGTCAACTCGTATGGACGGCTGACCCGACCAAGAGCGCCTACACAACGGCGTCGGGCTTGACGACGAACAGTCCGCTGCCGGGCATGCTCCGGCACCTTCCACTCGGCAGACGGCTGAGTGCCTGGATATGGGGGGTGCGCGGCCTGTTGTCGACGCCGGCAGCCCTCCACCTGCGCATCAGCGGCCTCCTGACGGTGGACACGACGATCACGCTGATCGACCCGGTGGCGCTGTGCGTGTCGTGCGCAATCGCCACCTTCCACGCGTTCGTCGCCAAGCCGTGGTACCTGACGAACCTGCTGGGCTTCAGCTTCTGCTATGCGGCCTTGCAATTCACGACGCCGACGACGGGCTGGACGGGCACGCTGGTGCTGGGCGCGCTGTTCGTGTACGACATCTACTTTGTCTTCTTCACGCCCATGATGGTGACTGTGGCCACGAAGCTGGACGTGCCGATCAAGCTGCTCTTTCCGCAGCCCGACGGCTGTGTCTTGGCACGCAGCGGAAGTGCAGAGGATTCGCCGGCCATGCAGGCCTACCGCGAGTGCGTGGCCAAGAAGAGAGCGATGGCCATGTTAGGACTGGGCGACATTGTGGTGCCGGGCATGATGATTGCATTTGCGCTGCGCTTTGATTTGTTCCTGCACTACTGTCGACGTGCGCGCAAGCCGAGTCCCAGCAGCAGCAGCAGCAGCAATGACAAAACAGGACCAGAAACAGCCAAGGCAGAGTACAAGTCTGCGACGGGAGCGTGGGGCGAGCGCTTCTGGACGAAGAAGACGGCCTGGTCGGAGCAGCTGCGCGCCAAGAGCTTCCAGAAGCGCTACTTCCATGCCACGCTGGCTGGGTATGTGGCTGGACTGGTGGTGACGCTGGTTGCGCTGCAGGTGATGCAGCACGGGCAGCCGGCGCTGCTGTACCTGGTGCCCGGGGTGCTTGGCGCCTTCTGGGGCACCGCGCTGGTCAGGGGGGAGCTCAAGACGCTCTGGAACTATAGTGAGGCTGAAGAAGGTGCGGAGGGGCAGAGCGAGGAAGAAGAAGAAGGTGATGATGATGATGACGATGATGAAGGGGAGGAGGAGCTGAAGAAAGCAAACCCCGAAGAGGAAGACGAAAAAGAAAAGGGGAGGAGAACGAAGAAGGGCATTGCGGCGGCCGACTCAAAAGATCAAGTTCGGAAATTGGTCGACTTCTCAATCACCCTCCCTCCACCAGCTGGCGCTGCTACTCTCCCTGCCACTGCTGCAGGCAATACTCGGGCGAGCTCGTCGTCGGTTGACCAAGACGGCGTGGTGACGAAGCGAGGTCGGCTAGTTGCAGCAGTTGCAGCAGATGCCGACTGACGCGGCCAAGCGTGCTGCATTCGATAGATGATTCGATAGATGAACAGCCATTCTTCTCGTCTCTCGAGTTGCTCGCTGCATTCGATAGATGATTCGATGGATGAACAGCCATGCTTCTCGTCTCTCGCCTTGCTCGCTGCCTCCTGTTTCCATGTCATTTCCCAGCCTTGTTTTTTGGACTTCTTAACCAGCCTCGGGCGACGCAGTGTGCAGGACTCGCTGCCACTGGCTCCGGCGGGCCTTTGCAATACCGACGAGCGCTCTGATCTCTGGCAGGCCGATTCTGCCGGCACCGCCGCTCTTCTCGACGCGATGCAGGACGGCGTCGCCAGCGTCATCGGCATCAACTACGACGCAGCCCACCTCGGCCACAGTCTCCTCCTCGAAGGCATCCAGGTCGACCAGCCACCGGGCGGCCTCGTCGCGCACCTGCTCGTCCGGCACGCTGGTCTTGGCGGGCACAAAGACGCCGAAACTGAGCGGCACGGGCATGCCGCGCAGACGCAGCGCCGTCGCCTCGCGCACGTCCGGCGAGCAGAAGACCTGCTTGGCGTCCGCGTCCCACACTGCCTTGGGCAGCCGCGTGTGGCGCAGCGCCGCGTACATGGCCAGCCAGGCGGCGTCGAAGACGGAGCCGGAGCCGCCGTGCGAGAGGCACACCATGTCGACGTACAGCACCCAAAAGGCCTTGAGCTGCCGGCGGGGCCCGTCTGGCACGAGGCCCGGCTGCTGAACCTCGACCGGATCGAGAGTGTGGCTGACTTCCAAGTCGGCCTGTCTGACAAGTCGGCTCGAGTGCAGCAGCGACAGCAGCCGCTGCGAGATCGACTGGGCCTCGACGCTGGGCGCCGCGTTGGCCGGGTGCAGCGGTGAGCAGCCGGTGCTGAGCTCGAGATTGGGCACCACCAGCCTGTACACACGGAGATCGTCATCGTCGTCATCACCGTCGCCATCATCACTGTCGCCGTCATCACCGTCGCCATCATCACTGTCGCCGTCATCACCGTCGCCGTCATCACCGTCGCCATCATCATCACTGCCGTCGTCATCATTGCTGCCATTTTCTTCTTCACCCCACTTGTCCTTCTTCACGGCGCGGTACGACGGAATGTCGGCCACGGGCAGGATCTCGGCGCGCACACCGCACACGATGGTTGTGGCGCCGATGCGGACGAGCGCCGAGCCTTGCGTGTGCGTCAGTGCACCCACGTTGAGGTCGATGGGCCGCGGCTCTGTGGGCTGGCGCCGTGACGGCCGCAGCGGAGGCGTCTGCGAGAGATGTGCGTGGAGCAGGGCCGCGGGCGAGATGAGCGGCATCGTCGCGGGCGGCACGGGCGGCGGCAGAGAGCCCATGGCGAGGAGTTAGAAGCCACAAGCATTGGCCTGCAGGAGGGATTGGAGGAGGCAGCAGGGACACTCAATCAGATCTAGCGTGTACATAGTAATTAGTGTGTGGACCGTGGAGGCCACACAATTCTGTGCCCATTCTGCCGTCGTCTCAGGGCGGTCAAGACGGCGGGCGGTAAGCCCGGCTCTAGCTACACATTGTGATACAAGGATTATATTTGGCCAAACAGCAATATCGTACATGATAGATATTACAGTAGCAGAGGCTAGCCATACGAAAGCCTGGCTTTGAGATAATCTACTAGATTTATTCTTATTAACTAGTATAGAGGTATTCTTCCCCTTCGCCCAAGGATTTAGATTTAGACTCCACTTTGTTTCGATAGCCAAGCATGACTATGACTCTATTTCTTATTGGATTAAATAGGGCAGCAAGAGCACTAATAAGCGCTAAATTGCCAGCGCACAAAACAGAGTCACTAAGGAGGGCCTCTTCGTCTTCTTCTAGCTTTGAGACGAGCAATTGGAATTGGGGACTCAAAATCTTTGTACAAGACAATGAGGAATGATGAGATCTACCTCCCATCGCTCACTCGACCTGTCGGTATCTCGGTTACTCGACCTGTCCAGATAATCCGATCCATCAATCACCCTGTGGCTATCGAGCCATTCCTCTCTCTCTGTTTTTCCTCCTTGCATTTCGTTTCCCTTCCCTGTCGACATATCGATCCATCGATCCGTCGATCCGATGCGTCAATCACTCCGTGCCTATCGGCCCATTTCTATATCTGTTTTTCTTCCTTGCGTTTCGTTTCTCTTCCCCCCTAGAAATTAATACAAGCTTCACATCTCTCTCCTGGTCTACGCACGCACAAACTCCGAGTGACTGACCAAGTCACTCGAGGCGCTGAATGAAACGATCGCTCGGCGCTCAATCTGCAGGATATCATCACACACAATATAAATCTCCCGGGAGACGGTGACAAAAGCGACAAAAAGCAACAACACCCCGTCCATCATCGTCACAGCGCATAATTCTCTGCATGCAGGTAAATCTCATCCTTGTTTGGATCGGTAAAGACGTCGTGCTGTAGCGCCGCCGTCGTGCGCGCCACCTCAGTCCGCATCGACGGCGGCCCACACACATAGATGCACGTCCGCCTGCCGAACTCGCCCGACAGGCCCTTGAGCATGTACGCAATGTCTGGCCGTCCGTACTCGGTGCGCCAGCCGTCGCGCCGTGCCTGCGTGGGCAGGAATGCAAAGCGCATCAGGTTCTTCTGGAACTGCGTCGGCGTTTGTGGGAAGCCAAAGTCGAACTTCCTCACTGCGTCGCTTTGCGCTTGCGATAGCGTCGAGTTGCGCTTCGACTCATGTTGGGTTGGTGTAAATGGTGCCATTGCCAGTGTTGTTGTTGGTGCAGCCGCGTGTGCCGCTCCAGGTGGGGGAGGGAAGTACTGCTGGTGCTGCTGGTGCTGCTGGTGCTGCTGGTGCTGCTGGTGCTGCTGGTGCTGCTGGTGCTGGTGCTGGTGCTGCTGGTGCTGGTGCTGGTGCCCGTAGACTTGCCGCGGCGGCGACAGGTATGCTTGTGGCAGCGCCGTGATCACGTCCTCGGCTTCACGTTTCATCTCATGCTCGCCGTTGCCCATCAATGTCGAGCTGCGCTTTGATGCCACGCCCTGCAGCGCTCCGTTGATCCTGTCCCTGAGCCCCGACAGTCGGTTCTCCCGCATGTCACCGGTCAGGAGATGCTCATATCGCTTGGCCGCCGTGATGAAGAAGTGACATTGCATCGACCCCGGCGGAGCGCATTCTCTGCATATTCGAAGTTCTTCCCTGAACCACTCCATCAGCTCTGGTCGTTTCATCGCCCAGATCACGTGCACGCGAGTCGTTGTCGCTTTGCCGTCTCGCATGCGCTTGATCAGGTCCAGCAGTTGGCTCGCAATGGCCGTGATTCCCGACCCGCCGGCAAAGAAGATGACTTGGTCGAAGGAGGACATCTGCCTCTGCATGCCGCCGTACGGGCCGTCAATAAAGGCCCGGTACGTCTTGTACGGGCCCTTCTGGAGCGAAATGTCGTACAGCTTCCTCGTGAATCCGCCAAAGGGTCGGAAGACGAGGATCATATCGCGATACTCGTCGCCATACTCGGACGGAAAGTCGTCGCTGCACAGCGACGCAATCGTGAACGGATGGTTCTCCATCAGCGACACGCCCGGCATTCGAAGGTACACGTACTGGCCCGGCTTCCATCGTTTCCGCGTCGGGATCGTCACCTTGACCGCCTTATCCGGCAAAATCGTCACCGCCGACTCCTCTCCGATCAGCCACGACGCCCACAGCGGATTCATCCAATTCAGGTAAAACACTCGCAGGATCATCGACGTCAGGATCAGCGTCACCGTGGCCCAGAGATAGCTCCACGAAGTCAAGGCCTTGTTGCAGTGCCAGAACATCAAGCCCACGAAGCCGTACGCGACGGGGGCGTGCAGCATCGCGAAGATCTCGTAGAATCGGTTGCGCAGGATCGGCAGCGAGTGCACCGTCAGGAAGATCAGCGGCGCCATGGCCGCAATCCCAGTCGTGTAGATGTACCACGGCTGGTTGGCAAAGTAGAGCTTCCAGGTCCTGAAGCCGTCAGGGTCGTGCACCGACTGCCACCAGAAGGGAACGGCGTGGATGACGGCGAAGATAGCAAAGATGTATGCCATCCATCGATGGAGGACGATCAGGCGCTCATGCCCGATGCCCGTCATATACGACACCAGATTGGCCTTTGACGACGTGGCCACGATCCACGGCAACAGCGATACCGAGATCATGCCCGCTCGGATGGCCAGAGGCGGTGATCCGTACGACATACTGGCATAGAACATTGGCGTCGGAAGGAAGCAATAGAGCATTGACGCCGCCAGCGCCACCACGACAATCGCGATCACGCCCAGCGACGGAAAGCCAAATCGCCACGGTCCCAGGCGCAATTGTGGCACTGGTCTGTAGAAAACCCATCGAAACAGTGCAATTGTATTGTTGATTGGTGCCAGCGCTGAAACCGAGGCCTGCTGCTTTGCCTTCTCCGGGAGCAAGGGGCCTTTGCTGGGGAAGAAGTGTCGAGTAGAGCTAGTGTCGGTAATGGCGCTTGGTAGCTCGACATCATCCGTGCGAATCAAACTAGGAGACCATTCCCTGGCCGAGTTGAGGACCTCCTCTTTGTGCAGCGCCGTGCGGATTCTATCTCCCCAGAAGTGGTACATTCGCATCAAAGTTGCCAACACCAGCAGCGCGATCAGCATCACCACAAACAGGATGCCGTATTTTCCAGCGCTTGAAAACGGGTCATGCTGGATGGCCTGCTGCAATGCCGGAGGAGTCGTGCTGTTGATCGGGATGTTGACCCTCCTCACCAACTCTTCAAATGCTGCTTCTACCTCAGCGTAGTCTGCTGTGCTTCCTTCTATCGCTTGCGCCAGCGATGCGCCCGTCTCTGAAGCCATTGCATCAAAGTGTGCAAAGGGCGTTGAGGCTGAGCTAGTTGTTTGTATTGCCCGCAATCGTCTGCGGCCTGTTCACACACCTGGTGGAGTGTTGGTCCGACCTGCGGGGGATCCCAGTTTATTGGTTATAGTCGACGCACACCCGTCGGGTCGCCGCGCACACGACCTTGACCAAACAAAACAGGGCGATGCCAAACTATATATTTGAGAAAGCCAGCTTTCTCGACCAGAATCAGAAGAGCGAATGTGGAGAGCAGCAGCAGTGAGGAGGAAGAGTCAGCCCGGACCCCCAAAGACGTGGTACAGCGAGAGAAGTTCATGTCAGAACTCAGAATATGCGGGTAATGGCATGGGGACCTTCAATGCATCGAGTCGAGGGCCCAAGACTCAAAGGTGATAGTGGGCACACCCTAGTACGGGCTTCCAACGTGGTGATCTCTCGAATTCACCGTGATAGAAGCAGACGCAGCATATCAGACAGCCCTGTACCTTGGTAGGCTTCTTCCCGAGTTCACAGCCGCACGACCTGGACATCACCACCCTGCTGACTGAACCTCAGCATCAGCGCCCATCTGTCAGCGGCTGCTCCGCCCCCGGCATTGGCCAGCACCTGGCCTAAGCAGCTCCATCTCGGGAACCAGAGAAGACGATGGATAAACGGGGGGCGGACCGCCTCGGGGGTCCGCTGGCCTGGCCCAAAGCCATATTGGCTGAGAGTGGGTGACAAAGTGGTAAGCTCTGCAGAAGTTGGTGCCCTGATCAGCCCCTCGTGCTGAGAGTTGACGTATCACAATGCCGGCCTCCTTGCCGCCCGCGCAGAGGCCCGCGCTAGCGTGTGGTGGTCTAACCCAATCATAGCGCCGAACTGGATGCGCGTCCGGCTCCTCGCAGCACTTGTACCGTAGGAGGTGTGTGTAACCCTGTTCAACGGTCGCTGCCATATGGCTTCGGCTAGCGAGAAAATCGTTTCTCTAAGATTTGGAAACATTCGAGTCCCGACCCTCGTGTAACTCAAGCGACTGAGGGCGAAACCCCAAGTTGATGATACTGCAAGTTCGGCGGGGGAATCGCTCCCGGGTGCCCCGCTCTCACCCCCGGTGCACACCCGATTCCCGCCCTGAACTCAAAATACAGCACACAGCTTTGAGCGACAAACACGCTTCGAAATGAGTCACCGCCACAGGCAGCAGCTGCAAACAACTTTTGCCTCGCTTCAGCTAAAATGGTAAAGTCGACGATCTGATTCTAAGATCTCACAGGCGCTTACAAGTCTATAGTCAATCTCCCACGAAGCTAACCTGTTGTACCATTGACTGACAGAGGCGATACCCAGCCGCTAGGAGAGACTCTGATCTCGACGCCACAGCGACCTTGACTGGTTTGTTGGCGTGACTGCATGTTGATGCTCGAATGGTCGGGCGCCAGCGGAAACCATTCTAGCCTATACTAGCGAGCACTGGAACGTCACACACGCGAGACGTCTGATGTTGTCGAGACGAGGAGTGATATGCTAATTAATTCGTTCTAATCCCACACAAGTCCTCCCATTTTCTGCATTCGACAGTTCTGTTTCGACGAAGAGCCAAGATTGCTTTCGTTCGCCACCTCCTAGACGGAAACTTATTGGCCAGGCTTGAAGAGTTGTCGAGTGTCGAGTGTCGAGTGCCAAGTGTCGAGTGCCAAGTGTCAAGTGTCAAGTGCGCAAGTGTCAAGTGCCATCAACTTGTCGTGGAGGAAGGAGCGACACAGCAGTCGGGCTTGGCGGCTTGTAGCTTTCCTCAGGTCGGACATTAGGCAACCGTACTAATATGCCTGCTTCCCCTTCTTGCCCTTGCACCATGTTCAAAAAATGTCTTGAAAAACTTGATTGATGCATCCTGTTGGAAATCACTGCCCAGCCAGCCTGTTCACCCATGTGCAGAGAAGATATGTCAATAGGTGCTGGGCTAGCTTGTTGTTGTTGTTGTTGTTGCCTCCACTTGAACTGAGTCTTATTCCATCAGTCTGATGTCTTGGCGCTGTCTCGTCCTGGTCTCTTCTCAACCTACTTCTGTCATTGAAGATACTGGAAAAGGAGGAAACAAGTAAGTTATTCGCGGACTGAGAGAATGACCAGCTGGATGGAGAAAAGTAGAAATTGAACAAGTTGCCACATTGGTATTGGTACAGCAAGATAGGATTACCTACCACCCTTTCAATCACTCAACTGCCTCTTGATTGCTGAGCAGGCCGTTCATTCACTCTGCAGTTTTCCCCTTCCTTGCCAAGCACCTGCTCCCTTTGCCTGCGCCCATGAAGACAACACTGGAAGCCAGGCAACGACAAGATACCAGGGGACAAGATACCAAGTCCACCTCGTTGCTGGGCCAGCCACTGGCCCATTCATGACTTGCAACAAAGCCTTTCTTACTGCCAATGTTGCTACTGCTACCAACCACTTCCACAACACTTCTTCATTACCGTTTGCCTGCCCCTCATTCATAATTTTCATCCTCCCTTCCGCATCACTCACTTCCCTTCTTACGCCTGCTTTCATCATCTTCAGTGTTGTTATCATCAGGATCTCCTACAACAAGCTTATTCATCATGCCCCCATTCTTCCACTTTGACCAGCCTCCAACCTCAATGCTGTGTGCCCACTGCCAGTGCACTGTCCAGGTGACGGCATTTGTGAAAACACGCCAGTGTGCCAAGTGCAACCTCGTCACGTACTGTAGCCGCACCTGCGAGCGAGCTCACTACCAGACGCACAAGAAGGAATGCAGCAAAATGGGTCAGTCCCGGGCCTCGGCCGCGGCCTCGACTTCGTCCAAGGGCCAGACGGGTGGCCGTGGTAACAGCAGCGGCAGAAGAAGCCGACCTAACAGTAGCCCTCGTACTGCTCTTTCCACTGCGGCTCTGCTCCCCTTCCCACGTCAAACCAAGCCGTTCGAAGCGCTCAGGAAGAAAGAATGGCTCTGCTTCCCATCAGCCACACAGCAGCACTGGCAGCAGCATGTGTACATGCTCCTGATCGACGCCTTCCGGCTGTATCTAGACGACGAGATGACGTTCGCGTCGGTGGCTGAAATTGGAAGCATCTACCACAACAACAACGCAGACAGCGCAGCAGCGTTCAAGCTCTGCTTCCTCCCGCTGTCGCAGCAGGAACAGTTGCTGCCGACTTGGATGACGCAAAAGTCTTGCGCTTTTCACGCCAATAAGTGCGTCGAGTTTGGCATGAAGAATGTCGACTTGGAGTGGGATATGGATATGGACATGGATATGGACATGGACATGGCCGTGGGGGTGGGCGGAGGCAAGAAGAAGAGCAAGGCCTGGGGAGGGCTCAAGACGAGAGTGACCGAGGAGGATATCGTCAAGTGGTACGGCGATGAGAGCATGGTGTTGCAGATGAGGGTGTTTGCCTCGCAGGTCTATGGTGATGACCCAAGTGGGACTGTCAAGGGCTGGGAGACGCGAGTTTGATGGGAGTCGGGGAGAAGACAGCAGTGCTAATGCATCAGAGCGTTGAGCCTGGAGAGTACAGTCAAGGCCAGTCAGTGTCAATCAAGGCCAGTCAGTGCCAATCAAGGCCACTCAAAATAGAACAGTCCAATGAGATAAGAGAATGGCCGAGGAACACCAGATGTGGCTGACAATAAATAAGAATGACTCTTGACAGAGATCCCATTTCTCTTCGTCCGTGCTCACCCGATTGCTAGATGCGCACTACTGAAATGTGGCTGTCAGTCGTCCAAAACCTAGTGGTGCGACACGATGCCTCTCCCGGCCAGCCGGCCAGCCGGCCAGAGATAGAGAGAAGAAACCGAATTTCTGTGTCGATGCCGTTGAGACCATAATTTCGAATCAATGGCAACAAAGCAGAGACAAGCTAGGATGACTCCATTGTAGAGAGAATGGTAGGTACCGGTAATTATTACTCGAGAACGAAAAACCTAATTGATATTCACAGTTTGGTCCTGGAGGGTGGGGTATAAACCTCACTCAAAGGCATTCCAAGTATATATATGTACTGTCTGCCATTCATGACACCCGCTTACAGTCAGAGAAGATCGTATGAATGCACGGTTGATTTTGCAAGTGTCGATCGTGGCTCTCGTGGGCTATGCGATACTCTCTCGACTCTCAAGAGGCTTCTTCCTATTCCGCCTGCAACAATATGCCTCTCAAAACCGGGCGAGATGGCTCTCTACTTTACACATCTCTACATGGTTAAACACCTTACATGTGGCCCTCGAAAGATGGGAAAACCCAGCTATGGATGGCTGTGTTGGTGCTCCATTTCTTCAAAGACCGCGCTTTACAAGTCTTGATCGCTCGCCAACTGGGTAGCATCACGGATGGCGTTTTCGCTGGGCTTGAACTACGGTGACTTCATCTCGAGGCCGTATTTATTTAGCCCGTGTTCGACCACGACAGGCGCTATAATGAAGAAAGTTTGCATCTGGATTGCGTGTGCTCCACCAACTGGCTCAAGGCTTTACCATCTTCAAGGCTGCAGCTGCGACTCATGTATCTCATTTCGCTCACAGGAATATCACGGAAGCTGTGCTCCACCAACTGGCCCAAGGCTTTACCATCTTCAAGGCTGCAGCTGCGACTCATGTATCTCATTTCGCTCACAGGAATATCACGGAAGCTTTCCACGCTCATATCCCAAATCTCGTTGTTCTGCTCGGTCGGAGAAAGCCCTTCCGACCTTTCTCCGACCTTTCGCCATCGAGGGTAAAAGCAGTACAGTACGGCCGAGAGCAGAGGGAATCCCGGTGGGGAAAAGCAGGCTTAGGAAGAAGGACAATGGATGAGAGCCTTAAACTAGAAATAGACAGGGCGTGAGGGCTGTAGTGAGGGCAGCAAACCACGTCTTGGGCAAAATTTCCAGCTTCAACTATCAAGCAGGAGGGGAGTATGTAGCGAGCGAAGGGCGGCATACTTATACCCCAGAGGACCAACACAAGGCTGTATTTCCACCAGGCGTTTCGAAGGAAGGTGGCAGAGGTCCATCGTTGCCACGTCTGAGAGAGCAGCACAAGAGGCGCCCAACCAAGCAGCTTGAGCACATTAGAGCGGGCGAGGGAATGGGACCTCCTTGGTATCTCGAACGGGCCCGGTCGTCTAAAGTTGACGAAAGTTGGTGTTGTGAATGAAGCGGAAGAACGAAGGACCCGGTGCTCAGGCAGCCCTGAGGCAGCCCTGAGGGAGCGGAAGGTGAGCTGAGGGTGAGCAAAGCAGTGAGCGGCTAATCAAAAAGAGAAGACAGACAGACAGACAGCTGGACGGACGGACGGACGGACGGACGGACGGTAGGGTTTTCGCACGAGAGAACTACCTAGGTAGCGGGGCATATCGCCAAGCATCCAAGTCACCACACTCTCACGCGTGCACACAGGCAATATGGAGAAGAGTGTTTATGCAACGAGCAGGACGAAGACAAGCTGCGGTGTGTCAGGTCAATTGTCTCTCAGCCACCGAGTACTCCCTTGACGGATGGTTCAACCGAGTACTCCCTTGACGGATGGTTCAACCGAGTACTCCCTTGACGGATGGTTCAACCGAGTACTCCCTTGACGGATGGTTCAACCGAGTACTCCCTTGACGGATGGTTCAACCGAGTACTCCCTTGACGGATGGTTCAACCGAGTACTCCCTTGACGGATGGTTCAACCGAGTACTCCCTTGACGGATGTTTCAATATGCTGAGAATGGCTGCTGCTGCTGCTGCTACACTTGGCCGATACGTGGTTTTTTGTGTTCATTAATAATGTCAACTGATGATTGGGCTGCTGTACACAGCAAACGAAGCAAAGAAAGCCGACGACGCATTTGATGACTTGGCTGTTCCACATCAGCAACTCAAAACATGGACAGCCGCTGCTTATGACAGAGATGCCTTCACAAGCCAGGAGGCGGAGGTGGGGGCGGGGGGCTTGTTTGCTGCTGGCCATAGCCATCGGCCGGGGGCGGGGGCGCCTGCTGGGCCTGCTGGGCCTGCTGCTGCGAATAGTATGCTTGGTAGTACTGGACGTAGTTGGCGTACCCACCATAAGCCGCATACGGATCGCCACCGGGCTGATTGGCGTAGTACTGTGCGTAGTAGTCGGCCGCGGACTGGGCCGGCTGGGCCGTAGACTGGGCCGGCTGGGCCGGCTGGAGCGAGGTGCCTGGGGCCGGGGCGGTGGGGGTGTGCGACTGCGGGTACGGGCTGTTGTAGGAGCCGGAGCGGGGGGCGTAAGCCGAGTAGGGGTTGCGGTGAGCATCGGCACCGTAGCCATCGGTATAGCTTTCCGGGCGCTGTGCCGGCGGGTTGGCCTTGAAGTGCTCGTAGTTCTGCCGCACGCTGGCAAGCAGATCCTCGCACAACTCCTTGCCCTTCTGCACCTGCTGGGGCTGAGGCGCCGTCACGTGCAGAAACATGGGCTCTTCGGACTCCTGGCCCGTCGAGTGCTCCATGAAGCCGCTGCCTCGGCCTTTGATCTGAACCTTGCAGCCGCTCTCCTGCTGGATGTGCTTGACGTAGGCGCCGCCCTGGCCGACGACCTGGGCACGCAGGTTGAAGCCCGGCACGTTCTCCATCTCGAGCGGGATTCGCTCTTCCGGCCACTTGCGGCGGCCGAACTCGTCCCGCTCGACCGTGTCCTGGTCGCGGCGCCTGAAGCGGCGCTCGTCGACCAGGTTGGGCAGCTCCTGCTTCATCAGCTCCTCGATCTTGGCAATGGCCTTTTCCAGCCCGGACCTGGACGTGCTAGTCACGTGCAGGTACAGCGGCGGATTAGTCGCCGTGGCCAAGCTCTTGTCGGGATAGTACGAGCCGCGGGTGGTGATGTCGGCCCCGGTCTCTTCTTTGATCTACGCGCACCCGTCAGCAGAGAGATGCAGCACAGGGGACGCCGGTGGTGGACGGGCTGCGTGCGTGACAGAATGCACACGGCGTATAGAGTTACCATTTTTTGCGTAGAGCCCTTGGTCAGCGTGTATCGATTGCGCAGATCGTTGACTTCAATGTCCTTGATATAGTCACCGTCAGCAATGTAGATGTCGCCATCGAGTTTGCTCATGCTCTGGCCCGTGGTGATCTTGGGCGCCGATGATGATGAAGGAGGCGGCGTCGGCGTGGCCACTGCCGGCTGGCACAGGGTCAGCAAATGGCCGAAGGCGGCGCAGACACGGCGAGCGATACTGACCGAGCGGATGGGCGGCACGTCGACGTGCTGAACTCCATTGCGGGCTCGCAGGTCGGCGTTGATTTTGGCCGCGGCAGCAGCTGCGTCAGCGTCAGTCAGGCTCACGCCGGCAGGGGGGAGGAGGGGCGGCGGCGCTCTCACCGGCAGCAGCTGCCGGGTCTTGGTTCGGGACCCGTCTCGACTCGTGGATGGGCGGACTCTGCGACGCTACTGGGCTGCGGCTGCGTCGTGGCTCGGCCTGGCGAGTCGACGGCGACCTGGAGCGACGGTCGAAGCGCGACGTCTTCCGCGGCTCCGGCTCCGTCTGGTCAAAGCGAGACCGCTTCCGGGGAGCCTCTTGTGACATGGCACAGGCGCACAGGCAGACTCGACGATCTTGACACTTTGATGTCGACGAGCACACGCCGTCGTCGTGGCTTTTTGCCTTGGCGGAGGGTGCAAATGCGCATATGGTTACTGTCGCCGTGCGTAGCCCGCCTACGGTAGGACATACAGCCCACAGTGCTACACAGTAGAGTAGTATACAGTAGAGTAGTATACAGTAGTAGTATACAGTAGTATACAATAACTTAGTATATACGGTAGTAGTACATACTAGTACATACAGTATATACCAACGCCCATGGGCTGAATGCTGCATTCCGTAGTAGTACATATAGCACATACCGTAGTAGTGCATATAGAACATACCGTAGTAGTACATATAGCACATACCGTAGTAGTACATATAGCACATACCGTAGTAGTACATATAGTACATACCGTAGTAGTACATATAGTACATACCGTAGTAGTACATGTGGTACATACCGTAGTAGCACACGTAGTACATACCGTAGACACGTAGTACATACCGTAGACACGTAGTACATACCGTAGACACGTAGTACATACCGTAGACACCTAGTACATACCGTAGACACGTAGTAAATACCGTCATCTGTCTACTGGAAAACACGGTCCATGCTGCTATTCTCTGTATTGTGGGATACGCTATGCAACGCTATGCCCGGCTATGCGCGCCACACCACGCCACGCCACGCCACGCCATGGCTCGCTCTCCACTCGCTCTCCCACCCCACGCCTCGCTCTCCACTCGCTCTAGGCCCCCGTCACCTCCTCGGGCTCAATCTCTTCTTTGGTGGGAAGAGGAATGGCGCGGTACAGCAGGATCAGCGCCGAGGCTGCCTCGCCGCCGCCCACCAGCGTCTGGATGCGCTCGGCCTCGACCTCCGACACCTTGTCGTCGTTGAAGAACCACCACTTGCCGTCTTCTTCCTTTCGCTTGCCGCCGCGCGCCTTGGCGTCGTCAACCAGGCGCGCCTCCTTCTTCACATAGCTCGTGTAGTGGCCGCTGTCGGCGCTCGCGCCTTGGTGGCACACAACCCCGCGCAGCTCGTACAGGCCCGACTTGTTGGCCGACTCGTCGGCCAACAGCTCAGGGTCGATCACCTCGTACAGCGCCGTCTTGGCCGCCTTCAACGCCGCCCTCTTCTCCTGCTCATACTGCTCGTCCGTCTTGTACACATCCATGTCGCCGCCCGCACTCTCGGCCTCCTTTTTAGCCTCCTTCTTCTCCTTCTGCTCCTTCTGCTCGCGCAGCTTGGCAATGGGCGCCGCCTCGGCTGCCTGCAACGCCGCATCGTGCTTCCGATCTTCTTCCTGCTTGTGTCGCAGCTTCTGGCGCTTGCGCGCTCGCTCCATGTCCTGCTCGTCCTTTCGGATCTCGCGCACCTTCTCCCGCACGGGCACGAGCCGCTTCCTCAAGTCTTCGGTGCAGTACTCGACCATGTCTAGCTCCTCGGGGAACGTGACTTTTTTCAGGATCTTGGCCTTCTTCTTGATGTCGTTCTTCCAGAAGAAGCGGATCATGTGCACAGTCAGGTACTTTGGCAGTCGCGAGATGGCCGACTCCTTGACGTACTCGCCATCTCGTCCCAGCGTCTCAGATCTCTTCTCCAGCCTCTCCCTCAGCCCCGCCTTGATGCCCTGACCCAGATGGCGAATCTCGCTGTCCGAGAGGTGGCAGTCAATCTTCAGGAAGCTCTCGTCCTTCTCCACCACCGGCTCCTTGTCGCCGACCTCAGCTGGCGGCCTGGTCACCGAGTGCAGCCGGCCGGCCATGAACTTGTCGACGAACGTCTCGCTGCCGCTTCCGCCAGCGCCGTGCGTGGCATTCGCCCTCAACTTCTGCCTGACCTGCTGTATGATCTGAGACCATGCTTCTTCCGCGTCCTGCTGTGCGTAGCGCACGCCCGACTTGTCTTTCTGTGCAAACTGCGGATACTCCGATCGGAGCGTGTTGAGCAGCACCACAGGCGGCAGCCCGCCCTGTGTCTCGGACATCTGCTTGTACAGGTCTCTCAGAGCGCCAACAAGATCGCCGCCTGCGCCCACCGCGCCCAGCCCCATCTCGCTGAGCATTGACAGTGTTGCCCCGCCAGACCGTGCCTCCTTGTACGAGCCCAGATCCTCCTGCAGTTCCGGCATGCTCTTGAGCACCTGCAGCGTCGAGTTCAGGTAGCACGTGTTGCCCAAGTTGTGCAGCCCCGCGGGCGTAGCACCTTCCATCTGGGCAGCCTCGGCCTCGGTCATGTCTTCAACAAACTTCAGCTTCTCCGTCGGAGCGGCCAGCGAGCTTCCTCCCGACGAGGCCGTGCCAATCATAGTGAAGATCTGGTTGGCTTTGGCGTTGAGTTTCGACAGCTCAGTGTCGTCCTTCAACTTGCCGCCCTTGATGAGAATCGTCTGTCGGTCCGGCTCGACGCCGGTGAGAGAGAACATCTGCACTTTGAGCTCCTCGCCCCTGGCCGTCGGGTCGAGGTCGACATTGTGCTTCTTGCCAGCGTGCTTGATAATGACTGTAGCGTGTCAGAAACAATGCAGACGGTGCAGACGAGTGCAGACGAGTGCAGACGAGTGCAGACGGGTGCAGACGAGTACTGCAGCGGAACACGCCTTACTGGGAATAGTTGCCATGATGAGAGCAGCAGCGAGATAGCAGGGCACCGGGACGAAGAGATAACAGTGGACAAAGTGCTGTGGAACGCTCAGGCTACCATGTGCAAGCCGATTCCGTCCTCATCGTCGCTGCCTTTTATCTCCGGCTTATGTAAGCGCCCCCTGTGCCAAGACTCCCAAAGTGGGATGTCACGACTGCCTGGCCGCAAGCGCGAGGCAAGAGCGAGTGGCAGCCACCCTCGGTGCACGCACACGTCTTCTTAGGACCGGCTGAAGGGCTTGGAAATACCATACCACTCCGGAAGACAGCGTGCAATCTTGTCTTCCATGCTGCCGTAGATAGCATCAGCCACTCCCTCGCCGTCACCCCTCGGCGTCCCGCCCGCCATGGTTAGCCAGTTCCTCTGAAACCCCCCCCCCCAAACCCAAAAAACCACCCCCGCGCTCACCTATCTGCAGTCCCAGTCTCTCCGCCCATACCTACAATGTGTCCGCTCGTCCCTCACGGCCGCTCTATCCTTGACCAACTTTGCCTCGCAAACGTCTGAACGACACAACGTGCCGGAGATCGAGGCTGCCTCGTCTCCCGAAGTCCTGCTCAACCCGCTCACCGTTGCCCGCAATGAGAACGAGAAGGTGCTCATTGAGCCCTCAGTCAACTCGGTGCGAGTGTCCATCCGGATTAAGCAAGCCGATGAGATTGAGCACATCTTGGTCCATAAGTTCACCCGATTCCTGACCCAGAGAGCCGAGAGCTTTTTCATATTACGACGGAAGCCCATCAAGGTGAGACGACGACGGCGGCTCATTCTACTGCCCAACGCTGACAACCCACCCTTGCAGGGATATGACATCTCGTTTCTCATCACCAACACCCACACAGAAGAAATGCTGAAACATAAGCTGGTGGACTTCATCATTCAATTTATGGAGGAAGTCGACAAGGAAATTTCCGAGATGAAGCTTTTCGTAAGCCTCTACCTCAGCAGTGCCCTTGTCTCATACTGACACTGACCCAGCTAAATGCTCGCGCTCGTTTTGTGGCCGAGTCTTTCCTGACACCCTTGGATTAAGTGCCAGCGTGCCAGCAAAGTGCCATGAGCGACTAGCCTTTATGATTCATGCTATGAGGATTGAGATCATTAGCAGACTCGGGTGTGCCGGCTTTCTCCATCATCGGTGGAGGATATCGAAAAGTTCTTGTGCATTCTACTCCCACAGGGGGGTGACGAATGCCCAAATTCTGCTACATGCTTGGGACCATCCACACGAACCTCGTGGACGAGAGACAGAAATCTTGGAAATAGAGTCCTTTAGACCCAGCAAGCAATATGAGGCCGTCAGTAAATCTAAGGGTGCTCCGTCAGTCAGTCTGAGGCTGTTCCGGCACTCAATCTGAGGGTGCTCCGTCAGTCAATCTGGCGGTGCTCTCGGCACTCATATTCTAAACACCTCAACCATTGCTTACCTGCCTTTTCTCAATTGATCTGTTTGCCCAGGCAACCAATCTTCTCAGCCCCCCAGATCTGTTGTGAATCTCTTTCTTCAAAATATTCTACCACTTGCCCCAACTCACAACACTCACCCTCTTCTTCATCACACACTCATCAACTCTTCAACCAACCCATCCTCTCTCCCTTGACTTGCACTGCTTGAGGCGAGCACTGCCTTGGGAGACTCTCCCTCAAGATAGCCCCACCTTCTTCACTGTAGACTCATCAATCCACCACCAGCCCTTAAGCCCACCCTGTTTTGGAGGCTCTCCCTTCAACACTCAGCCTCGTCGGCTAACCTTCCTCTTCTGGTATACTCTCAACACTGAGCACCACCACACAACACACACATCGGTCGCTCAGGAAACAAGGAGATCCTCTCTCACAAGAGGTATCAGTAAGTGAACCTCCTCACCTTTTCTGTTGACACCTTCTTCCACCAACAACTTCTGAATCTTTTGTCACCCACCACACACCATCATCCAACCCATCTCTCATTCATCAAGATGGGCGACCACTTCCACATCTTTCACTCCTACCCACAATCCTCCAATCCTTCACCCCCAGAGCAGCTGCAGCATCCTTCACTGGAAGAGCAAGACCCTGCTATTATCGCTGCGAGACCCCCCATTTCCTACCACCACCAATCTGTCCCTGACTCCAGCTCTGCCACCACCTCCACCGCCACAGAACCCTTTCCTGATATTGACCCATTCCTCTTGCACTGTTCGTTCCTGGCGGGCAGTCAACCGCTCCCTTTGCCTTACTTTGCTCTTGCACATCACCAACCAATTCCACATGCGTTGAGATACATTGTCTTACCATCCACCATGCAGCTCGTCCCCGGCTCAAGCGCTCAGGATCTCCCGCCCGAGGCCTCACGTCAACCTCGCCCCAGCGCAATGCTGCCTCCAGGCTGGCCCTTTCCAGGGGTCGATATGAGTCATGCCAATTTCGGTACTGCAACCAACAATCAAACCGTTGGCAACAATGGCTTCGCGAACAACCCATTCGGTCCAAATGCTCCTGTCTCGGGCGAACAGATCGATTCCACGGGTAACATGCGTCAGATGGGGAATCCACAGTTTGGTCGTCCGCAGACAGCCGCAGGTCGAACCATGCCTTCGAGCGGTCCTGGCCATGCAGTGAATCTCAACCAATCTCAAGCCAACTTCACTTCACGTCACTCGACACCCGCTGTGGCCCCACGTGGTCCGACTACCTACCGCTCGAACGCCGCTGCAGCTCGGACAACTGGACCTACCTTGAACTCTCCGGCTTCATTCGACTTCCACTATACCCCGGGTGTAGGCCTTCAGTCTTTCCCTACACCTCTTCAGGTGCAGGCCCAGATGCAAGCGCAGACTCAAGCCCACGGCAAATTCCAAGGTCAGGCTCATGGTCAGATGCGCAGTCAGGTACAGCCAGCTCTCCCGGTCAATCAATTGCCTCGGAATAACTTCGTTCACCAGCAGAACCAAGCTGGTCCCATGGGTCCGAACTCCACGGTTCCTCCGAGCGGTATGATGACCAAGAACGCCGTCCCTGCTTCGTATCCAAACAGCATGTCCACAACCTATCAGCCGATGATGAGTCCAGCTTTTGGTCCATCCCCCGTCCCTGTCCAGTATCAGCAGCAGCAGAGTGCCGATTTCAATAGCGCTGGCGTCACAGTCAACCACAACTCTCATCTCAACCAGGCTGGTCACCACAATAGTGCCATGGTTCACTTCCAGAGCAATAACGTCATCGAGCACTCTCGAAATCACCCCGTTGTCCGACTTGACCAGTCTCGGCTCACTCGCAGTAAGGAATGGGCTGGCATGTACCGATTCCACGTCCAAGCTACACCGCCATTCGTCGATCTGACCCGCACTGTTGCCCCGTCTGAGAAGCCAATCATCTGCATCAAGAACGTAAGTAGATATTGACCACCGATCTGTTCGTCAGATCCATGCTCACTTCACGCTCATCCTCACTTTCAACCGTCACGACTTTAACTGACTTGAATTGCCAGATCCCATACACCATAACCCAGAATGAAATCCAGCAATTCCTCAGCAAGTCCCTCCTGCCCCATAGTTTCACCTCTCTTTCCACACCCGGTCCGGCCGCGCACCCCATCTTCATCATCATGGAGCGTGGGACTGGAAAGACTCAGGACTGCTTCGTCGAGCTTCCCTCCGCGTCCGTCGCCGCTGATTGCATTGAGCGAATCGAAAATCTCATCATGGCCGACAAACCCCCCAAGATGGCACAGCGTATCGTCAATGTTGAGATGAGTAGTCAAGGGGAGTTGATGAGAGAGTTGTTTCCCAGAGCCAAGAACATCATGTGGGATCCGACCACCGGCATTCCAATCATGCTGGCGCCCGTAGATGGCTACGGTGCCGGATTCAGAGGCTTCTTGACCGCAGAGGAGCTGAATAATGTGGTAAGATTCGCCGAGATGCCACAGCGGGTAAGTTCGGATTGCGGCAGAGGAGAACGAAGTGTGTATGTGTGTCGTGGTACCAATGCTGACATTTCTTAGTCCCCATTCGCAATTCGATGCCAGCAGCGAACGTATGAGATGACGATAAGCACTCTTGCCAAGGTAAGTAGAACACCATGCTCGCTGTATCAAACCCAATCATGTCACACCTAACCCTTATCAGTTCCCCTGGGCGAGCATCTACTACACCTTGGAGCATCGTGACCTTCTCTTCAAGGCCTACTTCAATCAACTCGCCGCTCTACTTCCCAAGGTCTTCGTCGAACAGTATGGCACCCACCGCAATCAGCGCGTCGTCGGCCTTGATGCCAGACTCGTCGCCTCCTTCGTCGATGCTGGTCTCAACTGCCCCGGCTTCAATGAGGCTCAGAAGGCTTCCATTCTTGATCTCACCCACCAAGACTACACCTATCGTGGTGTCAGTAATTACGGTGCAGCCTGGCCGTTTGAAGCTCTGACCAAACCCGCTGGTGTCGGTGATTATGACATCGCTCTCTGGATCGACCTCATGAAGACTGGTGCACTGTCGGCGCTGGACCAGAACATTGTTCTCGCCGTTGGACAAGGTCACAACCACTACATCGAGACGACATTCGACAAGTGGGGCCAGCTCATGATGAACATTAGCGAGGAAGGTCGCAAGAACGTTGCCTTTGCCGATCTTGCTCGCATGGAACAGAAACTCATGAAGTGCATGCTGCTCCACGGCTGGGAGGTGTGCTTCGGTCGAACGGGCATCGACCTGTACGCTGACGACCAGTTCGCACTCACCCAAGTGGAGGAGAAGATGTGGGATCTTGGTGTCTTTGAGCTCGGTGTCTATCCATCTGCCAAATTAAGCAGCCACAAGACTGGAGAGCCAACAGCGGACAAGGGCAAAGGGATAGACGTCACCAACCAGCTCCACGGCCAGATGATCCGCTTCGAGGATCCATTCCACGGTCGCGCCAAGAGTATTGCATCTGATTCAGGCTTCGGGGGCATGCATCGCACCATTGACATGCAGCTCCTGATGAAGGAAATCAACGAGATGGCCAAAGAAGTCCACGTTGGCGGCTCGCCTCAGAAGACGCCTCGTTCAGCCGAGAAGGCACGACCAAGCTATGCCGAGGCATTGGGCAACATTTTGGTAAATACCGAGATGGCCAACGCACCTGGTCGACTTCGTGCTGCGACTAAGACTGTCTCAATCAAGAGTCCAGATGGCACAGTGCTTAACTTCTCAAAGTCCAACAAAGATGCCAAATCATCGAACAGCTCACCAGAAACCAGTGGAGGCCAGTCGCTCACATTCAGCACACCCCATCGTCGCCTCAGCAATACTGGCATTGACTCTCACGACAGTATCAGTCCTCGCACTCGAACGGTTTCTCCGAAGAAGCCATCCAGCTACACTGTCAACACCACTCCTCGTGCTGAGAACATGCTCGATCCGATTGGCACGCCATCTCGCCGCTCGATGCAAGTCAACACCGTCAACATTGGCGATACTATCGATGAAGAGGCTGAGGACGAGTCGATCTTGATGCGAGGTCGTCGTGCACGAGGTGGGTCACAAGCCCACTTCTGATGCGCCACCATCGATCAACCACATATGGTGAGGTCCTGGTACTCGATTTCACGCCCTGCGAAATCAGTATTGTTCAGGCAGTCCCAGAATGATGTGATGAGATGCGGATAGCAGGAAAACTTAGATTTGGTGATTTCGTTGCTATTCCGCCAGTATGAGCCGTTCTTTTGTTACAAGATACCCAGATGAAAGCCAGGATTGAGAAACAGAAAGGCGCTCTGGAAGTTGAGACTTGGGAAATCAGATTGTGATTCGGACGGGATGGAGTGGCAGACTGAGGTGCAGGACTTGACGATCCTTTGCTTGTACCAAGACTCTGGTCAGACAGCATGCGTGGTCCATGAGCATGGTAGCAGCCATTGAATCATACCGGAAATGGAGGATCTCTGCACAGCGAAACGTACTGTAACTGGAGTTAACCCTGAAGTTGGCTGTTTCGGGGCTTGGCAGGGCAGTCTCGGATCAATAAGATCGTGAATCGGAAACTTAGTTAGGACTTGTCTCACCCCACCGACTGGGCCCTTAGCTGCCTTGCAATAGCTCGCCTGACCAACCATAGCCCCTACCTTTTGCCGCAGATTCGGTTAGCTCCCCAAGCGCAGCAAGGAAACCCGACTGCGGCACCAGCAATACCAGTTACACCTTGCTCAAGGGCTCGCACTGCGACCATACTAGCTCCTGTTAGCTTTCGTACAGTACGTCTCTAATAGTACTTACATGTTCTGTTTGCTATCTGCTGTAATTACAGAAACACCTTGACAGTGCCTGACATATATCAGCATGCTACTTGCCATGGTCGGGACTCAAAGAAGGCGGGTTCTTTGCCTTTGTCACCCTACTTCAGACTATAAACAAGAGGCTGCTTCTGCCTGAAACCCCTCTTGCGTGTTCTTGAAGACTGCCCCAGCAGGGTACTGCAATTGCGAGTCTTCTCCAAGCAAAAATCGCATAACAACACGGCCGCGGTCGCTATCATCGCTTTCACCTAAGGTCAAGGCAAAGCCAGTCTGGTCTGCCATGCAAATGGTATCTACGGTAAAGATGAGAATAAAAGCAAAGATTTTGTGCTTCGCAGGTATATTTGCCCAATAGCTTTTTAAGCTTATCTGCCACCCCCAGACTTCAGCGGCACAATCCTCACGCCGGATATGCTCTTGTACAACAACCTCAGATATGGTCCAACACGATGAGTCAGTCAATGAGCTCGAATAAGGTGTACACAGTTTCCATGGAGCGTCAGGAGGCCATCTCCTTTCTGGACGTTTCTTTCAGACGCGTCTTCGATGTGATATCCGCCCGCCTTCAACCAGTTCTGCGTAAAGTCTTCGATCATTTTATTCGCAGAGAGATGTCCACACACATTTGAGATTGTGACAAAAAATGCAAAAACCGAGATTAGAAAATAATACAAAGCGTTCACGAAGACCATGGCGCCCCTCCTGGTCGTCCTGATCGTGATCTTCAGGAGAGATGCCGTCTCTGACATCCTTTAGCTCAGCTCGACGCTGTCTCAGACTCGATCAGCATAGCATCAGGTACAACATTGAGTATATTCCATTTGACACATTTGCCGATATCTAGAAAAGGAAGCCGCTATGATCGCCAAGAATGATGGAGAGTTGATGAAAGACAAGGGCATGCCTGCTGACTTCAACCCTGGGCGAACAGGCGGGGACACGACGAAAGAGGAAAAGGCTTTTCTTGTGGGCGGCAGCAACCAGCTATTGTGCTAAGCGCAAAAAAATTCCAACAAGTTGCTCCACCTCTTGGCCTGACCGATGCGGTCTTAATACCACAGTGGTGTGACTGCAAATAGAGGACGAGGCCCCAGATTTGGACAAGGCATTTCAGGCCAGGCTTCGAAGAAATGGGGCAGTAGCTTCGACAGATCTAGACAGATCTCGAGAGAACTGCTGTTTGCCGTTTGCAGTGCATTCAGTTGCATTGCATTGCATTGCATGGAAAGCTGGATGCAGACATAGGACAAACGCCAAGGCTCGTCCCGTGTTGCTAAACTTTCGGCCTGAAAATGATCGCTTCTCTTACTAAGGTGTCGTTGTTACTGTACTTCCCATACCTGTAACTTACCTGGTGCTCAATCCTTTATCAACCTTCCCAGACATTCTCTCCAACACAGAGCAGCTGTTTAATTCTCTTACGTTGTATTTAAGAAAATGAAATGACACCTTCAATACCGGACTCATTCATGACCAAAAAGCAGAAAACACTCGCTGCTCTCTCCGTTCCCGAATCGGAATACTTTGATAACTCACCCAAGGGTTCCGTTGACGAGCCTATCCGTGAGCTTATCGATCTCATCAACTCGTATCCGGGGTGGTGTACAACAAGCAGTTGCTCCGGGCGAGTGGCGGTGTTTGTCGAAGGCCCGAAGAATACCTTTTTGAATTCATCTTGGTCTTCAGCAGGCGGATTGGATGTGGAGAATGATTATGGCGGCGGCAGTGACGGTAAGGATAGTGATTTTGAGAGAAAAACAAAGGCGACCGCAAAGGCGACCGCAAAGGCGACGACAACGATGACGACAGCAAAGAAGACCACCAAGACCGGCCCAGGCGGAAAGGGAGGGGGCCACTGGCTTTTCGTCTCACACTCTCCTCTTACCGACACTGCGAACATTGACCAACTTAACATTATACCACCTGAGTCTTCATCATCATCGCCTTGGCCATTAACTTCAACACATCAGATGGCTGATGATACAGTGACCACTATTACTGCTACGATTGGCAACCCATCCCCGCAGAGATTAATTTACCTCTCCTTCTCACCGCTCATCTTGCACATCCTCTGTGCGTCTTTGGACCATGCTAGACCTCTACTTGCTGCAGCTATCAATGCTGGATTTAGAGAGAGTGGCGTGCAGAGCCTGAAGGTGCTTGAGGAGCCAGAGAAGGGCGTGATGGTGGCAATTAGGACCACTGGTCTGGCGTTTAGTACGGTGGTGGGTGTTGTCGCTGTTGGTATAGGGCGAGCAGGTGACAGGGATGAGGGGGAACAGGAGAGAGAAAGTAGGAGAGTGGTGGTAAGTGGGGAATATCTCAGGATGTGCCTGAGTGTGGTAAATGAGAGGTTCAAAGCGAACGAGGAGAGAATGAAAAGGCTGGAGGAGGAGGTTAGAAAGGTATACGGCAACGAGGAAAAGAGGACGAACAAGGTGAATGAGGTGGAAGCGAGTGGAGGGTGGGAGAGGAAGGAGGACAGAAGGAGGAGGAAAAGAGAAGAGGGGTTAAGGAGGCAAAGGCAAAATGAGGAGGAAGAGCAGCAGCAGCAGCGGAAGCATGGATTGCCGGGCGAGCGAACACAGGAAGCAGCATCTGGAGAGGCAATTGATGCCTTGCTAGATTTCGACATGAATGAAATATAATACTCAACGGAGAAATGAGTCATTGTCAAATTGATCTCGAGCCAATATAGACCGACAGCGGGGCTAACCACGATCTATTCCTTTGGCTTCCGGCCCCTAGCTGCAAAGACCTTCCTTGGCAGACGCTCATGCATCAACACCTCTCCATCCATCACTACGATATCTACATCCACTAGCCCTGCCTCCTCGAACAACCGCTTGATCTGGCCCTGGCTAAAACCGTGATGGGCAACGATCTTGTGGAAGCGCTCCTCGGGTTCGTGTGACAAAAAATCCACAATTATTAGTGTCCCACCGGGCTTGATGCGCTCCGTGAGGCGTTGAAGGCATAGTTCCAGATTCTCAAAGTGGTGGAAGCCGAGACCGATTGCAGCGACGTCAAAGTTGAAGAACTTTGGATCACTGAAATGCTCTGGGAGGCTGTCGCCCTCGGTGATTAAATTGCCCACGACGGCAGTTGCATTGAAGTCACTCTGTAACTGAAAACGGGCATTGTACGCCTCAACCATCTTATCGCTGAGATCGATGCCCTGATACTCCGCGGCACGGGCACCAAAAGCGTTGGTGATGGTGCCGGGACCGCAAGCATAGTCTAGGACTCTGTCTGTTGGCTTGACACCAGTCCAGGAGGCGTGGGATTGCAGGAAGGTGGTGATCTGGGAAATCATATCTCGTTGCCATTGCTGCTCGGTGTATCTGCTGGCAAATTCGCTGTGATAGTTCAGGTCAGCTGGCTGGTTTTTGCTGCAGGAATTTACAAGGCGGACGCACTCCCAATGGGCTTTGTTGATGGCAGTGAAGTCTTCGCCGTGCGCCTCGGCATGATGGTGGCCGACACTGCTGGGATGAGTATGCTCGGTAGCTGCCATTTCGCGTGTATATAAGTGGCAAGAGGACATTGATCATGCAAGCTCACATTTTGAGATATAAAATACTTGTATATGTCGCCGCTGCGGAGACTTTCGAGGGTTCTTTGGACAAGATTTGGGGGTAGATATCTCCGAGTTGCACTGGCAACCTGGGCGCAGCATTCGCCAGATGAAGTGTGCTACTTGTATTTGACCTCAAGATGTTCCCGGGGTGGGCAGCATTATTATTACACCTATTGTGATATGGGCATGTTTGAAGAGTTTTTTGTTCCGGGAGCTCGTAAAGCTCCCTGCTTTGTGGTCCCTCTCGCGTCGCGCTCGGACCATGACATATCGCGTCATCGCGCGACGAGCTGTTGTACAAGATTAGCCATCTTGGGGCTCTCGATGGAGAGTAGAGGAGTCAAGAGTTGAAAATATTTCCCCCTCGATGATGCACTGGCCTTTTATTCGCTCTATTAAGCATGCCACGACGCAAATCTGCTGCGGCAGCCACGCCAAGGAGCCATAAGCGGCAGCTGTCGAGTAACACTCCTGCTAATTCCTCGCCTGGCGCTCGCGCGTCGAAGCGCTTGAGAGAGTCTGCAGAAAAGCTCGCGGTGTCAGCCGCGCTCCAAAAGAGCAAGTACTTCGAAGAGCTAGGCAGTGAGGAGGACAACAATGCTGAGTCGAGCCTAGAAGAAGCGGACGAGTCAGGCTACGAGGAGGATGGGTCTGCCGTGGAAGAAGACTTGCCCACTGACAACGCAAGTGAGGATGAGTCTGACTCAGAGGAAGAAGAGAAGAGTAAGAAGAACAAGAAGAGGCAATCGACAAAGCGAAACCAAGGGAAGCAAAGCCCGGGAAATCTGAAGACGGCTGCTGCCGGCAGTAACCAGCATCTGTGGCGAGAGGGGGTCAAGACAGGACTGGGCCCTGGCAAGCAAGTTTTCATTGAGAAACCCAAACCGCGAGGCGATGGCGGTGTCAAGTATGCGCCTGATCGAATACATCCGAATACAATGCTATTTTTGTCTGAGTTGAAGAAAAACAATGACCGGCAGTGGCTGAAATGTATGCTCGCGGACAGGAGCGCGGTTCTTTGTTGAATCAAGCGCTAACTGGATTGCAGTGCACGATCCCGACTACAGGACGGCTTGGAAGGACTGGGAGAGCACGGTCGAGACATTGTCAGGGAAGATATCCGAAGTTGATGAGACTGTTCCTGAATTGCCTGCAAAGGATCTGGTACATTTGCAATGCCTCTCTGACAATGATATCGCAGCTAACACATCGGCAGGTCTTCAGGATATATCGTGATGTACGCTTTTCAGCAGATCAAACGCCTTACAAGGCATGTGTCCATCTCTCACCCACGGCGCTGTTGCTAATTCTTTGAGCAGACACATTTCAGCGCTGCGTGGTGCGTATAATGCGAGACGATGTCGGCAAGTGCATATGAGATCTGACTTGATGGCCAGGTCAAGAACTGGAAGAAAAGGGCCATACGCAGCTTGCATGTCCACACGACTCGCTGGCTGACGCCTATGCTGACTTGCACAGACTATGTTCAGATCAGCCCCGACGGCCAGAGCTTCGTTGGTAAGACTCCACAACACGCAATGTCTAGTTAGAGAGCAGAATCTGAACCCCAGCCTACAGGTTCAGGTCTGTGGATGCTGGAAACTGGGCCACTCGCGCTATTGCGAAATGACATCGACCAGAACCCAGGGCGCTTGAGAGCTATTCTTTCTGATCCTGGCATACGCAAGCACATCTTCAATGGCATTGCAAAGGACGAGAAGAAGGCGGTCAAAGCTTTTGCCTCGCACAATGGAGAGAGTGCTCTTAAAACTAAGCCAAAGGCAAGTAGCAGTTTCTGCAGTTAACACGCAGATTCGACATTTGCGTTGGGTCTGAGAATTGCATATATTCCACGAGGTTCAGGCTAACTGTGTGAAATCAGGGGTATGCAGCAGACAATCCCAACATCGAGCTACTTCGACTGCGGAGTTTCACGATGGGCAAGCGACTGTCCGAGGAGGAAGTCCTAGCTCCAAATGTCGTGTCGCGGATTATGGAGCTCATCACCGTGATGGTGCCCTTTGTAAGTTTACAGTCTTTCAATGTCAGGAAATTGTGGTCTCGTGATAAGACAAGCCAAGTTGCAGTAGACAGGCTGCAACACTAGAATGGCAGCTGATATGAAATGGAATCCAGCCAATCTCGTTGACATGTGCAGTCGAGGAGAAAGCTGCTTGCTTTTTATGACCGTTGAGGCGAACTGTGAACTTGATGGCTGACACCGCGAACAGGTTACATATCTCAACGGAGTCGTTATGCCTGATCCAGACGAGGATGAGGATGAGGATGAGGATGAAGATGAAGATGAGGATGAGGATGAGGATGAGGATGAGGATGAGGATGAAGGATGAGGATGAGGATGACGATGATGACGACGATGATGATGATGATGATACGGCCACGACAGCGAGGCTGCTCCATAGGAACTGTTTTAGCGCGGGCGATCCGAATTCTCGGGTATCGTGTGGCTGTTCCCCACTTGGTACCCCAAACTATGGTCTGTCCGTGTGCCTGAGCCAAGACATCCGGACCACAGCGGCATAGTTTCAAGGGACGATGCTACTGTGCTGATGGTCCATCAGTGTCGAGTCGGAGCCTTTGGAAGGTTGCTGGATAACGTAAGCGTACGAATGGAGGTATTGTAATTACTGCCCAAAGTGAAGCGATCGTGCCCGGATCGAAAGAAGCTAGCTGGGCTGCAAACATGTGGGATTAGGGTTTTTTTCGCTGAATTTGTGGTGAAAAGTGGTTGGCCGGTGCAATGCTGGTTTCCAATCATGCATTGCGGGCCGCCGCAGTATCCACCGAGTCATGTGACTTAGCGGCAGCGCGAACGGTGCGGGCCTGACACGCAGATACAGTACCGTACAGGCGGGAGCGGGCTTGGCTGTTTTCAGATTTCATGGGTAAGCATTAGCTTAACGCCTGAATCGCTACCAGACAGCAGACCGGTTTGTCTGGATGGAACAGTGCTCAGATGGTGCAGATCAAGACCGGTTAATGAAACTGTTATCACACAATACTCCCTCCCTTCAAGCGGGTCCGAGCTATCCCAGGTTGGGGACATGAGGCGTCGACACAGCCCAGTCATAGACCAACCCTTACCTGTCACTTGGTTCCTGGTAATAACGATGAGCCAAATCTTTGGTCAAGTTGGGACCATGCAACTCGAAAATCTGCCGAGGGATTGACTCTACGAGAAAGTTCCTAGCCTCCGCGCGGTTGTCAGCGAGAGTCTCACCGACTAGCCAATGGTGATGAGAGCAAGATTACCCCTTCTGTCAATTTCCTATAGTAGAAGCGCCGGTGTGCACCTAGCTGCGGGTGGAAATGCGCTCATCACAAACAGCGGCGGGCGGGCCCGGCGATCTCCCACAGACGGCAAAAAGGGTGACAGGTTTGGGTGCAGGACAGAGGCAGCAGCGCATGAAGGCAAAGCATCGAAGATTGTGGGTTGGCGCTGTGCAAGCCCAAGAAAGATGATGCACGGGAAGCGCGGCAGGAGCCGAGCCTACCCTCCCGGGCGCTATCTATGCGTCTCGGTCCAGCTGCACAACAAAAAACTCAGTCTCCCGGCCGGGTCAAAGGCTGAATCAGGTCACAAGCACGGCGCGGCGCGACCTTGCATCATCAGCTGGCCACTAGGATGCGGCGGTGAGCAGTCTAGGTCAGCGCAAGCCAGGTTTTTTTTTTGTTCATGCCGTTGTCGTTCGCTGTGTTCATGGCAGGGGAGGAATTGGGCTGAGGACAATCCCAGGCCAGGCATGCACATGCGTTGACGAGGCTATCAGCTGATGATCTAGTCAAGGTACGTAAGGCGTCTGGCGCCGGAACTCATTCACTGGGACAGGTCTCACCGCTTTGGCGGTACAACTTTTCATTGTCTGTGTGCAGTGCGCTGCGTGCGCTGCGTGCGGTGCCGAGTGGGCTACTTACAGAGCAAGCTACGTGAGCTACATGCTACCCCACCATCAAGACGTGGATGGCGAGGCAAGTGGAAATCACCACTGTGGGACAGTGGGATTCACCACTGTGGGACAGTGGGATGGGCAGTGTCGAGCGGGTAGCAGATGCAGGATTTGTCGGACCGCTCCATTTAGGCTCTTGTAGGGAAATTTGCAGAAGACTATTGGCGTCACAGTTTCTGGAGTTCCAGTCAGCAGGTGCTAGGCCAACCGAGCAAATCTTGCCGAAATGCGTGCGCGACCGGCAGATGCTCCCGGCTCAGGCACTGTCCGTAATAATGCTGTGTGCATGTGGTGCGCGCGCTGCGGACGGTCGACGGGCGACGGTCGACGGTCGACGGGCGACGGGCGACGGGCGACGGAAAGGACACGATGCGGAACAGGCGCCGGAAGGGGAAAGAGCGCCCAGTGGGCGAATGTGAGGGCGTATTCATAGGTCACGCGGCTGTATCGTCATGCCACGGATCGAAGCGAGCGGCGTTTCTGGCGGGGCGTCTTGGGAAGGCTAAAAGGGCGTGCACATGCGACCCCAGCCCGAGCAAAGGCTAAATCTCGACCGGGTTTCTGGGTGGTGGTGGGGTGGGCATTCGATTCCGGATGACAGTGCGTTGGCTAGAGCAGACATGTTGCACGGCGCACACGACAGCGACCCGGCGCGGCTGTAGGGATGACGGGATGCCTGGATGCCCAGCAGCGCAGCAGCGCAGCAGTGCAGCATTGCAGCAGCATTGCATGAGGCCCGTCAGGGCTCAGGCACTGGCTGTGCAGGGTACGAAGGCGCATTACTTATGACAGCGCAACGGCACACTATCCTCTCTCCCTCCCTCCCCCCCCTCTCTCTCTCCCTCCCTCTCTCTCTCTCTCTCTTCCCTTTTGCTCTCTCGCTCGCTCAGGCGCGCCCTTGACGCTCAGGCCCTTTTACCCGCCCACGCCGCTCGGCACCGTTTCCGGCGGTCGTGGTAAATTCTGCGCAAAACTCTGACGTTAAGTACGAGACCGTCGATTGCACAGCATCCCACCTGTCTCAAGCTAGAGCAGCTCAAGGGACCAATCCTGTCCGAGAGACTGTTTGCACCCAAGAGGGTGCCAAAAAAGTCTAGTTTGTAACCTACCGGCTGGCTCTGATTCGGTGGCGCTGGGTATCGATAGACCGACAGAGCTGAAGTCGCCTCTGGATGGGCCGCGCCATCCGCTGGCAGGAGCCCGAATTCACAGTGCTTTGCCCTTTGCAGCGGCTTTTTGGCGACTGACAAGCTTATCGAGTCGAGCCGGCACGCCTGTCAGCCGGCCGCGGGCAGCGCTGCAAGATCCTCCTCGGGCGAGCTGATAGGCGCCCAGCAAACCAGCGGGCCGCGCAGACCAGGGGCCACCAAGGGGCAGAACCAGTTAAAAGCAGCGGCCGCCTCCGTCAGTCCGTCACAACCCCAGTGGACTGTAGGCACCGTATGCACCGCACCGTACACACCGTACACACCATACACACCGTACGGGCCCGTACACCGCGTACGCACCATACGAAGGATACGCACGAAGCCACTTTCGCACCACACTACCAGGCCTGTTCTTTTAGTCTTTCAGGCTGTCCCGAAGGCCCTCCCACCTTTTTTTGCACCCTATAACCGGCCCACCACGCCGACGGGCCCTCACCTCCACTTCGTCACATCCTCAGCTGTGTCACTCCCACACTGATTCTATCCACTTACGGCGCGGCCACTGCATTGCTTGCTAGTCAGCTACGTCGCTGCCCGCGGATAGTGATTACGTGCATGCCTGCCCACCCCAAGATCGGTGGCGGAATACAGTGGAATCCTCTTGGCCACCGCCGGTCCGCGCGCCGTGGCTAGCAGCAATAATACCAACGCCTCTCCTAGCCGCATCACAACTCTCACCTTTCCTCCAAGCCTTTCTGCCCTTGCCTTGGCTCCTTCCCCTCCAGCCTTTCTGCCCCTGCCTTGGCTCCTTTCCCCTCCCCCTCCCCTTGCTTCCGACCTGGGCTGGTTCTGAGGTCGCTGTCGCCCCGTCTCGCTCCGTCTCGCTCCTTCCGCTTCCTGTCTGCCTTGTGCTGCGCTCCGTCGGTCCTTCCCACACCGCCCTTGCCTTAGCTCCGTTAGCTCCCTGGCCTGCGAACTGCGATACTTCTGGACCTGCATAAGGCAAGAGCACCAACGTCGGCAACCTTGACCATGGCGCAGACCGAACCCGCTCGGCCACAGTACCCGCCGCCCGAGGACGCCAACCAGGCCGCCTACTACGGACAGCAGCAGTCGCCGCGAGGACCGCCGGCGCCCAGGGATGACCGAGCTCCCTACCGCCCACCGGAGCCGGGTCGCCAAGGCCAGTACCCCCCGGACCCCAGGGCGCCTGCGTCGTATCCGCCGCCAGGTCAATGGCCGGCCCAGCAGCATGGTGCCTATCCGCCGCCGCCTGCTCACCACTATCCGGTAAGCCAAGGCGGCGACGACGACGACGCTGCCGGTGCAAGACCCAACCAAGATGCTGACGTCGCTAGGACCCCCAACACGCGGCCTACCAGTACCCTGCGCCGCGTGGCGACATGAGCCAGCCCCCGCAGCCGCTGCAGCCTGACGCCTATCGGCTACCGCCGCCGTATCCGCCGCAGCACTACCACTACCCGTATCCTCCGCCTGCGGCGCCTGCGCCTGCGCCTCGCCAGCGCACTGCCATTGCGTGCAAGTACTGCCGCAAGCGAAAGGTACGATAGGCAACCTCGCTGGCGACCCGCACATGCCGATATACTGACTCGTGCGTGCAGATTCGATGCTCGGGCTACGATAGTTCTCCCGATGGCCGCTGCCAGAACTGCGTGCGCTTCAACCAGCAGTGTCTCTTCCACCCGGTCTCCTCCCAAGCCACCTTCGTGCCCGTCTCTGCTGTGTACGGGCCGAACGCGCGGGCGCCTGGTGCCGGTGCTGGCGCTGGCGAGCGACCGGGCGAAAACGGGGCATACAGCCGGAACGGAGAGCAGCCGCCCATGCTATACGGAGCTCATGGCCAACCCCTAGGTCCTGCCGGTCCCTCTGGTCAGCCTCAGTATGCATATCCGCCACAGGGCTACCCAGCCTACCCCTATCCGCCCCAGGGCCACTACGCGTCTCCGCCCCAGGCTGGACAGGCGTATGAGGCCCAAGGCCCGGCGTCTCAAGCGCCGCCGCCGCATCAGGATGATCGTGTCAGTCTCAAGCGCCCCCCTCCTGATGATGACCCCCACAACGAAAATTCTCATGCCGCACAGTCTCCTCATCCAAGCTCCAAACCCCGCCATAGTACGTATGACTCTCATACCAATAGCAATGGCAGCTATGGCTACTGTGAATCCTCCAATCCAGCCTCCACCTCACCTGCTACTTCGATCATGAGCCACCAGTCCTTCCCACCTCAGCCCCATGCGAATGGTAGCCAATGTCAGAAGGGCAATGTCTCACCTCCTGCAGGCCTGACCCCGAATTCGGCGCACGGCTTCCACTCGCCTCACAGCGGCCCCGTGCGTGATGAAGGCAAGACCCCGCCCCCCAATCAGCCGGGGTCGGCTGGGTCGTCGGTCAACGGCCGCAGCGGAATGAAGGTTCACGAGATGCTGGGCAATCACCACGGCGCGCACACTGAGCTTCGCGGAAAGAACGACAACGACATGCTCAGCAAGCTCGATCGCAAGAAATAAAGGCCTTGGCGACCGCTACGTGTGAGGGTCGCTCGACCCCGCCCACTCGCTGAAATACAGCGTCCCTTGGGGGGGGCGTGGATTTCCATTTTGTCTGATACCAACACAACCATACACAATCGGGGCGACCCACCATTTCTTTATTTCACTCTCTGTTGTGCCAAGGAGTAAGTGCCCTTTCTTCTGGGCACTACTGTCGACGGTGGCACGAAAAATTTGGGCAGGCTGTCTGATCAAATTCCTACGCATTCATTACGAGAAAGACTGCTGGCTTGGGCCAGCGATGGCTCATTTGCGTAATGCAACCTGTAACTTGGGTGGCTATCTGGTTTCTTGATTTTTTTTTGCAAAGCAAAGCAAAGCAACGGGAGGCAAACTGAATTCGTCGCAATATTATACGTGTATTCTTGGCCCTGCTATGGCTGTGGTCTGGGCATGGGTGGATGGGGGGCGGACTAAGTCACACACAAGCAAGATCTCTTTGATGATTATTCGGCGACAGTTCGATGCAGGAAGAGACCCTCCAGGGTCCTGCATAGATGCAATCTTCTATGAGAACAGATGTCATGCAGGCCCAGCGCCGGCCGATGTCGTGGTTTGCATGTCGACTCTTGGGGGCTAGCTGGGGCAAGAGAGCAGATTATGGAGCATGCGGGTGCAAGTATACTCTTGAAAGTCTTGGTTGCTAGATGTTGCTGTACTGTTGCTAATGAAAGAGTGCCGAGAACTGATTCAAAGTAGACTGTTGAAAGTAGACTCTTGATTTTGCTACAGCCTTGAATGTCAGTGACACCCCATCACGGCCTTTCAATCATTGATATCCAGTGCCACCAGGTGCCTGCCTCTCAACCAGGACGTTTTCCTGTCTCCACGCCCACTTGAGTGTGCAACAGGAATCTCATCGAAAGGCCCTTTGACGTCCTGGGAGGAGGGAAGGGAGGGGTATCCTGTGAACCCGATTCGTCATGTACACGAGTTATCGATAGTAATCTATCCTACTACAGTAGGTGGCAACCCCAAGTGGACCCAGATGACCTCGTGGCGCCTGCAGGACACCCGTGCATGCATACGCATGACGCGAACAAATCGTCCCCTCTCTTCGATTCCCCTTCCTTACCGTGGTGGCAGGATGGTAAGCAAAGTTTCCGGGCCGCTGCTTCTGGATCAGCATGTGCGGGCGGCTGCTTGCTTCGGCACGAAACATCGGTACCGACAGCGAAAGAGAGTTTCAATAGTTCCCCTGTTGGGCAACAACTGCTCCTCCCTCCCTTCTGTCTGTGTGTGTGTGTGTGTGTGTGTGTGTGTCTATCTGTCTCTCTCCGTGTCATTCTCTCTCTCTCTCTCTCTCTCTCTCTTTCTCTCTCTCTCTCTCTCTCTCTCTCTTTCTCTCTCTCTCTCTCTCTCTCTCTCTTTCTCTCTCTCTCTGTCCCTCCTTATCCCACTACCGCAGGCACCCGTACAGATGGAGTACCTGCCCATCCTGGATAAGTCCTGTAGAAGGCCCCTCCCCCACCAAAAAAAAACAGAAGGATGCTTTGGGCGATTGCCGAGAGAGGGAAATGGAGCGAAAACTTAACTTTGGGGGAGTAACCACTATTCGCGTGACGATCTGGGGCCACCCACAACCAATAGAAATGCGAATCAGCAGCAACGTCTTCGGATTGGGGCAGGTGGGGGGGAGGGGTGTGAAGTTAAAGAGGAAGCTGCGCTTGCATGATGTAGGCACAGCATCATCGACAGCCCACTTCCCACGTTCCCGCCTTTCCCTCCTCAGGCAAGCAAGGTGATTTTCTTGCCCTTCTGGCCGCGGCGAAAGGAAAAAGTGTAAAAAAGGGTAAAATCCTAGTAGCGGCAAAAAAATCTGCGGCAAGGATTCTCTCATGCGAGCTGAAAATTACACTTTTGCGGCCGTGTAACGGCCAGAAGGACGACGGAACGAGACGAGGAATCTAAACAAATGAGCTGGATGGATTGCGTGACCCATTTCCGGGAGCGAGCGCGCGGATTCGGATCAGTGGCAAAAAAGGCATTGGGCCAACTGTTTTTGGTATTGCGTGCGCAGCAAGTCTTGTGGGTGTTTCCGAGTAGAAACAAAAGGTTGGAATTGGGTAGTTCGGAGCCCTTTCCCATGACTCAGCGGCTTGGTAGAGGGCCAAGGCAATGGAGTGATTGGTGCAGTTGCAGGAATGGGGTGGAAACTTGGATATGGCATGCGGCAACGGTGGGTAGGGTTGTGGTGTGTGGAATGCTGACCAGACCTAAGCGCACCGCTTCCCTGCGTCCTGCTGACCTCGCGGCGCACTCGCCTCATTGCATACCTTCTGCCGTTCCCACACCTTGTAGCTGGTCCCCTTATCCCTGCTCGTCGCGTCCGACTCGTCCTTGATTCCAACACCAAGGCTAAGCTGGACTGACCACTGGAACTGGACTAACAAGTTGCCAAGTGCAAGAGAGAGTAAGTATCAAAACTGCTTGGAATCGTAAAGTACGTAATACAATACGTATACGCGCTATTTAAGGTACCGACAATTACCCCCCACAAGGCTGCGTCAACGTTGATGCCACCTTCCTGTGTACGTACTTGTTCGTGGTGAGACAAGTGGTCTCTTGACCAGGCTGGCGAGATTGCCAGAGGTGATTGATACAAAGGAAAGGATTTCCGCGGGAAAGTCCGTCTCCGAACCCTCCAGCCCACCCCCCCCCCTTTCTACATTCCGGGCCGCCAGCAAAAGAAAAAAAAACCCGGTAGTAGAACTTGTTTGCTCAACAGGTGGTGTGGTGGGCATTGATCACAATTCCGATTCTCCATAACCACTACAAGGAAAAGGTTATTACCCTTTTTGTTCCCCAACTCGGATTCCCCAACTAGTATACCCCCCCTCGGCAACGCCGAAACATCAACAAACACACATTACGCGCCATGGCTACTACCACTACTGACGTAGTTCTCGAAACAACAATGGGCACCATCACGCTCGAGCTGTACACCCAACACGCGCCACGTACTTGCAAAAACTTCTCCACGCTGGCATCACGCAAGTACTACGACAACACCATCTTCCACCGCATCATCCCAAACTTCATGATCCAAGGCGGCGACCCCTCAGGCACCGGTCGCGGCGGCAGCTCCATCTACGGCGACAAATTCCCCGATGAGATCTCGCCCTCCCTCAAGCACGCCGGCGCCGGCGTCCTGAGCATGGCCAATTCCGGCAAGGACACAAATGGCAGTCAGTTCTTCATCACCCTCGCCCCGACCCCCTGGCTTGACGGCAAGCACACCATCTTCGGCCGCGTTAAGGCCGGAATGAAGATCGTCCAGCGGATGGGGCTCGTCAAGACATCGCCAGCAGATGACCGGCCCGTCGACGACGTGTCGATCATCAAGGCTTATGTCGCTGAAAGCGGTGGGGAGTGAATCAACTTTTGCTGGCTTGACGTCTTTATCAATTATCTTTTTAGAGCCCGCCACCTATCTATCACCTATCGCCGTCACCGGCCATCACGAACCACTACCTCGGTGCCGCCAACATAGGCAGCTAAGCTTGCAGGTTTAGATTCCACCGCAATTAGCCTTCTAGAACGAAGTGGAGAATTCCCGGCCCTCCACCCCCGACTTTCTCCCCCACGGGTCTACCGCAAAAGGAAAGAAGATTCTTTTGGGGCAGCGTTGATTCAACTGTGCACGAAAGCATACGACCCGCAGATAACCGGAAAAGGGGGGTTTTAACTTAATACCCGGTGTCATTCAACCTTGGGGGGGTGGGGAGGGTGGGGGTAAATGGACAGGCCCGAGGACTGACTGAAATAGGGAAATGGGGAAGGGGGGTAATTAACCTCGGGTGTCATTCACCTTATTTTAGAAAGAGCAGAAGAGAAAAAAAAGAAGTGGAGGAGGAGAAGAAGAAGAAGAGGAAGGAGGCGGTGATGATGATGATGATGATGCTGATGATGATGAAGGAAAGCAAGACGGATAAGCTTTGCGATTTGTATTAAACGAGTTTGTGCAATACCCCTTTTTCGTTAGATCGATAGATACGGCCGTGTAGGTTAGACAAGATCCAGAAACAAGCAACGCGGAGTGCCGGCGAGTCCAACTGGGTGACAGAATAGGGCGAAAAGTGATGGTTATGGCGATGACGATAATGATGATGAGATGAGTCTGCATGTTCCAATTTCTTGCTACTTTCGCAAAAGGCATTCATTCAGAACAAACTGCCCTCGTCCTACCTGGCCTAACAAACTCAAATCGTGCTTTGGATCGAGGACTAAATTAAACCAGGATTAATTAATAAATAATAAGAAGAATAGTAATAATACACATACATACACATACACTCACATTACAAGATCGTCTTACTCATGCTCCTCCGCCGCTACCCAACAACTTTGCGTATCGTACTGTCACTCACCTTCTCCTTCAACCCTCGGCTTAGCCCTCCCCCTATGCCCCTGCCCAGGCTGCTAAGTTTGCTTCCAAACCACGGATTCAGAAGGTTATCTTCAGCGTCCATCGTCATCATCTCTCCTTGCTCCCCTGTTCCATATCGACCCTCATCTTGCCCTACCACTACTGCTGCTCCATTTGGAGGACTGATACCCACGACTGATCCGGCTTTGAGACCCGTGGGACCGTTTGATGATGGTGGATGTGACAAGGACGCTGTTCTAGTCAGAGCCATGAACGGACTGTTCAGGCCTCCCCCTGCGTCTGGCGTTGCGTTTATCGCCGTAACTGTTGACGCACCGGAAAAGGAGGAAAAGTGGCTGGATTTGCGGTGAGTTGGTTGTGCATCGATCGGCTCGATGTCTTCTTCCACTTCCCCCTCCTCGGGCTCCTGCTCTTCGGGTGTGGAGACTTGAATCGATTCCAAGGTTGAGCAACGACAGCCGCATCCTGTGGGACACGCCTGGATCTCCTGTTGTCGAAACTGCCTGTTATGCTTGCGTGTCGTCGTCATCCTGACGGGTTTGGGAACGGTAGCCGGGGCGAGGCTGTTCGGCGATACCACAGCCATCGGCCGTAGTATAGACGATGAGCGGCGCCGCCCATGTCGCCTCGGAGGGTCGTGGTGATGGTGGTGGTGGTGTTGTCCATACCAGCCCTTGGCACATCTTTGGCAAACGAGATGGCCACATTGCAAGCAAGGAGTCGACTGGCCACAGATTCCCATTGAGCAGAGCGAGCAAGTACTCCTCTTTGACACCCTCTTTCTCATACCCGTTGCGCAAGTCATGTTCGTACAGTCCCACCCGATTGCAATACCGTTCTTCTCAATCGCTGCAAGCACCTGGCCGCAGTTTCGACAGCAGCGTCGCACCTGCAGGCCATCGTTGTCAACGGCCGAATTCGCTGTCTGGGTCTGCCTTCGCGTTCTGTAGTTAAAATACGGGCTCACTCCCTCGGCAGATGCAAGTGCATCAATCTTGCGTATCTCGGCCATTTCAGCGTACAACTGCCAGCCATCCAGCAGGTGCATGTAGCTTGCGCGATACGCTCGATACCTCCAAGCCGAGGATGCATCGAGCAACGGCATTACTGGATGATTCTCAATGTCGAACTTATCCTGGTTGCGTAGCGATATCTTGAATGGCTTGTTCTTGACTCTCGTCGGACTGTTGCGTCTTGTCGGTCCTGCCGATTGAAAAGGTGTAGTTGATGAACGCACACTCTGAAGATTACTTTCAGGGGTGAATCTCCCATCTCGACGGACACTCCTTGCATTAGCGAATGATGAAATGGACCGAATGCCGACCTCTCTATCTTGACTCGAACTTTCAGAGTAGTGTACCGAAGCTCGAGAGCCCTTGGTGCTCTGTCCACCACTAAAAAGGCCCCATCCCGGCGCTAAGGAAGACCCGGAAGGACTGTACTTCTTGAAGCTTGTTGCCAAGCCACCGCCGGTCGCGCTGTGGAATGGCGGAGAAGGAGGGAACGACTGAGTCAAAGCAGATAGGCTGGAATGAATATCCGACAAGGTTCCAGCTACGTTTGCACTAGGAATACTTCTGTTACCGTCTGGCGACGTAGATAGAGACATTGTTGTCGATCTCGTCGCTGAGGCATATGGACCGTCTTTTGTCATGCCAGACACGCTGCTCCAGTCTCCATGATCAGCTTCAGGTCTGCTGCTCGCGTGAGATAGATCGAAAGCAGATGTCGATTGCCTTTCATAACCAGCTCCTTCTTCAGGAGACGGCGCCATTCTGGGCAGTCGAGTCGAATGTGACTGTGGTACTATGACAAAGCCATCGACCTCTTCATCTGGCTGCAGGATCGCTTTTGCGACTGCAGAAGATGGATAGTATTGACCGGTTCGAGCAGAGGGACTGTGGGAAAGAGATGATGGGGCTGCTGCTCTTGTCCCACTTGATGATGATGACGATGATGATGATGATGAGACCATGGGCTCCTGATCCAAAGTAACGTCTGAAAAAATGCTTGACAACATGGCCAACATCTGCACGTCGGCAAGGCGTTCGTAGTAGGTAAACATCGCCCTGACCAGGTAGCTAGAAGCAAGTGGGTTCGCGCCCCATTTAACTTGACCAAGCGTGCTAGTCACATTCCTTGCGTCATCGGGTTTTGCCTTCTCTCCTCCAAAACTAATGCCACTGTCCTGGCAGCGAAGGCGGGATGCCGCATAGCGGGCAATCACTAAAACATCCTTCAGAGGCCTGTCACTGGCGCTGGCAAATTCAAGCGGGACGGTACGATCGAGGATCATTGACGCCAGTTTCCAAACGTGTGACAGGTCTGCTTGGCCTGCTTCGCTGGCCACGTTGGCGTTGTGTCTACACGCTTCTGCTCGGTCACCGGACAGCCTGTATTGCTGGGCAAGCTCTTTCCTTGTGGGAAGGAGATGCTCATAATCATGGATTGTGACGATGGTCTTGCGTGGGGCATCAATCATCTTGGCGCCTGCGAGAGTGGTAGACTGATTAGATATTCCAATTGAATGAGTATGCTGCCGAAGCGCTCCGATGTGCTTGTTGAATGGCAAGGTGGCGCCGGGTAACTCAGTCGCAGGTTCAGAAGAGGTGGAGGAGCTGCTTGAAGACTCAAACACACTGTCAGAGGAGTCACTATCGGAATGAGAATCTGCCGTGGCGGCGCCGTTGGTGCCATTTCGACTCGTAATACTGTGGTTGAGCCGACCAAACCCCTCAAATAGCCTGCTAGAGTCGGATCCTTCTAGGTTATGGACGGAGAGGCTGCTCAGAATCGACTCTGGCTCTGTCCTTTTCGGCGGGAAGAAACAGATTAGTTTACCCCCCATTGACCAAAGCGCGCCGCAACCTTTGGCCAGCGGCACTCTAAGGTTTGCTGCGGAGGATGCCACTGCAGCTCCCATGCCCTCCAGGCGGTCATCGTCGCTGTCACTAGAGTCTTCTTCTAGCGCAGCGTCGGGGCCAATGATCCTTGAATCTGTGACAGACTCGCCCATGACCCATGTTACAATCTGCTCAAGACTTTGCTCCCGAAGCAGGTACCTCAGAACGGCCTCAAGACAGCCTTTCCTCTGTGCAGCGTAAACTTCGGCAATAGTATGAAGTTCTGTGGTAAGCGTCTTGTATAGATCGCGAGCCACTGCACCCGACTTCTGCACGGTGACGATAGCGTTTGCGCCTCCAGGATAGGCCTGAGGGAATCGAATGTTGACACGAACATAGATGGCGTTCTGGTGCTCGTCCCAAGGAGCTTGCAGAGCCATGACGACTTTCCTGTTCTTCACGTCCACCGTCTCAAATCGGACCTTCTTGAATTTATCGGCAACATGTCTGATCTCCTCAGCCAAGGCGTCGGGATCCCAGGTGGCAACTTTGACATTTTTCAGCCACGAGAGGGGGTTGTCGTCTGTCTTGCTTTGACCTCTCGCATGCATTGCTATCCTGGACGACTTTCGACTGTCCGTCGCCCATCCGTGAATCAGAGAAGCGGGTACTTTGCTCATGCCCACAGCCGTACTTCTACGCTTGTGGAAATGAAGAGCCCCTTGGCTGGGGAAACTCTCGCCACGTGTGGGAGGCTCAATGGGGGAATTTGATTCGTCTGGCAGATCTCGGTACGACTTGTACCTGGCACCCATGCGCGTGAACCGCAGCCTGTGCGTTTTGGTGAGACCTTTGACGTAACCAATGTTCTCTAGAGCTTCGGGATCGAGGCGATGAAGCTTAAGCTCTCGATCAGTGCCCCAAGAGATCAGCTGGAAATCCCGATGGTCGATGCCGTCAATTGGCTGGCCACGAGCTCTCCAGAGAAATTCCTTCACCTGGCCGGTGTGGCCCTGAAACTTGGCAACGGGAGCCACACGGCCGCTCTCAGCGTGACCGCCGATGGCTCGGCGATCATAGAGGAATAGATCGCCGCTGCCTCGCTGTGGCATTGCAACCAAGCCCCAGCCAAACGGGGTGTGTCTCGCTCGCCATACAGGGAAAGGAGTGTCAATAACTCGCTCTGGCTCGTCTTCGGGCTTGCTCGTGTCCCAAAACTTGATTCTGCGATCAAGCGAGCACGTAATTATCTTATTCATTTCGAATCGATTCCAGTCAATGCCATAGATTTTGGTGTCGTGTGCTTCGATGGTTCTGACGGGAATGGCACCTTTTCGGTTGTCCCAGATGTGCAAGAACTTATCATGCGAGCTTGCCACAACATGCTCATCTTGGCGACTCCACTTGACCTGTGTGGCGCCGGCAAACCAGTCGGAGAAGGAGAAAACAGGGCGTAGAGGCGTGCGTAGATCCCAGCAGTGGATAAAGCTGTCGACTGCACAGGTGGCAAGAAGGTCTGGATTGAAAGCCGAGAAGTTGATATCGGTGATTGCTCTGGTGTGGCCATGAAGCACAAATTCGATGGTGTCTTGCCACGACTTGGCTGCAAGATTCCAGACAAGTGCCTTCTGGTTGGACGTGCTGACAACCCAATAATCTCTCGCTGCGAATGGCGACCATTGCACATCGGCAACCTCCCAGAGCGTTCGGTGAGGTAAATGGCGTGGTGCTGCATAAGGAGAATCGAGGTCGATGATGTAAAGTCCCTCTCGAGAGGCAAGCGCGACATCACGGCCACTGGGAGAAATGGTCATGGAGCCCACAGGCTGTTCCAGATGAAAAGAGACATCCTGGCCAAAGGTATCGCGGTCGAACGCTGAGGTCAGAACTGGGCTAGACATGGCAGCGCTTGGCTACGTAGACTGATGATCACGCGCGAGAGCTTGTGTCGGAAGGATGCCGCAACCGGCTTTGCTGCGTCAAAGGCTTCCTCATCCTTCAACACCGCTGTAACGCCGCTGTAACACCACCGTAAAGTCGCTGTAAAACCGCTCTGATCGGACCTGTACTTGCGCTTTACATCCGAGACTGGTCCTTGGGCAGGAGAAAGTGATCAAAGGCATCATCCGCTTTTGGACGTCAGCCAGGTGTCGTCTCGATCTAACCAATTACAGCTTAGCTAATATGTCTTGGATCATCCAGTGTCGCCTTGTCTTTCGTTTAGGTCAGCGTTCAACACAGGGTGAATACCGTCTCTGCCAATGGTGCCATCCTTGCATCCCCGCCTGTATTCCACTATTTTTTCCCTCTGCGTGGTAGAACAGTCAAGGAGACAGGCTCTTCTTGTCCTCGGCTCAGCGCGGTGCCTCTGCCAAGACAACCCCGCCCTGGCCAATCGGAACACGACAGGCGCGGAAGAAACCTTCCGCAGCTCGCCCCTGCCTGCATTGATTCTCGTCTACGGCAGCAGGAGCGAGGCGGCACCAGCGCAGGCACTGTTCATCTGAAGCTTGCCTAAGCTCTACGGAACATTAGGCTACACGTCTTGACACATGGTCAACTCGGTTGATAGCTGATAGTCCAGCCAATCTATTTCGCTTCCACTTTCGGCGAAAACTGTGTCGTCCCACCACCTGCACCTGCACCAACATCAACGCCAGCACCTGCACCTGCATCAACACCAGCACCTGCACCTGCATCAACACCAGCACCTGCACCTGCACCTGCACCAACCCCGACCTCGCCTAATGGGTGCCGGTCAAAGCGTCCCCTCGGGGGGCGACAGCGTCAAGCACGTCTTCACCAGCACGACACCATTAAACTACTCGGCCGAGCTCCTCGATGCGCTCGAGTCGTCGGCTGAAACAAACTCGACTCGCGCGAAGACGCTGGACCTGCACATTGCCCAACGCGTGCACGAGGAGCTCGAGAAGATCCAGAAGAACGAGACTGCCAAGCTAGAGGCAGCGAGGCAGAAGATATTAGACGCCGCCGCGGCAGCCGCCGGGGTTGGGGCCGCACTGGATGAACAGACGCGGGAGGCAACAGGCAAGGTGCCCTCGTTGCTGGAGCTGAGCAGCGTCTCGCCCAAGGATTTGATAGCCAGCGTCGGGCTCGGGCAGAGTGAGGAGGAGAAGCAGCGCAAGGCGGCGAGTACGCAGAAGGTGCAGGCGGAGATTGAGCGGTTGAAGAAGGAACTGGGTCAGAGGAAGGTGTTGAAGGAGCTGCCCAAAGAGGTCGAGAAGGCGAGAGATGGCGTGGTTGCTTGTCTGAGGCTGAACGACAGGCGGCCGCTCGACTGCTGGAAGGAAGTCGAGGTATTCAAGCGCGAGGTGAAGAAGCTAGAAGATGAGTTTGTGAGCAAGGTGCTCTAGACAGGCATTGACGACGAGCTTTCGATCGCCTGTGTCCGCCGGAAGATGTGTATGTATATAGAGTGTAGCAGCTGGAAGAGGAGTGGTAGCAGTAGCAATAGTAGCAATAGTAGCAGAAGGAGAAAAAGAAAAAGAAGACGACGACGACGCACGGCAATTCTACTCGTGCGTCGCTTGGAGCAGGGAAAGATATGCACTGTCAATACTTTGTTATTTTATGATCAAATGCCTACAGTTGCTTCGAACTGCAGACGCCGCTTGGGGGCCAAACTTCACCGTCTCCTTGCAAAAAAAAGCCAAAGAACGGGCTGACAAGTCAATAATACACCACAGCCATCTGTGTCTTACCGGCCGATAGCATCCTACTGGTAGTGTTCACATTCTGGGGGGTGGGCAGTAGCAGTAGCGTCTTGGTTGCCATACCCCAATCCCAGGTAAAAATAAAAAATCTTTTCGCCTTCATGTTTTCGGCGCGGTCCCATTCCAAACGCCGTGAGGCAAGTCATTTGTATCCGCCCGATGCAGGGCCTGAGTTGCGATCCCATCCATTTTCATTTTCATGGCCCTGCTTTTCTATCATTCACTTTTAGACAGTGTGCCCTTGAGCTCCTGAGCACTCTGCTGGCTCCGCATCGATTGAGAAGCTCCTCTTGGTGTGTTAGTCTCACAATTATTTACGTGAGCCAAAGTCTAGATGACTTCGACTTCCTTCTCATTCTTTTTCCTTTTTTGTTTTCAAAAGGCCCTTCTCTGGCATTCGCCGCTGATGGAATAATCGAGAGAATCCGACGTGGTCGCTGTCTCGACCGTATTAGTCGTGTAGATAGACGACTTCGTTGACTCGCCCACCGGCTGCCGATAGACGCCTCCGACGAAACCTCGTTCGAGGGCAACGGGTTTCAGGACCGAGGCATCGTATCGTTCGATGAATACTCTGTCAAGCGCTCGTGATTTCGGCGATGAGTACCGTTCGTATTCCTCCAAGCACGCATCGGTCGTCCAGCCGGTCACTTTGCGGAAACACGCCGTCACGCAGCCCGTGCGATGCTTGCCCTTGTTGCAGTGCACCAGCATCGGGTAGTTTCGCGCGTCAAGCATGATGCAAAGCACCTTGTTGATGGTGTCGGCATCGGTGGAGACGTCTTCGTCTTTGTTGGCAAGGATCGGTATATGATGATGGGCTATGGCCTTGGAGGTGATGAAGTCGGCGTACTCCACTGGCAGGTCCTGAGCAACCAGGGTCACGATCGTTTTGAGGTTCAAGCCCTCAAGCTGGGCGAAATGAAGAGAGTGGGGATAAGAAGATCGATACAGCCCGGGCGCGATCATCTGGAAGTTGTCTGGCCGGCCTGTATCATCTGGCGTCGGCGGATGGGACTCGTCAAGCTCGATCGTTTTGGAGTTCGTTTGGCTTGTTTGCAAGGCTGCCAGCGAATAAGCCAGCTCATCGGCAAGGGCCCACTGGCTAGGCGTCCGACTTCTTTTGCTTGCCATGTTCACGAAGGAGATTGTAATTCTATGGGGGAAAAAGCTCGCTCTATCGCAGACACCGTCGAGCACGTTGGTGTTCCAAGTTGGTGTTCCAAGCCGGTGTTTAGGGTCCAACTGTCGACGAGAGAGGTCCTTGGCCGGGGTTGAGATGGGTATTTGGGCAGGGTATATGGAAAATAGTGGAAAGCGTTCAAGAAGAGGAGGTCAAGAGCGTCCTCGACCTGTCACAGTGAGGTGCCGGTGCCTCGGGCCAGGTCTTGGTCTGGATGTCCAGTCAAGACTGAAGACCCAAAGATGTGGCCTCCAGCTCTAGGAGAGCGGGTCACAACATGGTGGAATTGTACATGACCATGTCCAGGGCGAGCGTTGTCGTGCCGGTCAATTTGTGGTTCAAGGGAGGCGTGGTCGGCAAGCAGTTTGATGCCCAGAAGGAATGAGTCGAGTAGAGGCTGGGGCCTGGCTAGCAAATCTGTTCTCAAGAGTCTGCTTCTGCTGGTCGGCTTTCGTACAGACAACTTCGAGAAAGCTATTTACCACACCCCAAACAGCTTCGCAATGAGATGCTTTGAGGAGCCATCTTGAAGCAGCTTATAGCTTTCTCGGGAAACCAGTTTGGAGGCCACTGAGAGAATGAAGACTGGAAAGGCTGGCGTTCTACCGTACGTGAGACGTATTTTGGCACTGGTGGATATTAGACGCATTACCCCCGCGGAAGTGGGCGGGAGGAAGTAAAAACTGGAACACTAAGTCACGTCCTGCCCAACTCTCGGCTTCGCTCACTTAATTATTCCCCACGCTTCTCGCTTCTGCGCCCCCGGGAAATTGGGCGCGACGCCGAGTTGCGCACGTGATCTAGGCTACAAAAAAAGGGCAAAAAATACGCGTCTGACTGAGCCCACGTGCCTGTCATCTTTCAGGCGCCAGAATGTTGATTTTTGATCTTGCCTTTTCTGGCGGCGCCAGTCGCGTGATCGACCTGGTCAGACCTCGCAATTGGTTTGCCACAATGTGAAATTGCTGCGAACGTAGGGTGCAAATGGTGAAGTAACACCACCTTGTCACAGTACAAATGGTCAGTCAAGTAACATACACCACCTTGTCTTTCCAGCGAAAGGAAAGGCTGTTTGTGACGTAGTGGATTATTGATTTGCTTGGCCAAGACCGAACATTCGCTGCAGAGGAATAAATGAGATTAGTGTGCGAACGAAGATGAGGCCGAGTTCTTGCCAAGCACGCGACATACCGTCGAGTTATCCTAGACTTCGTTAGCTGGATCCAGTCAGTGGCCAGTGCGTTTTCGTTTGTACTATTGTACCGCACTTACCCAGGCGGCCTGAGACACTTGCTCAACCGAAAGACCCTTGATCTTGGCGACGATATGCGCCACTTGAACAATCGTGGCCGGCTCATTTCGGCCTTTGACCATTAGCCCCGGCTGCCACTTTTCCTTCTTGACAGCCTTGGGAATGGCTGGTCCGTCGTGCAAGTATTTGGAAGACGCGTGCGATGGTCTGATCTCACACCACGGCCCATCGGTTTCTATCTGAAGCCGGTCAAGCGGAATTTCTCTGGCCACGGCCAGATTGTCTTCCGTCTTCAGACTGCAGCCATTGACGCCAATGTGGAATCCAAGGTCGAGCAGCCGCTGCATCTCTTCCAGCGTGCCGGTGAAACTATGAACCAATCCACGTTTTGGTAGCTGGTCGAGCTTATCTTTCAGCAGGCGCTCGAAGTCTTGGCTGCAGGCGCGGGAGTGGAGGAAGAGCGGCATCTGCAGGTCGACGGCAAGCTCCAACTGCTTCTGGAAGTACTTCAGCTGCACATCTTTGGGGGAGAGAAAGAGCCGGTCGTAGTCAAGTCCGAACTCCCCAAAGGCAACCGCGCTTCCACTGTCGCGTGCTTGGATCGCGACGGCCTTCAAGTTTTTGAGTAAAGCATCAGGGCCGTCGGGGTACTTGTCAAAATCTGTGGTTGAACATGGATGCACGCCAACTGTAGCATAGCAGACGCCGGCTTGGGCAAAGTCAGCAAAAATACGAATTAATGACTTACAGTAGATGACTATTTTGGACTAGGTGCCTGCCGTACGATACTGCTCCGCGAGGCTCACCGCGTGCTGCGACTCGACCAAGCTTGATCCTGTGATCATCAACTTTGTACAACCCACGTCAATAGCTCGTTGTATGACATCTTTTTGGTCGTCTTGGTGCGCTTGTCTGCCATGGTAGATGCCCCTAAAGACAGGATCGCCTAGGTTGATGCCGACCTGCGCGCGTTGTTTGTTAGGGGGGGTTCTTTTTTGGTCCAGTGTCGTCGGGGGAACTCCTCCTTGTCAACCCACATCGGCATACCTCAACTTTGGAGGCCCAGTCATGTTGGTAATAGTCGAGGCGGTTCTGCTTTCATGCAAGTGCTGGCTGTCACCGGCACAATTCGCAGTTGTAGTGAGTTGTGCACGCTGTCTGGCAAGACAGATTCTTTGCGCTGGAGTGCGATATCTGGGGGGGCGTGCCAAACATGGACTGGTTGTACAAATTGATCTCGTCAGCAGCTTTGGATCAAGAGGACGGGCAAGGAGTAGCATTTAAAGAAGCTTTTGAGTCTTTATTACAAGCTGAGGCATGCCCAGCTCGGTTGGCCAGTTTTTGTACGTGTCTTCTTCGTTTGTGCCGATTGGAGGATCTAGCGTCCGCGAGGCACGAACAGGGTCGACCATCAGCAGCGAAAAAAAATCTACATCGATTAAGGCATATCTGATCGAGACCGGCCTCGACAGGATCCTCCTACCTCTGCTCGCTTTTGGTGGTGTTGAGGAGTCCGAAGACATACATACATACACGTGAACTAGAAGACTCCTTGCAAATGAAATACGGCAATCAATAAATATACTTCCAACGCTTCAATCTTCGCAAGTTGGCCTTTGGCCTTTTCGGATCATGTCTTCTTCGAAACTTTGTTTGGTTTCTTTTTCGCCGTCGAGCTGTTCAGGCCGCTGAGCTTGAGCTTCACCGACGGCTCCGAGGCAGCTTCGTTGACCTTGGGCTGGACCTCGATAGTGTCGTCATTGTGCTCGGCTCTGAGCGGACTCCCGCTAGACTTGTCGTCGACATTTGTGGATGACTCCCTGAGTTTACTAGGCGCGCCAACTGCACCCTTGGCCTTAGGCTTGGGCTCGCCCATCTTCTGCTTCTTCTTGCTGACTTTCTCTCCATCCTCATCCATGGCCTTTCGCTTGACGCCATTGGCAGTAGCGGCCTTGGGTGAGCTCGCGCGGCTGTCTCGCGGAGTGCCTCCAATGCGGGCGTTGGCTTCCCTGCCCGCTTGACGGTCTCTCTTCAGGTAGCAACTGCCATTCAAGTGGGTGGCAAAGATATTGACAGACTTCCAGTGGTCGCCCAGATGCGAGTCTCTGTTGGGGCACTTGGCCGCAGGATAGTCAATCTCTTTGTACTCGAACAACTCTCCTGGCTGGGAGGAGGATGGCGTGAGCGGATCGGAATTCTCCGACGCCGGCGATCCAGCCTCGTTTTTCTTCTTGTTCTTGCCTTTGGGCAAGCCCTTTGCTTTGACACCTTTCTTGCGCTGGCCATGGACGTCGTGCTTGTCGAGGATGATCATTGGCTCGGCCTTGCAGTACTGCTGTGACACATCTGGCACGGGCCGCGAATTGAAGCCGACTCTGGGGTAGAGCAATCGCGGCAGTCGGCAGTTGGGGCATCTGATACTCTTGACCGTATTCATCGGGTTGCCCTTGAGCTGGACTTGGCCAGAGCGGAGGATTGCCGCCTTTGTCTCGAGCGGCTCACCGTCGTCGGCGACGGCGTCTTCGATTGCGTCGACGGTGACTTTCTTGCCCAAGGCCTCGGCCCTCTGCTCGAGCTCGACAACGGCAGTCTGCATGCGAGCTATCTTCTCATCCTGATGAACTTCGAGCAGAATGTTGTGCAGGATGCTTTCCATCGATCGATCGAGTATGTATTTGATCTTACATCCTTAGTTAGCATGAGAGTGTCCAACCAATGGTGGTGGTAGTGGTAGTGGTAGTGGTGGTGGTAGTGGTGGTGGTAGTGGTGGTGGTGCAACCTACAGCCTGCTGTGCGTCTTCTTCAGTCACTTCCACCGAGTCAACGTCGGCCGTGGTAGAAGAGGACATGTCTGTGGCTGGCTGGCTGGCTGGCTGGCTGCTTATCAGTCAGCGAATGCCATCTTCAGACGCATGGCCATCTATCTGCCCAGACGGTGAAGGCAGAGTATTTCTGGGGGCGAAGTAGCTTCGTCCGTGCAGAGATGAACAGGCTCTGAATGGCCCGAGGATGGATGGGTTGGCCCTCTGGCGTACCTTCAGCCGCCTCGTGCAGGGCCCTGCTTGAGGCTGCCTTTGTAGTGCCGGACAGCACCAGTCCGTCTTCTTGCTGGTTCTATGCGGGGCTCTGGCGGGTTTGCATGCTCAATTCTTGGTGTTACTCTGCTGGCTCGGCAGAACAGATGAAGCGTGGCCGGGGTCCGTTCGGGGGGCCCAGACAGGGCTTCTGAATTGAGGCCGAGGGAGAAGGGGTGGGATTTGTGAAGGCAAAGGGGGCATGTAAAAAGGAGACAAGGACCAATGGCAACTCTATTGCCAACCACTGTATCATCCAGATCGTCGGTGTGATGTCGAAGTCGGCGGATCGAAGAGCAGCGATGAGGCTCTCTAGCTGCGGTCCGCATGTGGAGAGTGCGTGCGTCGTTGCCACTTTTAGCGGCGGATCTTCCCGCGGAGATCTTCAGGGCAAGTTAAGCTGTTTGGCTGTTTGGCTGTTTAGCTGTTTGGCTGTTTAGCTAATTATTAACTAGGCCGAGCGGCCAGTTAAGCGCGGCCCGCATTTGGACGGCCGCTTCGCCGCCCACTGCCACATGCTTATGAGGTCCTTTCTTGTCGTGCCCTTTCTTCGACACGGCGTCTTGTTCAAGCGTGTGCATGTGCCGTGTCTGCGGCCGCTCTGAACGGTGGCATTGGCTTCTCCAGCTCTTTGCCGCTGGAATGGCTCAGACTTCTCTGCACCGTTATTTCCAATCAAAGTCTGACTCAGCCAAGGGCTCTGCTGCGGCAGGGAAGGAGCCTGCTGAAAACGACAGCCGCGCACCTGCATTTGGGGGGCCTGAGGCGCCTGCCAAGGTCAGCAGGCCATTGGACGAATTGTGCATTGATGAGCCTCTGGTGGAAGGAAGGGGTGAATTGTGCATCGATGAGGCGTCGGGGGAAGGAAGGGACGAGTTGTGCATCGATGAGCCGTCGGGGGAAGGAAGAGATGGCGAGTGTTCAACGCGTCTGCCTGGCATCTGCATTGTGCAGATGGAGCAGTGTCACATCAACGCTCTCAAGCAACTGACTTCCACCACCATGCCAATGCGCTACTCTGACAAGTTCTATAAAGAGCCCGTCTCAGATGCTGAAATTGGTTCTCTGACAAGGGTGGCACTGTTTGATGGCCAGCCCGTGGGCTGGATTCGCTGCTGCATGGAGAGGCGGCGTGATGGGCCGATAGCCGGCCAGCAGACGCCTTGTCAGATCTATATACAAGCATTGTGCCTGCTTGCGCCGTACAGACGATACGGAGTAGCGACTCTATTGCTAGACAGCATTTTGCGGTCGATGCAGATGCAGATGCAGGAACAGCGTGCACGCTCGATTTATGCTCATGTTTGGGAGCAGAATGAAGATGCTCTGCGCTGGTACGAGCGACGCGGATTCCGGCGTGTTCTCCTTGTTGATCAGTACTACCGGCGCCTACGGCCTTGTGGTGCCTGGATTGTTCGAAGGGATCTAGACGGACCGTGCTTGACAAGGCCGGAAGGGATCCAGCCGGACCTTGACAAAGCCGGAAGGAATCTTGGCGGAACTTGACAAAGCCGGAAGGGATCCAGGCCAACCTTGACAAAGCCGGACAAGGAAGACCAGTACTGACGCAGGGCACGGCATCGCCGTCGGTCAGAGCTTGTGGCAGATCGATCCGTGGCCTCGGCCTTGGCTCAAGAGAGAGAGACTCCTGTGCCTGGCCACGTCCACTCTCAGGCTCTGCATTCATACACAATAAAACAAGGCACGAGTGATGGATATGCAAGCGGTCCTGGTTGTGCGAGAGGCTCTCCAATGTCTCTTTCTTGTTGACATTGACACCACCCTGGCTGGCATGGACACCACCCTGGCATGGACACCACCCTGGCTGGCATGGACACCACCCCGGCTGGCATTGACACCACTCTGGCTGGCATTGACTCCACTCTGGCTGGCATTGTTGATGCATGGTGGTTGGCCAACAATAAACTCTCTTCTATCAATGAAGAGTGGCGAAGCCGGCCGGCTGGGTTCATAGGCAGGCCGGGGACAATGGATGTCACGACGGGTATGTTTGACAGGACGTGCGTACGCGTTTGCGGCTTGACATGGCGTCTGTGTTTATAAGTCACAAACTGCCTTCTCACCCCGGCCAGCTTGGTCTCTGCTCCGTTCGGCACACCTTGCACAAAGCCGTACGAGGTTGTTCAAGAATTGATCACCCCAACTAGTGAGTGCTCTCGTCATGTCTTGCTACATCGACTCTGATCAACACCCCGGCCTGGCCAACTGGCTGGCGTCAGATGATGATTTCGATCAAGTGCCTCGTCGCCCGAACCCAACGCCTGAGGACGGGATCTGCCGGCGTTGCTGGCGACCTCGTGGACCGCGCGCTTTGTCAAGCGTTCCCATTTGTGCCCGGTGTCGTTGCTACTACGCTGCACATGGCTCCCGCCTGCACGGCTCTACATACTGCCAATGTCAATGTATGTGCGAGCACAGCATGGAACTGCCTACTGACGACTTGGATTCAGATGTGGAGTCGAGGGAAAGTGAGCAGAGCCAAGGTGAGTCCGAGTCGGGGTCGCAATTTGAAGTATCGGCGGACGAAGCGCGAGATCTGCGGCGAGGCCTTTCAGCATGGGAAGTGCACGATCTGGAACGGCTTGGATACCCGTTGTACCGCCTGATCGAGCAGTTCCCCGAAGTGGAGATATTCCACGGCCGCGGCCAAGTGCCGAAAGAGCGGTTGGAGAGGCCTTACCAGACGTGCACAGTGTGCAAGAAGGAGCGCGAGTGCCTGGTGGAGCAAGCCCTGGCGGCGTCGCACGTTGACGTGTGCAACAACTGCCAGAAGCCCGTGATCCGCCATGTTGCTAGCTTCAGCCCACCGGTTGAGCCGAGCCAATGCTTCTGCCACTGCTCGTGCGCGGTCGAGCTGCCGCCTGCATGTGAGGAGTCAGCCATCTTCCTCCCGTTCATCATGAACCTAGCAGGTGCTACGCCATCGCCTGGCATGCTCCACTACCTGCAGAAGCACGGCTTCTGCCACCGCAACGAGCATGCAGAAGCGGTGCGTGCGGCGATGCAAACAGGTCACGACATTCCCAGCTACGACGAGATCCTGTCCAACACGATCGCCTGGTTCATCGTGCAGACCGGCGAACAGTACCTGGACAGCCGGCTCGAGGCGCTGACCGTGGCGAGGACGTTTCCCAACGGCAGCCCTCGGGTCAGCGAGACCGACTCGGGCCTGCCGAAGGCTCTGGAAGACTACATCCTTGGGCATGTCGACGGCAACGCTTTTGGGCATGAAACACGGCAAAAGTGGGAGGTTGAGGGTCCATGCCTGAGCAAGCTGGGCCACATGAACGTGGAGGAGGTGAAGAAGTGGATCTACGTGGACATGTTGCTGCAGGAGATTGCCATGCAAAAGCAGCTCGGCATGAGGCAAGAGGCCTGCACGAGGTTTGCCTTGTGGGCGCTTGAGTCTGCAGAGGACTTTGGCATCGGTGATGAGGACGGAGACAGCGTCTGCTCGGTGGAACTGTTTGCCGATGAGCGAACTTGGCAGGAGTGGAGCCGGACACAGTGTTGGTGCAGCAGCGGTGGCGGGGAGGAGAATTGCTGTGAACGAGGGCACGAGAGGCGGCACGTCGAGAGGAGACTGCAGCGGCTTGCCCACCGCGGCTCATACCCCGTGCAGCATGGGATGATCGACTGGGCAGCACGGCGCTGGCTCACGCACAGGCACATGATGCGTGAGGCCGAGGCCGACGGGGTCCAGTTGGACCTGCAGAATCTGCCCTTCTGGCAGGAGTCTCGGAATGACGAGATGGACATTGACAGCGACCACAACGATGACGGCCACGACCACGACCACAACCGCGCGGAAGAAGGAGGAGAAGGCGACGGCAGCGAAGAAGGCGAGGTTCGACCGCGGTTGCTGACTGTCCGACTACGATGGCAACCGGGCACCGATGGCCAGGGAATGCCAGGCCGAGGAGGGGAGCAGTCTGGGCCTGTTGGCACGGACAGCTTCATGACCATGCTCTGGCAGACGGTGGCGCACTTCGAGAGCATGATGAGCGAAGGCGCGGCGGCTGACGATGAAGAAGAAGAGGAGGAAGAGGAAGACGACGACGACGATCCGTCCTGGCCGTAAGGAGATAGATGAAGGATAGACAATATCTAATTGATCTACGTACAGTACACAGCTAGTATGGAAGTCTAATTTATGTACGTATAGAACACAGCTAGCATAGATGTCTAATTCATCTACGCACAGTACACAGCTGGCATAGATGTCTAATTTACGTGCGTACTACTAGACTAATACAGCCAGCGTAGATGTCTAATTTGCACGTACTACTATACAGCCAGCATAGATGTCTAATTCATCCACGCACTATCAGACTAATACAGCCAGCATAGATGTCTAATTTGTACGTACTACTATACAGCCAGCATAGATGTCTAATTTGTACGTACTACTATACAGCCAGCATAGATGACCCTCTCACTGAGCGACGGGTCAAAGACGGGTGCGTTGCCTGCCGACGGCGGAAAAGATGTGCTGTCCCGGGCGCGAGGACCGGAGTCTGCTTTGGGACTGGTCCTGACCGGCTGCTTCTGCGGCTGCACCTGACGGCGGCAACGACGACGACGACGACGTCGACGTCGACGCGGCCATGGCCTCAGACGCGGTCGGTCCGGTCTGTTGACCGGCAAAGGCGGCATTGCGCGCGGCCAGCTCCATGTTCTGCTGCTCGGCCCACTTCTGCCAGTCGTTGTACATGGCATCCTCGATGGCCATGGCCTTGCTCATGCTGGACGGGCCGAAGTTGGCGCCGTGCATCTCGGCCTCCTCAGCGGCGATGCGCATGTTGATGGCCTGGCGCCGGCGTAGGGCGTAGAACTCCTTGCGGGCGACGTCGTAGGCCTCGGCCACGCTGATGTCGGCCGTGTTCTCGAGTAGGTGCAGCTGGCGCTGGACCACACTCTCACCAGACAGCGGCATCGACGGCTGCACAAGGCCCGTCGACCAGTCGGCGTCGGCGTGCTGGTTGCCCGTCGTCTCGAGCACGACGCGTGGCCGTGCCAACTCCCACGGGTGGTCGGCGAAGAACTGCTTCCGCAGCCTGTCCTCCTCATACTGCAGCTGCGTCGGCGAGTACATGCGCGACGACGGCTTACACGACTTGCGGCGAGGCGGCGTGATGGTCCTGGTGACTTTGCGTGTGCTGCCGTCGGCCTGGGTCTGCGTGCGGGTCTGCGTGAGCGGGTGTGCGATGGGCTGGTGCCGCGTCAGGATCTGTGCGGGTGGAATGTCGTGCACCACATCGGCCCAGATCGGCAGCACATCGGTGCGGCCGGCTTTGATGTTGGCCAGAGCTCGCTGGCGCACCCGAGCGGCTGACAGATTGATGCGGCCCATTGGAGCGGGGGAGGGAGGAGATGGACCGGGAGTGGGGAGGGAGGAGATGGACCGGGAGTGGGGAGGGAGGAGATGGTGGTGGTGATGGTGGTGGTGATGGTGGTGGTGATGGTGGTGGTGATGGGTCGAGGTCGGCGGCGACGGGTGGAGGGCGGCGATGTGTACAACCAGGGTTAGGGTTACCCATTAGGGTTACGTGGCCCAAAATAGTATAGCGCAGGCTTGGCTTTAGGAGGCTTCCGCATATGCCAAACCGCGCTAATAATTCGACTGCCAAGAAGCTGCGGGCGGCAAACCACTTCCTCGCCCAGCGCCATCAACGACTGCCATCCGCCATCCGCGACTGCCATCCGCCATCCGCCATCCGCCACCACCCGCTGTGCACCACTGGGCCATGTCGGCGACGTGCTAGACCCGGTGCACCATGTCGTGCATCTTATGCCTCGACCACCCGCCCTCGGCCGCCCCGCTGCCCTCCTCCGCCGTCCCAATCGGTCTCCATTGGCAGCAGCATCAGCAGCAGTATCATCGTCATCGTCATCAGCAGCAGCATCATCGTCATCGTCATCAGCAGCAGCATCATCGTCATCGTCATCAGCAGCAGCAGCATCAGCATCATCACCATTCCCATCATTATCATCATCTGGCCTCGCCCATCATGTCCCGGCCGTCTCATTCATCACCCTGGCCAGCACTACCACGCGGCCCCGCTACCTTCACAAGAGGCATGGCCCCGGCAAGACTGACCACCCCCCGGCAGCGGTAGCCAGCAACCCGCCGCCCTGGGACCACGAAGAGTATGCAGAAGTCGTACCGAGGTCAGAAATTGTCGGCTGGAGGCCTGTGAGCCCAGACCCGTCAGCACCCTCGTCGTTCCGCGGCTTCTTCGATTCGCACCAGACTGCTGCATTCGCCGCGGGCTCCACGTTGCCGCACGCCTGGTTTGTTGATGTTCATAATCTGCAGCAGAAGGCGCGCGGTGCCGAGCCAGACGGCGGCGAGCAGCAGTCAGACGCAGCAGCACCAGTACCATTAGCAGTACCATCAGCAGTATCATCAACAGTATCATCAACAGTACCATCAACAGTACCATCAACAGTACCATCAACAATACCATCAACAGTACCATCAGCAGTGCTATTAACAGCACCATCAGCAGAACCATCAGCAGACAGCCAAGCCTCTCGCCGCCTCAGCGCCCAGATCAAGCTCCTGCAAGCAGTGCGAGAACTCGAGACCAAGCTGGCCCATGCCAAGGCTGATCTCGCCTCGTCCCTGTCCCACGACAAGGCCTCGTCAGCCCAAACACACCATGACTCCTCCCACCGCGCTCCTGGCACCATGACGCTCACCAAGGAGGACCGCAACGTCACCAATGAGGACCGCAATGCCACCAACGAGGACTCCAACGCCACCAACGAGGACTCCAACGCCACCAATGAGGACTCCAACGCCACCAATGACAACTCCAACGCCATGACACTCACCAAAGAGGACTACAAGGGCCTCGTCGATCTCTACTACTACACTCACATGCGTCGCTTCGGTCCTGACGCCCCCGATCATTCGCCCACTCCTCTCCTGCTCCAGGACTACGCCTTCAAGCTCTCCGAGGACTTTGCCCCGCCCGACGCTTTTGCCCACTACTACGTCGACGAGGACGGCTATCAATCGCCGCTTCGAGACATTGAAAAGGCCCTGCAGTCCAGACAGCTGCGTGAGATCGCTGTCATGCAGGCCTTCGTTGACCTCCTTCTCGACGACCACTCCTCCAACAAGGCTCTGTTCGACGCTTACAAGCAGCTGCCCTCTCCCGGCGTCGCCTACCTACCCACTGGCGTCATCCGCCTCTTCCTTCAGCGCATGTCTACGCCCTGGGCCAAGTCTGAAAAGGCCATGCTACGCTATCTCTCTCTTATCGACGACATGCAGCGGGCCAACCTGCCCATTTCGCGGGCCGAGTGGTCCTCGGCCATCTACCTGGCCGGCCGCTCATTTCCCCGCGTCACCACCCACGACATGAAGTTTGCCTTCAAGCTCTGGCGAGAAATGGAACAGGAAGCCGGTGTCCGGTCCCATCATGTCACCTTCAACATCCTCTTCGACATCGCCGTCCGCGCGGGCAAGTTCCCAATTGCCCAGAGCATGCTCAAGGAAATGCATGACCGTGGTCTCAAGCTCAACCGCCTGGGCCGCGTCACTCTGATCTTCTACCACGGGCTCCGAGAAGACGGCGACGCGGTTCGCAAGGCCTATCGTGACTTTGTCGATGCCGGCGAGATTGTCGACACCCTCGTTCTGACATGCGTCATGGCCTCGCTCTTCAATGCCGGCGAGCCCACCGCAGCCGAACAGATCTACGAGCGCATGAAAGACTTGCAGAAGCGCTTCCAGCTCCGCCAACGCCCCGATGGCAGTGACACCCTGTACATGCGCTACCCCAAGGGCGCCCATTCCGCCACCATTGACCGCCAAATGGCCTCAAACTCGCTCAACCGTGTCTTGCTCAAGGCCATCAATCTCAAGCGCGTGCTGCCCGAGCACCACCAAGAACTGCAGAGCATCATGCCACTGACCCCAACCTACAGGACCTTTGGAACCATGATCGCCCACCATGCCAATGTCTCGGGTGACCTCAATAGACTGACCGTCATCATGAACGAGATGGTGGATCTGTTTCATCTGCCCTTCAGACCCGTCCACTTTCAGCTCCTCTTCAAGGGCTTTGCCCTGCATGGCTCCATGAATGACCACTGCACCTGGAACCTGCAGCGCCTGGATTTGGCTTGGAGTGCATGCAAAGCCGCCATTGAAGCAGCAGCCGCCACCGCCTCTGCCAGACGGGTCGGTAGTGGTAACAGCGCGGCCCCCGCAGCTTCAGCCCCTGCAGCTTCAGCCCCTGCAGCTTCAGCCCCTGAGCCAACACTCGCCACCATCCAAGACATCGAGGCCGTTGACCCATGTACTCAACAGCCTACGCAACCGGCTCTGCCAAAGCGCAAAAAGCTCTCTGCATGGAATGAATTGGTCGTCGATCTCGCGCTCTTCCCTCGGCAGAGACGGAGAGACATCCAAAGGGTCCATTCCCAACTTTTCGATGATGACAACGACCACCACCAAGGCTTGCACGCTAAACCCTCCTCCAGTCCGTCCTCTCCCAACCAGGAGTCCTACTACCCCCTTGGTCTAGGCCATACCGATCTCGACCAGGAGGAGGGTGAGTACACCCTGCCCTCGCCCGTTGAGGCAATCGCACCCAACCATCAGAATTCATCCATTTTCCCTGAGGCGCGTGAAGCCAGTGAAGCCAGTGAGGCCGATAGAAGGAGGCCCAGCACAGAATTTCGTGCTACTCGCCCCATGATCTGCTGGCTGCTCCGCGCCTATGCCACATGCTCCGGCCGCCGAGACAAGGTCCACGAGGTCTGGACTGACGCCAGAAGGCTGTGGCGTCCGCTCGATGACTACGATAAGCAAAGCGCCTATCGCGTTTTAAGGCGCTGCCTGCGCGACTGTGATCGCCATGAAGCCTTTGGCTTGTAATCTCTATCACCATGTACGTGTGTGTGTACTGTATGTATATCTATAGACGCGACGAAAGTGTCAAATCCAAAGAAAAAACACTTGTTTAATAGTATCTCAGACCCATCCCCGTGGCCACCTGGTCATTGCGGCTGCCGCCCGTGTGCAGCTTGCCGGCAATGTTCTTGCCCATGATCTCGCCCAGCCGGCGCTTGTTCGCCGTGTGGATGTCCTCGTCACCTGACTTGATGACAAAACTGCTGCCCTCAGCCCATTCCGTCTCTACTTCCCTCAAGTCCCTTTTCAATGGCTTGGAATTCCGACTGCGTCAGGCATTCCCGTCGTGACATTTGCCTGCACGTACGCAATGCTACCGCGGACGTCTTGGGCATAAATGTGCTTGTCCAAGTGGATCGATTCGTTGTATTGCTCCATCCATCAGAGGGTCCAACCTGCCCGTGAAGCGCCCGCCTCAGAGCTTGTTGGCATCCGGCTGGGACTCTGCCATTGTCGTCTCTCGCGAGAAATTACGCTCAAAGTACTTGGTACTAGTAGCACAAAATACCTAGCGTATGGACGGACAGATTGACCTCTTGTCTGACGGTCTGCTGGCTGCAGCACGGACAGATGGATGAAATCTGATGAATGAGTCGATTGATTGATGATCTACGATCTATGGGCTACGGATGAGCAGATAAACCTGGCTCCCGCCAAGCCTGGCGGCTCCTACGCTCCTTCCGTAACATCTTGTCAATGCAAAGAGCGGTAAAAAGAAATTGGGTATGTGAAGTTAAGTTGCCTTTTGTTTGTTTGCCTCACGTAGTTGGCTTAAAAGCTTAGGAGCAGATCTGTTTCTCAGGCTAGCCGCTCTAGGTAAAGCTTCTGGCGGCTTGCTGCCTGGCACATCTTCAAGTTCTCTCATCCGCACTTCAAACACTCAAGGACCAGTTCTAGCATTTTTGCCTTGGCGTATTAATCTTGAAGTCGCAATTGCGTGAGTACTAACTAAGCAGGCTGGGACTTGGGTTATGGCGACTACGCCGCTGCCCAATGTCTGGCATCTTCGCACTGTGGCGGAGGCTTCTTCCAAAGCATGCTACGTCTGCTACAAGCCGACCACAGCCGTTCTCATCACACCGGATAACAAGGTAGGTGCATACCTTGAGCAAGACAATGGGACAGCGCTGTGGGTCGGTTACATGGTATACTAGTACCTAGTATACTAGTACTTGCAAGTATCATTCAGATACCAACAGAGCACGCCAGGACTTTTTCTACATATGCAAGAGCCATCTGAAAGACAAAGGCTTTGCTTCGCCCCTCATCGACGAACAGGCCGAGGCTGAGAAGCGGAAGAAGGAAGCCATGGACCGAGAAATTGAGCAAATCAAGAAGGAATATGAAGAAAGGCTCAAGCTGAAAAAGGCCAAGAAGGGAGCCAAAGACGACAAGGACAAGAAGACGACTGCGGAGGATGAGAGTAGCAAGGCTGAGAAAGAAAGGGATGACAAGGTGAGTGAGAGCTCCGGACTGTTCTCGGTACTAGCTAGTACTACTAGTACTTGGTACTTGGTACCTAGGACTATACCACGCTTCCCGACATCACAATGCTTACAGCATGTACAGATAAAAGCGGTTCAAGCAGACGCGGGCGTCCAGGCTCAGGGTGATGAGGGACCCCGCATCTTTGTACTGCAAAAGTGAGGCCCTCAATTTGCGCAAGCCCCCAATCAGAGACTCAGACACTGACTTCCTCTGATCGTCTGATAGGACCTTTTACCAAATGAGGGTCGACAGATTACGAAACATTGCCCAGCAGAAAATGACCCAGCAACGACTGGCTCAGAAGGACTTTTTCCCTTCTGTCCCCAAAGGAGACATAGCATGATCATTAGAATCCCGTAATATTGCAAAAAGGACATCACCAACTTGAAGTTTCCAAGTTTTTAAATTTAAAAAAAAGTTAGCAGCCATGATGCAACGTCAAGATCGTACCACTACTAGCAGTACCAGTACCAAGTGCTGGCTGGCCTGCGAATCAAACACCTCTTCACACAAATAATTGCAAAGCAACTACTACTAGTACTAGCACTAACTGCAGTGAGACCCTGTCCACGGTCCGCCAAATAGTACCAAGCATTAGTACTAGTACTAAGTATTTGAACACTACCAATGATCCATGACCTGTCAATCTCGGACATGCTCTCGTGGATGCAGCTTTGGTTCATGCAGAACACAGTTTGTGTGCAGATGGGGCAGATCCGCCGAGTCTCTGGATGAAAATGTACCAACAAATACGCCGAGACATGCAAACTCGTTTCTACTGACTCGCCGAAGTTGGTCTGACCCAAGCCATCCCGCTATTCTCGAAGCGTCCTCCTATGAAGATAAGCGCTAATTGTAAGCCCACGTCATTGTGCACCATCCATCTTAGCCCTGGACTTCCGGCTCGTGTCGGCCATCACTCCATTTCGATCGGAAACTGACCTGGCGTATTTTAGTTTGCCCCAGTGGCGCGAGAACACGTATGCGAAAACGGCTCGCTTCATTTCGCCTACTCCAGCGAAAACAGGCTGAGGCTATAGGTAGGTGATTTTCTAGTATCTCGGAGAATTGTCCTCTTTGGATGATCCTTCGTAAAACTTTTGCATCATCACAACAATTTTCACTCTTGTTGTTCATCCTCTCTAAAAAGGCCATGCCAGTGGAGAGCCTCGTCAAATAAAATGCCTTAGTTGAGGAGAAAATGGAGGGGAAACCCCTCCGGGGGTGGGGTTGTAGTATCTGAAGAAATTCTATCAGGGTACTAGATAGCTACAATAGACATAGGGCTAGTATTGCAGCAAGGACAACCCATGCTCAGTTCTTTGACAGCGGAATCCCGTCGGAATAGTGGATCAACAACTGGGGTCCACTTTTTCACGCCACGTGCTGGTGGAGGCAACACGCCATCACAAATCCGAACCACCACCACATCACTTGACGCACGCAAGCATGAACGGACTTGCTTCAAGAGTACAGTAGTTCGACCACTCAACCACCTCGTTTATCTTTCCTCTCGCATTCGTGGTGAGCCTGCAAGAAGGTCGCGTATATGCGGGAAGGAAGCACGGAACCCTTTTTGTTCCCATTGTCCTCGCCTTTTTCTTTGCCCTGGGGCACCTTCCTAACTCTGCAAGGTCTGCCGACCACACACGAACCGAACACGATGAAGGCGGCTCCGCATGAGGCTGCAGCGGTCCTTGGCACTGCTACTACTACCCATTAGTGTACCTCAACCCTCCGGGGGGAGGGTGTGTTGGGGGGTATCACCATATCACATAGGGCCTCAAGGGATCTATCTCCCTTGCCCGTGGAGCCGGTTTTTTAGGTCTTAAATCGAACCTGTTACCATGGTTCAGCATAAAAGACTTGCAACAAGCGAGCGGAACGAAACTACCTAGTATTAGCGAAACAAACGAACTGCTAGTAGTGAAAATTGGGGGGCACGTGCGTTTCATCAATCCGACTAACTGCTTATTCTCTTGTCACAACATGATATTATACCTGGTAAATTTGGTGTTTTTTTTTAATTTGGCTGAACGAATGAATACATTTGTTTTGTTCCTACAGCTAACTCTGGAGACTACGAATCTGACTAGTTCCCGCAAACACAGTATTGCATTTACGAGGAGTACTTCACATGTCGAGTTCTTTACGAAGCCCAACTTGGTTCTCCTGTGCTGGGGTTGTCACTAACACCAACACATTACTAGTTAGTAGATAACCGACCCCTGGGCCGGGCGGGCGGCGACTAAAACAAAAAAGCCCCATCAGCTACGTACGTTCACAAACACGGGGAACAAGCCAGTGACGGTTGACACTTCAATTCTTCTTCTTAGCATGGCTATCATTGCTTGTTTTATTCTGAATAAGGTCGTTTGATTCGTCGGGCGGTTAGGAGCGGAGACAGGGGCCAAGAAGGGGGGGCAAGATGGGAGAGGAGGGGAGGGAGAGGCAGGTGAAAGGTAGGCGCTGTTTGCAGGGAACAGCTTGCATGACAAGTGGGCGGGAAAGGAGCGCCGCTAAGAAGATTTCGACCTCTAGTCTGTCACAGACGGTTATAACTTTTGCCTTCTCCCCTGGCTCTCCCCGCTCAACCAGCCTTATTCACCAAGTGGCCAGAAATGAGTCAGTCCAACCAGAGTGTATGTTTCTACCAGTAGTTAGGGTCAAAACCTGATTCCTCGTAATAGTACTCTAGGGATTTTCCTTGCTAATTAATCTATTTACGCACACGCGCACACAAGCCGGGGTAGGTAGGGGGGTTCCCGGAGTATGCCGTGCTGGGCGTTTTAGAATAGTGAGTTTCAACGGGAGCCAGATGGCGTCACATATGCATACCGGCTCTCCAAGTGGGGGGGCCAGAGAGGCATAGAGCGCGCGTAAAGGAGGCGTGATTCGTCAGTGTATCATCTGTGATACTTTGTTAGCGGGTTATCAGAGACGACTAGTTAGCGTACTCGTGCTACACGACTCAGGGTAGTTTCTTTTCGCCGTGCCCAAGCGCCTGGGCGCGCAGGAAAAAGGATTGGCACTTTTAAGTTAAGCCAATCAAGAATCTGGGTACACACAACATTCTGTTGTTGCTGGTCGTTGTTGTGGGTTGTTGTCGTCGTCGTCGTCGCCGTCGTCACCGTCAATGAAGTGCGTCAAGAATAGGCCAAGATGATGAAGTCGAAGCTGAGCTCCCTGCCTACTAGTCAGTCTCCAAAAGCTGCAATTCCCAGCTCTACCGCGATAGGTAGTATGCGCTCTAACAGCTTAGGTACAGGACATTCTTTACTGTTCCATTTCTGTGCCTATCTAGATCTTCCCCTTTCCTGCGCCCCTCATACCTGGTGGCAACCTTATGCCCGCACCTCGTCCACCTAGCCCACCGGTGCCGGGATCAGGCCTCCCGGGTCGCTGCCCCCGGTTTGCCGGTATCTTGGCCTCGTCTACTCTTCCTCGCGCAAGTGCAAATGCTGGCGTCATCCACTTCCCGCAACTACACTTCAGTCCTTGCCAGGCGAACTTTCCAACGTTCTGTCGGCATTTCTTGTTTGGGCACGTGAGTCTTCCCTCTAGCTGGCCCTCAGACAAGTTTTCGCGCATCCAGGAGAGGGGGTGGAGAAATATGTGCGCACAGGCGCCACCAGAGGAGTCGTGGTCACTGGTAGTGTATGCAGACGGGTCAGATTTATAGGGAGAGTGGGGAATGGTGAAGGTTGAGCGTGCGAGAAGATGGCGGCAGCGGCGGCACTTGACGGCAATTTCGGGTTCTGCCCATGCAGGGTCACTGGTGGGGGCAGAAGCTTCCGCTTCTGCCTCCATATTGCTTTTTGCTCCTGTTGAAGACAGGGACTTGGAGTCAAGCGACAGAATGGCGGTTTTAGCAGAAACGGATGCCTCCTTTCCATCCTGGACTTCAGAGTCAGAGGGCAAATCTTCGTCCTCAAACAGGATATCGGCCATGTCGGGTGCTTGATTGATACGTAGCGACTCCTCAACGTTGCGCTTATTCATCCAGCGTTTGTACAGCTTATGATTCTCTAGCTGTGCCTGAGTAGTTGGGCAACCCATGTCGATGTAAAGGTGGAGTTGATCCATGAAGCCCGCGTTCGGTTCAGCTATTGGGCGACCTTGTCGTAGGAGGACGAGAGCGTCAAGTAGTGAAAACGGTTGACGGGGGATGGAGACCATTGAGTCGTCGTCTATGCCGGCTGTTGGTGATGTCGCTGATGGCTGTCGTGACTGCCAGAGGAGATATGCAAGCAGGATGGTGGCGGAGCGAGATTTGCCCATGGCGCTACAAACACATCAGCCACTGCGCTGAGAGTCATCATTGCATTGCAGCATCGATCGATGCAAATGTCCATATCGTCGTTGTCCTGACCAAAGGTTTGGCTTCGCCTGTCTGTCCGTGGTGCTGCACGGCATTGAACTGAATTCGGTATTTGCTCACGTGCTGGTGGTGGTCGGATAGCATCGGGCAAAGAAAGGGAGATGGGTGACGTCATAGCATGACTCAGCTAATGGCGGTGTCAAAAATCCCTACACCCTCATCTGCACACCGACTTCTTTATTCCGGCCAAATGAACATGCACTTCTGGGACTGCTTCTGCCGAAGTACGGACATAGCTCGGAATGGGCCATGGGACATCGGATATTGATCAGACTCTTCCGAAATCGCGTGAGACGAGCAAGACATTGGATGACCGCACACCGGGGTGGCATGCAGACCAAGGTGCCCTCGTGAGGCGGCACTACACCCTCAGGCCGAAGTGATGGGCAAAAGGTCCTCAAACGCTGCATGCAGGAGAAAGCAAGACGTACCAATGGATTAGGACACCATTACCTGGATGTGCATCATGGGCATCAGGATTGGTAGTCAGCATTTCACCATCAGAGGGAACTTTGGTCGGGCTCGAATTGGCAAGAGCATCGTGAATGAAGGCATTGCTCCGAGGAAACCAGACGAGGAGGTTTTCATCCTCGACATCATCGACAGGGATGTGAAGGTGCTGGTATCCACGTGTGAGTGGGTTGTCAGGCTCAAACTGCCATTCTAGAACTGATACAATATGGGTGATATGGCAATTCTGAAGGGCTTTGGGCCGCCGCAAGGCAATGAAACTGGTAAACAATTAGCCCATGCAGGACTCGAGCGGTCAGCTCCCACAAGACGTGTCTCGGGATTGCCGATCACAGATCTGGGGTTGATGTTCGTGCACACCATCCAGCCCCTGTAGAAATGCTGATCAACCGGCCGGGGAGGCAGGCGAGAAGTGAAGGGACGAAGAGATGATCACGGTGGGCGTGCACATCTTGGGTGTGCCACACCGCTGACGACCCGCATATCGGCAAATTCACGTCGGACCAGCTTCATGCACGCTGAGATGTGGTAGAGTAGAGCGATCCGTATTGGGCCATTCTTCAAATTGAAGTGTGTCGCGGCAAGCGCCAACTCCGAGATGGGGGGAGGCAAACACGTCACGTGGCAAGGGACGGTTTTAGACTCACCCGCCAATGAAGAGATTGTAACCGGGGCATTTGTCGAGCACAGAGAAATCCATTATGGCAAAACGACCGGGTTTGCTGTAGCGCAGCCACAGAGCTCTTTTGAGAAAATGGAGGTGATGAAGGATGTGGTTGGATTGCTGAAAACTTAGTTAGCAGGGCAAATGAAGAGAGAGATCGGCATCCAGGCGTTAGCCACACGTGGTAGTCGCCAGCCGACTTGGCGGGGGGATGTGAGAAGAGATTTCCGTAGACAGCCGCGCGTTGCCACAGCACCACAGCACCACAGCATTGCGCAGCCAGAGGGGTCCAACAGGGACATCAGGCCTGAGTTTGCTGCTTTTCTGTACTTTTGAACTGTGTGGCACGCAACATATATGGCTCGGCATAGTGCCAGCTTCAGCTCAGACATGCTAGGTAAGCATTTACCAATGGCAACGCCGGTGGGACTTCCAGAAGCCTGGCACGCCGCTTTGGTGTTACATGCGTGCATAGGCGACAAGCTGCAAGGCTTTCATCACACAACGAGTCATCACCCAGACCCGTCATTCTGGGCAGCTGTGGAGCCGGACGAAAATATCTGGGTCAGGAAGTTATTTCCGACATTTCACTATGGTAATAATCGCAGGGGTGCGGACGCTGCTGCAGAGAGGCTCTTGCGCTCGTGACCCAGACGACGGCACATGGCCGCGCGAATTGCTTTTTCACTGATCGATATCTCCGCTTTTGCCCCGAAGCGATCGACAAGAGCGCATGAGTGGTTACACACGCGATGGCCAAGGCTACAGGGCGATGATGCGGCGTCTGCAAACTCAGCCCTACTGTGCCGCCGCGATTCTAGGGCGGTGGTGCCGATAGATTGAATGAATGGCGGAATGTCAATTAGCATTGTGTTAATTAGCATTGCGTCAACTAGCATTGTGACTTTATGAATACAGGTAGGTATGTTTCCCGACTGGACCAGTCGCTCCACAGAGTCCCATACGCCGGAGTAGGGCAGTTGCGCCAGGCAAGACCCGCGGCCCAGGTCAAGCAAGGCACACAACTTGAGCAGTGGGCGATCGAGCACGGCCTACTTGTATTACGTACGCTCACGGTCCACTCACACGGCCCAGGGCTGTTAGCAGCGCCAAGTGGATATCGCGCGGTACGTGTAGTTGCGAACGGACAAGGGCGGTCGAGCAGGAGCGAGCCTTCCTCGCGACCGAGCTAAGTCCATTGGCGATTCACGCGGTCCATTCCCCGCTCGCTCTGTACAGTGTCTCGCAGGTGGCAGTGGGCCAATTCGTACCTTCGACGCCGATCCCTCTACCTTTTGAACCGCTGGGTGCGGTCTTTAGTAGACGGTGGGCCAATAGTGACCACATGGTGGCCGCATGCGAGATTACCACGGTCCTGTGCAGTAGTAGGACCTCTGCTGCTACACACACCACATTGCGTAGATGGCTTTGCGGACAGCGATGGGTCGACTCACTACTCAGCAGGAGAGGCGCTGGGCATGGTTTAGGGGCTCCCAACCATGCGCCAGGTGGGATGTGGAGGCCCTGTTTCAAGCCAGCTGGCCGGGGGCATTGGGCGGCGGCGCGGCTGCAGGAATTGGAGGAAGCAACTAACTTACGGGGGGGGGAGGCGCAACAGGGATCAGCCCAGGCGCGGAGGGGTCGTGTAGGGCTGAAAGCAGAGCTAGGGGGGGCCCATCGCACGATCCCGGGTGCTTCGCAGCCGCTAAGCTGCGCGCCACCGAGGCTACGAGCTTAAGCTGGGCGGCCCCCATGCAGCCTAAGGCTCCGGCGCACTGGTGATGGGCTAGGGCTGCCCTGCCGCAGGGGGTGGGGGGGGGGCACTGATAGCCCCGGGGCACACTGAACGCAACACTTGCAGGGGCCCGGGCGACCGTGCGAAGGGCTGGCTGCGGCAGCCCGTGAACTGGACTGTCCAATCTCCAGGGCAACTCGATGCCCCTCAGGCCGTCTTGCTGCGGCGAGTGTGTGAATATTCGGACGACGCCTTCGACGTCCCATTTGTTTTTTTGCCTCGCTGTGATCTTTTCCACCTGAGACCATCTGGTTTCGCCTTCCTGTCCTTACCGAACCATAAAGTGCTACACTACACCTACAACTGGCGCGGCAGTCACCCACGGCCTCCCGCTCCCGCCACCAGCTCGACTCCACCAGCTCCGGTCGCCCAGCTGCTGTGCGAATGGTAACGTCTGGACGTGTGCTTTGTCGGCTTTTAGCTTCTAGCTTCTGGACATGATTCGGCTGCTGCAGGCACAGTTTGCCATCTGAAGGAACGCTGAGGGCCTCGAGCAAGCACTTCACCCAGTCTGGCAGCAGCAGCGCTTGCCTTACGCGGCAGCAGCTGCTTCCACGACAGCCCTGTGGGCAGCACAGCACCGGGCCCGCAGCACCATCGCCATTGCCTCCCGGGCTTGGCGGATTGCGTAGCGGTGTTGATGCAGGGCTAGGAAGGAGAGTACGATGGAGATCCACCGGACCAGTGCATCGTCGGCCATGCACATCCCTGGCAACGGGCACCATCACCACCACGCTCACCACGCTCTGGATAGACGACCCAACACCGCCTCCCGCTCTAGCTCTCATACTTCTCTCGCTTCCTCCCACTCGCGAGACCCGATGGCCATTCCTGGAATCCGTGCCGAGGAGCCTCCGCCGCCGTTACCGCCACCACGCTACAACGAAGAGCTCGACCGTGGCGTCGACACTGCCTGGACCTGGCAGAACCGCGAGCCGTGTGGCGGCGGCCACAGCAACCTGGCGCCCATCAAGCCTAACTCCAGCATGTACGGCGGCTACATGCAACCTCGAGGCCGCACACAGCTCTGTGCTGAACCCGACGAAATGGACCTGGACGACTGGGACCGGGACCGGCAGAGTAGCGCTGTCTTGGCCTTCCGCGCGACCTCACAAACCAACATGCAAATCGGAGGAGGCAACGGCAATGGTTCAATACCCGGCCTAGTCAGACGACCTCCGTCACCCACTCCATCGAGTCAGAGGTAGGTGGCCGCGTGTCCAGTCATCAATTATGTGATGCCGTGGCGTTGGCGTGTCGTGTCCTGCCGTGTCTTAACTGCTCTCGGCTGGCACTGCCCATCGCCACCCGTATGGCACGCCAACAGCCGGCCTCTGATTGGCCTGTCACTGCTCCAGTCTTTTATGCTTTGCCCATGTACTGTGCGTGCTGACTCCTTCCTGATACAGATTACATGGCGAGCGGCCCCTAGCCCAACAGAATTTTGATCGCTCCTCTCAGGCCTACGACCAGCAGCTCCTGTCCAAAATCGGGAAGCCTAATTCTCCGCCACGCCACTCGCGCTCTGATTCAGCTGACAGCACCCATCTTTCTCACAAGCCTTCGCTTCAGACACGTGACTCCAAGCAGAACCAGCGCATGGCAGTGGCTGACCTGCCCTCCATCGCCGCGGACCCCATGTCCCGGTGGGTCGGTAGCCCGGGGTCGGGTGCACTATCGCCACGTGCTCGCCCAAACTGGCGGGACTTCATGGATCATCGCAGCCCGTCCAACGACAGCACGCCTCCGTCGCTCCTCCTGGACCCTGAACTCTTCATGCACTCCCGGACCTCTGGCAAGCTCCCCAGGACAGGCTCCAAACACGGCCACGACGACTATTCTAGCCCCACCAGCGTGTCGCAGCGCGGCAGCTACGACAACGCCGTGTCCGCGGATCCGGACCACGACTATCCCGGAGAGGAAAGCGCGGCCTCGCGTAAATTCCATTTAAACGCGCAACGGCATCATTCCGACGGCCGCAAACCATCGCGTCAAGGCATGAAGCGGCGTGCACCCTCGCCTCCTGCCGAAATGGCTCGGGACGATAAGCCACGTGTATATCCTACCGAGCCATGCCAGACTATAACTTGCGCCACGCTATCCCGCTCTCCCGCCACCCAGAACCAGTCCCTGCCGGGCTACGGATCGGTCTCTTCCACGGCATCTAGCTTCAGGCTACAGTCCCATCCCTCATCATTCGCCCCGTCTCTCACCGGCAGCAGCCTCACCAGCATCTCCTCCCTCGAGAGACACTCGCCGTCAGATCCTACTCAACTTCCGTTCATCTCGTCGACACATCCTGTCGCCAGTCCTGTCAACTCGGTCATGCCGTCAAGAAAGCCCCCAGCCCAGCAGCAGCAGCAGCAGCCGCCACCACCACCACCACCACCAGCCGACAGCATGGACGCCTCGCGCAAAATGTCCATTCAATCCGCCGTCAATGACACCACCCCGCCCACCGCCCCACGTACTGGAGTACACTTCATGTGCGACTGCTGCCCGAAGAAGCCTAGAAAGTTCGGGACGGAGGAAGAGCTGCGGTAAGCCACGCGAGCTCCACCGACGCCCTACTTCTTCAGTGCTTACTCTGCCCCTCACCCGTATACGCTCTTGTCCGCCTTCGTTCCTGCTCTTGTCCGCCCTCGTTCCTGCTCTTGTCCGCCCTCGTTGCTGTTCTTGTTCGCCCTCGTTCCTTATCTTGTCCACCCTCGTTCCTGCTCTTGTCTGCCCTTGTTCCTGCTGACCCCCAAATTAGGGCCCATCAGATGGAGAAGCAGTACTCCTGCCAGTATTGCAACAATCGCTTCAAAAACAAAAACGAGGCCGAACGACATCAAAATTCGCTGCACTTGCGCCGACACTCCTGGTCCTGCGCCGCCATACCCAGTTATCATGCCGCCTTCCACCCCACCTCGTCCATCAATACCCCAGTGCCAACAGTGCCCCTCAGCGACGCCTGTGGATTCTGTGGCGAGGAATTTCCCAATCATCCGCAACCCGACTGGGAGCGCCGCATCGCCCATCTGACCAACGTCCACAAGTTTGGCGAATGCAACCAGGCCAAAAAGTTTTACAGAGCCGATCACTTCCGTCAACATCTCAAGCACTCTCACGCAGGACAAAGCGGCAAGTGGACCAACATGCTCGAGAGTGTATGCCTGAGGGAAGAGCAGCCAGCTGAGGTAGTGGGCATGTCTCCCTCCGAGGGCGATAGTGGTCCGCCTCGGAGCTATCATGCTGACGCTGTACGACGTGGTGCCGGTGCCCCTGAAGGTCACAACGACCCTTGATAGCACCCCACCAAGAAGGCTGAACCTTTCGCCAAGACATCGCCATCGCAAGTCTTGGTCTTGCAACCCTTTCCCCGCGAAGAACCGCGACAGCTGGCCCTCTGGGCGCCTCACGTGCTTCGAAAACAAGGATTGTTTGTTTGCTCTCATGAGAACCCCGCTTTTTTTTTCACGCGTCAATCAATACCCCTCAACACGCGCTGGCTATTGCACTCGGCCACTCAGCTCAGACCTACATTGTGGCAGGAGGAGCAGTGGCATGCATGGATCTCTAGGCCATTATGTTGCAAAAGGTATCTATCCTCGACAAGAGTCGTGCGCATTGGATACCGATACGGTGGGCTTTTTGCCTAATTTGTTTTGGAGTGGGTAAAGTATACAAAGTATACGAAGTCTGGGGGAACGGGGCAAATGGATGTCACAAGCTATGATCCATGCAACCCTCTCACGACCCCAAGCTCCAACCCCAGCCCCAGCGGCGCCATCAGCTGAGCATTGTCTTGTGTAGCTGAAATGACGCCCACAGTGGGGCGTATTGTAAGCAAGGCTGAGAAACCGGAGCATCTGAGTCACATCCAGGAAAATACCCCGGTGCTTTTTACCTCCCTTACTCAACAGCCTTCTGAGTCAAAAGCGGTTCGAGACGCCAGACTTGATCTGAGCCACTAGCCAGACACCATCCAAGTGCCTGAAATGCGGTTCCATGCGCAAGCGAGCAGCTATTTGTCCATGGTTCTGCTCTGTTTGGAGTCTGCCCAAGCACACAGCGAACTTCTCCCAGGGCTGAGCCAAACGAGTACGCTTCGACCCCTGCAATTGCAGCAGGGGCGGCCTTGTTAGTGCTTATGCACACAAGCCGGCACAAAGTCCCAATCACGAGAATTGAGGTCAAAAGGAGGAGTGAGACTGACTGGTCTGCTGTTCTAGTTGCTTCTAGTGGCCTTCGATGGAATTTTTGGCGACCAAAGGACCATCTTCTGGAAAGGTGCTACATGCAATTAATTCATTCTCCTTGGTGCAACGCAACACCACATTCACCGAACACCGCTCTCGGGTACGATACCAGTGTCGCAGATGCGTTCCTACTATACGGAATCTCTGTTACCAACAACCTCGATTCGACTGCCATATCTCGGCCTGCTTCCTACGAACAGACTGGAATTCTGTCATAGTGACCCGGACCCGCCTAGGCTGATGGTCGCGGCGCTGATCGCGGTGCTGATCGCGCGACGCTCGTCTCGTAGAAGCTATCTATCTCCGCGTGGGGGGGAGGGGGATTTTTTTTCATGACCAGAACAAGTACTGGGTACTACTAGTCAGTTCAGCGATAACTCGCATATGATGATGATGATGACGTTCAAAAATATTAACGAAATCCATAATTTTAGCGATGAGAATAGACAAGGCCTGAGGCGATTCTTTGGCTGACACTGCCCTCCCCCTAACTACTTACTGTACCAATATCCTGCCCTAGTTCCTTTTGACCAAATCCAGCCTTAGTCTTGTCGTTTGCGTTGACTCTGAGACGAAAAGTTGATGTGTGTCATGCATCTACGGAGCAGCGACGGAGCAGCGCTATCCCTGCCAAGCGAGCTTGGACCACACAGCCCCATTTCCAGCCTTATTGCCACGCCTTCTCGCCCCCGGAGCGACTTTGTAGTCAGTCCCAACTGCAACCGGGTTTTCCCCTTTGGCTTGAAAAGAAATTTTTTTCTTGCCGCCTTTTTCGATTTTCAACTATTGTCTGCTACTGTAACTTCCTTGGCCCTCCCGGTGGGCACAACTTTCTTCGCTAGACTAGTACTGAACTAGTGTAGTAGGTGGGTAGTACTTCCCTTATGTTTAATTAAGTCCTACCAGATACAGTAGTCAGCAAGCAATCAAAGACGAATGGGGTTTCAGATTAAGCTACTACTGTACTACTACTGTACCGTACTGCCTGCTTCTATGATAGCATGGATCGTAGTGCTTACTAGTTAGAAGTTAAGTGCAGTAGTAGCCAGACCTGCAAAAGAGACACATTAATGGCTCTCCTGCAACCCCGAACCTAGGAATAATTAGGATAGATCATCCGTTCATTCCGGTTTGACAGAATCTTATTTATCCTCTTGATCTAGTAGTACTAGTAAGGGTTATTTTTTTTTCTCCTGAAAACCAAAAAAAAACAATAAAAACTTTGAATTTAATTGATTGTTGCGTGGGTAGTTGACTTAGGGCTAGTAGTACTAGTGTAAGTCTCTTGCGTCAACTACTGCAGGGAGGGAGAGAGAGAGTGGGGGGGAGGCCAAGGTGCACTGACATCTTTGTAAGACCTGACGACCTGATACCTCACACCTGATACCTCACACCTAATACCTCACACCTGACACCTCACACCTGACACCTCACACCTGACACCTCACACCTGACACCTCACACCTGACACCTGACACCAAACACCTGACCGTCAGTGACGCCTGGCATCCAACACCTGACGCTTGGCACCTAACGTGGGCCCCGCTGTTAGGGTTGGGGTTGACAGACGTCCCCTTCCCAAATCCACCCGGAATGCGTCTTCCTGAACCTTTATTTTAGTCAAGCTACTAGGTAGCCCTAGTTAATTAAGTACCAGGCAGCCATGTCGAAGAATTAGGAAATTCAGGCGCATATGTCAGTCATACTGGCACTAGGAAGGGTAGTTGAAGAGTCGGTTCTTATTCATTGATCTGTACAGACAGTACTTGCGTGCATGCATTATGTTAATAACAACTAAGAGCCTTTCGTCATCTTGTCCCCTCCCCCCCCACACCTCCACCCCGGCGCTCTGTCGTTATGCAGTCAGTTCTAGACGAGAGGCCTAACGCCCTGGTAGGGAATGCCACACATTCCATGCAATTTTTGTCTTTCCTTGGTCAACATCCGCTGGCAAGGAGTAGTATACTCAGTACATCCCTTTTCATCGTTGGTCGTATAGCCAAAATCCTCAACTGAACACCTCGGTGACCAGAGTCTGGTTGGAGGAGGAGGATGCTCGCCCCTCTCTTAGCTCAAATGGGTAACAATAAAAAGGCAAATTGATGCATCCCTTTCCAAGACAAACAAATAGGAGTAGGCCGTATACATAAAACATTAGTTGTACATCCATCTCAGTCTTCTGCATCGTCGTCGTTGTCGTCGTCGTCGTCATCATCTTCTCGCAGAGAAGAAATTGACCCCTCCCGCCATCGTGGGCTGCGGCATGTTCAACAGACTATCAGCGCGTTGGAAGACGTCACCCTTGAAGAAGTCATTTGAGTTGGCCATGCTCGTGCTTGGGCGGGAGGGAAATTCTGTTGTCGTGCCTGTGGCCGGTGTGCTGGGGGTGCCGACGGCAGCCAGTGTCGTAGCGGAGGAGGCATTGCTGCTTGTTGCAGGGGCCGACGTGGGCACTGTGGCTTGAGCAGCAGGCCCCAGAGCGGCGGAAAGCGGGGTCGAGGGCAAAGGCGAGGTATGGGGTGCCGGCACGTGGTTGGTCGGCGGGAAGCCGGCGGTGTAAGAGGTAGAAGAAAACGAGCTTGTCGGGAAGCCAGGGGTGGAAATGGGCTGGACAGCGGGAGCAGTGGTGATGATGGAGGGATTGATCGTGGTAGCGGAGAGCGGTGGGAAGGGGCTGCTGACCTGGTACATGTGATGTTGGCTAAGGGTGGTGGAATAGGAGGAAAACGAGTCTTTGGAGCCGTTGCCGTTGGGCACGTGGTTGTGACTGTTGAAGCTGTAGCCGCCGCCATGGCGCATGAGGGCTGGAGCACCACCATTGGCTGACGAATACGGTGCAGGTGGTGGGATGATGATGCTGTTGTTGTTGTTGTTGCTGTTGTTGTGGTTGTTGTTGTTGTGGTTGTTGTGGTTGTTGTTGTTGTGGTTGTGGTTGTTGTGGTTGTTGTTATTGTGGTTGTTGTTGTTGTTGTTGTTGTTGTTGTTGTTGTTGTTGTTGTTGTTGTTGTTGTTGTTGTTGTTGTTGTGGTTGTTGTTGTTGTTGTGGTTGTTGTTGTTGTGGTTGTTGTTGTGGTTGTTGTGGTTGTTGTTGTGGTTGTTGTTGTGGTTGTTATTGTGGTTGTTGTTGTGGTTGTTGTGGCTGGTCCCGTCTGTGGCGCCTCGCCATGGGCTGTTGTCAATCAGTCTTCCAGCCTCCCGGCTCGTCCTTTGCACCGGTCGCAGGATCAGAATGAGCTCCTGGGGCAGCAAGCGTAGGTTCCTGGCCTCTCGCATGTCGGTGACCAGATCGACGAAGCTCTGGAGGAAGGTCTTGCACAGCAACCAGAAGGATGGGTCGTTCCTACCCCCCTCTGGATCCTTCGTATTCATGTTGGTCAGTCGCAGTCGCAAGGCCTCACTTGCGTCGAAGCAGACCTTGCAGCGGTGGACCAGATCGACCCAAAGCTCCTGCATAGCTTTTGATCGATGGTTTTCTTTGGCATCTTGCAGGCAGCGCTTGAAGTGCTTCTCTGCGGGCGGGATGGCCTGCAATGCCGCCTCAAACGATCGGGTCAGGCTCAGATAGATGGGGCCGAATGCCGCCTCTTCTTCTGCGTCAGTCATGCCGGTGATTGGATTAGTGTGACGTTGGGCAGGACTGATGCGCGGCAGGTGGAAAGCATCGACAGAGCGCGGGGTGCTGCCTGCGGATGAGAGCGCGGTTGAAGTCTGGCTGGTATTGCGGGAGTGGGAGCGAGAGCGGAAGCTGAATGAAGTGCCCGTGTACGTTGAAGCCGTGTTGGCCAAGGAGTCAGGCGTGGTCGTCGAGCCCGAGGGATGATGATGCATGGGCGTGGCCAGGGTGGTCGAAAGCAAATGCTTGGCCATGTCTGGGATGGGATGCTGGATGGCAGTGTCGCTTCGAAATCTCGACCCAGGTTGGCGGTGGCTGAATCCATCTTGGGTAGGCGTGGCCAAGCGGGCAGGTTTCAGCGGGGTGGTGTACTCTTCGGGAATGGTTTGTATCGCATGCTTGGGGCCGCTGGACTTTTGTCGCTTGTGACCTGCCTGTGCGATCTTGACATCAAAGCCAAAGGTATTAATGGCGTTCCTGATCTCGAGGATGCTGCCGTAGAGGAGCAACATCAAGGTCCGGACGTAGCGTGCGTCGGTGCCGGCGACAATCCTGCGCACGCTGTCTTGCAGTTGGGCGAAGACGTGCGTGTAGGCCATGACACATGTCTCGCAGCCCTGCTGAACCATGGCCTCGACTCGCTCGGCAGCTTCTTCATCTTGCGGATCGATCGAGTCGGCCATCTCGAGAGCGTCATTGAGCCGATCGACGTGTGTGGAAGAGGCGTAGAAGGTGATGTCGAGGCTGGTGCGCTTCGAGTCCTTTTTGGTGGCGGCAATGAGGCCCGACAGGTGCGGATGGATCTGGTACAGGGCGTAGAGAATTCCCTTGGCGCCTTGGACAACGGGATTATTCCACTCAGCCGAGGTCTTGTGTTCGCACAGGCTGGACAGCTTCTTGAAGCCCGGCCGCCGTTGTTTCGCTTCACGGGGGCTGCTGGGGCTGGAGGAGCTATTGCCGACGGGAGAGGCAGCGACGGCGCCGCGTTTCAAGACCGAGGCATGGCTGAAGCCGCGTAAATGGCTGTTGCGATTGACTTTGGACTCTTCGATCGAGTCCAGATCGGGCTTGGATTTGGAAAGCATGCCCATTCGCCTGGAGCGCATGTTGGCGGTGGCCTGGAGAAAACCTTCGCTGTTGCTTCGACTTCGCTCGTTGCTGCCGATGGGGGGGGGAAGGGCCGGGTGCTTGAGAGCAAGGCCCTGGCCCGAGCTGATGCGGAAGTGCGAGCGAGCGGGCACTGGTGGAGCAGTGGCCTGGATGGGGGACGCCTTGGCTTCGTTTGGAGCATCGCCCGATGATGAGAGATTGCTGCTGGGAATGACAGGAAATCGACTCGAGATGGTGCGTTTGGTGGGTTTGGGCGTGCCCACAACCGACTCTTCGGACGAGGCCTGGGCAGCCAGAGTGTCGATTTGGGCGACAGTCGACTGTGATTTGCTGAGAAACTTCTTGATCTCGCTGGTGATGATGGTCTCCCGCTCAGTCTCGTTCAAGCCCGAGAGCGCGGCATCCTTGTCCTTGGCGTCAATCACCTTCTTCAGTCGCAAGCGAAGGGGGTTGTCGGCAATCTTCAGCATCTGGAGCTTCTTCATCTCGCACAGTTCCGTTGGCAGATCCTCGACCCTGTTGGAGACGAGGGCAAACACGCGGAGCGAAGTCAGGTTGCTGATCTGCGGAGAGATCGTTCTGACCTTGTTCCGGCTGATGTCGAGGATTTCGAGCAAGGACAGTTTGTAGATGGCCTTGGGAATGTCTCGAAAGAGATTTGACCGGATGTTCAGATATCGCAGATGGGAACAGTCAGAGAAGCGAGTAGGAATCAAAGAGATCTGATTGTGCGAGAGCGAGAGCCGGTCTACCTCGTGCTTGATCAGGTCAACGACCGAGTCGGGCAGGCAGCTGATATTGCAGTGGCCGAGGTCGAGGGTCAGCTTGGGCCTGACAGCCGACGTGACGCCCTCACTCTCAAGAGCCTGCTCGGTGTCCTTCTTGGCATCGGCCGCCTTTCGCTGGAACAGATCGAGTGTCTCGTCCGGCGAGAGACCAGATCTGGAGTCGTTGGCCAAGACAACGGCATTGTCTTCGGGCCTCGGCGGTGAGCTGTCGGCCTTGTCGGACCTGTCGGCCATATCGCCGACCAAGCCTTGGCCACCACGGCTGTACTCACTGAATGTCCGCGGCGGGTCCGAGTCGTCACGGCGGAGCTGGCTCACGGTCCGCGGGATCTCGGGCCGCAACATCGTGCGGCCATTCACGGCCAACGGGCCGTCTACCACCATTATGGGAAGTTGGCAGTCGACCCAGCCGACTGAAGGAGAAAGGGAAAGGCTGTTCAGGGCCTGCAACTGCTGGACAGAGAGTGTGTTCGTCGAGGTTGAGGCGAGTGGGAACCAGCTGGCTGGGCGACCATAGTCGGAGTGACAGGAGCAGCGAGCGAGCGGGGAGGCGTCAAATTGAGGAGCGAGAGAGAGAGAGAGAGCAGCGGCCGATCAGGGCCATCAGCTCGCGGCCATGGCGAAGGGGTCGAAGAAAGCGGTCTCGAAGCTTGATGTCTAAGGAGCGGTCTCGAAACTTGATGTCTAGAAAGCGGTCTCGAAGCTTGACGTCTAGAAGGCCGTCTCGAAGCGGAATGTCTAGAAGGCGATCTCGAAGCTGGCTTGATGGTCTAGAAGGCCGTCTCAAAGCTCAATGTCTTTCTGGGTCCTGCCAAGGAAGAGGCGATGGAGTGCCGTCGACCGTCTAGGGGGGTGGCGGGGTGGCGATAGGGGAGGTGTCGAGGCGCTGGGGCGCTGGGGCGCTCGGCCGCCGAGGGCCTAACGAGGGTGGTGCGGCGGCGCTGAAGGCTCTGGCAGCGTCTGGCTGGTGTGTCAAGGTGCTGTCGGTGCAGATTGAGGCGCCGTTGCAGGTGTCGCCGAGCGTCAGCCTCCTCGCTCGAAGCTAGACGCGCAGGCACGAGGTTGCAAGGGACGGCTGTCACGTGAGTGGCTGGGAGCTTGGCAGCCCAATCCTGGCTAGCGCGCTTCGTACCTGCCCCTCAGCCTTGCCGATCTGTTCTAGAAAGGCTTGCAGATCCTGTCAAACGGCTGAGCATGGCGTGTGGCGTGTGGCGCGTGGCGTGTGGCGCGCGTGGCGCGAGGCCTAGGATTGGTTGGACGGGGTCGCTGGGCCCTTTCGGATCCTCGGCCGTTGTCGTCAGGACTTTACCCTTGTTAGCCTCGTTTTTCACCGCGCCAGGCACATCCAGTCGAGTTGTTGAATGAGGCCTTGGCGTGATTCTGTCTGGTCTGCTCGGTTCCGATGGATGGCCCGCTGCAATCTTGGGCGTTGCCGCGGATCAAGAGACTTCTGCCGCTGGACGATGACGCTCTCGTTGACATCTTGACGTACGCAAATTCCGTATCCAAGGCTGAGGGTGCCGGCCATCTCAAGACTCTGCTTGGTGAGTCTCCGGCTGCGTTTGAATTCATCTCCGGCTTCAGCAACCGCCGACCTGAGGAGGCGCGCCAACCAGGCCCAGCATCAGAACCAGCACCAGCACCAGCACCAGCAGCAAAACCAGCTGATGGAGTTCCTCGGCCGAGGAGGCAGGCTGCCAAGAAGGCAAAGCCGCCGTTGCATGATGCCGGACCAGTGCGTCAGCCAGCAGGCTACGGGAATGTTGCCGGTGGATATCAGAAGAACCGCAACCCCGACGCGCTCCAGGTACCAAAGGCCGTCCAGGGTGGCGCGTCGTCAGCTAGCTCTCCAGATGCCTCTCCAGCCCCGGCAAAAGTTCCTCCATCGGCGGCGGGTAAACTGATTTCTGATTTCATGCCCAACGTCCGGTCCAAGCCGGCCAAGAAATCAGCAGGGCACGCATCTACTGGGAGCAGCAGCCCAAAAACCAAGGCCACCACCACGACGGCCAGTATTGCCGATCTCACCTCTGCCATAGCGGCCTTGGAGCTGGCTGCAAACCCGACGCCATCGTCGGAGCCGAGGCACTGCGATTGCAATGCCTCGATCCACCCGCTTTTTGCGACCGCGCCAAATTGTCTCCACTGTGGGAAAATCATCTGCGCGCTTGAGGGACTGCAGCCATGTTCATTCTGCAACTCGCCGCTGTTGACGAGAGAACAGGTGGACGCGATGATCAGGGCATTGAAGGAGGAGAGAGGCGTCGAGCGCATGGTCCAGCACAACGTTGGCGTGGCCCAAGCTCGCTCCGGTACGAGCACACCAAGCTTTGGTCCGTCAGCCTCGTCTTCGGCCCAAGCTCGCTCTGGTACGACCACACCCAGGCTTGGTCCGTCAGCCTCGTCTTCGGGCCCTGATTCTGGAGACGAGGCGGCGCGGGCACGTGCACACAGGGACAGGCTGCTTGCTTTCCAGCGGGAAAACGCTCAGCGCACTAAGATCCACGACGAGGCTGCTGACTACGACACCGCGCTTGCACCAGGCGCGACTCAATGGATGAGTCCGATGCAGAGGGCGGCTGCATTGAAAAAGCAGCAACAGTACCTGCGCGAACTGGAAGAGGCCAATCGGCCCGAGTGGGAGAAGACAAGGACGGTGATGAGTATTGGATTTAGGAACGGCAAGCTGGTCAAAACGTATGAGAGGGCAACTACGGCGAGAGCGCCTGCCCCGAGCCAGCACGCAGCCTCGGCCGAGTCTGGCGTGGTGGATGATGACGCTGACGGCGCTGATGACCAAAGACCCGGCCTTGAAGCGAAGGCTACGCTTGGCAATAATCCATTGTTGCAAAGTGGCCAGCTTGTCCGTCCTGTCTGGAAGCCGGCTGATGCCGATGACAAAGCCAAGGCGAAGGCTGCAGATTGCGGGCATGCCTCAGGGCGAGAACAAGGGAATGTGTGGAGAAGAGTGCAGGATGAGTATGATAACAACGAGGACTGGATTCTGGATGGAGCACTCGGCCGCCCTGGTCCTCAGTCGAGGCTAATAATAGATGGGGTAGGACGGTGAATTGGCATTATCGCCATTCCGTGCATTGCCTATTATTATTACGTGTATTATTATTGTATTATGTTCGTGGCAAGTTGCAATGCAACCTTCCTGGGGCAAAGAGCCCCTGCACACAATGGGCAAAGAGCCCCTGCACACATTGGGCAAGAGCCCCTGCACGCATTGGGCAAGAGCCCCTGCACGCATTGGGAAAGCAGGGGCGTGCCCTGACATTTTTTATCTGCAGTGCCCCCCAATTCGATACCCCGGCAGCTTGGAGATCTGCCGCACCGCGCCTGCTAGGCCACCCGCCAAAGTCTCTGCGCGCTTTCCTTTTCGCCGTCTCCGCATACTTTAAGTATCTACCGACGTAGGTTTAGGTGTGCACCGTGAGAAGTAATCTTAAACCAACGAAGCATACCTTCTAAGACTTCTGGCCAATCCCCAGGGACGCTGTGGAACTTAGTCTTACATAATGCCAGCCAGCATTGGACCTTCGGCCCACGCATGTATCTCGTGGCGCTGCACGATGACGGGTCAACTGTATGCCACAACCGCCTGTAGCGGCAGCGGCAGCAGCAGCAGCCACAACAAAGAGTTCCCGGTCTTAAGCCTTCCTTAGACAGAAAGCATACAAGGAGCATCCTTCTGCCTGGCCTCCTGGCCCAAGGTGTTGTCTGTCGAGAGCATGCCAACGGTGGGTAGCCCGCCCCGGCCCTGACGTACTTGTATGAGGGGCGTTGTGTCTAGCCGCTACCCCGCCGACAAGCTTTTTTTTTTAGCAAGGTAGCTTACAGTAGCTTTGGTCAACGGAAGGACCGCCACACGAAAGCGAAGGCCGGCCGGACGACGACTCGATCTGTCATGCCAATATCCACCAAGGCTCGTCTCGTAGACGTGTGGGGTATTTAAAGCCTATCTTGTCAGGTGGCCCGCTGGCCTGATGTCGCCTGCATCTGGCTTCTCCTTCCTCTATGTGGCCTCGGGCGTCTTCCTCTTCATTGCCGTAGTCACACAGCTCTTTGGGCCCCGCACTGTGTCGCTGCCGCCGGCCCCGCCCACGTCGTCGCCGCCCTCGGCCCCAGACGCGAGCCTCAACCCGTTCGGAGACAGCGTCTACAAGCAAGAAGCCTACTACGACCAGCTGGAGCCCGGCACCCAGTGTCGACCCAAGAATCCGCTCTCCGCCGCCGAGCTCCCCACCTCGATAGCGCTGACAAACATGGCCCTGCTCGCCGAGGCCAATCGGGTCGCCGACCTGTTCGAATACTCGGCCGCCGACGTCAACCGAGCCGTCGACGAGTTTATCAGCGAGATGGACGAAGGCCTGGAGAAGGCGGGAACATCGCTCAGCCAGATCCCCACCTACGTCACTGCCGTGCCCAACGGCACGGAGAAGGTACGAAGCTCGCGCTGGGCCGCACCTTCCCCCCCCACACACATGTATATATATATATATATATATATACCCGTACGCACGTATATATATACACCCGTACGCACGTATATATATACACCCGTACGCACATGTATATATATATATACACCCATACACATATAACCACACACACATGTATATATAACCACACACACACACATGTATATATATATACCCACACACACACACACATGATACCCCGTGCAGTCTGGCTGACCGCTCCTGATAGGGCACCTACCTTGCTATCGATCTGGGCGGCACCAACTTTCGAGTATGCTCGATTACCCTGCACGGCAACCACACCTTCTCGCTGCAGCAGTCCAAGATTGCCGTCCCACGCTCCCTCATGGAGACCAAGTTCGCGGACGAGCTCTTCCTCTTTATGGCCCAACAGATCGAGGCATTCCTCAAGACCCACCACGAGGACCACTTTGAGAAGCATCGGGTCAGTCCCGACGCAGAAGACTTCTTCGACCTCGGCTTCACCTTCAGCTTCCCGGTCAACCAAATTGGAATCAACGAGGGCAAGCTCATGCGCTGGACCAAGGGCTATGACATTGACGAAGCCGTCGGCAAAGATGTCTGTGCCCTGCTCCAGAAGCAGATCGACGCCCTCAGGCTTCCCGTTCGCGTCTCTGCCTTGGTCAACGACACTGTCGGCACACTCATGGCACGCTCATACACCTCCCCGGGCTCCACCAAGACCCTGATAGGTGCCATCTTTGGCACCGGCACAAACGGCGCTTATGTCGAGAAGCTGGAAAAGGTCAAGAAGATGGCCGCCATTGATGCTGCCCAAGGACGAGCCAGTTACGACAACTCCACCGGCTTGATGATCATCAATACCGAATGGGGCAGTTTCGATAACGGGCTCAAGGTGCTTCCCAACACCGTCTACGATGTTGACCTCGACAAGGAGTCGGTCAACCCAGGTCTTCAGATGTTTGAGAAGCGCGTCTCAGGCATGTTTCTCGGCGAAGTTTTGCGCAGGGCCCTCCTAGCCCTCTACCGGCACCCAGACCCAAAGGTGGCATTGTTCAAGGACAGCAGCTCTGCCGACAACGACACAACAAGCACCACCACCGTCGCTGAGAACAGCCCCATTTTCCGCCAATGGGGCATAGACACCTCCTTCCTGTCCATCGTCGAAGAGGACAGTTCGGTGCGTCTGCGCATCACCAAGCAGACGCTCGAGAAGGAGCTTGGCATCGCCGCTGCCTCCACCGAAGATTGTCAGGCTGTCAAATTGTTGGTACACGCGATAGGCAGGCGTGCCGCCAGGCTAAGCGCTGTCGCCCTGGCCGGCGTGGTCATCGCCTCGAACAAGCTGCGGGAGGATGCCACAGTCGACATCGGCGTCGACGGCAGCTTGGTCGAGTATTATCCAGGCTTTGAGGAGTACATACGCGAGGCATTTAGGGAGATTAGCGCCATCGGCGCTGATGAGAGTCGCATTCGCATTGGCTTGGCCAAAGACGGCAGTGGACTGGGAGCTGCCCTGATTGCCTTGGTGGCCGCCCAGCAGGGTCAGTAGTGTGCTAATGTCGGTCGCCAACCGGCATGCTGTCTCTGTCTCTGTTTCACAGCCGTAGAGCATTGGCTCGAGTAGTCTGGCTCGAGTAGTCTGACTCGAGTAGTCTGGCTCGAGTAGTCTGACTCGAGTAGTCTGGCTCGAGTAGCCTGAGCTGTACGGTCGCCTCGAGTAGTCTGAGCTGCACGGTCGCCTCGATCGCTAACATGGCGCGTCAAACAGCCCGCAATAGCACCACTCTTCTAAAAATTGAGTGAATAGAACCCGGATTGTTTTTATTCCATTTCAAGATAAGAATAGTAGTAGCTTGCAGCCACGCATCGTTCATACCACGCTGGCAGGTAACCTTGAGATCTCGGAACATTGCTTACAAAGTATTCAACAAGTTTATTTCGCTATTGGCTTCATTTTCAAGACGATAACGACGGGTGGGGTCAGCCGTTCGACGGAGAGCCAATTACTGCATTCGGTTCCCTCCGGATATTCTCATCCGAGACACTTCGGGCGCTACCCCGGCTCCGGGTTACCCATAAGCGAGGCGTCATCTCAATTTCAACTTCATCTGTCTTCATCTTTCTTACTGCTTCTTCATACGCCGTCAAAGCGCCTCGATCTTTACCTCTTCCCTGTTTCTTGATGATTCCGCTCGATTGTTTCGACTATTTTGCCTTTTTTTCTGCCGCTCCCAACCGCCCAAATGGGCTACCCTAACCCCAAAAAAAGGGAAGGTAAGTCACGTGAGTAAACAAACCAGAGCTGGGGCAACGAAATGTAGGGGGACGACAACAACGTTGAGAAACGTAGCCACCCAACAAGGTACACGGGTTGAGGCCTCGATATTTGTCATAGTTGTGGCCGTATCTATGACTCGCTGCAATTTCAGCGTCATTCAAGCCATGCTCGTTGTGCAGGGAGCGATTGTTGACGACAAGTCACTGGGTCCTACATAGCAAGCTTGTACCTCTAATGTGCCCCAGGAGCATACAAAAAATGATCAGACCTTATTCTATCAGAGTCTCTCTATCGATTCATCAAGTGCTGAACATCTACAAAGCCCAGGAAATGGTTGTGTCAAGGTCGCTCCTTCCCTGAGCGCTCCATCAATCCCGCTTTTGCACCAACCTGCACCTTCCATGAGCCCTCAGCGACCACCCACATCTATCCATTGCTTCAAAATGAGATATTCTAGCTCTTGACAATATTGTCTTACCCTTTCAGCTATCAAACTAGCATCCTCAAGCCAGCATCGGACCAAATGGCCGGAAATTCCCTTTTTAGCCCTCCCCGTCAAGCGATTCGTCTAACAAAATGCTCAATACGAGACACTTTCGACGATATTTCCCTTGATACTGCAGCTGCAACATTCATTCGACTGTCAGACCAATCCTCTCGCCCGGCTCTACAACTGCAACCTGACTGCGAACTGTTCTGTCCAGGTGCTCCCTCCTCCTGGGGCACTCTCTGCCATCTTGCCATCCTCGTTTCGCTATGTCCGCATTCCTCCGGGCTCCAATTCCCGCGGAATTTGCGCCAGACCTTCCCTTCTCAGTGCGATTTTTACTTTCTATACCTCTTTTTGGCTTAGTCATTGGGTGCATCTCTGCAGCCTTTATCATGCCCTTTGGCTCCTTCCCTCGCTTTGTTTTCTTCCCTTTCTTCCAAGGCTCTCAACACTGTTGTAAGTACAGTTGATCCCACATCTTGTGAGCTAACAGTGCACAGACACTCAAGAGACAAGAGCAACAGCAGTAAGTACGCTCTTCCTTTTCTTCTTCCTCGTTGTCATCATTGCCCTCGTCGCCATCATTGCAGTCATGTGGTAGCTCCTTCTGGTTTGGTCCTGGCCAGCCTGCAAGAGCTCCCTGCAACTGCCCTCTGCCGCACCCCGAAGCCTTTCCTCGGGCTACACCGAAGCCTGCCAATGTCTTGCCCCTGCCTACTGCCTCGCTGCCTGCAGCCCCGCTGCCTACAGCCCTGCTGCTAACAGCAATGCTGTCCCTACCATTACTGCCTACAATCTCACTGCCCCTTCCCTTCCTACCTATACCCTTCCTGTCCACACCCTTCCTGTCCACACCCTTCCTGTCCACACCCTTCCTGTCCACACCCTTCCTGTCCACACCCTTCCTGTCCACACCCTTCCTGTCCACACCCTTCCTGTCCACACCCTTCCTGTCCACACCCTTCCTGTCCATACCCTTCCTGCCTACACCCTCCTTGTCCACATCCTTGCTATCGACAGCCTCACTTCCCTTACCCCTGCTGTTGACAGCCTCGCTTCCCTTACCCCAACTGCTCACAGCCTTGCTGTGGACAGTCTTACTGTCTCTGCCTTGCTGTCCCTACCCTTTCTGTCCTTACCTTCAACATTCTACTGCTTATTTCATACTAACAACACTGTTTATAGGAAATGTCTTCTTTGGGTGAGAGGAAGGTGGCTCGGGAGTCTCGGCTTCGGCCTTGGCTGGTTGGGTCTGTTCTGGCGAGGGGGGGGAAGGAGGAGAGAGAGGAGAGGAAGAGGGAGAAGAGGGAGGAGAAGAGGAAGAGGGGGGTGAAGAAGGAGGAGGAGAAGAGGAGAAAGGAGGTAGAGAAGAGGAAGAGGAGGGATGAGGGGGGGGACAAGGAGGTAGATGTCACCAAGGGTGAGCAAGAGAGGTCCCGGATTCCGTCACCTTCAGGTGCTCGGGGTGCCGGGACAGGAAAATTGGTAAGTATGAGGAGGTACTTGGGGAAGGTTGCCCGGGGGGTCTTCATGAAGCCGAAGACGACTGAGGAAGGAGAGGGTCGAGGTGTAAAAGCCAAGATTACGATCCTGAAGTCCTGTCTGAAGCGGAAGGAGCAGAGGGCAGGAGAGGGGGGGGTGGCTGACAGGGACGCTAGTAAGTCAGTCCGATTTGCTAACCCCCTGTCAGAGAGCAGGCTGCATCCTGCTGAGAAGAGCCGTCCTGGCCCAGCATGCTAGAAGCATCTGGGCTGCTTACGTGCTTATAGGGAGTACGGGGTTTTTTCATGTCAAAAGCGAGCCAGAAATGGTGAGCTTGTTGACAACCCCGAGCACCTGCACTTCAAGAAATGGCTCGACGGACAGCGTGCAGCAGGCTACAACTACTTCCGAGGAGGGGAAGTAGAAGAGGATGGGTGGGATCTGGGGTCGGTGTATGGCTTCGACGAGGATGGCGAGAACCCACGGTGGAACTGCTCTGGTTCTATCGTGCGCCGAGCGAGCCATCCCGCCTTCGGACTCTATTACGTCTGAGAAAGAGGAGGAATTGGGGGGGTGGCAGAGGGGAGACGATGGTGGTGAACAGGAGAGTGTGAGGAGACGGATGGTTTAGCGCACAGTGTCAAGGTCAGATTCCTCTGGCCGACACTACACACACTTGCGCTGGCGGTCCGGGATGGCAGTTGGCGTCCGGCAGGGCCGAAGGTAAGCCAGCAGAGTCACTTTCGAGTGACTGCCGAAGTATGCCAGACCCATGTGTGTTGAAAGACCTCATGGGCTGAGCAAGAAGGCAGCTGCTGAAGGAGGCCAGTCTTGAGTGTGTTGAAAAAGACCTCTTGAGCTGAGCAAGAAAGCAGCCTGTTGGGACCTGGGTTGTGGACGCACAGCCTGGCGATTTTCTTATGTTTTGTTTTGGAGACAGCGAGAGCTAGGGAAAAGCTCGGAGAAAAGAACCTAATGAAACGCAGAGCTTCAGCTAGCTAAGCATGCGTGGAGGGACACAAAAGGACTCACTGCCTGACGAGGAGCAACAGTGTTGGCCACCAAACAAATGTTTGTCCTGCGTTCCATTGCACTATTCCCCCACCCCCCTCATGTATGCCCTTGGTTTGTGTGCCTTTTGCATTGCTCTTTTGAGCAGATGAGTGGTTGACATTGTGGCTCCAGCTGGGAGAGTGTATGGCTGCGATGAGGGGAGAAGGACTTCAGCTGTAAGAGTGTATGGTCCGAGGGGGGGATGATGAGTACCATGGCTTCAGCTGGCAGAGTGTATGGCTATGGGGACATGTATGATATGTATGATAGCGTGACGAGCAGGGTGGGAGGACATGTATGATAGCATGATGATCAGGGTGGGAGGACCTGTATGATAGAAATGAACTGTCTTGTTCCATGTCTTCATGTCCCTATCTGATTCGAGACCGAGACATTTCCGCTTTTTGCCCCAGCCGCGACACCTCAGCCTTAAATGGGACGTATTTGAGCCCCAGAACCCTTAACAACGGTACATTTCTCTGTGACTGATGTCATTGACGAGATCGACCGCCGGGATATTTTCCTAGCCTGTGCCCCAACAATGATGAACGATGTAATTAGATCAAAATTGCCGGGGAGGTCGCCATGACTACTACTCTTCCCTCCCGGAATAATCATGTAACCCAGGATGTCATCGATACACCAACAGAGGCCCAGCAAGGCTTAAGGTATTGAAGTTGATTGGTAGAAACCTTGTCAACCAGATCTGAAAACCCTGGTATATCCCTTGTCGAAACCCTTGTCAGACACCCTGATTTACATGATTATTCAGGGGGGGAGAGTAATAGTAACTTAGTCATCTGAGCAACCAGAAAAAGAAATACCTAGGGGCAGATATCTCACGTTCATACTGCTAGGAGGCACTACTCATTTCTATTCACTCCAGGGGCCCGCCATGATTACCATCATAAGGGTTGATTGGGAGGGATGGTAATATGATGACGATTACGACGACGACGATATCATCATCATCTCTTTCTGATTGTCCGCGTTGAGCTCCTGTTCAACATCAATATATATTGCTACATGGAAGCTAATCGTGCACCTAGGTAATCAGTCTTGCCATCGGCGTTTGCCTCATATTCCAGGGGTGTTCCAGCTGATATCCCATGCACAGCTGATCTTTCAGCTGTTGATATACTAGCTGACACTTGATCAGAGCTGATATTGTCGCCGTAGCTCACGTTCAGCTTGATATCAACGGCGCTGTGAGTAGTATGAGTCGAAATAGATGAATGAGTGGATCTGATTGGCCAAGCAGAGTTTTTAGTATGGTTGTACTGTTTGTAATACTGTTTATTCTGTTTACAGAAATGAGCGCTGTACGGCGGCGGCCAGCGGCGTCGAGCGTCGAGTCGGGGGTCGATTTCGTCGTTGATCAAGTCAATTTCGTCGTTTATCTGGGAGTGATATGAGAATCCTCATACGTCTATGTGAATATAAAACCTATATAGACTTGCCCCTATCATCGGAAAACCCTCTTTCGAGAAAACCGGGGTCTGCCTACTCTGGCCGCATGCTCTTCATACGCGCCCGTGTCCTTGGGTCCCCTTATACCCTGCCCCTAGTGGCTAGGAGAGTTAGGTTAGAGCATTACCCCCTCCTTAAAAGGGCCATACTCTGCTAGGCCACCCTCCTCGTCTTCCTGGATTAGACTATCTATAGCTCTAAGCTGGGGCAGGATATCTGGCCTTAGGAACCACCTTGCTGCATACAGTCCCAGTTGATAGACAAATCGTTCAAATCACTGCTTGGGCAGGGGTTTTGTTAATCCGTCTGGGGTCATATTAGCAGTAGGTATCCACTTGATCTGCAGCTTGCGCAGCTGCACTTCTTGTCTCAGCCAGTGCTGATGGATATCCTCGTGCTTGAGCCTTGTTATCAATTTGATTATTTCTTCATTTAGCGTGCTGATGGATATCCTCGTGCTTGAGCCTTGTTATCAATTTGATTGTTTCTTCATTTAGCATGCGAATTGTCTGCTGATTATCGCTGAATAGGGTAGAGATCATAAGCTGCACTCCAAGAGCTTGCTCGATATGATCAAGCAGTCAATTTTAAGCTATCAGGGCTGATGCAGTTGGAGTATATGATAACCCAGGGAGTTCTGCTTCCGTTGTGGACGTGGTGACCATTGATAGCTTAGTGGCCTTCCAGATAACAGGGCCACTCTAGAGCTTGAAGAGATATCTGCAGGATGATCGTCAATCTGGATTGCCTGCAAACGCTGCATCGGAGTAGGCCTCTGATATAGTCCCTGGTCCATACTGGATCCCCCTGGTCCTTGCTATCCATAGATATATGATCACTCGATCTGCTGCTCGCAGATGATCGTCTGATAGATTCTTCAAGAACTGTGAGAGAACCGAGCAAGCCTTAGCTATGTCTGGCCTTGTCATTGTTTCTGCGAAATTGATAGATCCAACCCTCTGTTGACAGGCATAGATCTGCTATGGAGATACTTAAGTAGTAGATGGAGTAAGTAGCTCAACTGATAGTGGAGTTACAGGTAATCATCCCAGTACATTATTATCAAACTTAGCTGCTAGCTTCTCAATATATCTTGACAGAGAGATAACTCTCGTGTTGATCGATCTCGAATGATTCGGATTCAGAGGAACCAGTTTGCTGCTTACAGCTCTCGGGGATGACATTTGGATTGAAGCTAGCTGATGAGATAAGCACGTTTCTGTTGATATTCAACCTGGTTGAGGATGATGATATCATCCATATAGAAGAAGACTATCAGGCAGTTTTCAGTGAATAAGCAGTTATGATCAGATATTAGATGGAGGCCAAGTTGTACTCGGATTGCTGCAAAGTGCTGGTACCAGAGTAGAGAGAGGTACTTGTGCGTATAAGCCCTAGTTTAGTCGCAGTACCTTGCCTGGGATCTCATATCCTTCAGGCCACTGGATATAGATATCTTCATCCTATTCTTCATCCTATTAAGCTGTTACGGAATGCATTGACTACATCCAATTGGGTAATATCTAGATCCTGGGCTGCTGTGGTTGCCATTAGGGTCCGGAAGGTATTGCTTGCAAGGGTTGCAGCATATGGATCCTGCTCAGTTGTTTGGAGGTCTCGGCGGACATAGATTCGGGCCTTGTATTTGGTCAGCTTTCCACTGCTGTCAAACTTATAGTTGAACACCCAGATACGTGGCAGCACTTGCTGTTTGACCATGTCTGCGTCCACGTCTGTAAAGGTGCCACGTTTGACAAGCTCGTCATGTTCCATCTGGGAATGATATGAAAATATGATCGAGGGAGTCTATAGTAGATTTTGCTTATTAGGGAGTCGGCACGTGACTTATTGGCGTGGTTCTGTGCACGTGATCCCGTGTGTTGCGTTGGTGGCGTAAGGACACCAAAAAAAGACACTGGTCGTTTAACATAGGTACTAGGCAGTAGGCACTAGTGATTATGTATTAGGTGTTGATTGCTAGTATTTCTTCTCTCCGGAGAATTCCTGGTGACTAGGAAAGAAAAATGTACTAGTGTTTTGTAGACATTTATGGATCATTAACGTTACCAAGTTCTAGGACTCTCAAGGGTTCGCTTCAAGCAGCTAAAGGAGAAATACAGTATGTGACATACTTCAACCTTTTTTCCGGTTGAGTTCAGACTCTACGCTATCTCCCATCTTTGCTATCGCTGATTTGCCTACATTCTACTTCTTCTCCTTAGGCGCCAGCATCAGCTCCGGGCGGACATGCTTGTCAAAGTCGGCCTCGGAAAGAGCTTTCAGCTCCATGGCGGATTGCTTGAGGGTCAGGCCCTTCTTGTGGGCGTTCTTGGCGACTTTGGAGGCCATGTCGTACCCGATGACGGGGTTGAGGCAGGTGACGAGCATAAGACTTTGTTTTTGCAGTGTTAGCGAATACATCCATTGAGAGGGAAGGTAGAGAGAGGAAGGAGGAAAGAGTGGCAGCTTACCTTTCGTGCAATAGCCTGCCGATTCGCTGTTCGTCGGCGGCAAGTCCTTCGACCAGGTGATCGACGAAACCGTTGATCGAGTCAGTCAAAAGGCGGGACGAGTGCAGCAGATTCTTGATCATGACGGGCTTGAAGACATTCAATTCGAACTGGCCGCTCATGCCGCCAACTGTGGTGGCAACATGGTTGCCCATGACCTGTGCGGAAACCATGGTGAGAGCTTCGCACTGCGTGGGGTTGACCTTGCCAGGCATGATGCTGCTGCCCGGCTCGTTTTCTGGCAGGATGAGCTCACCAAGACCGCAGCGGGGACCGGATCCCAGGTATCGGATGTCCTGGGCGATCTTGAACAGCGAGCAGGCCAGAGTGTTGAGGGCGCCGGAAGCTTCGACGATGGAGTCATGGGCAGCCATGACTTCGAACTTGTTGGGCGCGGTGACGAACTGAGTGCCAGTGGCCCTGGACACCTCCTCGGCAATGCCTTCAGCGAAGCCCTTGAACGTGTTGAGACCGGTGCCGACGGCAGTGCCGCCCTGGGCCAGCTGGCGGAGATGAGGCAATGTGTTGTTGATGCGCTCAATGTTTCGGTCTAGCTGTGCCACATAGCCGCTGAATTCCTGGCCGAGAGTCAAGGGGGTAGCATCCTGCAGATGGGTACGGCCGATCTTGATAATGTGCTGGAAACTGTCGACCTTCTTTTGCAGAGCATCTCGCAGGCGTGTGATGGCGGGGAGTAGCTTCTGCTCGAATTCGAGCACGGCGGCGATGTGCATGACAGTGGGGAAGGTGTCGTTGGAGCTGGCCGACATGTTGACGTGGTCGTTGGGGTGGACGGGCTTCTTGCTGCCCTTCTCACCGCCAAGGATCTCAATCGCACGGTTGGAGATGACCTCATTGGCGTTCATGTTGCTCTGGGTGCCAGAGCCGGTCTGGAAGACAGATAGCGGGAATTGGTCGATGAGCTTGAGGTCGGCGACCTCTTGAGCGGCCTGCTGGATAGCAGCTCCGATCTTGGGGTCGAGCCCATAGCGTTCGTTGACCTTTGCTGCCGCGCCCTTGAGGATGCCAAACGCTCTCACGACGCCATCGGGCATGCGCTCCTGGGGCAGATTGATGTTGAAGTTGCCCAGCGAGCGCTGCGTCTGAGCTCCCCAATACTTATCGGATTCGACCTGGATTGGGCCGAAGGCATCGGTTTCGGTGCGCGTGCTGACCATTCTGAAAGATGGATGGGTAAGAAGCCGGGAGCACGGTCGCCCGCGGACAGAACGTATGCCGAGCATGCTGAATTTTATAAGATTTGGACCATGTGACTACGTGAGGAGGGAGTTCAATGAGCTTTATTGGCCATGGGCGGGCAAGCTCCAATTCGGGGAAACCCGCCGGCGTAAAATGCCAGTTCGCGTGTGCGGGGGATGTAGTCGTCGATTCTGCTTAGTCATGGACTCACCTTGATCAGCATATTGCGACCCACGATGCCCACGATACCCACGATTCTGCGGCGTCTAGAAGAGGTAGGAGCATCGATAGATGCATACCATAGATGCATACCATAGATGCATACCACAGATGCATACCATAGATGCATACCATAGATGCATACATCAAGATCAGATGTAATAGCTGAGGCAGCGACATCGCCGATCGCTGGTAATCAACACGACAAGCAAGTCCAGCAACAGACAGGGCGGATGGGCAGGTGCGACGGATAGGCAGGTGCGACGGATAGGCAGGTACGACGGATAGGCAGGTACGACGGATAGGCAGGTACGACGGATAGGCAGGTACGACGGATAGGCAGGTAGGCAGGTGCGACGGATAGGCAGGTAGGCAGGTGCGACGGATAGGCAGGTACGACGGTGCGACAGATAGGCAAGTGTGTTTATTCATCCTCTCGTACCTACCAAGCTAGCAAAAGCGCCACGTTGACACAGCAAGATGGAGCGCAGCACTTTGAGATGAAAACTAGATCCGCATCGATTGGCTTCCCGACAGAGGGGGGAAAGACGAGGAGGACGACACAACATGGCTGCATGTCTCTGTGTGGAATCATGACGCGATTGGCTTTCACCCTCATTCCCTTCCCTCTGTCTGTGTGTCTCGCCCGATGCGGCAGGCCACTGGTCATGGCAATCAGTCTCCTTCAATCACAACTCCGCTTCCCCAATGCTCTTTTACAAGCGTCCCTTGCCTGCCGCCGGCTTGCTCTGCGCGCCCTTGGCCTGCTGCTTGCTGGCAATACCTCCTCTGGCCTGGCCCCTGGCTGCAGTGGCAGCGTTCTTGGCCTTGTCAGCCTTCTTCTTGGACTCGGCAGCAGCCTTCTTGTCCTTGCCTTCCTTGATCGCGGCTTGTCGGGCGGCGGCGCGGGCTTCGGGTCGCATCGATCGTCGCTCCTTGATCACATCAAGCGAAGCACCGACAACGGCGCGCTGGTGCTTGACTGTTCGGCGGTTGCGCTTCTTGGCCACTTCCTGTTCACACCGACGTCAGTTCTGTCTCGCTCAGTTCTGTCTTGCCTTTGTCGGAGTTCTTCGCCATGTGGCCTGCGGCCTGCGGCCTGTGGCCCTTGGCCCTCGAGGAGTGTCTTGATGGCCTCCTCCTCCTGCTCCTCCTCCTCCTCCTCTGCTTCATTCGCCTGCCACGTACCTCAGAGATACCCTTCTTGTGCATTCTTCGGTAGAGCGTCGTCCACGCTATTCTCCGCGGGTTCTTTCTCTGCAGGAAGAGCGATTCGGTCTTGCCATTCTGGAAACGGAACACCTTGCTGTCACCGCGGACGAAGAGCTTGCCCTGTGCATCCTCACTATTAGCCTTCGCACACAATTGCAGAGTCTCGAGGCGTCCGGAATCTGGAATCTCGCGGGAATGGGAATTCGCGGGAATGGTGGTGAGCGGCAGGCGGTGGGCGAGGGATAGTACGAACCTTGCCCGGGTAGATTTTGGCGGCACTGAAAGTATCGTCGTAGGTACGCATTTTGACTTGTCCGTGGATGCGCTACCTAAGTCTTCTGAATGAATGCTCTGACTGTTCGGTGGGCAGTCGAGGTGTGGAAATCCCGCCAAGCTGCGTTGTCTGTGTGGCCCCACCCGCACAAACTTGGCATGTTTGCGCCGGAACTTGCCCCCGAAATGCCAAGCTTCTACCGCTTTCAAACCCCTTCCTCGTTCATCTGGAGTAAAGGGTTTCAAGGTATTTGGTTTGCTCGAGCACATGGCCTATCTTGGGCATCTTCTGCCATGTCAGTTCTAATTTCCTCCCGCACATTGGCTCTCTTTGGCATCTTCTGCCATGCCGTTCTGTACGTGTGTCTGACACATGACAAAAACCGGCTTCCAGTTTCCAGTTCCTCGCGCACAGTCCCATACATCACCACCCTTTACACACAGAGTCTATTCCGAGTACCGACAAATTCTCTCTGTGTCGTGGATCCCTTCAGATGGAGCTCCGGGGTCTGATACCAAGGGTAAGAAGTCCTTGTCGCAGCGTTTCAGCCTTGTGCCACTCGCACTCGTCCCACGGATCGCCTCGCTTGCAGTGGCGGCATTGGATGTCTTGGCACGCTTCATTCGGACATATCCCACAGCAATCTGGACAGACCTCCTTCTTGCACGATGTGCATGTCAAGAAGGTCTGCACTTCTACGTCCGTCGGTATGAGATGCTCAATCATGGCTTTGGTCTCTTTTGCTCGTGCCATACCGTCTGCGTTCTCCTTGTGATTTTCCATGGCGTAGAAGCAGGCTGCACGTGCACAGCACGCTCGTCCGCACACCCCGCACGTCACCCATTGGCAACCTGCACAGCGGAGATTGCGAGACCTCCAGTCACGGCCAGTGTTGGGGTGGCGTGGATAGACGCTTGTCGGACTATAGTCGAAAGACGGACAATTGGTCAGAGTCCGCAGGTATCGCTCCTGGCATCGAGGTCAGACTTGTCAAGCCGAGCAATGGTATGATTGATGTGTGTCTTGCCTTGGTCGCTCGTGACTGCTCCCGTCTCTCGTCTGAGCCGACTTTGTCCTGGTAGATGCTGCTGGTTGACGATCTGTCCGTGGCTGACCGGCTTTTGAAGAGATTGGAGAAGCTTCTGACGCTTGCACTTTCACTCTTCTTCCATGTGTCGTCCGTAGGTGGCGTTGCAGTCCTTGTGCCAGCGTGCTTGTTGGCCGTAGGGCTGTTGGCAGCCTTGGTGTCGATGCGCAACGGAGTCTTGGGCGTCTTGCTATTATTCTTCGGCACTGGCGAAGCCTGGCTTGTTGTCCTCACATCCTGTTTCTCATTATGTGATGACTTCGCCGCTGCCAAGACAATCTGTGCTGCCATCAGTTCTTCGTCTTTACACATCCATCCGGGCTGCTTGAAGGCTGGAAAGGGCTCGCCCTTGGCAAATGGTCGTGTTTGGCTGTCCATCCAGCGCTGTTTCTTGTCCCGATAGAACTCGATGGCCCACTGTCGGGTCTGCGAGACGGTCATGTGGGTGGACATGGTAGGCACTGTACTCTTGGAATTAAAAGGATCTGCTGCCATTGAAGGGTGCTGAGAAAGATCCGGAGCGGGCTGAGAACGAAGAAATTCAAGATCGCCGACGATTTCATTGCCGCCGCCGCCCTCCTCCTCCTCCTCCTCCTCCTCGTCTCGAGCCTTCGACTGATGGCGACTGCCGAAAAGATCTGTAGCACTGAAAGATCGCGGACTCAGAATGCTTCGAATAGTGCCCCTGGGAGAAAGGACGACGTCATGCTGCTTTTGGGGTGTTGCTATGGGGCCGTGGCCAGCTGAGGTTTCCTTGGTCGTAGTCACATTGACGATACTTGGAGTAGAACGCCTTGCCTTCTGATTGCGTCTTGAGGAATCCAACTCCTTGAGCAGATTGGCTAAATTGTTTTTTGATGGAGTCACAGAAGCTGTGAAGGTACAGCTGTCGCTGAAAGCCCGAATGCCGGTCCTTCTCCGAGCGGGGGTGGTTAAGGACAGTGATTCAATTGCTCGCTGCGTGTCGCCGGCTTGCGTCTTTGATGAGCTCTCGGCATTTGCGTCAAGTGAGCCAGAGACAGGCTCGTCGGACGGCGTCTTTGCCAAGGCCTGAGTCTCGCCTCCGGCGCCTTCGCTCAGGGACCTTACAAATGGAGGAGCAGACCTAGGAGGAGCAGACCTGGGAGAGGTAACCTTGTGCTCGAGTTCGGCCATGGCTTCTGCAGGGTCAAAATCAAAGGGAAAGAGAGTGCTATTGCGCACCGAGAGTGGTAGATAGCCTGGCCGAGATTTAGAGTGTCTTGGTGGCAGAGGTGAAGTCATGGCTTCATGGGCAGGAACGCGGTCATTCAAATCCAGAAGTGGCAGACTCAAATTGTACTCCAGGAGTGGCAGACTCAAATTGTACTCCCGAAGTGGCAGACTCAAATTGTACGCTGTGGCAAGGGAAGAGGAGCTTAATATGGGAGCGGCACCTCTGGACGGGCCTGGAGAGTGGAAACAGTCCCCAAGGGGAAGGCTTCGAGAAAGGGCAAGCGGTGAGGCATCGGCGGCAGGGGCAGGAGCGGGAGGGAATGCCTGGGGCTAGCTGCGGCGCGTCAGCAGCGTGTTGGCCGATTTATGGAAAGAGTGAATTTGCCCTGCCTACCTTGACGGCCTGGCTTGTCCCATTGGACGGTTGTTGTTGTTAGTCAACGTGTTTGAGCCCAAGTACGGTAAGTAAGTGGGTAGCAAGGAGGCTGGTTACCTAGAACTACTCGTCGAGGAATAGATGATGCAGAGCATGGAATGTGTGAAGGTGGAAGAAAGGACGAGTCCCAGGTGCGGTGCGGTGCGGTGCTGTCTCCTCAGCAACAATACCTACCCTCTTTCAAGCTGTTCTGTTTCACTGTGGCCGAGACGCGTCGGCGCTTTGTAGCAACGGACTCGGGAGGCAGAAGACATGCCAAGGATGTCACCCATCTCATATCCAAGCGGGGGGGGGCTGCCCTCCGTTGGACACTGGCATCTCATAGTCGTTAACTCATCATCCCCTTGAGCTGATTAGGAAGCTCCGAGGCGTCGTGTGAGACGAATAGCACAAGGATACTGGCATCTCATAGTCGTTGACTCATCATCCCCTTGAGCTGATTAGGAAGCTCTGAGGCGTCGTGTGAGACGAATGGCACAAGGCAGCATCGGCAAGGCCAAAGTTAGACATAGAAAGCACCGTGTCGAAGCTCGGAATCAAAGAATGGACAGATGGCTGACAGGGCACGGATGATGGCCCAGGAAACTGGGATGAAATGATCCTCACCTACAGACTCAATAGCAGCAGAAATTGTCTTAGACTTCCTTTGTAAATCGTGGCCTCATCTCTCCTGTGTCGTACTCCATCCACTCGGCGCAGCGTCAAGGCCGAGCCCGGCCAATGGTCGGCCAAGCCCGTCTCAGACTCGTCTCGCCGTGCCATTGTGCATTCTGTGCACACGGCCTTTGCTCTCTTGCCAATGGTGCACTGCTGCCTAGGATATGGAGATTAATAATAGTCGCCATCAAACTATTGCATGAGTTCTCGTCCATTCCCTTGCCGTTTGGATGGCAGCTTCTTGATCCTCCTTCCAGCGCTGTGCAACATCATTCGCCAACGGATCATCCGGATTTGGCGCCCCCAGAAGGGCCTGTATTGACAGCAGGATTGTTCGGATCTGCAATGCTGGAGACCAATTGCCTAAGAACGTCAGCCTCGGCCCATGCCAGCACAAAAGGGCGGGCGGCCCAACTTTTCAGCACATCCAGACAGATTCTCCCAAGCTTGTCAATGTTGGGGTGGTAGATCTTGGTCAGGAATCGGATCTTCGGCGGCGTCATAGGGTAGTCGTCGGGCAGGAAGAGCTCGAGTTTAAAGATGCCGCCTGTGGTGGCCGGTTAGCGGGCGGCGATGGCGGCCCAAGGGCAGGCAAACGTACCTTCGTACGGTGACTGCGAAGGGCCATGTATGCTGACGTCGAAGTAACGTAGGTTGTCTTCATGTGGCACAGCACTGATGCCCGGAACACTGTGCTCGCCATTAGCCCATGCCCAAGGCATCGGCAGTCTTGCACCCACGGTTCGGCCATCAGACGCTCAGTCTCCTTTATTATCCTCTTTGGCAACGCCATTTCCTACCACAGTCTATCTCTTGGTCTTATGATACGGGTGGAATTTTTCATGCGGCAGACGTCCGACACGGGACTACGGCGGTGTTGAGGGCGAGATACCAAGTAAATAGGCGGTGGTGGATGGTGGATGGTGGGGGTGCGCACGCGGCCTCGTGGGCTGTGGTACTCACACACGTTCTGGGGTTGTGGGAAGCACTGGAGCAGTAGCACCTTGTACAGAGTGGTGGATTTACAGTAACTGAGCTTAAGCCACGGGCAACGTTGGGCAGCGTTGGGCAACACAACAGCAGGTGCAGTGATGGCGCAGACTATTGGCATGCAAGTAACGAGCGAAGTTCGCGAGCAATCCACGAGTCATGTGCCCGTGGCACGCGAGTCATGGCGATGAATTTGGAGTCGTAGTCACCATCAATCAATCATCACGATCAATTCGATCAATTCGGAGGAATTCTTTCAAACGCGTCCATTTCGCCCCGTTCGTGCCGTTCGTCCCCAGCACAAAATAAATTAAGCAATGTGTACGAACATGAGTTTGTGTGGTGATGATTGATTGAAGGCCGCGAGTTGCAAGACGACAATAATCAATGCAGGACACGGTTTGGATCTGTTTGACGCTGCTTGACGGCATCTCTGAATACGAGTGAAAGGGCCAGATGGCTCCAAACCCTCAGCCGGGACACAAACGGAAAGCCGATTCTCAGCAAAGTAGCCGGCATGCTCGTGCTATCAAACGCCACAGGCCAGACATCCCGGTCCAGCATGGACATTCCGGTGAGCTCAATATTGCCGCCTTTGTTAAAGGCCGAGAGTTCGAGATCAAAGCTCTCGAATCCAGCATGCAGAAGGCGAGGAAAAGCCTGATGTCACGGGCTTTCCAGCAAGTGCCTCGCCATATGCGAAGACGCACAGCGAGCCACAATGCCAAGAAGGTGCCCCGGCGACTGAGGAAAAAAGCTGAGCGCGAGGTATGTACGGTGTGGCGAGTTGATGCCGATGCCGATGCCGATGCTGATGCTGATGCTGATGCTGATGCTGATGCTGGTACTGATGCTGGTACTGACCGTGCCGATGCTGATGCTGATGCTGATGCTGATGCTGGTACTGATGCTGGTACTGACCGTGCCGATGCTGATGCTGATGCTGATGCTGATGCTGATGCCGATGCCGATGCCGATGCTGATGCTGATGCTGATGCTGATGCTGATGCTGGTACTGATGCTGGTACTGACCGTGCCGATGCTGATGCTGATGCTGAT